>OZ023215.1:40458362-40725862 GCA_963995525.1 Escarpia spicata | reverse complement strand
TACGATACAAAAACATACGCTACTTACGAGAATATGACGAAGTCAACATCGACATTAGATGTGTTGAAATATGAACGCGGCCACGTGATTTGGAGACGTTTGTTGAAGTCACCCCATTCGATCCTGGCTCCGTTAATGAGCTTGACTGCGTGCTGACTATATTCGCCAACTACAATAAAACAATGTAGTCTATAGTCATTCAGACTAATATTAAATTTTATATTAAAACATATTCTGCAATAGCGTCATAAAATTTCTCATTATTTACATATCAAGATTCCATACATGACTATATAACACATTTATTAGCAAATAAGTTGTTGTTTATTATGACAGGTGTCGAATATTATGCAAAGGTAGACGAATTATGAAAATCTCAAGTTATACCTAAGTTTAATAATACATTATATATGTATATAACAATTATTCATACATGCTTTGTTTACAATTACGATCGCGTGAAACAAATATATACGTTTGCAACAAATATGACGCTATATATTTACCGAGTGTGTATACTCCAGTATGGTTGTATGTATGCCCTCCGTCGACAGAAAGCGCCACCGGTATCCTTCCGGTTTCAATCAGCATCGGAAGTATACACTGCGCACGCGTGGCGTCAAGAATCTCCGCAGGAGTTTCGATGTTGTTAAACTTGCACACCACCTTAGACGTGTTTGACAACTCGTCGAAACACGGACCGGAGATTGTGACTGCTAGGCCGCCAAGCATTGGTCCGTAGCTTGGTCCAACCGCCAGGGAACCTGTCATGACAATATAGTAAAAAATGTTCTAAAGACATGAACTGATTATAATAAAATACAAACGTTTCTATCGAAATAACTATTCGAAAATGGAACGATAACATTCTTGGTAAGTATTTTCTTAACATGCATAATTATATTTGTAATATTTATAATTGCATGTGTAAAACATTACTCTCGTGTAACAACGTGGTGGCATAATGACAACTCACAACTTATACAGGACTTATATTGTGTATAAATAACGAATTCTTACATGCTTATCTGTATCAATATTACCACACAGAGCCCAATTCCCAGAAGTGGATAGGGAAGCCATTGGCTAATTAAGGGCTGATTTATGTATAACCCGCTCTTTCGAGATGTGTTCACTTTAGTTTAAAAAAATATACACGCTGCTATCCGTTACAACACAAACAGACAATCTGTTCCATTCAATCATTGTACTTTAATATATTTAATCTACACTGTTTTTCGCAAACGTCATTCGGTGGGCTCTAGTTCATCTAGCGTATTAAGTGAGAGACAGATACTTCTCTCAATATATTCGTAGCCGTTCGATATATTAACAATTTCTATTTGATTCCCTCTTGTTGCTAAGGTCATTAAACAATTTTATTTAGCTGTTTTTTCAGTTCTGGAATAAGTTTAGATGCCCTCCTCTACAGTTCATTGTCTAGTGTATGTATGACCTTCTTATGGTATGACATCCATGCTTGTATTCAGTATTCTAAACGAAGCCTAACTATTTGCTTCATACATCGAACGTTCGCATGAAAGAGCTAGAGTCGAACCTTCAGTGTTGCAGCCCCCGGCCTCCACTGACACGTCGTCGATACGGAACATCCAGCGGCCGGGAAGACCCACGTTGCTTGTCTTCTCCACGTCAATGATGGCCGCCTGCCGAGATCCCGGCACGGAGAAGAAGCGTCGACCGTCGCCAGCGTTGAAGCCAACCTGTAGTATCAGTGAACAAGGTAATAGCGTTGCTTAATGTGATGATCTTGGCTGTTGTTGTCGTGATTGTCCTCCAGGTAAATGCGATTTCGTTTTAATAGAATGTGTAGACCCACACGTTGATTTTTATAAATGTGTTAAATCCTACCAGTTTATTTTCGAGAAGATTTACACGGATGGTCAAAATGTTCCGTATTATTTTTTCAACCAAGCCAACCCGGTTCTGTTTACAGGTAATCCTTCCATATTATAATGCCCACTATGTTTTCTAGACATCTATAAAATCGTAGGTCATTTGTATGCCGTCAAGCCAAACGTAAATTAATTATATAGTTCACCTTACCTGTGCCGGTGTGCCACCTGTACCGGTATTGGGATTACCACCGCTTGCTTTCCCAGTTGTCCACGAGATGTCGCCGTAATTGAGCATTGTGAAAGAATGGCGGCCGTTTGTAATCAACACGATTTGGAATGTATTCACCTGTCAGAACAAACATAGACATTAGTAACTAGTGTGTGTGTTCGTGTGGTGTGTGTGTGTGTGTGTGTGTGTGTGTGTGTGTGTGTGTGTGTGTGTGTGCGTGCGTGCTTATGTGCGTGTGTGCGTGCTTACGTGCGTGCGTGCGTGCGTGCGTGCGTACGTATACATGTATGCACGTGTGTATTTATCTATGTTTTGTTGGTTTCTTGACATCTGCTTCTATAGTGTATACAATCTTCAGAGCAATTATAAATCGGAGACAGATGTTTAATGTCTAGTTTCCTTGCGCAATACGAAACGCTCACTGCAATTCTACGCCCGCAACCCGAGAAGGAGCATGGTATATACACGGTATAACTTGATGATGCAGTATAGATCAGAGGGACAACGGCTTGATGAGGAAAATATATAAGTTGATAAAAAGCCGGTGTTCGTTTGGAGAACATTCGCGACCTGCTAAAACGTTGCGGGTATTAAATTGCAAAATTGTTAAATTGAGTTTTATACCTTCTTGGATTCCATAGGTTATGAGCTTTAAAGTGATACCTCATCTGTTGAAATATCTGTAGTAGGCCTAGTTTTTGATTTGTTGCCAAAATTGATGCAAACTAAAAAAAAGTGAAGTTTTGAGAAGCGAGGATATTTTGACTCTTATTGTCCATTTGTTTTTTAATATATGGATCCGTAAATACATGTTTGTTATTTGTTTTGGATTGTTTGTCTGGGAGAATAAACTAGGCATTGACAAATTAAAGTATACGGTATGCATTTCTGTTAAAACCACAGGCCACTTTTACCCGCGCCTGCACGGAGCAAAGGTTGACACGTCAACTATGTAAGAAGACATATAACATACGTACCGGTGTCTTGCTCGAACCGCCGTAGAACGTCACTCGATGCCAGGAGGCGACGTAGACCCAGGTGGCGGTGAAGCGAGTTAGTCTTACGAAGGCCCGTCTCACGTCGTTTGTCGCCTGCTGCAGGATCGCGCTGTCTGTCGTCTCTCTGTAGTAGACGCGGCCCTGGTTTCTTCTCGTGTCGACGTCTGCCCAGAAAGCTGCGACCAGGCGGCGATTTTGAGCCAGCGGGAAGGGATCAGGCGTGAACTGGGAAACTTCTCGGAGAAAGGAAATCAGCCCGTTGGTGTTCACCTAAAGAGTGTGTATTAGCAAAAGAAGTTATCCATATGCCGTCAACAGCAGCAGCCACGGAAACATGCCTTGCAGCAGCAGCAGCAGAAGCAGCAGCAGCAGCGGCAGCAGTTGTTACTGTTGTTGTTGCTGCTTACTACTACTACTACTACTACTACTACTACTACGACTCTACAACTACTACTACTACTACTTCTACTACTACTACTTCTACTACTACTTCTACTACTACTACTACTACTACTACTACTACTTCTACTACTACTACTACTACTACTACTACTACTACTACTTCTACTACTACTACTACAACTACTACTACTACTACTACGACACTACTACTACTACTACTTCTACTACTACTACTACTACTTCTACTACTTCTACTACTTCTACTACTACTACTAGTACTACTACTACTACTACTACTTCTACTACTACTACTACTTCTACTACTACTACTACTACTACTACTACTACTACTACTACTACTTCTACTACTACTACTACTACTACTACTACTACTACTACTACTACTACTACTACTACTACTACTACTACTACTACTACTACTACTACTACAACTACTTCTACTACTACTACTACTACTACTACTACTACTACTACTACTACTACTACTACTACTACTACTATTACTACTACTTCTACTACTACTACTACTACTACTACTACTGATACTACTAATACTACTAATACTAATACACATTTAGTTAAAATTATGTTCATACAAAACTAACATCTTATTGCAAGATAAATGCATAAGCAAGTTCTATTATAGAAACGACCGCTGCTGAATGGCATACGTTGCAGACGTCATGTCACACATGTTGTTTACTTCGCCTGCACTAGCGTGCCTCAAAAGTATGTTTGTACAACCGGCTTTCAAGTAGGTCTGCCGTATACATACGCAGTTCCACAGTGTTCTAGAATTCTACGTAAGGTAGGTCCCTATATAATTGGGAGGCGGATGGTTTCGGTCCAAAACGTGTTCGGACCATGAGCCAAACCATCCGTTTTAGAAATATGTGAAGCGTGACACGCGTGGTCAGAATCAACCTGTCGATGCAAGCAATTATATTTGTGACAACTAAAATCACGATATGACATCCAGGCTTTGCTTTGTTGGCAATACTGTTGAGGTGGACTTAGTTAAGTACCCATTAATTTTGAACGATTTTCCATTTTCCCACGTTCTATACAGAAGATTTCCTGTTACAAATTCGTGGCTTATTCCGGGTAGAGGAACAGACTGCCTCCCTTTAAATAAATAAACAAATAACGTATCCGCCCCTTCGTATAGATTTTCCGTGTGCAATACGGATTTGCGTGGAATTACTCCCGTATCCCGTTTTAATCGAACTTACTTCAAACGAAAACATCATGATAACGTACTTACGTCTGGCTTGTTCATGACTCAATTTAAGTAACTAGATGATAAACTATAAATTTTGCAGCCGAAGAGAAAATACGTTGATGCTAGGCATAAATCCAACAAAACGCCCTGATTCGGATGCGGATTAACTAAATTAATGAGGCATGTCTGAAACAATGTAACATAAACTCACATAGAGAGAATCGTGGCGCTCGTCAAAGTACGGGAACTGAGTTGAAATAGAAATCTTCTTGCTGCTTCCGTCGTCGTTGGGAGTGATCGTCGCATCCCCTACTACGGGACCGTAAGGATAGAAATGTGGCGGTGCCGCCATGGGCTGTCCCGACGCCATCGCAGAGAGCAAAGCCCCAAGGCCCACTAATGTTGCCCAACAGCGGAAAATCATGTTTGCACCGTGTCGTCGCTGTAAGAAGAACTTGGCCAGACATAGCGAACGCGGTGCTTTTATATTAGATTCGAAAAGGATCGGCACGGAACCCGGATCCGCGCGCTTGACGGGATGATGCTAGATCGACTGCGCAAGAATCCTGTTTACATTCACGGTAACGGATGCCGAGTGAAGACTGACACCAGGCGCGGAGGGGTCGAGAGATGCTTAGAGGCTTTGTTCGAGAATGTTCGCTGAATAATGAGTCACACCCAGCACTTGAGTACTGGAGCATACCACTAAAAACCAATCCACCCACGCGCTTTCATCGTGGCTATTTTGCCTCGGGATGGGGTAAAAGGGAGGCGCACTCAATTATAATATGCTAGTAGGTTCTATACCATCCTTAAGAAAATAATAGTAACCAAATGTGTTGATGAACGCTGCGTACATTACGGAATTTAAAACGTTCAATACAGGATCTATGTTTTTGGATTTAATCTATCAACCTAAAAAGACCTACTTTCGTCTAACGTGTGAATTGTGACTTTTGTACCTAAAAAAAGATGTATAGTATATCATTGTATTAGGACCTACAATCAATTCAACAACTTGTGTAGTTAACCCTACACCCTAAACAAGCGCAGTGTATTAAAAAACTTGTTGAACAACTTATTAAACAACAGTTGTGTTTGATATTTTAATGTTTTATTTACAAATGACGATGGTGGTAGTGGTGGTGGTGGTGGTGGTGATGGTGGTGGTGGTGGTGATGGTGGTGGTAGTGGTGATGGTGTTGGCACTGATAGTGGTGGTGGTGGTGGTGATGGTGATAGTGGTTGTGATGGTGATGGTGGTTGTGATGGTGTTGGTAGTGATAGTGGTGGTGGTGGTGGTGGTGGGGATGGTGATAATGGTTGTGATGGTGATGGTGATGGTGGTTGTGCTGGTGTTGGTAGTGATAGTGGTGGTGGTGGTGGTGGTGGTGGTGGTGGTGGTGGTGGTGATAGTGGTTGTGATGGTGATGGTGATGGTGGTTGTGATGGTGTTGGTAGTGATACTGGTGGTGGTGGTGGTGGTGATAGTGGTTGTGATGGTGATGGTGATGGTGGTTGTGATTGTGTTGGTAGTGATAGTGGTCGTGGTGGTTGTGGTCGTGGTGGTTGTGGTGGTCGTTGTGATAGTGGTTGTGGTGGCGGTGGCGGTGGCAGGGCGGTAGCGGTGGTGGTGGTTTGAATATAGTCATGACGGCAGTAAATAGAAACCGACTCAAAGTATGATCGCAGGGAGCACTATTGTGTTCTAGACATCGGGGGGAGGGTGTGGGTTGGTAAAATCTACCCCTGTTATGTTTGCAATATAGGAGGAAATCATACAGAGCAAAAGTGTAGACATGTTGAAGACTCCCATGTATGTCACGTGCTGATATTTGACGCCTTATCTTGATACAGAACAACAATAAGATAATATAAGATAGATTTGTTGCCATGTTTTGTTATCGCAGTCAATACAATAAAACATTTGAATGTGTTGCAAGCACAAGCAGCAAACCTTACCTATAATATGGGGGGAATTCGGGCTTTTTATAACTAGAGCGTGACTAATAAATGGGCCGCTGACTGTCCCTTGCTATGGGACATCAATATACGAAAGTCCGGCTCAGCGCAGGTAGTGTAACCGTGACCCGGGTTTATAAATAGATCCGGATATAGACGCGACATCTGCTGAACGGCGCACAGTACGTCGTATTCACCGCTCACATTTCTCAACTGCGCGACACCCGTTTCACACGTTTAATGTGCGAGGTTCTAGTTCTTGTTCTTGTTCTTATTATAATATTATGATAAAGAAGTTTTAATAAAGCTTGGGCATTCTTATTGAACAATGCGTTTGCGTGCGTGCGTGTATGTGTGAGTGCGTGCGTGCATGTGCGTGTATCACTGTGTGTGTGTGCGCGCGCGTGTGTGCGTGCGTGCGTGCGTGTATGTGTGTGAGTGAGTCAGTGTGTGTATCACTCCTCAATTAATTTTGCCTTCTGTGAATGAATGAATGAATGAATGAATGAATGATAGTCACTTAATATATCATATTTGCTATCATTTTCAATGGAAGTTGATACGTGATTTGCTTTTTTAAATTATGCATTTCCAAAATTAAAGAAGTAAATTCCCAGATAGCATTTCTAACTGGAAACAATATTGGCCCAGTGTACGTTGCTATTTATTTCAATGTTGACATACAGCATTGGCCCAGGATCGGGATGTCAACAGGATCAACATTGGCTCAACCGGACTAACATTGGGCATACATTGACGGCCATGATTGGCATGCCAATGTTGGTCCACTGTTGAGAAAATGTTGGGCCAACATTGGCCACTGTTGGCATGTCCACGGGACCAATTATTGGCCAAATAATAAAGTTATTGTCCCTTGTTGTTTGGTCTAACACCGGACTAACATTGGGCCGAAAATTGCATGACAACGCTGGTCCAATATTTAGACAACGTTGGGCCAATATTGGCATACCGTGCATGCTACTACATTGGTCCAATGTTGGCATGCATTGCATGGCCCAAGTTTGGCATGTTCACAAAACAAAATAATACAGCATACTCTTTAGTTCGTTTTATTTCTCTGTTTTGTTTCCCCGACATTGAGAGTTATTTTTTAATTTACTTCTGAGAACTCTACTACTACTAGCCGCACCGACAAAGGAGATACGACCGGAGTTGAGGTAAACATCTATTTTTAACCAGCACGAAGTCGCTGCTGGGTTGATTTCAAAATCCGTCCACGCTTGGCTAAACGTGGGCCTACAACTGTGCAAATGTAACTCCTGAATACGTGTTGCGGTGAGCGCTAAAAGCGTGGTTGTCTGTTCTGTTGGGTAGTCATTAACAGGAAGTTCGCTGAGTCAGTTGTAGGACGTTACGTGCCGAACTTGTGGTTTGATGAGTGGCCGGGAATCATGCAAATTCAAAGGTAAGGACACAAGCGGAGACCCGGTCGAGACGCGGTCGAACCTCTACCGTTTTGACCGCGTCTCCTTGGTGTGCGGGCTTCACAAGACGCACCAAGACCGTGTCGAGGCGTCTTGAGCGCGCCGTAAACAAACGAGTCTTGAGCGAATCTCGATAATCAAACACTTGTGCCCCGCCACAGCGAGCCTGGTACTAAGTCGCACAGGTCCATTCTTCACACGGGGCAACAATAGCTGTCCACGTCATGTCCCATCAATTTTGATAATTTTGCACAAAAGCGCACCTTATGATCACAACTTTCATTGTCCCGTTTATTTTCCTCAACAAAAATCCAAAAGTAATAAAACACAAGTATTTACGAACCCAGAAATAGACAATTATGAGTAAGAATCACATCGTTTCTCAATACGTCACTTTTTAAAGTGTATTTCAATTTTAGCAATAAATCAAAAACTACTGAAGGTGTCTGAACAAATGAGGTAACATTTTAAAGCTTATTATACGTAGAATCCAAAAAGATAGCTCCATTTCCCACTTTTGCAACTTAATATCCGCTCGTGCGGCCGAGACGAGACGGAACAGTTCCACTAGCCAATGAGGAACGGGTTCAGTTGCGTCTTCAACTTCGCGTAGCATTCAGCCCCAACGTTTGACAGGAAAATGACACCTGCGGATACGCCGTTACTTATCACGAAGGACTCGAACTGTTCAATGTAGTTTTTGAAACCCTCCTTCTCTTCCACATACGGCTCGAAGCGGGCGCTCTTCCCTGACATGCTTAAGTTCGTTTCTTCTTCGCCACTGTTGTGTATTGTGGAGTTTGCATGTTTAAGGAGACATATTACGATTAGTAATCAACTACACATGAGGTTGGCGGTATCCCAGAGTTCCTCTGGTGTGTATTGCAGAAACGGTACAAAACAAGTACGGACACTTACAGTTAGTAACGTCTACTACCCGTTACATCAATATACAACAGCTATCTGGGCAACTCACCGACACGAAGAACGCATTCATGGAGTTGACTGAGCTATCTACATCTCCACCAGTAGATTTATTTGACAGCCCCAGCATCTCTTTGCGATTGCCAGATGCGTTTCCCATGAGTGACTTCATGTGCTTCCACCAGTCGCGTGACGATGTTTCCTCAATTGATGCTATTTTAGATTGATAGATCTGGTGTCGTAATTTAGGTGCTGTGCGATTCACTAAATTCCGGAGTTTATTGGTCTGTTCCGTGTCACCTGCCTTGCGAGCAGGTTGTCCCTGTCTAATAAGGTGTCGGAAGCCATCTGTGACCCACGGTTTGCCTGTGCTGTGACGTGACACAGTCTTGTACGGACAGCATGTATCCAATAAATGGTCCATGATTTCTTGGAAGAGATTAAACTGTTCCTCGCACGTAGGCAATGTGTACATATACTCCCATCTGGTCGGTGACAGGGCCGAAGTGAACAATGCTCGTTCGTTGTTACCCATGCTCCTTGTGACGGTGTACTGGACCATGTCCGTGTCAAGTGTTCGGAACCACGATGGGACTAGTAAGACCATCTTGTGGGCTGATGTTCCCAGTTTATCAAGTACTGTCGGATAGCCGTACACAGATAATAGACAACATTTTTCCCAATATTACACAATTACTCGTGGCTGTCTTAACAAGCTATTCGTATACATAATGTGTCCGTAAAATAGTGTCCTTGAATTGATTAAAACCCCACTTATAATGACACCACAATCTGGGCTACGTCGCAAAACTGTGTCCAGACTAGTTTTCAGGTACTCTCGCATAGAGCCATTGTCAGCACCAGGTGGGTGGTAGATGCACGCTAAAATAATGCACGAGTATTTTCTTGGTAGTTTCTTAGGCTTCATTTTAATCCATATCATTTCGTGTTCGGCATCTTCAATATCATATAACCGATCATACGCAAAGGTCTCGGCCACATAACACGCCACTCCCCCGCCTCCTTTATCCACGCGGTCCTTTCGTTCACTACTGAATCCTACCAAACCGAAAGATTCCGTTGACATGTAACTCTTGAACCAGGTTTCTGTGACACACACGCAGCTCACGTTGTTCGTGCGTGCTACCGCGAGCAATTCATCTGGTTGATCTTAATACTTAGTGACCGAGCGTTGTGACTCAGAATCGTTAGTAAACTACACCATGGATTAATCGCAAGCGTGACTAAATTGTCTGCATCCATACCTGTTGTTCTGTGTTGTGGTATGCTACGGCAACGGGTGATTATAGATCGAATATTGAGAGCTCCATATTCCGTACATGGCATGGCCGTGTTATTTCGTCCACTTAGCTAGTTCCTTCTGCGAACAGGGTCCCCTCTGCGCTCCGTCTTCTCTGTGGTAACGGAGCATTAGTGACAGGTTGCTCATCAGCTTGTTAACCCCAAACGCAGAAAGACTGATATCGTCACTCTGGAATGCTGACGTGTCGCAGGAACCATCACGAAACAAGAAGTTTTGATCGTTGTCAACGAACCGGGCGCCAGTGTCACTACAATTATCTCTCAGGAAATTGTTAATTTCCTTAATATTGTCATCTTTTGTCCCTGTTGTGTCGAGCAAGACACTGCTAATCGTCACATGGTTGATATTCTCTGTTGCTTTGGTGATGAAGTCGTTGAAGTCTTCACTTCCTCTATATCCGCGTCTTCCATGACTACATTGCCACACACAATAGTTACTTCGTCCGCCTCTTTGCACGCCTCACCCCACTGGACAGCTACTAGTAGGTATTTTGGAGTAGCTCTGTATGCCTTGTGCAAAGCCACATGTTCGTTGTTTGCTGTGGTGAAGTTATGAATGTCACGTCCAGTTCGGTTATCAAGCATGTAAACACTGCGTGGTGTCTCACTTGTCACTGCGGCGAAGGATTTCCGCTCAGTAGGCGCCTGTTTGAAGCATGCTTCGTCCGTTGATAGTTTGTTAAGCTTCTCATACTCCATTCTGACATCGTTGTTATGGTTTATTTCATCTCGTACAGTTGCAACATGTTCGATTAGAGCAGTGTTTTCATTCCTGATGGCATCATTTGTGTTGGACTGCTTCTTCACCAGTTGAATTAATTCCGCATTGTTGTCATTTAACTGTAGCATTGTCGCTTCGAGTTTTTATACAGTATTCACCAGATGCAGGACAACACTAGGCAGTGTTCTGCATGCATGGCAGCTCCACAAGCCAATAATCTCCTCTGGCTGTTCTCCAACGCATTCGTAATGCACCCACAGTTGGCACAGGTGGCATTGCACCATACTGTCGGTTTCTTTGCCCTTGTGTCTGCACTGTGGGATACAGAACGATGTGTTTGGCTTTTTGCTCCCCCTTTGCCTTTACCATATGATTATATATAGTAGGAGGATCCGCTATCACATAGAGATGTGTTGATGTTTGAGGCGGCAAAAAAGTTAAGTTAGCCGGCATGGCGTCAGTGACGGTGAGTTCTAGTTCGTCAAGACAATTGACGTTGTTTGCCGTTGTGTCGCTCGCCGTGAACAGGGTTTCCACCGAGCGTCTCGTAGGAATCCCATCCATCGTCTGCCACTATGTGGCACGCGCAGCGGGGTGACACACTTAGCTCGTGTCAAGTTCATCGTCAACACACCATGCAGCACTGTTGCGTGACGGCCGGCAAGTCACACTAGTAGTCATCCAAGCGTGGCGGTAGCCTACGTCACTTGGCACTCGTATAATTGCGAAATCACCATTCACTGGGCAATATACGGTGATAATTTCAAGGTCACTTCAAATATTGTTCAATTTGACATTAAAATTATACTTAAAAGAACACGCCGATATCTACATACAATGTTCACACAACAGGCCTGGGACTAATCAGCTTGACCTCGGAAAGGTTATTGAATGACAACACTGTCGCAAAGTTAGACTGCGTCAAGAAGCGGTAGCGGTAGCCAATCACATAAACTTCTCTGAAAGTCTTATCTATAGAAAGAAGTCTTCCATAGAAGCAATAAAGACTGCGTTATGTGTTGTGTTATGTCATGTTATGTTATGTTATGTCATCTGCAAAGAGACGGACTGTGGAGTGGATATTGTCAGGTAAATCATTGATGTATATCAGGAAGAGAAGCGGTCCCAATACCGTGCCTAGCGGTACACCTGACATGACATTTGTCCAGGTGGAATGTTTTTCACCGACCACCACTCTCTGTTCACGGCACTTGAGAAAATTAGAGACCCAGGCATGTGTTTTGTTGTGGATGCCACATTTCTCTAATTTATTTAGGAGTCGGTTATGGGGAACGATGTCGAATGCTTTTGAGAAGTCCATTATTATTATTATGTCCACTAGGGATTTATTATTTAGGGAATTCGCTAGGTCGTGTGTGGTGAGTATTAACTTAGTTTCTGTGGGGTGCTTACTGCGGAAGCCGTGTTGTATGTCGGATAAGACTGAGTGTCGGTCAAAATTCGGCTTTAAGTCTGTTGTCTGATTCTACCCTGTTGTCTTTCATTAGGATTGGGATTCCAACTATATCAACTTTAAAGCTTTTTTGTGTATGACCAGAATCGTTTTGGTGAGTCGGAACAAATGGATGATATATATCTTCTGCGAGCATTTCTTGTCTCTATGGGTGTGGTTTTACGTGCCTTACAAAAATGTTCGTAGCTGGCTTGATTTCCATATAGTTTGTGAATGTCGAAAGCCCTTTGTTTACGTTTGTGTAGTCGTTTGATTCGCTAACTTATCCACGGTGTTTGGTTACGCTTTGATATTATTTATGTTGGTATGTGAGAGTTCATTATTGAGTCAAGGACAGTTTGGAATTCTGTATACATTCCATAAAGTGTGTTCGTGGATGTATCCCTTGATACAAACTCATTGCTCCATTTGAGCAGGTGTGCTTTCAGAGCCTGCAGGTTAGCTTTGTGGTACATGTATATTTTGCGTGGTTTTTGCTTGATGACCCTGGGCTTGCAGCTGTTTGTGATTACTTGGATGCCGTCGTGATCGCTTATTCCTAGTACTACTGTAGACCTTTCAACAAGGGTGGGGTAATTGTGAAGAACAAGTCCAAAGTGTTGTTTATTCTGGTGAGTTCACGTACAACATGTTCAAATCCAAAATCATTGGCAATTTCGAGTAGCATTTTGGATACGCCGGGAGCAGCTCCGCCTAGTTTTACGCTGAGTATGTCCCAATCTATGTCGGGAAGGTTAAAGTCTCCGCCTATCCATATATGTCCTTTGTTTGGGCGTTCAATTATGTTCATGGATTGTCGTAGTTCATGCATGCATTCGTTTGTGTTACCAAATCGGGGTGATCTGTAGAAAGCTCCTATTGTGATATCTTTCGATCCTTTTATTTTGATGGTGACCCAGATAATTTCACAATTGCTATCGAGGTCTGTTCTGTGTGTTCCATGTCATGCAGTCTGTGGTGCTATTAGGACTCCTCCTTTTGAGTTGTCAAAGTCTCTGTCTTCATATTATATACAACTGTGTTACCCACAGAGAAACTATTTTCCACAAATAGACAAACTTTGTGAGTTACATATGAAAAATAATACGAGTACCCAAAAAACGTGTTGCCCCGTGCCATGAGGCAAGATCCCCACCTGGGGCAATATATGGTCAGTGTAATTTCTTTTAAGTCTTTCGCTTCTATGAATTAATCATTGTTTGAAAATATATGTATCAATGCAAATAGTAATACGTTAAGCTATCCTAGCTATTCGATAGATATCAGCAATCAATTTGGGGACGTTCAGACTTCAGAACTTTTATTCTGTGTACATATTCAGGCTGTATTACCCCCACAAAGCAGTTTTGCCCAAGGTACCCTATTCATCCCGTTCATGATTCTTTGATTAGTCGCCAGAAGGAGCCACATACACACAAAATGGCGGAATTGCGACCGATTTATCGCGACGTTTAATTTGTAATCAGTGTAACATGCTGATTACGTACTTTATTGTTAACAGTGTTATCGTTATAATATATAATATCCGTAGGTTATTGCCAGGTGCAGATGCACAGTAACATGGAATTATCATGGTTGTCAGACGTATACGATGACGTCGTCGACGATAACGAAAATGGGGAAACTGACCTGGAATTACAGGCGAGTGACGGGCGGAAGCGGTTTGAAATAGTTGGATGAGGAGTGTTTTGTATGTATTATGCATCTCAGTAATATGATAGTGGGCTTTATGCACATTAGCGGAGTCGGTTCAACGCAACGAATGCAGTGTCGGTGAGTGACCGGTGCCAGTTTTTGTGCTCGTGGTGCCATCTGTCGGCGGCGGAGTTACTACGGCGGTCTACGCCTATGTGGATTCGATAACCCTGATCGGGATCCGATCATAATTAACCTTCCTGTTTGGTTGCATAAAGTCATGAACGAGACCATTTGCAGAGCAGCTCTGTGAATAATGGGAAGAATGGTTCTTATTCACAGTTCTGCTAATTAGGCTGACGCTGATAAATTATCTTTATTTGCAGAACAGGTCTAACGTCTTAAGTCCATCAAAAGCAGGCGGTCCTAACGGAATGTCACCTCGTTTCCTTAAATTGTTTGCAAATGAGCTAGCTCCAGCATTTAGATGTCTATTCCAACAATTACAAACTCAACTGGGACTCGCTCCACACACGTCGCCTCATTCAACAAGCATCACTGTTTTAGAATATTTATAGAATATTTACTTGTCCGCCGGACAAGTAACTTTTGAAATCTACTTGTCCGCCAAAATTTTAACTTGTCCGATTGGTTGTGAAGGGGAATCGAAGCTTTGCAAAAACTTTTTATGACAACACAATGTTCCTGCTGTTTCGTTGCATGTACATCTGAGTGACTTGGATCAAAGACACAATTTGATTTAATCTTAAAATTTTGAAATTGCTAAATTATTTTTGCAACTATTTTCTGGTCAATTATTCATCATCACGAATATTAAAAGTAGACACGTTACATGTTATATACCAATATTTTAGTGATGCTGATATGAACATTTTATTAATAACAAATAACTATTACGATGATAGGAATGAGACAATTGTTTTCCTTGCTATTTGTTTTTATTGTTACAAAGACAATAGCACTTGTCCGTTTGTACGGGACAAGTGGTTTTTGGCCCGGACAAGTAAAATGACTCTACATGGTTATCCGGTGGACAAGTGAAAATTTACAGTAAATACGCGTGCAACATTGCATTTTATTTGAGGAAATTCAAACGTAAATGAAGTTTGCTAGCAATCGCGCACGTTACAATTTTGTTAGTGTGTCGGTGTCTTGTTGTACCGCCGCCAGTGTGTTGTACGTCAATGTTCGACCGAGTTTAGTGCCTGCGTTAACAGGGCATCCGCTGAGCGCAATGAGCTAGGTCTGTCATACACATGGGACAGACTTCGCTTCAGCCATCGTTGATCGAGGCTGTATTTCACAAAATCATTCAGTTTGGCCGACGTACAACTTGCTTCCATTCACGGATCATATTTGATGAACTTTGAAAATAGTACACTTTGTATCGCTACCTGTTATTTTATCAATTATATCGTTTTAACCATTATTACGCCTAACACACTAACTCAGTAACTGACTCGGCAGTCTTTCAAGTCATCGAACGTTACTCGTTAGCTGATCGAGATCATTGAAAATTTTCAAAACTTGTAACTTGCTCTCAGGTAAATCTATGATGGTGTTTGATAAATGGAATATTAATGTCCTTTCAGCAGTGTTGTTATATCTATGTAACATTTATTTTAACCATAAATTGCAAGTATTTGAAACTGAATTTTGCAAGACGTGCGGCCGGGGACGGGGTGCCAACCGCCGTTGACTTGTCAGCCTCCGCCAACTTCGGCGGTCTGTACGCAGCAGCAACGTTACAACGTAACTAAATGTATAAATTATATTCCGCCTGGTAAATGTAATTCGGGCACCGTTAAAACTGTTTTTATCATCATTGAAATGGTAATATAACATTTTGGAAAAATATGCGTTTGTTTGCTGATGATCAATTGAATATTATCTTCATTTGTAAAATGCAGAACTTTCTTAATATTGAAGTTCGTAGAGGTTGAACAAAATAATACAAAATTATATAGTTTATTTTGATTTTTGTGACAACATTTCCTGGCTTTGAATTGCAACCTGGTGGTTGAGCGGCATCTTCAATGACAAACTGGTGCCAACATTTTACAGCAGTGTTATATGTTGTATATATATATATATGTATATATATACTATACTTGTATATATACATATATATATATATACACATATATATATATATATACCATATTAAACACAAACAGTTTTTGTAACATTATAACAAATAGCAAGGAAAACAATTGTCTCATTCCTATCATCGTAATAATTATTTGTTATTAATAAAAGCGTTCATATCTGCATCACTAAAATATTGGTATGCATCATGTAACGTGTCTACTTTTAATATTCATGATGAATAATAATGATAATGGACCGGGAAATAGTTGCAAATATAATTTTGCAGTTTCAAAATTTGCAGATGAAATCAAATTGTGTCTTTGATCAGAAGTCACTCAGATGTACGTGCAACGAAACAGCAGGAACATTGGGTTGTCATAAAAATAAGACAGACTTTTTAATGTTTTTTCCGAAGCTTCGATTCCCCTTCACAACCACTCGGACAAGCTAAAATTTTGGCGGACAAGTAGATTTCAAAACTTACTTGTCCGGCGGACAAGTAAATATTCTGGCTTATTTCTATCGCTGTATATATATAAAACATATAACACTGCTATAAAATTTTGGCATCAGTTTGTCATTGAAGATGCCACTCATCCAGGAACACGACTAATGCGAAGCCGGGAAATGTTGTCACAAAAATCATAATAAACTATATAAGGTGATATTATTTTGTTAAACCTTTATGAACTTCAATTTTAACAAAGTTCTGTATTTTATAAACGAAGATAATATTCAATTGATCATCACCAAACAAACACATATTTTTTCCTAAATGTTATATTACCATTTCAATGATGATAAAATAGTTTTAACGGTGTCTGAATTACATTTACCAGGCAAAAAATAATTTATAGGTTTAGTTACGTCGTAACGTTGCTGCCGCGCACAGACAGCCATAGTTGGCAGAAGCCGACATATTAACGGCAGTTGGCACCCCGTCCCCGGCCGCGCATCTTGCATAATTCGGTTTCAAAAACTCGCAATTTAATGTTAAAATAGATGTTACATAGATACAACAACACTTCTGAAATGTCATTAATATTCCGTTTATCAACCTGCACCATAGATTTACCGGAGAGCCAGTTACAAGTTTTGAAAATTGTCACCGATCTGGATCGGCTAACGTTCGATGACTTGGATTGGAAGACTGCTGAGTCTGCGTGGGTTAGGTGTAATAATGGTTAAAACTATATACTTATTGAAATAACAGGTAGCGATACAAAGTCTACTATTTCCAAAGTTCATCAAATATGATCCGAGAGTGGAAGCAATTTGTACGTCGGCCAAACTGAACGATTTACGATTGTGTGAAATCCAGCCTCGATCAACGATGGCTGATGCGGAGTCTATCCTACGCGGATGACCCTGTTAATGCAGGCACTAAACTCGGTCGAACACTGACGTACAACACACTGGCGGCGGAACGACAAGACGCCGACACACTAACAAAATTGGAATGCGCACGATTGCTAGCGAACTTCATTTACGTATGAATTTCCTCAAATAAAAAGTTTGCAATGTTGCACTCGTCACTATTTAATGTAAATTTTCACTTGTCCGCCGGATAACCGTGTCGAGTCATTTTACTTGTCTGGGCCAAAAATCACTTGTCCTGGACAAACGGACAAATGCTATTTCGAACGCTGTTAACATCAGCCCTCCGTCATGTTTCCAGCATGCTATGCATATCTCCAACAGAATTGACCATCCACTTAAATATACCAACACAATAATTCCAACCATCAATGCATATAAATATGCATTCTACTCCAGAATAGTATCCATATGGAACAGACTACCACCATCTGCAGTTCTACACATGATGCCATCATTGCCAACCATCCTGTGTGTAGCCATGCCAGCCATCAGGGAAATGCAACCCTTGCATGGAGTCCACATCCTCTAAAGCTATAGTGCACCACTTTTTTTATCCGGACTTTTGTTTGTTTTTCATTGTTTTTCTTTCTTTATTTTGAACATCCTTCTACATGATTTTTTCCTCTTTGTTCGACTGTCTGACAACACACACTGCACAAATCCCAGTTTATCTGTGAACAGCTGTAATTTAGGGATTACTATATCAAATAAAGGATTCGGAAATAGTTTCAGCTGCTCTGCATATTTTATACCCATTGTACAATATGTGCAGTTTGTATCTGCTTTTATTTATTTTATAGCTGCTTTGTTGGAAAACTTAGGCATAGCAAAACCCTTCATAAAATGAAAAAAAACAACACCTGGTCACCACCTACCTATACAGAAGCACCCAACACCAGTAACGGCATCACCGGCTCACCGCAATGAAAACTATGTTGCTCTAAAGTCATTCTGCACATGGTCAAACATACTGCACAGTAGCCACTATTTGCCGAGAGCTCTGCTCAACGAATAGCCAGCGGGTAAAAAAAATCGAAAACAACAACTTTTTTGTCCTTGAATGTAGTGATGATCTGGTTTCTTGGTTATTCATGTTGGGTATATTTACCTCTCAAGAAACGTTTTTGTTTTTTCTCTGAATAATTTCGAATTTACGGTCATGTAACATGACCTAGGTCATATGACACAAGCTGGAACATGACTGGCGGGAGCTCCTGGCCAACGTCTCTGTTCAGTAAAAGCTTCCCCCTGTAGATGTTAATCGCCTCCTTGATCTTTCTGCTATGCCTGTTCTCCTCGAGGTCTAAGATTTTTACATCTTTCATCGAACACTGGTACCCTGTGTTCAACTTGTATTCGCTTATTGCTGATAGGGGTTGGCAACACGATAGATGTTCTTTAAATCGTGTGCCCAGTGCCCTCGCTGTTTCTCCTATGTAGTGTTGGTCGCATTCTGGGCATTGGATGTGATATACCGCCCCGGACTTTGCTGACTTGTCTGTTTTGTCTTTTGGTTGTACCAGCAGGGTGTTGATCAGTTTGTGGTGCACTGGTATGTTGTAGGACTTGAAAATTCTTGCCAATTGTTCAGACAGCTGATTGTGGAAAATAAATTGTGCTCTATGCCCCATAGTAGAATGCTACATGTATCCCATAACATGAGGCTGAACAGAATACATCTGATTTACTGAACTTGAGCTCTGCCTATTCAACATGGCCTGGGTCTGTTTGTTTAAACTTAAAGGCATTAACTTGTTATTATTGATAAGAGTGGAACGTAGTACTAGTAGCTCAGCGGTTAGAATTTAGGATATGTACCTAATGTAAAGCACTGGGTTTTAAATCAGTTGGACTTTGAGAGGACACACTGCTATAACATGGCTATGATTGCAGTGAATTTTGTGCTGTCATTGAGCATGTACATGCAGTAAATAAAGTAACAATTGTCTTTAATTGTTCATGTGATTACAGAGCGCCATCCGAGGAGTAATGGTAGAACTGCTGGACGAGGTGACACTGGGACTCTGCTTTGAAATCCACAGGACCTGTAAACTTGGCACATTCCTACTCGACCTGACAGATGAAAAGTAAGCAAATCTGGCACAGCTCTAAGCTAGTTTTCTTTGTATCTAACTGGTAGATACCAAACTATAAAGATTGGGAACTGCTTTTCACTGCCGGCTTTATTTGGTGTTCCCCAGGGTTCTGTTTTTGGGTCTTTGCTTTTTACTCTTTACACCACGCCACTAAGTCCGTTATACAAAGACATAACGTGGATCATCATCTTTATGCTGATGATAATCAGATCTACATTTCGTTGGCAGACCCGGATACAAATCGCTCCCTTAACCAACTTAGTGATTGTCTTCCACTGGATGACTGACAGCAAGTTGAAATTAAATGCAAATAAAACTGAATTGATCATTATAGGTACTCCAATGCAGCATAGTAAACTGGATGGTTTTTTCCCTACGTGTATTTTGAATCAGTATATCACGCCAGCAGCATCGGTGCAGAATCTAGGAGTTATCTTTGATAGTAACTTCAATTTCCAACAACCCATATCTCAAACATGTCACTGCTGTTTTTATCATATTCTTGATCTTCGCCGTATTCGGCGGTATATGACATTTTTGGTTGCTAAAACTATTGCAACGGTGCTTGTTAGCAGCAGGCTTGACTATATCAATTCCCTCCTTTATAATATCGCTAGCAAGGATGTCACAAAACTTCAGCGTGTCCAAAATTGTCTAGCAAGAGTAGTTACAAGATCTCCTCGTTTTTCTCGCTCTGTACCACTTTTGAAATCTTTCCATTGGCTTCCTGTATGATATCGTATAATATTCAGTATCTGTACCATTACATGCCAGGCACTGTCCAGTAAGCAACCATCTTATTTGCATTTATTGCTTACTCCTGTAAGAAAACCTATCCCGCTTCGATCATCTAGTTCTGACCTACTTTTTGTTCCTAGAGTCAACACTAACATTGGAACTAGGGCTCTTTCTGTTGCTGCACCAACTCTTTGGAATATGCTCGCTCTTAGTGTTAGATCAGTTGAAAATATTAAAAAATTCCATCGTAATTTTAAAACTTATTTTTACAACCTTGCTTATCCACCGTAGCTCCCTAGAGATTTAGAGATTGACCAATACTTTTGTTTTAGTGCGTTTCTGAGCTTGGTTTCCAAGGATTTAGGTGCAATAGAAGTTATCTTATTATTATTATTATGTCTCAGTGTGTCGGTCTCTGTGGTCTAAGTTGCTTACTGTAGAGCACCTGGATCTCAGTCAAGAGAACGGTAGTTCAATTCTGCCTATTGCCATTTCAAAATGTCATGAACTAACAAACTGGTGGTATGACTATCTCTCTAACTCATCGTGAAGTACACATGATGTACAGTGTGAATGTGCTCAGTGCAACAATACTACTGGCGCCACCTATACCCTAACGTACACCCTGAATGAGCAATGGATGCCAGTAAGATGTTTATAAAAATATTGGTATGATCGAATATGATGTACACTATAAATGATACAGCTTTGTATAATAAGAAACGTATCAGATCATGTATCTGTGTAATATATATGTACTTATATTTGTACATATATGTGTACACATCACGTTTATCACAGGTTATACTAACAAAATACGCAAACTTGAAAGAATTGAAACTTGCTTGAGTTGTAACTGATGATATTTAATGTACCTTTATGTTTCAGATCAGAAAAAGAATATGGTATGTATGATAACAGTGTTGGTTTCTGTAGTTATAAATGTTATCACAACGGCTATCATTACCTGGTCGAGTGTGAATATACTGGCATTGAGTCACTTGAGTGTGAATATACTGGCATCGAGTCACTTGAGTGTGAATATACTGGCATCGAGTCACTTGAGTGTGAATATACTGGCATCGAGTCACTTGAGTGTGAATATACTGGCATCGAGTCACTTGAGTGTGAATATACTGGCATCGAGTCACTTGAGTGTGAATATACTGGCATCGAGTCACTTGAGTGTGAATATACTGGCATCGAATCACTTGAGTGTGAATATACTGGCATCGAGTCACTTGAGTGTGAATATACTGGCATCGAGTCACTTGAGTGTGAATATACTGGCATCGAGTCACTTGAGTGTGAATATACTGGCATCGAGTCACTTGAGTGTGAATATACTGGCATCGAGTCACTTGAGTGTGAATATACTGGCATCGAGTCACTTGAGTGTGAATATACTGGCATCGAGTCACTTGAGTGTGAATATACTGGCATCGAGTCACTTGAGTGTGAATATACTGGCATCGAGTCACTTAGTGTAATCAGTCATATAAATGGGTTATTTTTCCATCCATGGCTCTTGGCTAATAAGCTTATCAATTAATATTTTAATAATATTTCCTAGAATCCTAAAATATCAGTATTTTCAACAAATTCATCCATATGTTTCCTACTGTGGAGATATCTTGCAATCATCAAGTGCTACAAAATTATTTTTGTGGTAGAAATCAACATGTCATTGACAGTGGGTCATAATTGTACTGTTTTTCCAGTAAAACTACATCTAAGAAATTGTATATAATTACTCAAGAAAGGTAACATTTACTACTCAAGTAAACTACTTTGTTAATCTTATTGGCTGTGGTTGAACTCAGGTGCGCAAAAGGAACATACTTATTCTTTAATAAAATATTTAATTTACACAACGTGAAATATACATTTAATAAACTCATTGACCATCTACCAGGGTGGCTTTAATGACGACATCTTTTATAATCTTAATAGGAGTCTCCCATATCCCAATTGTACATTTAATGACATCCAATTTAAATGTCACATTGTTTCTGTTATGTCGTAATGTACCGGTACATTATTATTATCACAATTATTATATCATATTGTACAATTCAGTCTGTCTGTGGTACACTGTAGCATGGGAATGGGGTTCTGTGTTGCAGAGATTGTCGACGAGAAGGGAGTTGATGTCTTTGGGCAGGTGCCGACCAAAAAGCAGTATGAATGTGTGTGTCCCAACTGCCTGCGCAATTTGGCCGCGTCCCGTTTTGCCCCACACCTCGAGAAGTGCATGGGAATGGGGCGAAACAGCTCCCGCATTGCCAGTCGCAGGTAAGCAGGGGTATATTATATATATATATAATCATAATGACTGTATGTATTAGGACACTAAGTACTGTATGTTTAGTTCTTTTATTCTGTAAAAGAACTAAACCTTAAAAACCTACAAAAACAATGATGTTTATGTACTGTATGTTTTTGGACTTATAAGTATAATAATTACTGTTACATGGCCAAATACATACAGTACATAATGACTGTTTTCAGGCGCCAAAATAATTATTTTATGTACTGTATGTTTTGGACAGCTGATAATTTAATTATGTTTAGGTGTCCAACCACATAGTCATTACGATAATGACTCTTCAGAAATAAGCTATCGTGGTGTGATATATGTCGGAGTATTTGTGTCGTGATACATATAGCAATACATAACAATACCTGCTTTTTGGAAAAAAATATTTGCAACACATTATACAGAGCTTTGTAAAGTAAGGTACATTGGATATTGAATGAAGAGGTTCGTCAGACTGGATGGTTCAAATGAGTAATATTTTATTTCATAGTCAGTTTTTTATGAAGTTTCAACAGTTATTATCAGTCTTCATCACGCGACAAAGCGAATAATTATAATTTGTAATAAATAAAACCTTAAAATGTAACTTATTTATCCATCGAGTCATGGATATTAATGCAAATATTGGGAAGGAAGAGTTATTAATTTGGACAGGTGGTTTAACAAACACGAGTGTTATAGTTTAGTTGAGTAAGATTTTGTTCTAGGATCCAGAATGCTGGGAAGAAAGAGAGTGATAATGAGAGTGACGATAATGACAACGACAATGACTGGAGTTATCTGGCAGACAAACGGGGTAAGTGACCTTTGAACCCTCTTTGCCACTTACGTGTATCGTGTCCCATCAAGAACCTCCATCCAGAAGTTATGAGACATGGGTCAATTACATATTAAAGTAATATGTTATGATATTATTACACATGTATTAGTGTTACACTTAATTTCTTGTTGCCTATTATATATAACATGAGATGTCATTAATAATTATGGTTCATTTTTATTGGCCTTCTGGTAGCTGAATTGGGTATTAACACTTTCTCCAACATTTTGAATTGATAGTAACTTGACTGTAAATTCCTGCGATTGTTTCACCATGTGCCAAAATAATCACATATCTGTGCCAATATGCGTGAAGCATCGTGATGGTGTTTGATGTTATTCAAATGTTAAATCATGTATTCTTGACAAACTCCCCCAGTACAGATTGAACTCCGCCATGATTGCAATCTTCTGTAAAACTTTTTGTAGCAAAAAGACTGAAGAAGGAAAAGTTTAGCAACTCACCAAGGCGATCAAAACTGTCCAAGCTAAAAAACAATGGTAGGTACACCGAAATATAGTTCTGGATTGAATGTTACTCCACTGCGTCACCTAATTACAGTAGAGACAGTTTTATGATATTGATGGTAACATTTCTAAAAACATATTTATTATATACAAGATCAGTTGTTATGTCCCTAATGCTACCACTATTTTCTAGTTGATTCCTGCTCTCTGCAATGTTTTATTAACTGACTAGTCTGAATATATTGCGGTTAGAATGATATGGTCTTATGATGTCTCATTCAACTAGTCAGCCTTTTTTAGAACATTATCACCAAACCAACCCTTCTGTGCTGCCACTGAGGGTGGTCACTGCCAGTGTGGGTGGTCACTGCCACTGAGGGTGGTCACTGCCAGTGTGCTTGTCATTCTCAGTGGGACTGACATTACCGTGGTCTCCGAGTCACGAGGGATACACAGTCCCCAATGTTGACAGTCAGCTTTTTACACCAACTGTACCATGCCAATCCCAGGTTTTGAATTAAGCGAACTGACATGCCAGGTGGATGTGCTCCTCACTACACCGCCACTGCTCCTCACTACACCACCACTGCTCCTCACTACACCACCACTGCTCCTCAATACACCACCACTGCTCCTCAATACACCACCACTGCTCCTCACAACACCACCACTGCTCCTCACTACACCACCACTGCTCCTCACAACACCACCACTGCTCCTCAATACACCACCACTGCTCCTCACAACACCACCACTGCTCCTCACTACACCGCCACTGCTCCTCACTATACCGCCACTGCTCCTCACTACACCACCACTGCTCCTCACTACACCACCACTGCTCCTCACAACACCACCACTGCTCCTCACAACACCACCACTGCTCCTCACTACACCGCCACTGCTCCTCACAACACCACCACTGCTCCTCAATACACCACCACTGCTCCTCACAACACCACCACTGCTCCTCACTACACCACCACTGCTCCTCACTATACCGCCACTGCTCCTCATTACACCACCACTGCTCCTCACTACACCACCACTGCTCCTTACAACACCACCACTGCTCCTCACTACACCACCACTGCTCCTCACTACACCACCACTGCTCCTCACTACACCACCACTGCTCCTCACAACACCACCACTGCTCCTCACAACACCACCACTGATCCTCACTACACCACCACTGCTCCTCACTACACCGCCACTGCTCCTCACTACACCGCCACTGCTCCTCACAACACCGCCACTGCTCCTCACAACACCGCCACTGCTCCTCACAACACCGCCACTGCTCCTCACTACACCGCCACTGCTCCTCACTACACCACCACTGCTCCTCACCAACACCACCACTGCTCGCCTTTAACTGCTTACTTCATTTAGTATGTGATTGTACGTTATATAATTTAATTGTAGGTGACATTCCGAGTGTTGGAAGCACAACCTCTGATGGTTCAGGAAGTCAACAGCAGGCCTATGAAATGATGTCCATCGGTGAGTGCTGCATGCTCTTTACTCATTGTATTGGTGGTCTCATAATTGAGCAAAGTCGCCAAAAACTGTTTTGAACTGATTCAAACCACCAACCCCCCCCCCCCCCCCCCGCCTCCCTCTGAAGCATTTCCATAATCCACACGCACTCCCTCTCATGACTGACGACAGCGACAAGGTCATGGTGCCAGATCCTCGCCAACTGCCATTGCTTCATGAAAAGCTGTAGATCCACCCCTTTTTGTAGTACTTGGCACCTCTGCGTTACATAACTATCCAGAAGATCGGACCACCTCCATGTGATGTCAAAGTTGCAGATGGATTCGGACGGTTGAGGAAGTGGGCGGATCAGACACTTGTGGGCGGTTGGGTTCTAATGGTGTCATGTAATTAAAGTTAATTTTTTTAATTAGAATTTTGTCCTATGTTCAACAACCTACGTGAAATTATTGTTTCAGATGAGAAGAGGTCCTTACTCACACAGGTACGTTCACCCTCATCCTTAACACAACGGAAGAAACAACGCCATGTTAATCATCTACATATCACTATGCTAACTTTTGAGTATTGTAATTGAACCTCTGTTGAGGTGGCAAGCTTCAGTTGCCTATTTCTGTTTCCATTTGCTTCCTTGTAAGGCATTCTCCAGCCATATGATACCATACGTATTCTGAAATACATCACCAGTTGGTAAACTGAATATTTCAGAAAACCATCTTCTGCATGTATCTAGTGCCATCTGGAGGATGGGCATTTAACAAGTTTATATAATAGAAAGCTAGCATCAGGCTTTCACCCCACATAGGGTTTAATATTTTAATGAACTACATTTACTTGTATACAGTTTCCTGCCATCTCACTGTTGTGGTCTCTCTTACCTTTTGCAGACCTGTGGTGTCATCTCTGAACACACAAAGAAAATGTGTACAAGGTATGTTGATTGACACTTAAAAGGAAACAAACAGCAACTTTTTTGTGTTATGCACATAACAAATTACTACAAACTAACAATTTGTAAGAATAATCTTTTTTTAATGTCAGCAGTTTATTAGGAAAACAATTTGAAGATTTCTGTAGAATCTTCCACTTTGAAACCAGATTCTGAGTAAACCACCGATGTAAAAAATGTGTTTGCGGTTACAAATGGTCAGTTTGTATTAACTCGTCTAGATGCATAACACCAAATAGTTTTTTTGTTTCACTTTAATAAGACTGAATAACCTTACCTCATTGTTGATTGACACGTAATATGACTGAATGATAACCTTATCTCAGTTAAGTTCACCCACACGTTCTGCTGATGTATGTTATTGGACAGGGATAAGCCACGGTTAATGGTAGTGAGTAAGCGAGCAAAATAGTAATCATATCTCATGTAGATAATGAACATTATGAATAAAAACGTTAAGTTCTTTTAACGCAGTCTTTGGGACTGTTCGACATGCTTAACACTTCATCCACTCGAAGACCCGTTCATATGAGCACCGATTTGACTTCTCTGGGAAGTATTCAGCCACGCTGAAATTACTGCACTCTTCTTTCACTCACCACTGTCTGTAGCCAGGTACTCATATATGCAGCTAGGTGAACCAAGGCAATACGGAACAAATTAAATTACCCAAACTTCAGAAAGGTAGTTAGAGAATTCGAAGAGGTCGTGAATAATTGTCCAATGTTCTGTCCACTATATATGCCTAGTGCCCCACATGAAATATTACATAAAAATACTCCTTATATTTTTACCATGTTCAGCTAGAACATATTTGTTCTAATATATACACATTTTATGAATACATTAAAATTTAGAACAAACCTATTTTAGCGAAAATGTTGTAACAAAATGATGACAAATGTGTGTCATCATCTATGGGTCTTGTGCCTTGTGTGCCATCATCTAAGGGTCTTGTACCTTGTGTGCCATCATCTAAGGGTTTTGTGCCTTGTGTGCCATCATCTAAGGGTCTTGTGCCTTGTGTGCCATCATCTAAGGGTTTTGTGCCTTGTGTGCCATCATCTAAGGGTCTTGTACCTTGTGTGCCATCATCTAAGGGTTTTGTGCCTTGCGTGCCATCATCTAAGGGTCTTGTACCTTGTGTGCCATCATCTAAGGGTCTTGTGCCTTGCGTGCCATCATCTAAGGGTCTTGTGCCTTGTGTGTCATCATCTAAGAGTCTTGTACCTTGTGTGTCATCATCTAAGGGTCTTGTGCCTTGTGTGTCATCATCTAAGAGTCTTGTGCCTTGTGTGTCATCATCTAAGGGTCTTGTACCTTGTGTGCCATCATCTAAGGGTCTTGTGCCTTGTGTGTCATCATCTAAGGGTCTTGTACCTTGTGTGCCATCATCTAAAGGTCTTGTGCCTTATTTGTTCTTCAGGTCTCAGAGATGTCCACAGCACACGGAGGATCAACGCAAGGCAGTGCGGCAGCATCTCCTTGTCGAGTCAGTCACATTTTATCATTTATATGTCGGCATCGTGGTAGAGTTCAGTCTAGATTATGGCATCACTGTCTGCCATTGATGAATTTATGTAGATTGAACCTGGTGAAAACGATTGCGAATAACACTCAAGCCACATTTCTGTCCAGCTTAGGTTTCACTAAATCAGTCATGATTATTTTGTACTGATGCTTAAAAAATACATTTTGTTCACTAGTAATTTAATAGCACCGGGAAGGTGTCGAAAGCTCCGTTGAGCATATACAGGATTCGGAAAGGTACCTGCACTTTCAAATAAAGACTGAACGTCAATCGATGTTGTGAGACTGCAAGAAATAAACTTACTTTGGAGCTGTTGCTGAAACATGCGACATTTCAACCCGTCTCGAGCAGATCTTGTTTCCGCACTTATGTCATGTGACGCGGCTCAGATACTGGTGGAATAATCTCGTCACATGACATCAGTGTGTGAACAAGATCCGCTGTAGACGGGTCGAAACGTTGCATGTGTTTCAAAAATTGCTCCAAAGTAAGTTTATTTCTTGCTGTCTGATAGAATCATGGAACCGTGAAGAATATATTTCAAATTGATGTCGTTGTTGTTGTGCATCAGCTGTCTGGAGAACACGGATGACGTCCACGTTGACATCGACAGCTATGACGACGGTGACAGTCAGAGTCTACGCGACACCCTACAGTGGGATGTCACCTCAAACCCTTCGCCGGCCGACTCGACCTCCACTAGTACGTCACCCTCACCCCACTCGCCCCCTTGTGTGTTGCTCGAGTCTGTGATATAGGTCACTCCAGGGGTGGTCTCATAAATCAAAGTCTAAAGAAAGTGCAGTGGAACCTCCCTAATAAGGTCACCCTCAAGACTGGGCAAAAGTGACCTGATTAGCAAGGTGACCATATTAGCGGGACTAATTTTGTATCCTTTACTGTTACAGAAATAATTTGGGACTGTCCTACGGTGACCTTAATTGCAAGGTGGCTGTATTACTGGTGTCCGTAAAGCAAGGTTCCACTGTACAGTGGTTAATTTTGGATGAAACCATCACCGTCCCCCACCAATATATGGTGTGACTCAAGATAATGCCCATATTGCCAATAACATGACCAATTTATAGCTGTAATATATAATAAATGAGTTTTAACACATTCAAATCGGGGGCGACTGCTTCGTTCATGGGCATGTACAACATATCATATTTGTAAAACCTTCAAATTAATTCACAGTGTAAAACTTGTGTACATAGATATTACCAAAAAATTATAATAACAAATACCTGGTATGCTCATATTCATACAGTGTATTGATCCGTGAAAATTTCATCAAGTTGGAAGAATAATTAAATAACAAAATGTTCTTATTATCCAACGTCGATGCGAGTCAAATTTCTTAGTTGTGTAATAAGAATTTTTATTTGTGTATTGATCATCAAAAGTTGTCGGTTTTAATTTTTGTATCCTCGTTTTTCTAGTCTGGTTAGTTTCTGCCGACTAGCGTAACTTAGAGTGTATGTCATGTGTCATTGGAGTTTTGCTTGCTCACAGGTTTGAACTCACGCAAGCGTAAGAATACGTCGAAACAGAACAAGAAGCGACCCGGCAGTAAATGGTCTGAACGAAGTGGATCAGGTGACGTGTATGACATCACATGAGTCGACAGCCAAGTCACTATGCAGCGATGTGGGAATGTGACACTCGTGTAAGCCAAGCTTATACATAACTTTTCATTTGGCTCTGTAAGAGCGCAAGAATATTGACACAGCCACATATATCATGTGCAGTTGTCAGTCAGTCAAACGTATGTATTACCTGAACGACAGCATGCAGTGTTTAATAGACATGATGTGTGCGAGTGTATGCATGTCTGTGTGATTCAGGAGTGTATCATGACTATGATTGGTGATATGTGGACACAAGATATTGTTGCAAGAAGCCATCAGGGATTTCTGTGTCTGATGACATTGGAGATGAAGGGGGTACACTCATGTAGTCATCACCTCTCGTCGCTATTTTGAAACAGGTCTGCCCTGGTAACACCGGAAGCAGTATATTTTTATGTATTATTTAAAATAAATACTGTTATTATCTCAAAAACCTTACGAGACATTCTCCTGTGATGGCAGTGTCCTGTTGATTCTTATTGGCACTATATGGGCTCCATGTACACATGTAGTGAGGCAGAGAGAGTATGGCCGAGAAGATTGGTAGGATGCGAGATGATGTGCAGGGGCAGGTCGCTTGATGAGAATGGATACAGACAGACTACTGAAGAGAGCAGAGCCGGAAAAATACCAAGGCCTTAAGGCCAGACACCCCAGGTGAAATGGTGTTTTTTGACCAAAAATACTGAAAATGCCAGATTATTATACCTTTGTATGCATACTATCAATAAAGTTCACTTCTATGACAATTACGTACCTCTAAGTGAGTTTTAGTCACGGATCAAGCACGTCGATATCATGTAATGAAATCCATTATGCAATCTTTGACAGCCATTTTCTCAAAAACTTTTTTCTTCAAATTTCTGCATTTGGAAACGGGATATCTCTGGGAATAATTATGCTATGTAAATAATGTTTTCAGTGTTGCATTCAGCATATTCTACTGTGTGTTTGTTTTTTCTGTTTTTAAATCATGAATAGTTTGAAAGATATAGTCATATTTGTTGCCAAAAAACAAGGTCTTTTACCCCAAAAAAATAATAATAAATAAAAACAACATTTCAAAAAATGCTCTGATCATTGCACAATAGAATCTATGGGGAACATGGATTTGCAAGAATTATAACTATATATGAGTTCAATAAAAAATGGCGGCCATTTTGTTTGTTACCATGGAAACGGGGGGTCGGGCTGAAAAAAAGTTCAATATATATATTTTACTCGGTAAGACCCATTTTATGCATTGGGCAGAAAAAAATTGAACTATTTGTACAAATTAAAAAATAATCATATCTACCTGTCTGGCCTTAAAGGGAAATAAAAGTAATCGTTTTCGGCCTTTGTCGGTTGCCAAACTGAGAATAGTAGTTGCCGAATTTGCACTGTAACCACTAAAATATGTCTGCATAGTGCACCATAGGCAACAGTTGTTACAAATGTTACTCTGAATCCAAGAGAATATGATAAACAAACATATGAATTGGCATATTATTAATGTAATACATGTCAGGTAAACAGGAACATTGGATGCATCACCACAATGTCATAGTCAAAGAAGCTCTAGGGCCTTGTTGGTCAAGCATTGGGGGCGTGTCTCAATGTGGCAGCCATCACAAGATTCTCAGTGCACTTTTGAGTAAACCACAGGCATGATATTGTTGACTGTACAGTTACAAATAGTTAGATCGTATTAATTTGGTATGTAGGTCCACATGATTGCCTTTTTGAAATGGATGAGTCAGAAGGCCTGCATAAACTACATGAAGGGGGACATGAAGGGAGGACATGAAGGGGGGACGTGAAGGGAGAGACATGAAGGATGGAGAGAGGGTACTCTGATAGGAAGCAGTGGAGGATAAGAACAGATACAACAGGCAACCATGTTGGTTAGATTTCTGATTCTTCATGCGATTTTGCTTTCATTTGTAAGTGTTGAAGAAGGCTGGACTGTATGTTTTAATAACGTATGTTGTTTGTACATTTATTCTGGAATTATCCACAATGTACAATCACTGTATGATAACGGGAACAATACACAGTGCTGTTGTTAGTTTGAGTGCTCAACACATCTGCCATCTGATAGCATGTGGAGACATTACCAATTACACAATGGATAACAGAATTATTATGCTGCAACTTCTGCAAGAAAGGTTGCATTTATTTAATAGGCAACTAAAAATATTAAAGCACATTAAAGCTATATGATAACTCATTATTTTGCACATTCTTAATGTGACTGAATGAACAATCTCTATCCAATAACGTATTACATACATTTACAGTACAGAAACAACCAGGTGTACCAATAACTAAATCGATGTAATGCAATACAATCACAGAACCAGGTGCCCAGTTACATCTTGGACACAAACTTGGACTATATACAGTGATTTCATTACAAATTTAATTACATTTCTGCACCCAGTAATTAATGTAACAACTCCGTAACACAATTAGTTTGCCGATTGTACAAACCTGAGATTAATAAGCATATACTTGTAGTACAACCCATTGTGGGCCCTTTCCCTTAAAATTAACTTAACTTTATTTGTTAGTTTTGGGGTCATGCCACCCATAAACTGATGTTTTTTCATGAGTTCAAAATATAAAAGATGTAGATTTACCCTACTGTAATCAACTTTAACAATCCAGAGCCTAGCTTTACATACAATTGCACAACAAATTGACTTTGAACAAAAAACTGATTACTAGAATTAACAACAAAATTTATATTAAATGGTTAAAGTTCACATGCTCACAAATTTGATTAACACTGGGTAAATGCAGAAAGATCGTGATTTGAACAAACAACTGGCATAAATAAATGTTACTGCTTTTCTAAATAAAAATACGATTGTAAAACGAACTCAACAACTGACCTTCCACCAGGTGGGGACACTAACTTTGAGCCGTTATTTAAACGTGAGCAGCAAAGGGTCTGAAAGAAACACATGGTGTCTGTTGCAAACATACACAAACTTCACCGATTGTCCCGAGACACCAAGACAATCACAAAGGAGTGTTCTCAAAAGTTTAAAAAACTTTAGTACATGGTCAAACCACCATTCATAGGTGGCGTGGAACTTTGGGTAATGTGCATATTGCCAATAAAATTACTGTTATCTTTATACTGGCGTTATATTACATAACAAACGGGCAACTTAATACAATTTAAACGACATGGCTAACAAGACACTACCCACCACGCCACCAGATTCTAATGTCTACAACAGCGTCAACGGGCATTACAATCTATCCCACCCAACAGGCAGCGCCACTATAACAATTTATTTCACCGCGATATGCAGTGATGACCAAAACCACCTACTCGCATGTAATATATGGTTATTTGAACTTGGCAAACTCACGCAACTGCGAGTAAGACTCGACAACCACCATCAGTCGATCGGCAGCCACTCATCGTCATCATCGTCATCGAGGATGACACCGTAAAAGAGTTTGTTGAAGCAGGGAGAGGAGGGGTTGCTGAAGTGGCTGTAGGGACTGCGATGAGACAACACCTCCCCGCACATCCAGCAGAAGTAGCAGCGGCATTTGGTGCACGTCATCTTGTTACAACCGTCGATCTTCTGCAAGGTAGAGTGTTACAACTGTCAATCTTCTGCAAGGTAAAGTGTTACAACCATCAATCTTCTGCAAGGTAAAGTGTTACAACCATCAATCTTCTGCAAGGTAAAGTGTTACAACCATCAATCTTCTGCAAGGTAAAGTGTTACAACCATCAATCTTCTGCAAGGTAACGTGTTAAACCATCAATCTCCTGCAATGTAGTGTTACAACAATCGATCTTCTGCAAGGTAAAGTGTTACAACCATCAGTGTTCTGCAAGATAGTGTTACAACAATCAATCTTCTGCAAGGTAATATGCTACAACACTCAATCTTCTGTAATGTAAAATGTTACAACAATCAATCTTCTGCAAGGTAAAATGTTACAACAATCAATCTTCTGCAAAGTAAAGGTAATTTTTAGAATTATTATAAAACAATACAGTTCTGTTTGTGCGGGTTTTTTTGCACTTTACCAAAAAATTATTTTAAAAATAAAAAAATATAGTAAAAAGCCCTGATTATTGCACAATAGAATGTATACAGAACATGGATTTATGTTTGCAAGAATTATAATTATGTATTAAAAAAATTGCAGTGTTTCCAAATTTGCCATTATTGTCTCAAAATAGTGGCCATTTTGTTTGTTACTATGGGAAGGGGGCCTGGCCACAAAAGTTCAATATATTTTTTACTGATCCATTCCATATTTTGGGCAGAAAAATTACACAATTTGCACAAATTTATTTTAAAATAATCCCATCTACCTGTTGTGTCTGACCCTAATCGTACTTATTGTCATTAGTTTGGTACTGTGCAGTACATGACAAAATAGTGTCACCTGTATGTGCGTGCCGCAGTGGGGACACTTCTTGCTGTGTTCCTCCAGCCACTCCAGTGTCTCGGTCTCCTCCATCACGTGATGTATCGCTGGTAACCCGTAGCGACGCTCCAGCATCTTACGCTCCTGGGGTGATGCATTCGTGTACTGCTCACGTAACTTACGAGCCTCCTCTGTAACCATGACAACCCCATCATTCCGTCAATCATCTTCGGATACACAGCAAATATGACAATACTTTATTGTCCCTTGGGGGAAATTCATGTGGAGTGTCGGACCATAAAACAAATGTACAGGCAATACATAAAGACGTCAAATACGTGTGTGCGCACACTCATGTACATGCAATGCCATCATGATTTAGATATAAAAATAGTAATAAAAGTTGTAGTTTCGGTGCTCCATCTCGTCTGGCAGACAGTGATTCTGTACATGTCATTGGTAGTAATACACCCTTCAAAACTTCAGTAGAATACCTTGGAGCTAAAATTTATCAGACACCCTCCATGCAGGAACAAATCACCAGCATTGTCGTGCCTCTTCTTGAATTAAGACGTACTGCGTTCATCCGGCCGTATCTTTCTAAAAGTGTCACTGCTTTATATATAACTTCCTGTCTTGATTATTGCAATTCGGTTTTTACTAAGTCGATTACAGAGGGTTCAGAGCAGCGCAGCTCGTTCTAAAGAAAAATAAGAGAGACCATGTGACGCCAATGTTGCAGGCACTCCATTGGCTGCCTGTAAAGTTCCGATGCCAGTACAAGATGGCAACTTTTGTGTACCACCATTTTGATGGGTCACTCCCACCTTACCTTTCGGCTCTGCTCTCCACATACAAAACGTCACGCACCCTCCGGTCCTCCAGAGAGAGAGAAGCTGTTAAGTATACCTAAACGTAACCTTAAGTCTGTTGGTCACCGCTCTTTTAGCTTCACAGCACCCACTCTCTGAAAATCACTGCCTGCCAGTCTGCGAAATATCCCTACTCTATATGAATTTAAATCTCAGTTAAAGACAGATCTGTTCCGACATACGTTCTATCTAGTCTAGTTGGTCCTTGTTTTTCTGTATGTGCTTCTGTAGTCTATGTTATGTATATATATGCGAGTAATACTGAGTATGCATGATATGTACTAGCGCACTGAGTTTTTTGCCTAAAACGATTTGCATTATATAAGAACTATCCAATATTATTATTATATAAGTTAAATATGTTAAAATAAGTTCAATCATCTTTCAAATCATCTTAGGTTAGACTTTCAGAAGACTGGCAAAGATGGAGAGATCTAAGGATAGTTATTCATTACAAAATCCCGTAATGATTACCGGTATGTATTTGGACCCCGTGGGTTTTATAACACCCTAAAAATCTACAAAAGTAAAAAATTTGTGTACCCAATGTTTTTAAGCACCACCAAAATAATAATTTTTCTTTGTTCCTGTATAATCGAACACCAATTATTAGTGATCTTTTATAAAATATAACTTCTCATCAGTGATGTTATAAAGGCCTTAGTATTAATTAATGAGACTTGATCATGTTTGCACATATTCGGACAATGTGTCTGAATTATTTTTCGGTACCTGTTTTTGGATAGCAGAAAGTGTAAATATTTGTAGGTGTCTGAATACAGTCTTTACGTAACTGAACATGGGTGTTTTGATGATTGCAGTAATTAGTGCAAATTAGTTCCTTCCTGGAGTATACAACATTTTACAATGGGAGATGTCATGATAGGAATGTAGGACATATCCCCATGGACAAAACCGCTCACCTGTTTAGAGATAGAGATCATCTTTAATATACACAACTAGATCAATATTAGTTCCCCCATGCAATAAGTATATGAATTGCCAATAGATATATGACATTGGTCTGCGCATGCGTCAGGTGTAGTCCATTCCGATTTTTCCGCTCCGCTGTTATCGATTATTTTCACGATTTCTAAACGTTTTTATTACTGTTAACTGTGTGAGGTGCTACTTTAGATATACCAGAATATAATCCCATGGTGGTATATGCGACACTAAGACACGATTTGACAAAGGTTTAGCCTTAGCTTCCATAACAACCAGTTCAAAACAAGATGGTGAATCTGTAAACAACTTACACAAAGCGCGCCAAAACCAAATCGCCCCTAAAACAACCTAAAATCAGTCCATTCACACAAAGCTTACGTATTATACTGTTACAAATCCGGATTGTACGCTGTCAGCAACACACAAGAAACCAACAGCAAACACAATATACAATACATTTTTACTTTTTACATCTTACTACTGTCTTCTACATCTACTGTGATCTTACTACTGTGATTTCATATTAGCTGTGATATATAACTTAATCATAAAAACAATACCCACATCTATAGTGGAATATAATCTCTTGTTTTTGCTTTTGTTTTACTGCATTAACACAACTGTACAAGCAAAGCAGCTTGTGCAATAGCTGCTCTTATGATGGTGCCACCCAAAATGGGCACACCAGTGGTAGTTCTGATTAGTATCATTGTTGCATTCATACCCAAATTCCCGATACACCTGGACCATACCCAATTCATGGACAATCCAAATGGTCTGCTAACATATGACAGGTCTTGCTGGACTGACACAAGTATTAGACTGGCACTAGCTTTCACCAGAGACTCCCGTAACAAGTACCACACCAAACTGGCTTATGCAGTCCCTACATCGGGACACAAAACATGTTATCTTGTCCTACTAATCCTCTGTGGGGACATCCAAACAAACCCCGGCCCAGTCAGACACCCCTGTGGATTTTGTAAAAAGCCTGTTGCTTCAAATCACTGAGCAGTCTGCTGCGACCGGTGCAACCAATGGGTACACATTAAATGTTGTGACATAAGTCCAGATCAATATAATCTCTTCTGTAACAGTTCCTGGCACTGCATGAAATGCGACCATCCTAACTACAGTCATTCCTTCTTCCAAGACCACTTATTGGAATGTTCTCACAACCAATATAACAGCATTAGTGACACAGACCAAAACATTGACCCCCACACACAGATCTCTCAAACAAACACGAGTCGTACATCTCAAACCTGGGATGCAACCATTGGACCAAACCCTCAAAATGCATCAACCCCTGAACGTCGTAAGAAAACCAAATGTAACACACTTAGCAGAATTCTAATCAATACCAACAGTGTCAAAAGCATCGCAAAGACAACCCAATTAAAAACAACCATTCAGTCAAATAATCCTGACATCATATTCCTAGTCAAAACCAAAATAGATGAAAACTACCCTACCTATTTGTTCCTACCACCTAACTATAGCGCCATCCGCAAGGACAGAAACACCTATGGTGGTGGAGTTCTCGTAGCCTTCCGCGATGACATTGTAGCAAAACCACTTACAAAACTAAACTCAAGCTGTGAAATAGTATGGACAAAAATCCATTTCACACAAAACAAATCCATATACTTTGCATCCTACTACCGACCCCCCAGTGACCACCTTCAATCCCTTGAAGCTCTCCACAAATCCCTAACAAAACTGTGCAGATCACAAAAAACTTCTCCTAATGTAGTTATAGCAGGTGACTTCAACCTTCCTGATATTAACTGGGGCAAGCAGCAAACCACTGACAACAGAACTGCCAGCAAGCATAACAAACTGCTAGAAATAATTAGAGAATTTGGATTACAAAACATGGTCAACGATCCCACACGAGTTGATTCCGGCAATATCCTTGACCTCATACTCACTTCTAATCCATCGATAATTGCTAACACTCACACCGCTCCCGGCATGAGTGATCATGAAGCTGTGACCTTTAATGTAAACCTAAATCCAATCCGTAACAGTAAACCACCACACAAAGTGTTCCAATATAAATCTGCAAACTGGGATAAGCTTAAAGATGACATAAAACAACTACCTGGGGTAACAACAACATACTTTGACACGAACCCAAATTCAACACATGTCAACACAAATTGGAACTTTTTCCGGAATAATCTTACTTTATTAGTTAACAATAATATTGCCAGCCGCAACACCAAAGCAAAAACCCACCTCCCCTGGATAACACGTGAAATAATAAGAATGCAAAGAAAACGCAACAAAAGCCATAAAAAAGCAAAACAAACTGGACGTAATAGTGACTGGGAAAGGTTTAGGCAACTCCGAAAACAAGCCACTAAAGCTGCAACCAAATCCTACTCAGACTATCTAAACAATCACATTGGAGACAGCCTAAAAACAAACCCAAAACAATTCTGGTCATTCAATAAAGCAAACAAACGAGAATACATTGGCATCCCTACACTGCAAGCAAATGACCAACCAATCACAAATGATCACGACAAAGTAAAATACACTTATACACAACCAATTTAGTTCCGCGTTTACTCAAGAAATCTACCCCATCCCCCAACTAGCTCCATCCATCTATCCCGATATGCCCTCCCTCGAAATCGGGATAGACGGAGTAATTAAGCAACTGAAAAACCTAAACCAAAATAAAGCTACAGGCCCCGACAAACTCCCAGAGTCCTTAAAGAGACTGCAGTGGAAATTGCCCCCATCATCACACACATTTTCCAGCAGTCATACAACACTTGCAAACTCCCAGATGACTGGCTCCAAGCACTAGTAACACCAATACACAAAAAAAGCAACAAATCAGACTGCTAATTATAGACCAATTTCGTTAACATGCATCCTCTGCAAAGTTATGGAGCACATCATTCTAAGCAACATGTGGAAACACTTACACAAATACGTCATCATCATCCACTTTCAACATGGATTCCAACCAGGTCTGTCTTGTGAATCCCAACTCATCGAGACAGTCCACGACTGGATGACTGCTATGGACAATAAGACACAAATAGATCCATCCTACTCGATTTCGCCAAAGCCTTCAACAAAGTCCCCCATAAACGCCTCCTATCCAAATTAGCTTTCTATGGAATAACTGGAAACACACAAAACTGGATCAAATCGTTTCTATCCAATCGCAAACAGAGAGTCTCGGTCAATGGAGCCCTGTTGGACAGCACAAATATTACATCTGGTGTACCACAGGGCTCAGTCCTAGGACCTGTCCTATTTTTACTCTACATAAACGACATAACCGAAAATGTCCAATCTTCCGTACGTCTCTTTGCAGACGACAGCATTATATATCGCAAAATCACATCCGAAACTGACCACAAAACTCTCCAATCTGACCTGATCAAACTCCAAAAATGGTCTAATAAATGGCAGATGGAATTTAACATATCTAAATGTGTGCATCTCCCAATAACAAACAAAACCAAACCCAGACTACATTCATATTCACTCTTTGGCATACCACTCTCTACCGCCTCTAGCCACACATATCTTGGAATAAAATTAGATTCTAAACTAACCTGGGCTAACCATATCACTGACATAGCTTCCAAATCTTCAAAAGTCCTAGGCATGATAAAACGAACCCTCGGACCATGCAAACCTGAAGTAAAAGAAACAGCCTATAACATGCTAATCCGACCAAAACTCGAGTATGCCTCTCCCATATGGAACCCACACACTGCCACCCAAATTAAACACCTTGAAAGAGTACAACACTGTGCTGCCAGATTTGTCAGAAATGACCACAGACGCCAAACAAACGCAGCAGACCTAATAGCCACCCTTGGATGGTCAACTCTTGAACGACGATGCATTATCAAACAAGCCATGACATTTTACAAAATATTAAATAACATAATCAACATCACACCCCCACCAGGTCTACTAACAGTCAAAAAACCGTGGCCACTATGTAGCCCCTAGGTGTCGCATCAATGCAGCAGTGTTCTCTTTCTACCCCCGAGCAGTTCGAATCAGGAATATGATTCCACCACCGATTACTGAACTAGAAAGCCGCATAGCGTTTCAAACAGCGATCATGAACCTCCCTTTCACCACACCCAATCATCTAAAGTGCCTATAAAATAAACAAACAAACTACCCACAACGCATGCGCACAAACAAGCACCATACAACTCCTGCGTTAGCTCAAGTTTGGGCTGTTTGGAGTAAATCACCTAAGACTGTGTAATTTTAAATAAAAAATAGAACAAAATACTGACCATTAGGGTGTGTTCTGAGAGATTATGTTCATGAGGGGTTGTGTCCCGAGGGGTTTTGTTTGTGTGGACTTGTGTGGGGTTTTGTTCATGAGGGGTTTTGTTTGTGTGCCTTTGTGTGGGGTTTTGTCCATGAGGGGTTTTGTTTGTGTGCCTTTGTGTGGGGTTTTGTCTGGTGACTCCATCGTGACAGACCATCTCCAAGACTCACCTTCCTTGATGCTACAGGGTGATATTCCATGGTAGACCAGAGAACGAGGGGCTTAGCCAGAGACCTGGCTGCCCATCTCCAAGACAGGCTGATGACTAGACTAAGACGGGTAATTACAACTGATAAGATGGATGGAATTTAAAGGGGGCCAGCTGGCCACAAGATTAACTAATAGTTCCAAGTTTAGGGAGCTACACAAATTACTATCATTGGCACAACTGTTAATGAAACAAATAAAATGGATCAGTATTAATTAAATACATGGCTCAAACGACACTGATTTGTCATTCAAACAACTAAACTGGCCAATAACGGTTGTGACTGCCATGAAGGCTTCCACACAAACCATTCGCGCACTAAAAGGCATGCTTTTTTATTTATTCTAGACTGGCAACAAATTATTTCTGACTAAGGGCTTGGTGACAACTCACCTTCCTTGATCCTGCAGGGAGATATTCCATGGTAGACCAGTCTGCAGAAAATACAGAAGACGTAGTGACAGCTAGGGCACCGGGCCATGCTGCTCTCTGCGTCCACCATGACAGCGCAGCCACAGGTCTTGCGAGAGCAGTAGAGGACATCAGACATAGACTCTAGGGATGCTTGCAGCAAGAGACGGTCGTAGCGGGCAAACAACTCACTGCTCACAAGCTCTTTCACCTTCAAATATATCACCACATCCTTGCACAAGACGCAACAAGTTTGTGGAAAAATGTTACACTGAAAACCGTATTTGTTCTATTAAACGTAGTTTGCCTAACAAATATTTCAGACACAGAAATATGGTATTCATTCTATTAAGCGTACATGTCCTAATTACCGTACACTCCCTTTTACCAGTGTCTGACACCGTGACAGCGATCTCCAATACCAACCTTGACTGTTGAATCCATCATTGTCATTTTATTTCTACCAATGTCACACTAGATTCAAAAACTCAGTGATGAAAAAAATATTGAAATGTCCACCTAAATCATCAGACTTTATATTATTCTGGTATCATTTTGCTCATATGTGAGATGCATAAATCGCTTGCTAGTCACGTCTGCTGAGATGACTGTACCCAGGAACCAAAAGAACCAAAGAAAATGATGTACACCCTGTACATTTATTGGAATGCAATATTTGACATATTTCAGTCTCCAATATTTGTTAAGCATTCTGTACACTCAATAGAATGTACACAGGGTGTCAAATTTTGAATTACAAGAAGCATGAAGGAACCGACATGTGATGTATCTCACCTGCCCGGGGTGGGCTTGAGTCTCACACTGTTCATACGGACACGTCAGACACTGCACGCTTCCGTCCTGTATCTGCACCTTGAAGTACGCCCTCATGCAGTCCTTGCAGTACACGTGCCCGCATCCATCAAACTGCAAACACTCATTCCCCAACTTCTCCACAAAACACACCTGACATGTATACACCGTCAGATTAAACACGCACAATCGCTGCTCCCTATCGTACTCTAATATCGCAGGCAGCAACATCTGCTGGGAGCCAATATCCTGGATGGCGCGTGGGTCGAACGTCATCTGTTCGCTGGACGTCAAACTCGATTTGTGCTTGACACAGTGTGGGTCACTTGGTGTTTCTGGATCGCTGCCGTCGACAGTTTTTGTGAAATCGTCCGATTTTGACCCTGTTACCTGCCACTGCAGGATTGCACGTTTTAGTTTCATTGAGGCAACAACATGTGACAGGTCCAGGGGAGTGGTGATCTGAAGGAAGCTTAGAGCTTCGTCCTTCAGGAAACTCATCCAGAGGAATAAGACAACGTCTCCCTTGTTCTCATCCCAAATCTCATCCAGACGGTGACAAAGTTGCAACAGCTGAAACAAACATGGCAATTCAGAATGGCTTATCGAGAGTCCAACCTTTTTATCTATTTGTATCCCGCCCTTCTGAGGTATGTGTCGAGTTTATTTTTAAACATATTCACGCTACTAGCACCCACACAATCAGCAGATAATCTGTTCCATTCATTTACAGTCCTTTGTGAAAATTATAACTTTCTTATGTCTAATCTACACTGCTCCTTTACTAATGTAACTTCATGTCCTCTAGTCCTTCTATTTTTGTTAACCGAGAATAAAATATTTCTATCAATATTTTCATAACCATTCAATATTTTAAACCCTATTCAGTGTTTCCACCAGCAGGGTAAAAGGATAAAATTACGTACCCAAAAATAATTCTAGGGTACAGATACGTACCCAAATTAAATCCAGATTTAAAATTTTGTTTAATATTCTGTGCAATGAAACTCATACCTGATAACATTTTTAAAGGTGAAGAATGAACCTGTGCCAACACGTTTATGCTAGCTACTCTGTGATTGGCTAAACATGGTATTCACTGCGGGATTGAAGCCTTCACCTCAGGATAGAACATGGCATACCGGTGTATTGGTAGGCTTAGTGTAAAGAATATGGCGTGCTGTCATGGTTGTACATTTTCGCGATGTTTCTTGGTGAAAAAAAATAACGCAACAAGATACCATACTACAGTTTACAATTTTCCTGCTGACTGTTACATTTATTATTCATTCTCCTACGAAACATGGAAATGATCATCATGAGCTGGGCGGGATTTTCGACTCCAAATGCCGGGAAATCACTTCTCCGAGCATCTAGAAATCAAATTTTTTCTGGGGGAAAGCCCCCACACCCCCCACCCATCAGGGTGCGTAGGTGCCCGTGGCAGGCTTAGCCTGCCAGTTCCACGGTCTCACAATTGACTAACTCCGTACCCAAACTATTTTTTCTGGCGGAAACCCTGCTATTCAAATCTGATCTCCTCCCAATCTCCTGGTTTCTAGTGTTGTTAAACCACATTCTTTTAGGCGTATTTCATAACTAAGATCCCTCAGTTTTGGTATAATTTTAGTCACTCTCCTCTGTACTCTTTCTAGCATATTTGTCCTTCTTGCGGTATGGCCTCCACGCTTGTACACAATATTCTAAATGAGGCCTAACTATTGTTTTGTACAGCGGTATTATTAGCTCTTTTTTCTTATACGTTATGTTTCGCCTAATTAATCCAAGGATTTGATTTCCCTTTGAAGCTGCAATTCCGCACTGCTCTGAAACCTTCATATCAGCACTAATAGTTAACCCTAAGTCCTTTTCTTTTACAGTAGTACTTGTTACAGTACCCCCCATTGTATATTCTACATCTGCGTTCCCATGTCCTGTGTGGAGGCATTTACATGTTCCAAAATTTAACAGCATATTCCATTTTTCAGACCATTTGATCAACCTGTCAAGATCATCTTGTAAATGCTGTCTATCTCCATCACTTTTAATCCTTCTAAACACTTTTGTATCATCCGCAAATTTATCGCACTGTAATTTGCAAATACATCGTGTAATTACAACATTCTGGAAGATAAACAAAATTGTGCTATTATGAGGACTGCTCATCTGAAATAGCACACCAATCATCAATAAAATCAAAATGAGAAAATGTTTCAATAACCAATAATATGAAATGTTCAGGTTAATGGTTATATACTGCCTTACCTGCTGTAATGTAAGCCACTTGCAGGAAATTGTAAATGTTGGTGAACTGCATGATGGGTAATCTGGAGGAAGCTGGAAGAAGAGCATGATGGGAAGGAGGTATTTCACTTCGTGCAAGGTTGCACTATTTTTGCTGTGGGTATCTGTAAACGAAAGAGAACAATAATTACTGGTGTACGCAGTCAAAGCATATGCGCAAACATGCACACATGCACGTAAGCATTTTTCTGGTGATTATAACTCAGCATATTCCTAATCATGTGCATCCACTAGCTATATGCAATAATATTGTCACAATTGGCATATTTTTGGTCATTATACTGGGTCGGCTGATGAACGTCCCCCTTAATAAAAATTTAAGCTGTTTTCATATTAGTCTGAAGAAAATTTTATTGAATAGATCCACATTGTAACTTCCTACCACTTATTTATATCATGTTATCCAAACATGTTGATAGGCCACTGGTTTTAGTGACATACCAGCAATTTTCGCATGAAAAATAACCATCCTGCGTGAACAGTACTAAACACTGCTATCAGAATGAAGTGTCTGGGCCAACGAATGACAGCTATTATCCAATGAATGACAGCTATTATCCAACGAATGACAGCTATTATCCAATGAATGACAGCTATTTCTCCTAAGTCATATAGAGATGGGACTGTATACTTAGTGGCAAGACCTAGTGAGATTCAGGTGACGCATTTGCATAATTTACTATATATCAAATAGTACCTTTTCAAAATGGGAATCAACTGAAAACAGGGGCACAGTTGCACAAATAACGCTAATAGGCCATCTTCAATTATCTGCCTGTCCATCCGTTCATTTGTCCATCCGTCTGTCCACCTGCCCACTCGTCCATCCATCCACTTGTCTGTCCACCTGTCTGACCGCCTGTCCATCCATCTGTCTGTCCGCCCATCCATCCACCTGTCTGTCTGTCCGTCCATCCACCTGTCTGTCCACCCATCCGTCTGTCTGTCTGCCCATCCATCCATCTGTCTGTCTGCCCATCCATCCATCTGTCTGCTTTTACCTGAGGTGTCGGACTGGATAGAGAAGTGGTCAGGCAGGTCGAGGCGGGCACTGAACTGACCGCCGGGCCGGTCGTCCTCCCTGGTCACCTCAAACACATCCTCGTTGTAGATGCTTGCCAGGGCCAGCAACTCATCTTCCTGGGCTTCTTTGTCCCCAGTCGTCATGACAACCTGTTCGTAAACAACAACACATTGTTTACATGATGGATTAATTTTTACATAGCGCAGTGTTCTTGAAAGCTCACATGCACTTTACATCAAATCCATGTTGATATAAATATACTAGAGTAAAACTATACACATAAAACTTAAATTATGTGCAAACTGCAAAAACCTATTCTCAGTTGTTGTGCTTTATTACGTAATATGGCTTGGATTTGAAACGACTCTCGAAATTGGAATATTCACGATACGCGATCTACGATTATGCATGTTGATGCTGTTGACTCTTCTTGCTTACGCGAAAATCATGTGATTGCATTGACAAATTCAATGGGTCGAAGGTTAAATGTTGGACCAGTAACTGCTTCCGCAAGTTACCACATGTAACAGTGATTGAACTTAAAATGACAAATAAATTATTTTGATGATTTAAATAAAAAGATGCAGTTATTTAAAGCTAATTGCAGGTATTACTATTGTCACACTACATATTTGGACATCAATGATCAAAGAACTGGACTTGTGATGGGCTAACCCGGCTGAGGAATCAACTTTAAAGCAAAGATATCTGTTCCACTGCCCTGCAATCATCTAGGGTAGTAATTTGTAAAAGTAAATTCTGTTGAATGTGAGAAAATGCAACCTTGTCGAACCTCAAAGGGTACTGCGGTTAATTCAGCCCGTGAAGGCGTACAGTTTGCCAAATTGTGTTTAATAAACCCGTAACAGAGCCCACAATTTGAAAGTTTCCCGTGAAATGTTTGTAAACAAATCATCCAGTTTCAAAACAAGCTTTATTGGCAATATGGCCAATAAAGCTTGTTTTGAAACTGGATGATTTGTTTACAAACATTTCACGGGAAACTTTCAAATTGTGGGCTCTGTTACGGGTTTATTAAACACAATTTGGCAAACTGTACGCCTTCAACATATTTATTAAGAACATTACGTTAATTAATTAATAAAAAGAACAAAGAACAGACAGCCTTGCTTAGTTACATATATTTTATGGTGCTGGAATGGTCAGAGAAGTTGCCACATAGAAACTTAAAATGGTTCAAGGAAAAATCAGGGATTTTTTCTTCAATTCCTGTGAGGACCTTGATTTACACAATCAGTGCTCAGATAATTGACTCAATTTAGTAATGTAACAGAATGAATACTTTCTGATATTTTATACTGTTCCTCATTAACATTACTTTGTGTTCTCTAGATCTAATGCCTTGGTTACGTGAGAGAAAAACTGGTATCAATATTAATATCAATATTATCAGAACCATTCACTATTTTGAACACTTCTATTTGATCTCCTCTTTTGAAGTCATTATTCTCCTTCCCTCAAGAGTTGCTAAATATCAAATGTTTTAGGCATTTCTCATAACACGTATTTAAAGTCTCTCAGTTCTGGAATAATTTTAGTTGCACTCCTCTGTAGTCTTTCTAGTGTGTCTGCGACTGTCCTTCTTCATAAAGATACAGCCCCAAAGTTACTATATTACATACAGCAAATATATTCTAAACAAGGGCTGCCTAAATAAATGGCTACCATTTCACACTCCTAAAGACCCTTATTAGAATCCTGTCATATGTGACCTTGTAGCAAAGTGGGTTTTAAGTCGCAAAATTTTGAAATTGAGATTTGTACCTTTTTGGATTCCACAGATCATCCGATTTGTTGAAATATCTTCAGTAGTTTTTGATATACAGTAGTCCCCCTCTTATAAGGCCCCCCTAGCATTGTCTAATACAAACCACCCCTCACTTGCGGCCACCCGGCTAACACAGCCAATGGCCGAGGTTACAGGAAGAGTCTACCCCTCGGCAGCGGCCTATCAGCAGCCAAGACTGCTATTACAAGACAATGTTGATGTTTATAACAAATTAAGTAGGCCTACCATACACACTCGTCGTGCTGAGTTGGCATTCGTACTTGTGTTACAAATTGCATTATCTATGACAAATCAACTGTTATTTTCCTATATGCCAACACACACGTTATTATTGAATTAATGTTCTGCCTGGCATCACCTTCAAGGACTATGTCGCCAGTGACAGCAAAGTCGCTACGCAGACAACCATCAATGACGACTGGGAGAGTGAGCTTGTCACCAGAGCCAGAGCTATGAAGGATGGTGGCGGTCGGGATGACGCCGCTACCTCGAGCGAGGAGGATGAGGGCGAGGACAGCCCGGTGATTCTGTTGGCTACTGTGTGGTCACACAGCACAGAGTTGCTGGACTATGCAGTGGCCACAAACAACCCAATCTGATCGCACTGTTGTCACAGGCCAAAGAGCTAATCCAGCAGGAGTGCCATAAGGCGATTGATAGCCGATGCCAGATCATTCTCGATGCTTTTGTTGTTCACAAATAAATGATGTTCACTGTCCATGTTTTCTTTTCACATGCTACATTCATCGATGGTTCCCCTCACCAGAGGCCACCCGCCTTATAAGGACACTTTAGATTTGCTGAAGGGTTGGCCTTATAAGAGGGGGACATTCGTATTGCTAAAATTAAAGCAAACTTTAAAAAAGTTACATTTTGAGAAACAAGGTAATTTTGACTCATATTTTGTTTAATACACTGTATAAGGGTTCTTAAGTGCATGTATTTGACTAGTTTTTTAATTATTTGTTGAGTAAAATAAACTGAATATTGAAATATTAGATTATAAGTCATGCATTTCTGCCAAAATATAAAAAATGTTTGGATCATGTCCGAGACCACTATTTTTGCCTCGTTTGCAGAATATATCTGTGCGACTTAATATCCGGTTCACTGAGGCAGTTCAGATATGTCAGCTTCTTTGGTTGTTTGTACATTGTAGTAAACCGCCTGGACTGCATTAGTTTGTTACTGTTAATAAGAATGGGTCCTCCGCCTATGAAGAATATGTGGCAGGCTTTGGCAACTGCCATGTTAGAAGTGGAGTTTGAACGTGTGTGGTGCCATATGGTGAATTGTGTGAAGCCTGAGGCTGAGTTGAAGCCAGTGAAACCGAAGCCGAAGGTGGTCGAGTGCCTGGATTCCTTTTTTATTATTTTTATTTTATAGTTTTACTTCAATGTTATGTAACATCAAAACACGGAGATGTCACTTGCACAACTCGGTAACAACCGGTTTATATTTGCTAACAACTGCTAGGGCATGTTGACGTGGGTTTGCATAAATAAATACTTCGCTTGCAGGTCGCATAAGCAGCAAGTAGAACGAGGACTAGATCTGGCGGTCAATGACTGAATGAGCGAGCCGAGCTGAGGTGTCACTGTCAGGTCGAGGCAGTGCGAGTTTTACATTCAGAATCGTCAGCGCGCGACGTAACATGATAACATATGCCGGATAAACAAACGCACGTTACCAACTAAATCATTCCTCAGACCCAATCGTATGCAAGGTTGTGCAAATGCGCTTGAATGTTACTTATAGATCTTGTTCTTGTCAACCATGACGTTACCATATTAGATCCCTACCGAATGCCGGCTGAACTTCTAAACAAACTTCATCGCCCCCTGGTGATTAAACATGGAGTGAATTTTGATGAGGATTTTAGCTACAGTAAACTGGTTTTCCTATAGAAACCCATATTAAACGGCAGCTATAGGCAGTTACACACTTTGGACAACATTACAAATCCGGCCGTTTTGTTTTATTGAGAAAATTAGCATGATGAATATACTTCGTCACTCTGCTGGCAAATGTGTTTTCCCCTCTGTAAACTATTTTTCTGGGTGCAAAAATCCTTTTAAAAAGCCATGGCAAAGATATACCTGTATATCTCATGTATATTGGTCATTTCAAATGTAGTAATGCAAATAGGTTTATTTTCATGCACACGTTGGTATATTTATTCATATATATATATATATATATATATATACACACACACACACGCACACGCACACGCACACGCACACGCACACGCACACGCACACGCACACGCACACGCACACGCACACGCACACGCACACGCACAGGCAGATATAGCACAAAGTTTGTTTTTATCATCGGCTTAGAAAATGTGTTTCATATTGGTGTCGCATTTATAAATGACACAATATCAAAACAAGGCCAATTAAGGGGCACTGAAATGGACTTACATAATATTATTGACTTTCACAACACATAACTGTTACGATGCTAGCCTCGATTACCCTTGCGCCGCGAGGTGCCAGACGTTGACACATCACTACGGCGTAGATTATTAACGCCCTGCCAATATTACCGGTAGGGGGCTCTACCCTAAATTCGGGTAGAGACGATGATTGGCTCTCAGGCCAACTGGGGTAAGACAACATTAAGGATTCGTCAGCCATTACCGACTGAAAGATTGCCCTTGAAAATACCGTTTTGGTGTGATGTTTGAATTTTTTTTCGAGCACTTTAATTGGCATGTTATTCAAGTGAATATACTGATCGTACTACTGCCTATAGATCTTTCACGAGGTAGCAATAAATATACGCTAGTCACTCGCGTTTTCGCACAGTGGCTATTTTGCAGAACGCACCAATATTTCAAAATCCGTCACCAGATTGGGGCGAAATGGAGGGGTGTCAGGTTTCTGTGGATTTTTTTTCTGAAAAATGAGGTATGAGAATTTCACGAATTTTCCACAGCACTTGTGTCAATGGAGCACAAATATGCTGTGAAATGTTCAAGAAAATTGTATGACAAATGTTGCAGGAAATGAAGGAAACTTTATAATGGCCGCCTATGTAGAATCAAAATGTGGTCTATACACCAACTATGAAATAACAAATTGAATAAGGATACACTTTTATCAGATAATACTATAATATAACAACTATTCAACATTAAATTTATATTGAAACATGTCACACACAAAATACACCGACATTACGTTTTTTTAGTAGTTTAGGGCCTTTTAATTAATCACATGCATATTCACTTAGTGGCAGCTCTCATGGCTGTCAATAAGTGAGCAGTCAAAACGCGATTCCGGGCTAGACTATCTTCCTGGCGAAGTCACGAAGCCAGGCAAGAGTCGCTTAAGAGTCGCGAGACTATTACGATGCCAGTCCGGGCTCGTCCATGTAGTGCAACATGTATACGTACCTCCATTTGGTACCTCTAAATGCGCAGCGCCGCATACAGGCGCTTCCGTGTGTACCGCCAGCCATGTGCTCGATCGAAACTAGAGTTTGTGTGTTCATTAATAAAGCTACTTTTGTTCATACATCTTAGCGTTCAACAGACTCAAGGTATGGTGTCATAAGTGTTACCGCCGTCGGACAACCTAACCTACAGCGAGGGAAAAGAAAAAATGGCGAAATTTGACCCACCAACAAGCTTGTACTTTGCGATTCCCGGCGAATGGCCAGCATGGAAGTTTGAACGATTCAGGATAGCAACGAAACTATCCGCGAAAGAGGAAATTGTACAAGTAAAGCTCACTTGTATATGCTATATGGGCATAGAAGCCAAGAACATCTTTCGAGCGTTCACAATCACAACTGCCGGTGATGAAAAGAAATATGACGTGGTACTAAATAAGTTTGACGAACATTGTGTTCCTACCGTCAATGTCATTCACGAGCGAGCAATATTTCACAAGCTGAGCCAGAAGCCTGGGGAATCAGTTGAACTTTTCGTTCGTAACCTATTTGAACTGGCAGAGCGTTGTGAATTTGGTGCATTGAAGAGTGAGAACATCAGACAGACTGGTCGTAGGGATCAATGACAAGGGACTTTCTAAAAAAACTACAACTGAAATCTGTCCTTGATTTAGAAATAGCTATCCAAATAGCGCGACAGTCAGAAGTGGTAAAAAGTCAGATCAAAGATCAAAGTGCAGCTACTGCTAGAGAGCTGGAAGAAGTGACATCTAGATAGCGAGACCGTAGAGGGAAATTCAAGTCATCGTGGACACAATTCCCTACCAATAAGTGGGATGACAGACCACAGTCACAGAACACTAGTTTGCCGACATGTAGAACTGCAACCGGAAACACCATCGCGATGCAAGATGTCCCGCAGCGGGAAAGCAATGTCAGAGTTGCAACAAATACAAGCAATTCCATGCAAGTGTGCTGCAAGTCAACAAAGAATGTCCGAGGGGTTCGCGAAGTGGTCTCATCAATGTATCATGACCAGAATGATTCATTCTTCCTAGGATCCGTCACGTGTATCACCGAAGCAGACGAATGGGCAATAACTCTCCAGATAAATCATTCTGCAGAGAAATTCAAAATTGACACAGGTGCAGTCACCACAGTAATGCGTGCATAGCTCTCCCAAGTCGACCGAAACTGTTTCCTACGAGTTTCACACTAAACAGTCTTGGAGGTACACTTGACTGCAGAGGTAAATTCACAGCGCATACCTCTCACAAGGGACATAAATATTCGTTTCGAATATTTAGCTGGAGAACAAGTGAATAACTTGTTTGGTCGGGCAGTTGCTCAAGGAATGGGGCCAGTGAAACCCATAGAAGAAATCAATAATGAAGTCTTCACTCAACCGGGTCTCCTGAAGTGCGAGCCAATGCGAAACCGTACAGTGTTCCAACGTACTGCAAGAAGAGTACCATTTCCACTACTTTCTAAAGTAGAAGCAGAACTTATCCGAATGGAAAAAGAAACATTCGAATATGTGTTGACTTGTAAAAGTTAAACGAAGCCGTCAAACGTGAAAGATACATTTTACCAACACTGGAAGATGTAGCACCGAAACTTGCTGGAGCGAAGGTATTCTCCACACTCGACGCAGCAAATGGGTTTACGAGCTATCACTTGACGAAGAAAGCGCGAAACTAACGACATTCATCACGCCGATGGGTCGATTCTGTTTCCGACGCGTTCCGCTTGGGATAACGTCAGCTCCGGAAATCTTTCAAAAGAAAATGACTGATTTGCTTGACAACCAAGAAGGAGCCGAAGCATGCATGGACGACATTCTGATTCATGGTGCAAATGTCGAAGAACATGATCGTCGACTGAATGAGGTTCTCGACAAAGTGAAGAAGGCAGGTATCCAGTTAAACAGGGACAAGTGCATTTGTCAATCTGATATACCGTATTACGGACACGTCATCTGTGATGATGGAGTACGGGTGAATCCAGACAAGGTACAAGCAATTCATGACCTTGCTGCTCCGACAGACTTGAGGGAGTTGAGGCGCACATTGGGGATGATCAACTACTTGTGAAGATTCCTACCAGAACTGTCCACAGTCATGAGACCGATGACAGACTTGCTGAAATCAACCAGTGCGTGGTTATGGGGTCCTCAGCAAGAAAATCATTCTCCAGAATGTACTGAACATTCTTCAGCATAGTTCGTTTTTAAATCAGAAACTTTCATTTTTTATATGCAAGATGTATTTAATTTACCTGGTAGAGGCTTTCGTCAACGTATCACGTCGACTTCATCAGTACCGATGACGCTGAATGACGTCATCGTATACGTGAGACAGTTCGTAATTGCCCTCGTCTCTGTTGATGGATGTTCTGGTTTTCCTGATTCAGATGGCTTCCTTGATATGCCGGATTCTTCTGTTGGGTTCCTTGTCTACAATGTTCACTCCTTCCCAATCTATGATGTGGTTTTCAGTTGTCGTATGGTCTGTAAGGGCGGATTTATTGATGGTAGACATCAATCTTTTTCCCGCTCCTTGTGTATTTCTCATTTTTCGTGTTGTCTGCGTCCTTTTTGTGTTCCTCCAGTCATGTTTTGAGTAGTCTTCCTGTCTCCCCAATGTACTTAGCACCACAATTCTTGCACGGTGTTTGGTATACCAGATCGCCCTGTTCTTCTGGCTCTACGTTGTCCTTGGGATGTACCAACAGGCGCCTGATGGTGATGTGGGAACGCATGGCTGTTGCTATTCCATACTTCTTCAGTACTCGATGTACTCTCTCTGTATGGGACGACTACTTGGTTCCGGTAGTTTCTGTCCTTAGTCTTTTTGTTAGGGGTAGGGGGCTCTACCCTAAATTCGGGTAGAGACGATGATTGGCTCTCAGGCCAACTGGGGTAAGACAACATTAAGGATTCGTCAGCCATTACCGACCGAAAGATTGCCCTTGAAAATACCGTTTTGGTGTGATGTTAAATTTTTTTTCGAGCACTTTAATTGGCATGTTAGTCAAGTGAATATACTGATCGTACTACTGCCTAGATCTTTCACGAGGTAGCAATAAATATACGCTAGTCACTCGCGTTTTCGCACAGTGGCTATTTTGTAGAACGCACCAATATTTCAAAATCCGTCACCAGATTGGGGCGAAATTGAGGGGTGTCAGGTTTCTGTGGATTTTTTTCCTGAAAAATGAGGTATGAGAATTTCACGAATTTTCCACAGCACTTGTGTCATTGGAGCACAAATATGCTATGAAATTTTCAAGAAAATTGTATGACAAATTTTGCAGGAAATAAAGGAAACTTTATAATGGCCGCCTATGTAGAATCAAAATGTGGTCTTACACCAACTATGAAATAACAAATTGAATAAGGATACACTTTTATCAGATAATACTATAATATAACAACTATTCAACATTAAATTTATATTGAAACATGTCACACACAAACTATACCGACATTACGTTTTTTTAGTAGTTTAGGGCCTTTTAATTAATCACATGCATATTCACTTAGTGGCAGCTCTCATGGCTGTCAATAAGTGAGCAGTCAAAACGCGATTCCGGGCCAGACTATCTTCCTGGCGAAGTCACGAAGCCAGGCAAGAGACTATTACGATGCCACTCCGGGCTCGTCCATGTAGTGCAAAATGTATACGCACCTCCATTTGGTACCTCTAAATGCGCAGCGCCGCATACAGGCGCTTCCGTGTGTACCGCCAGCCATGTGCTCGATCGAAACTAGAGTTTGTGTGTTCATTAATAAAGCTACTTTTGTTCATACATCTTAGCGTTCAACAGACTCAAGGTATGGTGTCATAAGTGTTACCGCCGTCGGACAACCTAACCTACAGCGAGGGAAAAGAAAAAATGACGAAATTTGACCCACCAACAAGCTTGTACTTTGCGATTCCCGGCGAATGGCCAGCATGGAAGTTTGAACGATTCAGGATAGCAACGAAACTATCCGCGAAAGAGGAAATCGTACAAGTAAAGCTCACTTGTATATGCTATATGGGCATAGAAGCCAAGAACATCTTTCGAGCGTTCACATGCAATCACAACTGCCGGTGATGAAAAGAAATATGACGTGGTACTAAATAAGTTTGACGAACATTGTGTTCCTACCGTCAATGTCATTCACGAGCGAGCAATATTTCACAAGCTGAGCCAGAAGCCTGGGGAATCAGTTGAACTTTTCGTTCGTAACCTATTTGAACTGGCAGAGCGTTGTGAATTTGGTGCATTGAAGAGTGAGAACATCAGACAGACTGGTCGTAGGGATCAATGACAAGGGACTTTCTAAAAAAACTACAACTGAAATCTGTCCTTGATTTAGAAATAGCTATCCAAATAGCGCGACAGTCAGAAGTGGTAAAAAGTCAGATCAAAGATCAAAGTGCAGCTACTGCTAGAGAGCTGGAAGAAGTGACATCTAGATAGCGAGACCGTAGAGGGAAATTCAAGTCATCGTGGACACAATTCCCTACCAATAAGTGGGATGACAGACCACAGTCACAGAACACTAGTTTGCCGACATGTAGAACTGCAACCGGAAACACCATCGCGATGCAAGATGTCCCGCAGCGGGAAAGCAATGTCAGAGTTGCAACAAATACAAGCAATTCCATGCAAGTGTGCTGCAAGTCAACAAAGAATGTCCGAGGGGTTCGCGAAGTGGTCTCATCAATGTATCATGACCAGAATGATTCATTCTTCCTAGGATCCGTCACGTGTATCACCGAAGCAGACGAATGGGCAATAACTCTCCAGATAAATCATTCTGCAGAGAAATTCAAAATTGACACAGGTGCAGTCACCACAGTAATGCGTGCATAGCTCTCCCAAGTCGACCGAAACTGTTTCCTACGAGTTTCACACTAAACAGTCTTGGAGGTACACTTGACTGCAGAGGTAAATTCACAGCGCATACCTCTCACAAGGGACATAAATATTCGTTTCGAATATTTAGCTGGAGAACAAGTGAATAACTTGTTTGGTCGGGCAGTTGCTCAAGGAATGGGGCCAGTGAAACCCATAGAAGAAATCAATAATGAAGTCTTCACTCAACCGGGTCTCCTGAAGTGCGAGCCAATGCGAAACCGTACAGTGTTCCAACGTACTGCAAGAAGAGTACCATTTCCACTACTTTCTAAAGTAGAAGCAGAACTTATCCGAATGGAAAAAGAAACATTCGAATATGTGTTGACTTGTAAAAGTTAAACGAAGCCGTCAAACGTGAAAGATACATTTTACCAACACTGGAAGATGTAGCACCGAAACTTGCTGGAGCGAAGGTATTCTCCACACTCGACGCAGCAAATGGGTTTACGAGCTATCACTTGACGAAGAAAGCGCGAAACTAACGACATTCATCACGCCGATGGGTCGATTCTGTTTCCGACGCGTTCCGCTTGGGATAACGTCAGCTCCGGAAATCTTTCAAAAGAAAATGACTGATTTGCTTGACAACCAAGAAGGAGCCGAAGCATGCATGGACGACATTCTGATTCATGGTGCAAATGTCGAAGAACATGATCGTCGACTGAATGAGGTTCTCGACAAAGTGAAGAAGGCAGGTATCCAGTTAAACAGGGACAAGTGCATTTGTCAATCTGATATACCGTATTACGGACACGTCATCTGTGATGATGGAGTACGGGTGAATCCAGACAAGGTACAAGCAATTCATGACCTTGCTGCTCCGACAGACTTGAGGGAGTTGAGGCGCACATTGGGGATGATCAACTACTTGTGAAGATTCCTACCAGAACTGTCCACAGTCATGAGACCGATGACAGACTTGCTGAAATCAACCAGTGCGTGGTTATGGGGTCCTCAGCAAGAAAATCATTCTCCAGAATGTACTGAACATTCTTCAGCATAGTTCGTTTTTAAATCAGAAACTTTCATTTTTTATATGCAAGATGTATTTAATTTACCTGGTAGAGGCTTTCGTCAACGTATCACGTCGACTTCATCAGTACCGATGACGCTGAATGACGTCATCGTATACGTGAGACAGTTCGTAATTGCCCTCGTCTCTGTTGATGGATGTTCTGGTTTTCCTGATTCAGATGGCTTCCTTGATATGCCGGATTCTTCTGTTGGGTTCCTTGTCTACAATGTTCACTCCTTCCCAATCTATGATGTGGTTTTCAGTTGTCGTATGGTCTGTAAGGGCGGATTTATTGATGGTAGACATCAATCTTTTTCCCGCTCCTTGTGTATTTCTCATTTTTCGTGTTGTCTGCGTCCTTTTTGTGTTCCTCCAGTCATGTTTTGAGTAGTCTTCCTGTCTCCCCAATGTACTTAGCACCACAATTCTTGCACGGTGTTTGGTATACCAGATCGCCCTGTTCTTCTGGCTCTACGTTGTCCTTGGGATGTACCAACAGGCGCCTGATGGTGATGTGGGAACGCATGGCTGTTGCTATTCCATACTTCTTCAGTACTCGATGTACTCTCTCTGTATGGGACGACTACTTGGTTCCGGTAGTTTCTGTCCTTAGTCTTTTTGTTAGGGGTAGGGGGCTCTACCCTAAATTCGGGTAGAGACGATGATTGGCTCTCAGGCCAACTGGGGTAAGACAACATTAAGGATTCGTCAGCCATTACCGACCGAAAGATTGCCCTTGAAAATACCGTTTTGGTGTGATGTTAAATTTTTTTTCGAGCACTTTAATTGGCATGTTAGTCAAGTGAATATACTGATCGTACTACTGCCTAGATCTTTCACGAGGTAGCAATAAATATACGCTAGTCACTCGCGTTTTCGCACAGTGGCTATTTTGTAGAACGCACCAATATTTCAAAATCCGTCACCAGATTGGGGCGAAATTGAGGGGTGTCAGGTTTCTGTGGATTTTTTTCCTGAAAAATGAGGTATGAGAATTTCACGAATTTTCCACAGCACTTGTGTCATTGGAGCACAAATATGCTATGAAATTTTCAAGAAAATTGTATGACAAATTTTGCAGGAAATAAAGGAAACTTTATAATGGCCGCCTATGTAGAATCAAAATGTGGTCTTACACCAACTATGAAATAACAAATTGAATAAGGATACACTTTTATCAGATAATACTATAATATAACAACTATTCAACATTAAATTTATATTGAAACATGTCACACACAAACTATACCGACATTACGTTTTTTTAGTAGTTTAGGGCCTTTTAATTAATCACATGCATATTCACTTAGTGGCAGCTCTCATGGCTGTCAATAAGTGAGCAGTCAAAACGCGATTCCGGGCCAGACTATCTTCCTGGCGAAGTCACGAAGCCAGGCAAGAGACTATTACGATGCCACTCCGGGCTCGTCCATGTAGTGCAAAATGTATACGCACCTCCATTTGGTACCTCTAAATGCGCAGCGCCGCATACAGGCGCTTCCGTGTGTACCGCCAGCCATGTGCTCGATCGAAACTAGAGTTTGTGTGTTCATTAATAAAGCTACTTTTGTTCATACATCTTAGCGTTCAACAGACTCAAGGTATGGTGTCATAAGTGTTACCGCCGTCGGACAACCTAACCTACAGCGAGGGAAAAGAAAAAATGACGAAATTTGACCCACCAACAAGCTTGTACTTTGCGATTCCCGGCGAATGGCCAGCATGGAAGTTTGAACGATTCAGGATAGCAACGAAACTATCCGCGAAAGAGGAAATCGTACAAGTAAAGCTCACTTGTATATGCTATATGGGCATAGAAGCCAAGAACATCTTTCGAGCGTTCACATGCAATCACAACTGCCGGTGATGAAAAGAAATATGACGTGGTACTAAATAAGTTTGACGAACATTGTGTTCCTACCGTCAATGTCATTCACGAGCGAGCAATATTTCACAAGCTGAGCCAGAAGCCTGGGGAATCAGTTGAACTTTTCGTTCGTAACCTATTTGAACTGGCAGAGCGTTGTGAATTTGGTGCATTGAAGAGTGAGAACATCAGACAGACTGGTCGTAGGGATCAATGACAAGGGACTTTCTAAAAAAACTACAACTGAAATCTGTCCTTGATTTAGAAATAGCTATCCAAATAGCGCGACAGTCAGAAGTGGTAAAAAGTCAGATCAAAGATCAAAGTGCAGCTACTGCTAGAGAGCTGGAAGAAGTGACATCTAGATAGCGAGACCGTAGAGGGAAATTCAAGTCATCGTGGACACAATTCCCTACCAATAAGTGGGATGACAGACCACAGTCACAGAACACTAGTTTGCCGACATGTAGAACTGCAACCGGAAACACCATCGCGATGCAAGATGTCCCGCAGCGGGAAAGCAATGTCAGAGTTGCAACAAATACAAGCAATTCCATGCAAGTGTGCTGCAAGTCAACAAAGAATGTCCGAGGGGTTCGCGAAGTGGTCTCATCAATGTATCATGACCAGAATGATTCATTCTTCCTAGGATCCGTCACGTGTATCACCGAAGCAGACGAATGGGCAATAACTCTCCAGATAAATCATTCTGCAGAGAAATTCAAAATTGACACAGGTGCAGTCACCACAGTAATGCGTGCATAGCTCTCCCAAGTCGACCGAAACTGTTTCCTACGAGTTTCACACTAAACAGTCTTGGAGGTACACTTGACTGCAGAGGTAAATTCACAGCGCATACCTCTCACAAGGGACATAAATATTCGTTTCGAATATTTAGCTGGAGAACAAGTGAATAACTTGTTTGGTCGGGCAGTTGCTCAAGGAATGGGGCCAGTGAAACCCATAGAAGAAATCAATAATGAAGTCTTCACTCAACCGGGTCTCCTGAAGTGCGAGCCAATGCGAAACCGTACAGTGTTCCAACGTACTGCAAGAAGAGTACCATTTCCACTACTTTCTAAAGTAGAAGCAGAACTTATCCGAATGGAAAAAGAAACATTCGAATATGTGTTGACTTGTAAAAGTTAAACGAAGCCGTCAAACGTGAAAGATACATTTTACCAACACTGGAAGATGTAGCACCGAAACTTGCTGGAGCGAAGGTATTCTCCACACTCGACGCAGCAAATGGGTTTACGAGCTATCACTTGACGAAGAAAGCGCGAAACTAACGACATTCATCACGCCGATGGGTCGATTCTGTTTCCGACGCGTTCCGCTTGGGATAACGTCAGCTCCGGAAATCTTTCAAAAGAAAATGACTGATTTGCTTGACAACCAAGAAGGAGCCGAAGCATGCATGGACGACATTCTGATTCATGGTGCAAATGTCGAAGAACATGATCGTCGACTGAATGAGGTTCTCGACAAAGTGAAGAAGGCAGGTATCCAGTTAAACAGGGACAAGTGCATTTGTCAATCTGATATACCGTATTACGGACACGTCATCTGTGATGATGGAGTACGGGTGAATCCAGACAAGGTACAAGCAATTCATGACCTTGCTGCTCCGACAGACTTGAGGGAGTTGAGGCGCACATTGGGGATGATCAACTACTTGTGAAGATTCCTACCAGAACTGTCCACAGTCATGAGACCGATGACAGACTTGCTGAAATCAACCAGTGCGTGGTTATGGGGTCCTCAGCAAGAAAATCATTCTCCAGAATGTACTGAACATTCTTCAGCATAGTTCGTTTTTAAATCAGAAACTTTCATTTTTTATATGCAAGATGTATTTAATTTACCTGGTAGAGGCTTTCGTCAACGTATCACGTCGACTTCATCAGTACCGATGACGCTGAATGACGTCATCGTATACGTGAGACAGTTCGTAATTGCCCTCGTCTCTGTTGATGGATGTTCTGGTTTTCCTGATTCAGATGGCTTCCTTGATATGCCGGATTCTTCTGTTGGGTTCCTTGTCTACAATGTTCACTCCTTCCCAATCTATGATGTGGTTTTCAGTTGTCGTATGGTCTGTAAGGGCGGATTTATTGATGGTAGACATCAATCTTTTTCCCGCTCCTTGTGTATTTCTCATTTTTCGTGTTGTCTGCGTCCTTTTTGTGTTCCTCCAGTCATGTTTTGAGTAGTCTTCCTGTCTCCCCAATGTACTTAGCACCACAATTCTTGCACGGTGTTTGGTATACCAGATCGCCCTGTTCTTCTGGCTCTACGTTGTCCTTGGGATGTACCAACAGGCGCCTGATGGTGATGTGGGAACGCATGGCTGTTGCTATTCCATACTTCTTCAGTACTCGATGTACTCTCTCTGTATGGGACGACTACTTGGTTCCGGTAGTTTCTGTCCTTAGTCTTTTTGTTAGGGGTAGGGGGCTCTACCCTAAATTCGGGTAGAGACGATGATTGGCTCTCAGGCCAACTGGGGTAAGACAACATTAAGGATTCGTCAGCCATTACCGACCGAAAGATTGCCCTTGAAAATACCGTTTTGGTGTGATGTTAAATTTTTTTTCGAGCACTTTAATTGGCATGTTAGTCAAGTGAATATACTGATCGTACTACTGCCTAGATCTTTCACGAGGTAGCAATAAATATACGCTAGTCACTCGCGTTTTCGCACAGTGGCTATTTTGTAGAACGCACCAATATTTCAAAATCCGTCACCAGATTGGGGCGAAATTGAGGGGTGTCAGGTTTCTGTGGATTTTTTTCCTGAAAAATGAGGTATGAGAATTTCACGAATTTTCCACAGCACTTGTGTCATTGGAGCACAAATATGCTATGAAATTTTCAAGAAAATTGTATGACAAATTTTGCAGGAAATAAAGGAAACTTTATAATGGCCGCCTATGTAGAATCAAAATGTGGTCTTACACCAACTATGAAATAACAAATTGAATAAGGATACACTTTTATCAGATAATACTATAATATAACAACTATTCAACATTAAATTTATATTGAAACATGTCACACACAAACTATACCGACATTACGTTTTTTTAGTAGTTTAGGGCCTTTTAATTAATCACATGCATATTCACTTAGTGGCAGCTCTCATGGCTGTCAATAAGTGAGCAGTCAAAACGCGATTCCGGGCCAGACTATCTTCCTGGCGAAGTCACGAAGCCAGGCAAGAGACTATTACGATGCCACTCCGGGCTCGTCCATGTAGTGCAAAATGTATACGCACCTCCATTTGGTACCTCTAAATGCGCAGCGCCGCATACAGGCGCTTCCGTGTGTACCGCCAGCCATGTGCTCGATCGAAACTAGAGTTTGTGTGTTCATTAATAAAGCTACTTTTGTTCATACATCTTAGCGTTCAACAGACTCAAGGTATGGTGTCATAAGTGTTACCGCCGTCGGACAACCTAACCTACAGCGAGGGAAAAGAAAAAATGACGAAATTTGACCCACCAACAAGCTTGTACTTTGCGATTCCCGGCGAATGGCCAGCATGGAAGTTTGAACGATTCAGGATAGCAACGAAACTATCCGCGAAAGAGGAAATCGTACAAGTAAAGCTCACTTGTATATGCTATATGGGCATAGAAGCCAAGAACATCTTTCGAGCGTTCACATGCAATCACAACTGCCGGTGATGAAAAGAAATATGACGTGGTACTAAATAAGTTTGACGAACATTGTGTTCCTACCGTCAATGTCATTCACGAGCGAGCAATATTTCACAAGCTGAGCCAGAAGCCTGGGGAATCAGTTGAACTTTTCGTTCGTAACCTATTTGAACTGGCAGAGCGTTGTGAATTTGGTGCATTGAAGAGTGAGAACATCAGACAGACTGGTCGTAGGGATCAATGACAAGGGACTTTCTAAAAAAACTACAACTGAAATCTGTCCTTGATTTAGAAATAGCTATCCAAATAGCGCGACAGTCAGAAGTGGTAAAAAGTCAGATCAAAGATCAAAGTGCAGCTACTGCTAGAGAGCTGGAAGAAGTGACATCTAGATAGCGAGACCGTAGAGGGAAATTCAAGTCATCGTGGACACAATTCCCTACCAATAAGTGGGATGACAGACCACAGTCACAGAACACTAGTTTGCCGACATGTAGAACTGCAACCGGAAACACCATCGCGATGCAAGATGTCCCGCAGCGGGAAAGCAATGTCAGAGTTGCAACAAATACAAGCAATTCCATGCAAGTGTGCTGCAAGTCAACAAAGAATGTCCGAGGGGTTCGCGAAGTGGTCTCATCAATGTATCATGACCAGAATGATTCATTCTTCCTAGGATCCGTCACGTGTATCACCGAAGCAGACGAATGGGCAATAACTCTCCAGATAAATCATTCTGCAGAGAAATTCAAAATTGACACAGGTGCAGTCACCACAGTAATGCGTGCATAGCTCTCCCAAGTCGACCGAAACTGTTTCCTACGAGTTTCACACTAAACAGTCTTGGAGGTACACTTGACTGCAGAGGTAAATTCACAGCGCATACCTCTCACAAGGGACATAAATATTCGTTTCGAATATTTAGCTGGAGAACAAGTGAATAACTTGTTTGGTCGGGCAGTTGCTCAAGGAATGGGGCCAGTGAAACCCATAGAAGAAATCAATAATGAAGTCTTCACTCAACCGGGTCTCCTGAAGTGCGAGCCAATGCGAAACCGTACAGTGTTCCAACGTACTGCAAGAAGAGTACCATTTCCACTACTTTCTAAAGTAGAAGCAGAACTTATCCGAATGGAAAAAGAAACATTCGAATATGTGTTGACTTGTAAAAGTTAAACGAAGCCGTCAAACGTGAAAGATACATTTTACCAACACTGGAAGATGTAGCACCGAAACTTGCTGGAGCGAAGGTATTCTCCACACTCGACGCAGCAAATGGGTTTACGAGCTATCACTTGACGAAGAAAGCGCGAAACTAACGACATTCATCACGCCGATGGGTCGATTCTGTTTCCGACGCGTTCCGCTTGGGATAACGTCAGCTCCGGAAATCTTTCAAAAGAAAATGACTGATTTGCTTGACAACCAAGAAGGAGCCGAAGCATGCATGGACGACATTCTGATTCATGGTGCAAATGTCGAAGAACATGATCGTCGACTGAATGAGGTTCTCGACAAAGTGAAGAAGGCAGGTATCCAGTTAAACAGGGACAAGTGCATTTGTCAATCTGATATACCGTATTACGGACACGTCATCTGTGATGATGGAGTACGGGTGAATCCAGACAAGGTACAAGCAATTCATGACCTTGCTGCTCCGACAGACTTGAGGGAGTTGAGGCGCACATTGGGGATGATCAACTACTTGTGAAGATTCCTACCAGAACTGTCCACAGTCATGAGACCGATGACAGACTTGCTTAAATCAACCAGTGCGTGGTTATGGGGTCCTCAGCAAGAAAAATCATTCTCCAGAATGTACTGAACAGTCTTCAGCATAGTTCGTTTTTAAATCAGAAACTTTCATTTGTTATATGCAAGATGTATTTAATTTACCTGGTAGAGGCTTTCGTCAACGTATCACGTCGACTTCATCAGTATCGATGACGCTGAATGACGTCATCGTACACGTGAGACAGTTCGTAATTGCCCTCGTCTCTGTTGATGGATGTTCTGGTTTTCCTGATTCAGATGGCTTCCTTGATATGCCGGATTCTTCTGTTGGGTTCCTTGTCTACAATTTTCACTCCTTCCCAATCTATGATGTGGTTTTCAGTTGTCGTATGGTCTGTAAGGGCGGATTTATTGATGGTAGACATCAATCTTTTTCCCGCTCCTTGTGTATTTCTAATTTTTCGTGTTGTCTGCGTCCTTTTTGTGTTCCTCCAGTCATGTTTTGAGTAGTCTTCCTGTCTCCCCAATGTACTTAGCACCACAATTCTTGCACGGTGTTTGGTATACCAGTTCGCCCTGTTCTTCTGGCTCTACGTTGTCCTTGCGATGTACCAACAGGCGCCTGACGGTGGTGTGGGAACGCATGGCTGTTGCTACTCCATACTTCTTCAGTACTCGATGTACTCTCTCTGTATGGGACGATTACTTGGTTCCGGTAGTTTCTGTCCTTAGTCTTTTTGTTGGTCTTTTTCTTCTTACTGCTATCTGTCCCCTTTTAAGGCCCAGGACGGATAGCCACATACTCTTAGAGCTCCTCTTCCTCCTTGTCCCCCTCCTCTGAAATTATTGTTTCACACCTGTCCATAATGGTTCTGACAACTCCCAACTTCTGATATTTGGGGTGGTGGGACGCAAAGTTCAGGTATTGGTCAGTGTGCGTCTTCTTCCTGTACACTGCAGACTTCACATTGCCATCTTCCTTTCTGGTGAATTTTGCATCCAAGAAGGGCTTGCTGTTGTTCTCTTCGTCTTCCCGCGTGAAAATGATGCTACCTGTGGCGTCTACAGTGTTCATGTGTTGTTGTAATTTCTTTGCCTTTCCTGTGTGTACCAGGCAAATTACATCGTCCATATATCGCTTCCAGTTTCTCGGTTGGCAATCGACTGGTGCTGTGGCTAGTATTTTCTGCTCCAGGTCCTCCATGTACAGGTTCACAACAATGGGGGATACCGGACTGCCCATGGCTATCCCAAATTTCTGCTGGTAAATTTCAACAACTCCGTGATGTCGTCTACGTTTAGGTTTGTTCTCTTCTTTAGTGTCTTGTCATTCTCTAGTCTTTCTGATGATTTCGCAAGCTTTTCTGATCACGGTCTTCGTGAACAGCGACACAACAGCATATTACACAAATTATTCTCCTTCTTCCATTCTCAGCTTTGTCATTTCTTTCACCAATTCTTGTGAGTTTTCCGTATGGTGTTCTGTTTTTTCCAACAAGTGGTTGTAGTATGTTGGCCAATTCCCTGGATACTCTGTATGCTATTGTCTGTGTGCAGTCGACAATTGATCTGAGTGGCACCCTCTCCTTGTGGATTTTTGGTGATCCATACATCCGTGGTACTTTTTCTAGCATAGGATACAAGTACCAGTACTGATCTTTGGTGATCTTCCCCTCCTTCTCCAAGGAATTTACCATTCTGATGAGTTCTGCCTTATGACACCCCCCCCACAGAACACAAACAGTGGAACATGTGCAATCTTAGGCTGTAATTCTGTTTTGTATCCATAAAAAAATCATCCACGCTACAACCCTAGGCTGGTGGTCTTCTCAGTGTTGTCTGCCAGGGCGTCAGGCTGTTCTGGAATGCTGTTTTCTAGAGACTATATTTCCTGGAATAAGGCATTAGTTTTTCTGGTATACCCACTAGGCCGTGTGCTATCTTGTACATCATACATCATTTTGCATTGGTTCTTCTGTCTGACAGGGATCTCCATTCTAATGTCTGGGGCATGTCTGTTACACTGGAGGTATTGTGGTGGCATTATAAGACATATGGGGCTGCACGGTGTTGAATCATTTCTAGTTTGTCTATTTGTGTAAGGGTATATATTTGTGTATACTTTACATATGTTATTGTACATGTCTGGATAGGCCATGGAATTGAAAGACAAATAAATGGAAACAATAATCTACTTAATACGAGCATACTTCTCTTCAATCTAAACTTTAAATATATCTCTTAACCCATATATAATGTTTGTCCGTTGATTCTGTGACTGCAAGGCAGAACTCTGGAACCCCACATGGGGAGAATGTAGACACAAATATGTAATACAAAGGCATTTAAATTTATTTAACATTTTTATATAACAGCGATTCAGAATGTACAATCAACATTTCAATGTGTCTGCTGCACCATTATTACTATGACAGGTGTACAAGCTTTGGTACATTGATTGTGTAACAGAGACTAACATTATGAGAAACATCATTCTTCAAAGCACACACTGAACTATGTCTGATTTGCAAATAACAGTCTCAAAATTAAACACTTAAATGTGGACAAATTTACGCCAGTGGATAGGGGGTATGTGTGTGTTTGTTCATGTGCATGTGTACACATGTGTATGCATGTTCATTCACACGTATACTATGTAGTTTATTATCTGACTACATGTGTGGCACAGCACGAAATGTTGTTCAGTCCTGTCTATAATTCAGTAACCAAAACAATACCATACCTCATTCCCTAAGGAACTATAAAACTACCCCGTTCCATACAGCACTTTCATAGCATAATGCATCAAACCAAACTGCTTTCAGAACGCCTGTAATAAACAGCAATTTACACTATAAGCAGGCTATGCACAAACTTAACTTCAGCAGTAAACACACTTGACTAAATATTATCTAAAATTTGCTTTAAAGGCACAGCAAAATAGCTGGAAGACAAAAAATGCTAAGTAAAAAAAAAGTAATATGGTTGCATACAATAATTACACATGCACCATATACAGACTAGGGGGGTACTGGACCATATACAGACTAGGGGGGTAATGGACGGAAATCACTAAACTAATAATGTAACCAAAACAAAATATTAGTTACGAGTGCAAGCCATTATACCAAATAATTCCCACTTTTACATTCACCGTCAACATTCTGAATTACATGCAATATAAAAACTTGAATACCTAATTTTTCAAAGCAACATACTCTACATCTTAACAAATATAAGTTACAAACATTGTATTAAAACCAATATTCTAAAATAATGAATGACAAAAACGTCTGGCACTACAGAATATCAGAAAGAAAGAATAAAACTGGCTTACTTTTAGGAAGTGTCCCATGGCTTGTATAGAAACCACATAACAGTTTCATCACATGAATCAGTACTGGACTGTTATTATGGTTTGTGTATACATTGTTTTCATGAAATCTCAAACGAATACCTGTATCCAACCAGGTTTGACAGTATTACTTGTGCAAAGCAACATCTCATTTATGTGGTTGACTGAATATTTATGTGAAAAAAATTAAACAAAATATAGTATGTAAAAGTAAATTTAACATTTTGTTCATTGTACTAAGCATAACTTATAATATGGCAAGTACATAGCAGAATATCATTATCCACTGGAAAAAACACATGATACTACATAAACAGTTTGACAGCATGAATACGTAACACTAAGTTAGGTTGTCTAATCGAAACCAAACCACAACATGATATAAACTTATCTGTACACCAGTTCATAAAATATCCGACCTTCCAAATGTACATGTTAAAATCTCTTGCTCGCTCTTCGGACTTCTGAAACATGATTTGTGCTAGTGAAGTGTTGAAATTATAACTGCGTTAACATGTGAACATTCTCTTTTGCAACACGATGTTGACTATACAAATAGTTCCAGATTGTACGTCATCACAACATATTCTTCAAAGTTAAAAATAGCAACACTTGTAACTATGGAAATGCTTCATTTTCCATAAATGTGTCTTTATAAAGTGAAACAAGTTGTTCCTAATCTATATACTGTACCATCAGGCATTATTTGAACCTGAGCAGTGTGTCTGTTTTCAAACCATCATGATTTATAGCATATACATGGCAAGGTTATACAATCTAATGCCAACTACGCAGCTTATGGTAACACTATCTGAATATGACAGAACCTGAGAAATTATGACAAGTCTCAGGTCAGATTATGCAGTGGTAATATTCAACAGATGAACAAGAACCAACATATGTACGGGGTACATATAACAAGATGTCCTGGTTTTTCATTTAAGACAGTTGGTATTTACAAATCTATAATGGCTAATTACAAGCCAAGAGCCTTACAGTTTAGATGAGCTAGGAGGTCACTCAAGGTCAACCTACCACAACCATATAAACATTATGCAAGCTGTACATTTTTGCACACTAGATATTAGTTATACTGGTTTATGTAGGGTAATCTTGTATTTACTGGATCCTTATTATTAAGGCTTTAAATGTCATTTTTACCTCATTGTATCCATCCTTAAATGTTAATTTCATTATACTACATTGCTCAAGGTACAAAAAATGCACATGTGATTGTCAAATAGTCTTTTATGGCACTTTTGTGGTCCACTGGCACTGTAAATTGCATCAGCTTCGGCTGATGGCACACATGAAATGGGCGATAATTGCTCATGCTGTACAATTCACAGCACTATTTGGACAACTAATGTTAATTATAACACATCTTTGGATAATCACATGTACCCATTTTGTATCCCAAACGACTTGTGATGGAATAGTCATTTTGTGGTAGATAAAATTACATAAAAATTAAATATAAAACTGTACAGTAAGGACCTGGTAAGTACGAGATTACCTCATGAAACTTAATTGAAAATACCTGCACTACTAATAGTAATGCCGTTATAACAATCAAATGGCTGCAGACTGCGCCACATGTCATCATTCTTGACATGAGCCAAATGTGCATTCCACTGTACATGAAAATGTCAAGAGTGGGTTGACTTAACCACAAATACTATCTGTGGTTTCACGCACAATATATGTGGAAAACCACGACCCACTCCACATGCACAATGCGGGGAATTTAATACTGTATGAAATACTTAAACATCAGCATTCTGGCTCCCTTTGGTGGAAGACTCAATCTAGGCAATCGCAATGGAAGACGATGCTAACTTTGGCAGTGTCACCATGTCTTCTGGCGCCATCTAGATACAAAATCCTGGACGTCCAATGACTAGGTGTGAGTCTCGGCCACACTGTTGTCATGGCTACCGTTGCCGTTGGTTGCGGGGGGTAGCGGTGGGGGAGGTAGATGGGTCGTGTCTCCATGCTGAATCTTCGACACAGGATGTTGCCAGGAGGTCGTCTGTGTTACATGACTGCGAACAAAAAATATAAACAAATATAACTGTCTACTCAAAAGTGTCACTTGTGTGTGTGCATGTTTGTGTGTGCGTGTGTGCGTGTGTGCGTGTGTGCGTGTGTGCGTGTGTGCGTGTGTGCATGCGTTCATACATGTATTTATACGTGTATGCACAAGCATGAGCGTGCATGTGTCAGGGCGTGTACATGTGTTTGTGCGCGCCTGCACATGTGTGGCACTGTGTGTGTGTGTCTATATATGTGTGTGTGTATATGTGTGTGTGTGTTCGCGTGTATGTATGTTTATCATATCTGTGTGTGCGCGAGTGTGTGTAAATGTGTGTGTATGCACGCATGTATGCATCAGTGGAAGAATGGATGGACTTTAAGCAAGATATTCCATAGGTGTTAACAAATGCTTATGGAAAAGAAGACACATCTTTCCACCATTTTAATTTTCTGTTCTCATTTGCGGTGAATGCATGCATGAGAAAATGTTAAATCACCTGGAAGCATCGGAATAACGTGCATAGAATGGCTTTGTGCACAACAATTAATTGAACAGTTTTAACCAAAGAAGCAGAAATAGTCAGAACTGTAAACATCCATGATGTCAAGACAGCAAGCTGTGCAAAGCTTTCTACTACTTTACATCTGGAAATCTGATATTTACCCCCAAATCGGTGAAAATTAATTAATAAAATTATACATATTTAACACAAAATATGATAAATTTGACATTTATTTGACATTTTTTAGAACACGTTGACCCTGTCAAAGCAAGTAAACCAAATATGTCCAGAATTGTGTTTTTTCTTCTCTGACTATGTGACACCCTCAGCCCTTACTTTGTATAGAACTTCACCCCATTCACTGTGTAGGCCTCATCCCAGCCAAACGGCAGAGCTGTAGATGAAAAAACAACTGCAAGTTTTAAAATATTTACACACACAAATGTTAGAAAAACTGATCACAAAGGTAAGTTCTTACATAGCGCAGTATCCAGTCCTTAGGACTGCTCAAAGCGCTTTACAATTTACTCCCTGGCAGACCTGTTCAATCGAACACCATCTCGACTTCTCTGGGAAGCATTCAACACCATTGCAATTAATACATAATATTCGTACACAAATACCCACCACAAGCTATTTTATTATTTTTGAACAACATAAATTTCTGCAAGAGGCATGGTCTAATGGCATCTATCTGTACACAAGGCAGAAAAAATGGAGTGATACAGGCAAATAGACACAAAGATTAATCATTGATGATGCGACAATCATTTTAAAGCTATAAATCATAAACTGTTTTTAAATACAAAGAGTACAAGTTAAAAAATATCTCTTTGTCAGAACTACCTCTTGTTTAACTGGGTGAAACTCAAAACATCAAAAAAACACCTACACAGTAATTAACAATATTACATGTAATGTTTTTAATCTTCATTGTTGCATAATAAGAAAATGTATAAAACATGAATATCACAGTCAACTTGCTGTAAAATTTGGATATATTACTTTACTGCCAAACCAAAGGTAACACAGTTAGTTTACCTTACATCTTGACACAGTAGTTGCCATCTAACTGTAGCCGTCTGATGAAGATTACTGAGAGCAGACGAAATGTCACGAGATACAATGTAAACTGACTGAGAAAAAAATTACTAATTTTGAAACATTCAGTCTGATGAAACTCTTCACATACCGTCGACTTCGATGAGTGATTTCACGGCCATGACGACATTCTTGGCCTCGGTGGCAAGGGTTTGAGGGGTGGAACGTTTGTGTCTGCCCAAGTAGCCTGGGGGCTGCACACCTCGAGCAGATCGGCCCGGTGACGGCTCGGCCCTGAATACAGGCAGAGCATTGAAAACACAAACAAATCCTCATAAACAATAAACAATTTCTTTTTAAACGATTCTTCTATTAAACGATTCTTCTCTTAAACATTCCTCTTTTAAATTATTCCTCTATTAAACGATTCTTCTCTTAAACAATTCCTCTTTCAATTGATTCCTCTCTTAAATGATTCTTCTATTAAATGATTCTTCTCTTAAATGATTCTTCTATTAAATGATTCTTCTTTTAAATGATTCTTCTATTAAATGATTCCTCTTTTAAATGATTCCTCTCTTAAATTATTCCCCTTTTAAATGATTCCTCTCTTAAATGATTCTTCTTTTAAATGATTCCTCTCCTTAAATTATTCCTCTTTTAAATGATTCCTCTCTTAAATTATTCCTCTTTTAAATGATTCGTCTCTTAAATGATTCTTCTTTTAAATGATTCTTCTATTAAATTATTCTTCTTTTAAATGATTCCTCTCTTAAATTATTCCCCTTTTAAATGATTCCTCTCTTAAATGATTCTTCTTTTAAATGATTCCTCTCCTTAAATTATTCCTCTTTTAAATGATTCCTCTCTTAAATTATTCCTCTTTTAAATGATTCGTCTCTTAAATGATTCTTCTCTTAAATTATTCCTCTCTTCAATGACTTTTATTAAATGGATCATTCCGTCAAAACTCAATCAATTTTCAGGACGTTTTGAAAGTGTATGTCTCAGAATTTATTTAAATTTTAATGAATGATTAATTGGCTGTGTTTGAGCAGTTCTGCAGAGATTTTACAATTTGTGCATCATGCGATGTCTGTGAGGTAAACAACCTATTAAAATGTCAGGATGGTGTTCCTATATTACATATTAAAACAATACAGTTCTCTGTCTGTCTGTGGACCCATATATCTGTTTGTTTTGCATGTACGGGGCTGAACTTTTGTGTGCGATCTAGCAGGCCCATTTGGGTGGTTTATACATTTAGATTTTTTTTACATTCATCTGGGGCAGTGGGATCTCAGGGGGTTACATTACTGACACGCATAGAACTGTCCTTTTTCCCAGGTAACTCAACTTAATAGATAATAAAATTATTGAAGCTGAAAGTTTACATTGAAACTAATGGCATTTTCTCCATAAAGTAAAAAGTCTGCCAAAAATATAAAAGTGGCAGAACACCATCCAAAAATTTTAGTATGTTGTTTATCATATAAAGACCTATGCACTGTACAAAAATGGTGATCCTAGGACTTATCCCACATTCTCATTTTGGAGGTAGCAATTTGCCCGACCAATAGTCTATTTAACAAACTTAGCACAAACTGTAAAATTCAATATTATATATATATAAGAGGGTGTGTAGATACAGCAAGATTTCTTTACCATTTATATTATGCAAGTACTATGTTCACTAAACTTGTGAGGAATAGACAAAACAACTCACGGCGTCTGCAGAGTTTCTCCAAGGCCAGACAAAGTCTCATGCACCGTCTGAAGGCAAACAAAACTACCATCAACTGTATATATTATAACGAGGAATATTCTCTACATTGTTTGTAGAGGCGTTGCATGTGGACTGACCATTGTCCAGCTTCAATGGCCTTTTAAAAATTGCTGCTGCAGTTGTGTAACATTACCCAGACAATCGTAGAGATATCCTTTTTCCAAATGCAGAAATTTGAGAAAACATGTTTTTGAGAAAATGCCCAACAAAGCTTGCATAATGGAATTGATTACTTGATATCAACACACCTGATCCATGGATGAACATGATTTAGAGGGATGTAATTGTTGCAAATGAGAACTTTACTGATAGCTTGCACCACAATCTGGCAGAAACACATTTTGAGTAGTTTTTCAAAAAACAAACCATTTCACCTGGAGTGTGTGGCTTTAAAGAGAAACCAACCTTTGTGTTCACCTGAGATCTAAGTCCAACCATACCTCGGCAAACCGTATGAGTTTCTCTGTGGCGACCTCGTAAGTCTTCTTGCTGGCCTCGGCTTTCCTGAGTTCACACGCCAGTACGGCGAGACGCTTACGTACTGCCGGACTCTCCTGTAACGAGACAAACCGTCAGGGTGAGGATTCGTAGCACATCACTTTGCAACTAATCTACACCTACCTATAAAGCAACAAACCCACAGCATCAGTTATTATTATGATTTGATCTTAACCTTGTTCCCAGTGGCACCTTCTGGCTGCTGACTGGAGTCATCTGGTGCCAGGGTCTACTCTACCATACGTGACTTGCCACAGCAGAGTGGGTATTACGTTGCAGATTTGTGAAATGGAGTTTTGTAACTTTTTGGATTCCACAGATAAAGTACTTTAAAATGATACCTCATCTGTTGAAATACCTTTAGTAGTTTTTTATTTATTACCAAAGTCGAAACAGCATGTAAAAAATGGGCCAAGTGACCCTGAAGTCCTTTGGACTAATACGTCTATATGTGACCCCGGCTGACCAAATGAGTGATAGGTCGGAAAAATTGTAACATTGTTTCCTTACATCCTTGTAAAGGTTGGGTAGGGTGCTTTACACGGTTTCAAAAATTATGACTGCTACAAAAATTGGCGAAGTTATGGAGAATTGAACTTGGTAAGGGTCAAAAAGTGAAAATGAAGAAAACAGCTGTTGAAGTTTTACATTATATGCAAATGGATTGCATGGAAATATTACATGCACAAAATTCAAATGTGGCACAGAGTATGTAATATGTATGTTATGTTGCAATGATACACTGGAAGTACAAATGTGCTGCTACAAAGACTTATCAAGTTATGCCAGATTATGTCTTCATGTGTAAAACTAAGAGGACAGATTATTTGAGAGCAAAAGGTAGACTCACTGTTTGACACAGTTTAAAACCTACAGGCAACTGTCCAGTTTAACAGGGAGTCTAGTGGCTTAATGCTGTCTATTGACACAAGCTACTGCCAGTGACCAATTACAGATTAGTCACAGTTTCCATCAAACAATAGCAGGCAGAGAAGTTTAGCTCCACAGCTGGGTGTAATACACAACAAGTGATAAATATATGATACACTTGAAATAAAAATGTAAAAAATTATGCCAGATTATGTCTTTATGTATAAAATTAAGAGGACAGATTATTTGAGAGCAAAAGGTAGTCTAAAGAAAATAAAAAATGGGTCAGCTGGACGGTGATAGACCGTTTGAACTTGAAGCCTTTGTCAAACTTTTGTCTTGACTTCACCGAAGGCGGTGTCCTGCTGTCAGAACTTCGAAGGTGTTATTCACCTAACTTACAGTCTTTGTCAGTAAGAATAATGGGATAATAATTTACACCAACGTTGTTTCCCGTAGAAGTCATTTTGTGCAATATATTAGCATTAGTCGTGCCAATACAAAAATTAGTGCTATATAATAATAGTTTGTCAAAATGTAAACAAACTCAAAGACAGTTGCAGCTTAGCATTAGCCTGTTCTGAAATATTTTAACGACAATGATATATTTCACATAATTATGTAGGGAGCTAATGGAGAGGCCCATCATAATCCATAGCACTACAAAATGAAGTATTTGAAAGTCACACTTCATATATTGAGTGACACATTATGCCCGGCAGAAACAGTTTCTGCCCGGCATAAATCAAACAACCCTGTAGGTAATTATTAATAAAAAGTTTTTTGGTGAATCATAGTTACAGATCATTAAAGGTTATGATGGAAGTAAAATGTTTACATGTTTACTGTTCACTTATTGGACCACGTCTTGCATTTAGAGGAATAATTATAATAGAAAATAAAATGTTGTGGCACATATTTTTAAATACAGGCATCGATGAGAAACCAGGAATTACTTTTCTGTGGCCTAAGAATAACTAATTTCAATTAACTTTCTGCTTATATAAAACAACTGCATAAAATATATATCCATACAAGACACAGACTCCGCATGTGACAGATGTTTTGGGAAGGGGAATAGTGTTCTATTTCTGGTACAAGGTGCTGTGTTTGTTGACCCAAGCCTCTGCCAGTGTCCAATTACAGATTAGTCACACTTTAACCAGCCAGCCATTGTGAGGTGTGACAGATGTTGTGGGAAAAGGGATTAGTTGAACAAAAGGACTGGAAGCCTGCTAGAGCTACTGCTACAGTAGACCATTTAGTTAACAAATTTAGCATTTTAGGGGACATTTGGAGCCCTTAGAATGATTGCATCAAATACAGATTTCTTGTGTATAGTGGCACTACCATATGAAATGGCTATGCAAAATTTGAGAAAAAGTTACTTAAGAGTTTTTGAAAAAATAGGCAAAATGTGAAAATGTACCAGTTTTGGGGTCCTTTGGGGGGGGTCATTAGGTGCCCTTAGAATGATTCAATGAAATATAGATTTATTGTGTACAGTGACACTACCACATGAAATGTATATGCAAAATTAGAGAAAAAGTTGCTGAACAGTTTTTAAAAAATAAGCAAAATGTTACATTTTTACCAGTTTTGGGGTCCTTGGAGGCCCTAGGGAGCCCTTAGAATGATTCAATCAAATACAGATTTCTCGTGCATAGTGGCAGTGCCCTAAGATATGTCTATGCAAAATTAGAGAATAAGTTGCTGAACGGTTTCTTAGATACAGCGGACGGGGGACGCAGAGTGATGACAATAGTCCCTTGGACCTTCGGCCAAAGACTAAAAACAATGTTTTGGGGAACAAGGTTATTCTGACTAATACTGTAAACTGTTTTTTTATATATAGATTCAAAAGTGCATGTATTTGATAACTTTTGGGTCACATGTTTTATTTTGTTTCAGCATACAAAAGTACATACTCTGTTGCATGTATCTTGACGGGCAAAGATCTAACCTGGATTACTGTAATGACTATGTATAGACACTATATTTTCAGATCCCCTAAAAATCAACAAAAAGAATTATTCTTATGTAATGTATGTTTTCGGACACCTATTTTATGTGTCCAAGTATATACAGTACATAATGACTACACTTTTGAACGACAAAAATTATTCTTTTCTTGTGTTGTACGTTTTCGGACAGCTGAGAATTTTATTATTTCATGTGCCCGAAAACAGAGTCATTATGGTAGCCAATGCTGCAAGGCTAACATAAATTGGCCACCCACTATGCAGTTGAGAGTCTAACTACAAGACCACACATTGACCACCACTGACCAGTTGAGATTCTAACTGGAGCCGGAGCTGACTGAGCTCCGTCTCTAGGGCGTGGATGACCTGCTCGTAGTTGCTCTCCACTGACAACACACTGAACACCACTGACCACACACTGACCACTACTGACCAGTTGAGTCAAGCTACATTGACCGTGACAGACCTGTTGTGAGTCAAGCCACAAGACCACACACTGACCACCACTGACCACACACTAACCACTCACTGACTGTCACTGACCAGTTGAGAGTCAAGCTACAAGACCACTGACAACACACTGACCACCACTGACCACACACTGACCACTAATGACCAGTTGAGTCAAGCTACATTGACCGTGACAGACCTGTTGTGAGTCAAGCCACAAGACCACACACACACTGACCACACATTGACCGCCACTGACCACCACTGACCAGTTGAGAGTCTAGCTGTAACCGGAGCTGACTGAGCTCCATCTCGAGGGCGTGTACGACCTCCTCATAATCGTGCTCCATGTTCCTCGCCTCCTGCTGTGCCTGCTCCGCCAAATGCAGCTTGCTATGCAGTGACCGACTGGTGTGCAGCGCCCCCTGGGTCTCCTGCAACACACCAATCGTTCGTTTGACAAAAAAAGGTCAAGGGGTGTTTTCATAAGTGCAAAGCAAAAATTCTGAGTTTTGTATTTCAAACTGATGATTGCGTTAATTCTACCAGTGTGAATGTGTTTTAAAATAGAATTGACAGATAGGTGTGTTTATTCTCCCAATATTGTGCAACATGTAATATACAATAGTAATACAAATAAAGCATACATATAAACATACAGTGGTACTATATAACGAACAAATAAAAAAATAGGTTCTACAATATATTGTGTAGGAGACTCTTAATACGACTAACAAATAGACGCTATCACATTGCGTAAATCATCTCCAACTGACCAGCAAATGGTTTACACCACTTGGAACAATCACAGAGAAAGATTATGAATTGTTCAAACATACATAATGTTCATTAAATGTATACGTGACCCCCTGATAGTTACGACAAACTGCAAACTTGTTGTGATGCAATTACCGTGTGTTCACAAAGCTAAGAAATTAAATATACATTTAAGAGTAAAATAGTTAATTTGTTGTTGTGTAACAGGAATAACACGCTGTGTGTTGACAACACTCGAGCATTACTACAGGATAAGAGTCTCTCATTGCCTTTGCCAACTCGTGGTTGTTATCTTGTGATAACACACTCGTAACATAAACACACCTTACAATGTTCCCAACTGGTTCACCATTAGGAGTGAAGAGGGTCATCAGACTGGGTGGTTCAAATAAGTGATATTTTTACTTATTTCACAGTCAGTTTACCTTTTCCACCCCCGAGACATTTCTACTGCCAACAGTTAAAACGTCACGGGAAAAAAGGTCAACTGACTGCGATATAAATAAAAACATCACTCATTTGCGTCACTGTCATCCCCGAGTCTGTAACTCTCACTTACCCGGCGAACTCGAAGTAATTCCTCTTCTGCAAAGTTACACGCCTTCTCTTTCTCTCGCAGCAACAACTGCAAGTAGATGATACAAGTAGATGATGCAAGAAGACAATGCAAGTAGTCAATGTAAGTATAACACACAAGTAGATGATACAAGTAGATGATGCAAGTAGACAATGGAAGTAGTTAATGCAAGTATAACACACAAGTAGATGACACAAGTACAGTAGAACCTCACTTTAAGGTAACCTCTGTAATACAGCCACCTCACAGTTAAGGTCACCTCTGTAATGCAGCCACTTCACAGTTATGGTCACCTCTGTAATACAACCACCTCACAGTTAAGGTCACCTCTGTAATGCAGCCACCTCACAGAAAAGGTCACCTCTGTAATACAGCCACCTCACAGTTATGGTCACCTCTGTAATACAGCCACCTCAGAGTTAAGGTCACCTCTGTAATGCAGCCACCTCACAGTTAAGGTCACCCTGGGACAGTCCCAAATTACTGTTGTAACAGTAAAGTACAGGAAATTAGTCCTGTTAATATTTGCTATTCAGGTCACTTTTGCTCAGTTCCGAGGGTGACCTTAATAGCGAGGTTTCCCTGTAACTGTGAAAATACACGACATCGATAAGTCAGAAACCAAAATTTCACTTCCAATGAGCTGAAAAGCTGTTGGTCAGCAGGATTTTCAACTTAATGTTTGTCTAAAAAATCTCAGTATTTGTTTGAAAGAAGGCAGTGATGTGGGTCAGAATTTTTAATTAAAGAATTGCCAGCGGACAATAATTAGAACACAGCTTGTCCTATTGTCTCTTACCCTCAGTCTCTCGTTCTCGAGTCTCAACGCATCACGTTCCTGTTGCGCCCTTTCTAACTCGGTCAGTGGGTCCTGTAAACATTCCACCACACCATCACTCATTCACCCCTCTCTCTCATCCTCAGGTATGATCCCGCATGTTTGTTCCTAATTTAACTACAAAGCACATGCAGAAAGGTAAAAGGTAAGTTCTTATACAGCGCAGTATCCAGTCTTAGTTGCTCAAGGCACTTTACACTTTACTTCCTGGCAGACCTGTTCAATGAACACCATCTTGACTTCTCTGGGAAGCATCCAGACATGCTGCAATTAATGCGCGAAGACTATTCCAGACCTGCCTACCCCAAAAACTTCCTGTCAGTAATCCATCTTCCCATTTACACTGATTTTCAGGAATATAGGCTTCCTGTCAGTAATTGTTCAGAACCGTGTCAGATATTGTCACGGGGGGGGGGGGGTAGCGACGGCAAAACCATTACGTTACGCTGTCATCGACATCGTCTAGACTCTACTCTAGTGACTGTATGATAGGCTATAAATGATAGACTAAACTCCTCAATAAATACACTAACTTAGTCTTAGTACAGTCAGTTGGCCTAACATTACAAGTACAACACTCACTAAATTTTTCTATTACACGTTTCTTTTTGGTTGGCGGTGGCGTCGTTTCGCTGTCAGCCATCGTTTCATGCCGCGTTCCTATTAGTTAGATTACGACCAGACTCAGCAAATGAAAAACCATGTCACAACATGCTGCATACATATGCTGCCACCTGTTGAATATAGTGGAAGCTAAATTTGAGTGATTGGCGAACATGGTGACAGTCCGTAATATTTTCATCCCTCGCCGTAATACCGTAATTTGAGGTGACTTTCCGGAATGATTCCGGACAATCCGGAATGGTAGGCAGGTCTGCTATTCCTACACAAATATCCACCACTGTCTATAGCCCAATCTTGTGCTGCCCAAGGTTTGACACGGCAGCACAGGATTCGAACCCGGGTTCTCTCGGTTGACAGTCCGATGTTCTATCCACTGCGCCACAAGCACATGAAGAAACATTTGCAACTACAAATCTCATAATATACAATTATAATCCTTCTACTGTATGTACATGGGTGCAAAACTGTCTAGATTCATCAATGACCCAACGATAGGCCCATAACGCTTTTATTGTTTTGGAATTCACTACTCTGTTACTCTTCCAACAAAAAATATAATTACAACTGTTCAAAGTTACACAAACTGTCCCCAACTGATGAGTGGACAGTTTACACAAACTGTCCCCAACTGATGGGTAGACAATTTAAACAAATTGTCCCCAACTGATGAGTGGACAGTTTACATAGCTTGGAACCAGACATGGGTTCAATTCACTTTTATCAATTTCAATTCAATTCCAATTCATGTGTATTTACCAAGGATCAATTCCAATTCAATTCAACGTACTCACAAAAAGGATCAATTCCAATTCAATTCATTTTTATTAAATTCCAAGTTCTGCTTGGAACAATGGAAGAAAACATGCATGGTGTTGTTACCAACTATCCAAAGTTACATAATCTTTGCTAGATGTCTGGTACGATTACTTCATATAACTGTCCTCTGAATATGTATGAATACATCAAGCTAAGAAGCTAAGGACTTGGCTGCCTCTAGATTCTCAGCTACCCATCCAGACAATCATCTGGACCCACTTTTACAAACCAAGCTATCATTTCTGACTGGATGGTATTTTTGGTAATGTACCGGCGAGTGAATGTAGACCCATATACATTCTGTGTGATGGCTCTTTGGGAATATAATAAACATAATTACTAGTCATGTTATTCCCCTCCAAAAAGACAGTTGGAGGGAAGAGTGTTGTGAGACCAGGTCCTGGTTAATGCGATGTGACGCACCGTAGTCCATGGAGGGGTATGCAATAACCCCTCTACATGAGCCCCTACGTGTGCGTGTATCGGGATATAGTTTCCGATACACGCACTGAGATTTCAATGGAACAACAGACCTGCTTCAGTGCCTTCCGTATTACTCAGTCACTATTATAATTTATGTCCACACAGACACCCGCAGGAAGGAGTTAATGTGAGTTACCTTCTTATAGTGTATTTCGTCCTGCGACACTAGTAAAAATGAAGTAGTTATGTTTACCTGGTAGGGTACTGCATCGACCAAGTCGTGGCCTGTTGAGTCATACGCCACTGCAGGCGACATGTCACAGTCTTGTAGTTCTATCTTGAACAACTCCCGAGCCACACTGACAAACTCTGTAGAGACAACACAACACTGTGACTGACACATCATACTGGGAGAGAGGCATGTGGGTGTCGCGGTAAGAAATACGTTTTACCTGCAGGTGTGTGCATGCATGTGTGTGCACACGCGTGTAGTGAGTGCATGAGTGCATGTACGTGTGTGTGTGTGTCTGTGTGTGTGTCTGTGTGTGTGTCTGTGTGTGTGTGTGTGTGTGTGTGTGTGTGTGTGTGTGTGTGTGTGTGTGTGTGTGTGTGTGTGTGTGTGTGTGTGTGTGTGTGTGTGTGTGTGTGTGTGTGTGTGTGTGTGTGTGTGTGTGTGTGTGTGTGTGTGTGTCTGCGAGAGTCCATATAAAGCTTGAGTTATTGCACTGATTAGTCACTTTTCAATTCTTATTGACACAAATTTAATGGCGTATTTGTGGTTATGTGGATTATCCATTTCTTGCATATACAAATTTTTGCATTTACTTTAACTTTCATATTTATTTCAGATTGGACAACAAAAGCTGTTTTTTATTTGGCATTCGTGTCGGCTTCAGGCATTTAAACTGAGGGAGTTTGTTCCTCGTCTTTAATATAATGTTTTTGTTATTAGAATAACTATGTTGAAGGTATGTTACCCACAAAATTGCATTTAATAAACCCAAATCAATATTCACAATTTGAAAGCGGCACCCCTGACATGATCAAATTGTAAACAAAACATTAAGTTTCTAAAGACAACGTCAACATTGCCAAAGTGGGATGGATTAACTGCATGTCTCTGAGGTTTGCTGCATCAGCGTGCTTCCCAAATTAAAAACAACTGATTCAGCCAACTTCCTACTAATAATTACCACCCCTCGTTGATTCCGGGTGATGGAACAGACATCGTCGCTATAAATGTGGTTGCTAACATAAGATGTTGTTTATTGTTCCCATAGGCAAATTCTTGCTGTGTGGTCAACATTCAGAAACAACAGTGCTATATATAAAGGGTTAATATAATGAAATATTCACATAAAGAGGAAATTTATTAAAACACAGTGAGATAGTACACAAAATATTCATATATAATGCCATAAAATTACTTCAATACAATATTAAACTACACAATTCCAGCATGTCAAGTCTAGAAGACTCACATTACAGTCAAACCCTACTGCAAAGTCATGAACAGTCAAACCCTACTGCAAAGTCATGAACAGTCAAACCCTACTGCAAAGCTGAACATCAAGCATGCATATTCAGAAGTCTCACGGTGGTAGGAAAAAAGCTCTCTGTCTCTGTACTAGTCAAGTCTAATGAGGCATACCTCCATAGGTGATACTTCCATCCCGTCCTATAGGCAGCCTCCTCCGTAACTCTGCCTGTTGCTCCAGTGTTGGCTCCAGACCCAAGTAACGCAGAGCCTGTAGCCGAGGGTATTTCATAGAAACATCTCACATACACACATTTAGAATATAAACCATTGAAATAATTTAGTGTGAATGTGAACAACAATAGATGCATCAACTTCAAATCTCACGTCAAAGTCTAGCAAAACACCATGAAGAAAAGGCTTGGTAAGCGGTTCTACGTTCGACCCCGGTGAAAAAACTGAAGTATATAAGTATTATATCTGGGGACCAATAGTTCGGTTGTCACCACATAGGAAAATATACTGCTGCAAAGCCTGCAATCGTGCCTCCTAACAAGGTAACGCAAATTTTCGCTAACAGCGATACTGGATTTTAAATTCACATACCCCACTTGCGTTGGTGGGGGTTGAACCAATACTAAACACATAACTTTTTTGGACTTTGCGAACTAATGACAAGACCATCACTAACATACACCCACCATTTCCAACTTCTCCATCTTTAACTTGACGTTAGGATCAAGGGCCAATTTCTCGGCCGACGACAGGTTTCCTGGAATCCCAGAAAGATTCTGGGACACGAATATTGGTGACATCTGCGATGATCTAACACTGCCCTCTGGTGAAACCGCCCCATTCCTGGCATCCAGGCGGTCTGCCACAGAGAATAAACATGAAATAAGTAAACTACTTAGCCAGTAAGACTTGCAAAACACCAATCTTAAAACAAATTTCATCATCACAGAACAGGCTTTGGATTTTAAAAAGTAGATGTAAAACTATAAAAGTCCACACACAGTAAACCTTAGATATACAAAAAAAATGTTATACCACATAAACGAATTGGTCCCAATCTTTTAGTATACAGTAAATTTGAGATATAACGAAATAAACTGGCCGGTCCCAAACGATTTGTTATATCTTAGGTTTGCTTAGTTTATTCTGACTGGTTTTTTATACTAAAATTGTAATCAAAAATTTGTATTTTGGAGAAATGACAAACATTAAGCCAGTTGGGTTTGATCATTTATGATATATTTTGATGTTTACTTGGCAATCATTTCAACCAGTAAAATTTCAAATAAAATTATAAGTATGCTGCAAATTTTTGAAATTGTTACACTGAAAACTATGAAATATTTGGAATTAACCACTTTATCCATCATACAGGCCGACAAATATTTTAAAATGTCTGTGAAAATGTTGAATTCATAAGTTTTATCTGATATCAAAGTAACTATCTATGTCCATATCTTATCGACATTGCTTAACAATATATCAACTTTATTACTACCAGTATTACTTCATAAATTATACTCATGGTTGTTTGAAAACAAATAAAGCAACCAATATTTTTTTAATGAAAAAAATGCATTGTACAAGATAACTGAAGTTATTGATAAATGAAGTTTATAAATCCAACAATCATGTTTACCATTAGCAGCCTGTGGAGTGGATGTCATAGCTGGTGCTAAAAGATGATTTTTCCGCAACGCACCCATTTGCGGTCCATGATAGCATGCTGGCATTGTGCTGCCCTCTGGGTCAGAGTCACATGACGATTCTCCAGTGCACTGCAAAAGAAGTGAACTTTATTGTTAGTATGCATACAAAGGTATCATAATCTGGCAGAAAACCATTTAAAGTATTTTTTTTCAAAAAACACCATTTCACCTGGGGTGTTTGGCCTTAAAGAAATACAAGAAATAATTCAGGCGATGCCTAAATGAAAAGCTCTTTGTTATGACTGTATAACGAACATTTTATGCATGCTAACAAAAAACTTCATGTTTATATGTCACTGCTATACAGCAGCTTGTTAATCCATGGGTTTTTACCTGATGCTATGATGGTCACATTAATAACTCCAATAATTAAAAACAAAGCTGTTGATTTGTCTGATAACAATAACTACTGGTACAGACCTATTGCTCTTGCAACAATTGCTAGTAAATTATTTGAATCTTTAATATTATCAAGTGCCACCATTTTCTTCACAATGTGTGCCAACCAATTTGGATTTAAAAAGCATCACTCAACTAAGATAACAATATTTCTATTCAAAGAACTTTTTCGACACTACATAGCAAATGGCTCTTCTATGTATGTCACTATGTTGGATGCCTCCAAGGCCTTCAACAAAGTGAACCATAGCAAGCTATTCACTAAACTAATTGACCGTGGTTGTCCTGTCCTGTGTACATTCTGTATCACTGGTACAGTACCCAGAAATTCACTGTTAGATGGTGTCAGGGCTTTTCTAGATTTGTTACCGTCTCAAATAGTGTTAAACAAGATGGAATCCTTTCTGCCCACCTCTTTAATGTGTACATGGATGACTTAAGCGTAAATCTTAACAAATTACAAATTGGATATAATGAATCACTTCATGTATACAGATGACCTCTGTATTTTTTCACCTAGTGTTTCTGGGTTGAGAAAACTAACAGGTTGTTGTGCCAAGTCTGGCGAAATGTTTAACATAACATATAATGCCAACAAGTTGTATTGTTTGGTTATTGACAACAAACCTCAGGACATGAACAATATTCATCCTGTCACTCCCAATAACCGTACATTACCTCACACTATTAAATGCAAATATCTGATCATATAATTAATAATAATCGTACTGACGATGAAGATATTGCCAGACAGAAAAGATGCTCAGGCTAATATCTTAGCACGAAAATTTCGCCTTTGCAGCTCTACCATTAAAACTTCCCTACTACTTCCACTCTTACTGTGGTACTATGTACACTTCAAGTCTGGTAGTAATTTAAAAAACAGATTTTGAAAGGTATTACTGTTGCATATAACAGTTTAGAATTTTACACAATTTGTCATCACGCTGTAGTGCAAGTTTTATGTTTGCTACATCAAACTGTTCATCCATATTTAGCTTATTATGTCATCTTCAACAGTTTGAAATATTGTGTGTATTTATGTGATTTCATGAACTTTTTGTGAATTATTTTTACACTGATATACATCTTGGAAGTCCCATGTTTAAACACTGGACTACACAATTGTATACTTGAAGGTGAACGCACATTTTATATATAATTTTATACTTCTTATTAAACATGTAATTTTTATTCCATGTGTGTCTATCTTTGTATTTTTTTATTTACTTGTATTTTATATATACATATGGACTTTTGTCTGAAATAAACATTATTATTGTTACAGAAATAATTTTTGACTGTCTCAGGGTGACCTTAATTGCAAGGTGGCTGTATTATCGAGGTGACTGTAAAGCAAGGTTCGACTGTATCTGGAATTTCAAGTCAAAAATACAGATTTTACAAAAAAATATGTTGCATGTCACAAAAGAGATATTTGGCACAGACCCGAGAGTGTCTGCCTTGGAAGGCGAGGGGTGAGGGTGAACACGCAGGGGCGTCTTGTCTCACTTGGTCATCAGGGCAACAGCCCCAGCCATTCAAACTACCTGCAAAATATGAACACAAATATCTCAGGTGAATATTTCTAAATAAAAACTGGAGAAATCTTGAACAAAGAGGAACAAGTAACTATAATTGAGCTTGTGTGTGTGTGTGTGTGTGTGTGTGTGTGTGTGTGTGTGTGTGTGTGTGTGTGTGTGTGTGTGTGTGTGTGTGTGTGTGTGTGTGTGTGTGTGTGTGTGAGTGTGTATGTGAGAGTGTGTGCGTGTGTGTGTATGTGTGTGTGTGTGTGTATGTGTGAGAGTGTGTGCATGTGTGTATGTGAGAGTGTGAGCATGTGTGTGTGTACGTGAGTGTGTATGTGTGCATACATACATATATATGATGTATGCTTGTTTGTTATGCTACCCCTTCTAATAAATGTTTTGCATTTCAGACACTTAACTTTCAGGGCTTCATCTATAACCACACGAAGGATCCATGATGATTTTTTAGGAAATTTGTGATGGGTTCTTGTACAGGACATTTGGTGATTGTTCACACCATGAAACAAGTTTTCTACAATTGTTCCAAGCTATGTAAACCATCCACCAATCAGCACCCAGGGACAACTTAGCCGTTCCGCAGGATGGGTATATTTTTGCTAGTCATAACTAATTACTGCAGCAGCAATGACAACATAGAATAACACATCTGAAGAGGACAAACCTAACTCAGACACCCCAACATACTCACCCTGACATGAAGGTGTGCTTGCGCGGGAAGAAACACTGTTTCTGTCACATACAGAACTACTACTTGAGTAGCTAAATGTGTTGATTAATTCCTGGTACTCATCCCTGTAAAGAAAATTAGAACTAAAAATATAACACTGAATTTTGAAGCATTAGCCGATCAGCAGAAAACAGGTGAACTTGCTGTGACCTTTCATTCAAAAACAGAGTTGCGAAAATCAAGACATAGGTTGTGTAAGCAGGGAACATAAATGTTATCTTCTTACAAAATTTAAACAATATTTAGCATTCCATAGTATTTTGTAGCATTCCTGTTATTTTATGTCTCTACCGTGATGTTTGTAATATCAACAATTACTCTATAACACCCATACAGCCAATATTGTAGGCATGCTGCATCTACAGCTATTTCATCTGCCTGGTGTCATGTACTGTTTTATGTAGTAGAAACATGTACGATATCAGTTACGGGAAGGCCCAATTGTTTGGTTTTTGCACCATCAGATATATGGTGTGATTGACTCGAAATGTTGGTAAATATTAACAGGAAGTTCACTGAATTGGGAGTCTTAAACGTGGGAAATTGCGACTGTGCTGTTAGATAAACCACCCGGCATCCATTACATTGTCAATATAGAATTTCATTTATAACTTGAATGTTTTGTTATCTTTTTTGCTGGCTAAATATTATAACTGCGAACAACGTTTCAGGTCGATTAAGGGTAGCCACTACTCGAAAACACCCATATAACCAATATGCCATATCTCTGTTAATATTGACCATATCACAACCAGAGCTGGTATAACCAATATGCCATATCTCTGTTAATATTGACCATATCACAACCAGAGCTGGTTTGAGAATTTTTTCAAGACGTCATGAAAAAAGCTCAAACCTAAAGTCCCATTTCACAACAGTCATTGCGGTCAAACTTCTTTGCCCAAAACCACCTTATTGCACAAAGGAGTATTCTAGCTAATGATTCTTGACAACTGCATGATCACACATACAGTTGTTAGCTCAGAATAATTTTCAATGATGCATGCCCCTCTATCACACTAGAAATGTTGATTGTCATGGCAATGCACAAGCAAATGAGCCCACATTCCACATATCATGTACTATTCATTTAACTAATTAGTACTTCAAATTTGGCTAAGATATGTTCAGTACTAACAGAGATATGGCCTATGGCCGTTTTCGAGTAGCGGCTACCCTTAAAAGCAATTTTTGGCGGACCGTACACTTTCGACATATTTATTTTAGTCTTTCGAACAGTATATTAACTAATAAATCATCAGGCAACCCCCTGGTTGTTAAAGGCAACTAGTTACCAGAAACCTGCCTAGACAGTAGACACCAAACCCAAACAATTGACTTACTGCGCTGTGTCATCTCTGCAAACTGAGAGTTGTACAAAGTTGCTGGCTGAAGCCTTTCTCAGCATGGCAACCGCTCTAAAAAAAGACAGCAATTTACAAATAAACCAGATTATCTGCAGCAATTAGTACATCTATTTTATAGAATTCTTCACAATTGTTAAAAATGTTGACTGTAAAGAAAGGTTTGTAAACATTTTAATGACGGTTGTTATATGTTCTTTGCATGTACCATGTCATAATGATCTTAAATACCAACATATGACTTTCAACTTGGACAATTATCGACATTTTAAAGTAATAATTCAGGAGGAAGATGGTTTTAGAATTAGTATGCACAAGTTTAGTACATAAATTATGAATGATCCCTTAATGCATCAGGTAGACTGGTGACAGTGGGAAAGTCTATATTGGTATATCTTGTGAAATACTCTTGATGTGGTGAGAGCAGGGACTATACAATCAGCAAAATTGACAATCGATTATAAAAAATCAAACTGATTCCCAACACTAGATTCTGGTCCTAGGCCTCTGGTCTTACCTCTCATTGGTCACTTTGGCCATGCGCTGGTCATTCACTGCCAGGATTAGGTCTCCTGCTTTCAGCCGACCTACAACAGCAAAATAACACAGATTTGTCACTTGTCTCATTTCACACTCAGTTCGCAAAATTCAAACCTACCAAGTATCTACTATGATATGGTGTGGATATTTGTCATGTCATCTTTGTGAAATCATCGAACAAACTATCAAATTAATTCCGACCTGGTCTGGTCAAAATAAATGGAACTTTGCAAAAGCGGACAACTTCACAACACTGCACCATAAATTTAGCGACACTTTCGCAAGTTACCCTGTCTAACTTTCAGAGTCAAAGGATGACATAAGGATGCATGTCCACATGGACTGCGTACAGCTGGAAGATCAAATCGTATCAGTCATCCTTAATCCAGTGTGGCGTCATTGTTACTGCATCTTGTGTGTATAGTGAGCTGAGCAGTGTCTCTAGGAAATTATCTGGGTAACAGAAAACACCTCAGTATAATGGAAAGCAAAGTGGATATTAATTTGCAAAACTGTGAAATCCAATGTTGTACCTTTTTGTATACCACAGATGATGAGATTTAAAATGATACCTCATTTGTTGAAATACCTTCTGTATTTTCTGATTCGCTGCTAAAACTGAAGCAAAATTAACAAACTACGTTTTGAGAAACGAGGAAATTTTGTCTAATATTTTCTATTATTTTTATCTGTGGGTTTATAAATGAATGTATTTTATTAGTTTTGGATTGTTTGTCGAGGAAAATAAACTTGATATTGAAAGATGAGGTTATAACGTTTGTATTTCCGGCAAAAATCACCAAATTTATGGTACATGACCTAGACAGCTATTTTTGGCTCATGTGCAGAATAGGTCTGTGCAATTACTACCTGGTTCCCTGTGGCGAGTCGTATATGATATGTATAAGACCTGGTCAAAAGGTACACTACATGGACCCTGATACTGACCATCAGCTGCTGCCAGTCCGCCTGAGAGAACTTTCTTTACAAAGATGCCATAGTTCTTCTCACTGACTTCCCAGTCCAGCACTCCGCCGATAATCTTGATTCCTTCAGACAGACACGAACAACCAATGACCAGCTGGACACCAACTGTAATGTGGCTAAGGGATCACCTCAGAACGTCAATGTTCAATATACAAAATAGCTTTCATCTGGCCTCAGTTCCCCCACACAGACACAAGTTTGTATACCTTGAAATGATGATATCTATATAAATTATATATGTGATGATATGAATCACATGATGATACAGATGTATCGACAATATCGGTCCAAAGTGTAAAATATTGATGACCGACACCAGGTGAAACTGCCTCAGACTCCTCCCCCCAATTGAAAGTAATTTTGTCTGATATAGGACATCAACTTTCTGTATATTATATAATATGATCCCTAATCATATTAAAATTAAGGACTCAGAACTTCAGAAGACAATTTCAAGCCTTCAGTTACCAACTAGTTATAACCAGTTCTAAATAAAATGTTTAACTAGCAAATGCAGATTTGTTTAGAATTACAAAATGTTAAAATATTTTACGAGAAAGTTTACACATGTAAACGATTTAATTATTAGAACACAAAATTTGCAGTCAAACATGACTGCTTTGCAAGATACCCAATAACAGTCCAGAGACAAGTATTATGACAACTTTAGGGCAAGAAAATCAGTCCAATAGAGGAGCCTTCATTACAAAACAAAACAGGAAGAGTTTATCTCGTCTCACTTACCCAGTCCTCCTGTGCAACTGTCAAATGTAATTGTTTCTGTCACTTGGCGTTTGTCATCCACAGAACTCAAGCTGCAGAGACAAATGAATTAAATCAAGTTTCTAAAAGGGATTCTACATTTACGGTATGTTTCAATTATAAAATCTTAATTCTAATTAAAACACTCTACCATGTGTTAAAATTATGATTACAATGTTCAACAAAACAGATAAATAATGAATTTATAAAGTATACATTTATTATAGTATGATCACATTATGTTATATCTCTCGAATATAGATGCCAATAAAATTACAACATTTTAAATTTAACTATTTTACATTCTTGGCACGTTTACATTACATATTTTATAATATTTAATTGTTACAATACTACATACACTGCGTGTAAGACAAATACGTATGTCATATTTATCTTGTATTATATTATTATGGTGCTTTGTCTACGGCAGACATATGTCATAAGTAACTGTACAATTAATTTTAATAGGCATGCCTGTTTGAAATATGAACACATATATTTTTGATATGTGGTAGTGATTGAAAACAGGCACACTGAAGTGTTATTAAGCACTGAATTATATTACGTCAAGAATTACTAAAAATGTTACATGAATACTGATTATTGTTTTTAAAACTAGCTTGACAGAAAGATAGTTTTCAGCATGTTACAAATACATGTACATAATGAACTACCGGTATGTACGATTTTGTATGTCAGTGCAACACATTCCAACATATATATAATAAAATAACAAGTGAATATATATTGTACATGAAACCACTAATGGGACTGTAAATTTTCAAAACAAGAGGATAAAACAACATATTTACGTGAAACAAAGCCAGTGAATGGACCGTGAATCGTAGTGATACAACAACATCCTTTCTGGTTGACCATGCATATAACTGTTTGTGAATATTAATCTTAATATTTTACTTATTTACTGTTAAATTCTAGCACTTAATGTCAGTTTGTACAGTTTGCAACTTTGCATATAACAAATCATTACATTAAAACTGGGCCATGGTACACCAACTGAAAATGTGTATTTGCAACATCCCACGCAGTGAAAATAAATCTCTAGAGTAAGATTAAGTTTATTGCATGTTATGTGATTGTGAAAATGCATATATTCAGGCATGTTACAATGTGTCAATACAGGTCTCAGCATGAGACATCGTACAGATATTTGCATATAAAGCTTCTGAATCCTCCTCTTAACATCAACGTACGATACCGTTACCACACAAACCAATTCTAGTAAAATTGTAAAATAATAAAAACCATCTACTTGATGAAAGTTTAAATCACATGTCGGCAACTTTGCACTTACCATATGACATTTAGTTTAGGTGCTGTACAACACTACTTCAAAATATATAATCAAATTCAACACTCTTATGAATGGTGATCGGTCAATAAATAGTGTTTTGTTTTGAAAAAATTAATGCAACTGTGATAGTAATTCTGCTTAGAATTACACATGTATGTTTTCAGAATGCCCCTAAAGTTGATGATTAAAAAACAAATTAAAAATGGTTAACATGTACTTACCATTCTGGTATTAGAGGGCAAAAACAAAGAATATAGATGGCTTTACTACACCATTTTCATTGGCAAATAAACACTCTATGTGACTATATTCAAGTTATTATGTTATTGTATGCATAGCACCATCTAGCAGACACTGGATGCCCTGCTACTCATGGTGTCACCTGGAGGGCACTGCAGTACTAATAATTATAGATATACTGTGAATATAGAAGACATATTCTTTGAATTACTGAACATTTCAAATACAAATAATTCATTTCAAATATGCCATATTAGCATCATAGTTTAAAAAATTGACTTTGTAGAAATAATTATATTTTTATTAATTGTACTAAAATGTGAAATTCAGGATTAGGTAGACCTGTGTTTCTACCAATACCTATGACCGTAATAATGTACCTAACTGAAACTAGTTTCTAGCCAGTTACAGTTCCACTCACCCATTGCTTGATATAGTCGTTGTTGGTTGTTTCTCGTCACCAATGACTTTTGTGCGGGATAAAACTACAGTAGTCGACATCATTACTGGCTATATATTCCCTAAAAAGAAACAGGTCACTTGCTTTGAGATATGCAGAGTCCATTATGTAATGTCATTATATGGGTTCAGTGTTCATTTTTATTGGAGTCCATTTAAACAGCTGAGTGAACAAAACTGGGTTTGTGTGGAACGGTAAAATTACTGCATGTTCCTCTGATATAAGTAGTGTTTGAATTACAATTTACATTGGAATACCGCACAACTCATTCTGATGCTCGCTTTGACTGAACAGCTGTCGACCTTTATAAACATGCTGTGAACAAATGGATAGTGCCAGCTTCTTGCACGTCATTCGTACATCTGACATCACATCTAGGCATACCGAAAAGCTTGCCAAAATATGCATATTCGACGAAGGTGAGTAGCATAGGCTACAATGTGAAATTGTTAAGGATGCAAATTATTAATTTATTGAATTCAAAATGTTTGGCTACGTGGAAATTATACATCAGGATGGAAGCAATTAGGGCTGTTATTCCCTTTAGTTTAGGCTTTAAAGTTAAGAAGCCACGTTCTCACTGAATCTGGATCAGATTAGGTCACTGTAACACTGTTTCAGAAAGTGACAGCACCCTGATTATTCACTGGGTCGCTGTCCTGTCCGACCCACTTCAAAATGCGTCGCTTCCAATCTCGCAAGACCTAGCCACTAATCTCTGTGTATGATAGTTACACGACTTGAGCATGCCATGACTTTTCAAGGCAATTACATCACGTGGTCAAGTGTTTTTCATTGGTTATAACCGCTAGCATGCTTAACGCTGTTAAAAAAGGTTTAACGGTGTGTGTTTTTGTACGGAAACTAAGTATTTCACTAAATCCAACTTTTCTATATTCTTACAATTGATTTGCATAACATCATGGCACAAATAAGTAGTCTACACTGTAGGAAGTTACAATATGGGTATCATTCGCAAATGTTTCTTCAGATTTTTATAAAAACGGCATGTTTATCATATTGCATTATTGGCACGGTCATCAATAAGACCATAATACGCTGACACTGACAGTGACTGACTGACAGTGATTGACAGTGTGTCAGTGAATCATTGATAATCTGAGAGATTGACCGAGTTTCTAACATGAGTATTATCCGCAATATTTCGACCGAAGCCTATTTTATTGCAAACTCACCATAAACGTTCTAGAGCATTGTACAATTACATTCGGTTATGAATATAAATATAATTACAATATCATCTAACTGTGAGAAAATAAGTGTTACCTGAATCAAAACATATTCGCTCTTTCATCGCCCGCCATTTTTGGAAGCCCGGAGGTGACGTCAGGTGGAATTCGTAAACTTCCGGTATGGCTGGCTGGCGGACGGCGTACGGAACTAAGGAGTTTATTCGCGCTGAACTTCCTGCGTACGAGCCACCACCTTCATGGATACCTCAAGAAAAGGTGACATAAAAGAAGATAACTACAGAATCCCACTAACATGCACAATTTGTTTTCCAGATTCAAGCCCATGGCCAATACCGGTCTCTCGTCTGTTTTGTTGCCTGATAGTGATACTGATAGATGGCGCTGCTATTTCTTTGGTTGGCTCAGTCTTATACTATTAATTCGCATGGTCCATTTTCAGACATTATGATATTGTACTTACCCTGTCCCTGTCATAGGTATAGACTGGGCACCAGATAGAAGCCTAGAAAGGGCGCTCGGTTGACACCAGGATTCGAACCTCGGTTCTTCTGATCGACAGTCCGGACCGGCACCTCTTGACCACCACCACTCAATGACAATGTTTATTTTGGCTACATTTACTAGATTAAGATTTGTGCAATCTATGATTACGAACACTTCTGCATATTGTGCTGTGATGGTCTGTGGATCTGCAAATGTTTTTTGCGACATTCATATCAATTGATGTGTCTCCTAGCTTGGGCTTGAATGTCACTATCTCTTTTGTTCCCTTAAAAAAAACAAGGGAAACGGTCCAGAAAGAATTACTTATCGAAAGAAGCCATTAGAAAAATTAAGTATAAACAAATGATGTGGAAATCATAGACATACTGGAAATGACGAAGACTACATTTATAAAGACACACTAAACCAAGCTACAACTGAAATAAAAAATTTGAAGAGAAGCTACGAACAAAAATTTGCTTGTAATATAAAACAAGACAATGGAACAGGTTATCTCCTGATTGTGTTGGTGCTAGTAGAGTGAATATGTTTTAAAATAAAATCGACACATACCTTAAAAGGGCGGGATACACGTATATCAAAAGTATTGGACTCAAGATAAGCCAAAAGGCTTCCTTGTCCACCTGCCATCCAGAGTTAATTTTCTGGATGGCAATCTTGTTAAATCTCAGCCAAACCTTTCTTATGCTGTGTTTACACAGATTTAAACCAGTTTAACTGAGTGATTTAACTTAATGTGTAGGCCTACGACGGATGCGTGGCTTGGAACAGTTACAAAAAGAACGCATGGTGTTGCAAACAATTGTACATCATAAACCGGTTTAAAGTTGCTTCCAGAGAATGCTTCCCAGAGAAGTCGAGATACTGTTCGATTGAACAGGTCTGCCAGGGAGTAAAATGCTTTGAACAGTCCTATGGACTGGATACTGCACCATATAAGAACGTATCTTTACGTTTTAAAGTTAATTCACTTAAACTTTTCTGTGTGAACACTGAACACAGAATTAGTCAAATGACAAGTTTTCCATTAAATGATGCCGGGTAATCTTTTATTTACCTGGCCCAAATTAGTTGTTGATGCACTTACTTTAGATCAGGTGGACATGGTTAATTATTTAATGCAAGTTTAACTTTTAACTAACAATTTGCCACAATTCTGCTGGTCTACATTTGTGATACAGAGCACAACATACACAGTGGGGGACAGGGTGTCAGTGTGAAACAATAGGCTCTAAGTTATTTTAATTAAAGTGAAACCAAAATAATATGAAAGGTTTGGCAAACAGCTAAATCGATTTGTAGATCTATCCACAGATTGTGCAGCACAAACTGAATGTGTACATATGTTTTAGGGAAAATTGTAATACCTTGATGCACAAACGTTGATGCTAAGCAAAACACCTACTATTTAGTACTACTAACCCCGTCACACCCTGATAAACTAATTTTGTGCTGTGTCATACATTGGTGGTTTGACTTCATCTATACCGAACAGTGTACAGTCTTAAAATTGTTTATGCCATTTTGTGTTGCAATACAAGTATGTTGGAATGGACATGCATATATATAGCTGTGCATATTAAAATATATAAAAAATAATATGTTGCAGAGAAGAGGGAATCTGCTGTATGATAATGACCTCCGAGAGTTTTTACCCCGTCATGTGACAGTTCAAAGAAGCAACCCCACAGATACGGTCAGTGATGTCAGCAACGTTTGGATTCAGAACTTAAGTTCATTGAACTATATTACAGTCTGTAGAAACTGGCGTCTGATTTACAAAGAACTTGTCAGCTTCTCTTGGAACTTTAATCAATTCATATATATATCAGTGTTGTTACATAAATTTCACTAGTTGGATGTATGCTTTAGTTTAATTTAGTTTAGTATTATTTATAAATTTTGTTTTTTAAGAAACATGATTATGATTCTTTCTCAAGTTTTCATTTATGTAAATGAAAATAATTGATGATTTATATTATAATTTATTATCACAAATTTGCATATTTTATGTACCGGTACTGTATATATATTAATCCTTAATCACATTAGTTCTGAAAGTTATCAAGTACTATGATTCATAATTTTTGGCAATGGTCTGTTGTCACAGTGATCTCTTGCCATGATGGTCCATTATCACTGTGATCTCTTGCTACAATGGTCCTTGATCACATTGGTCTCCTGTCACAATGATACGTTGTCCTAGAGGTCATGTCACAGTTGACTTTTGTGACCGTGATCTTTTGCTGGAATGGTTCCATAACACAGTGTCACAATAATCCACTGTTACAGTGGTCCTATGTCACAGTGGTTCAATGTCATAGTGGTATGTTGTTACAATGGTCCATTGTTTGTCACAATGGTCCATCATTGCAATGGCCCACTGTCACAGTGGTCCTTTGTCTCAATGATCCAATGGTCATGTCACATTGGTCCGTTGTCACAATGGTTCTGTGGTCCTGCATCACAATTGTCCATTCTTACAATGGTCCAGTGTTGCAGTGGTTCTTTGTCACAGTGGTCCGGTGGTCCTGTGTCACAGTGGTCCTTTGTCACAGTGGCCCAGTGTGCAAGAAACAACTACCTGGTGGATCTGACATGTCTACATGGATGCCATTGTCTTTGCAGCTGGGGTTCAATATCCGTGGTGGAGCGGAGCATGGATTTGGGATACACATATCAAAGGTAGGATTTTAAGCACGGAAGAAGGAAGTGAGGAACTTGACTAGTGGGGGATACAAACAGGAAATATTTGTCAGTGCAAAGGGGTTGGCACATTTCTGCTCTCACGATAGAAAAAGTGTGGCAGAAATACCTTTCTCCCCTAGTTTCTGCCTTTAGGGTAGAAACTCCCAAAGTTATATTAAATACCCCGAGTTCTTAAATTGTACTATCAATATCAACATTCCTATTTCCTTCTTACAGCATTACTGTGTCATCTTATGGGGAGCCCCTCTTATGGTGCTAGCCCCAACAAGTTATTAAGACACCTTAATAACTTGTTGATAACATGAACCACAGAAACAATGTCTTCAGCAAGCTCTAGCAGCTGGCCTGGTTAATTCGATACAACAGTGGCCAGGTGCTTCAAAACCAGGCTCTCCACTGACCACAATATGACCAGGTGATCATTAGTTTAATTGCCAGCCAACTTCTAGGCTGGTAATACAACTGGGGTACACAGAGACTGAGAGTGCATAGGTAAGAGAAACATTGAACAAAGGAATGCTACAGCCCATGTGTTGTCAGGTGACAAGTCCTGTACACATGCCACATGGGCACAACAACATGCACACAAATGAATGCAAGTTGTGGGATTTTACCCCTGAGGATTATATCTGGTTACTGTGCACTGTAGGTCAGTGACTTAATCATATTACAATAAATTTAGCACACATCTAACACAATAGTGGTATCCACTTTATTTAAACCTGGGAATCATTACAGAAAAGCAAGCACTGCAAGGCCGATGAAATATACATGTTATTATGCAAATGTATTTGTACTCATGTCAGTGTACTTGTAATGTACTTGTACTCATGTCAGTGTACTTGTAATGTACTTGTACTCATGTCAGTGTACTTGTACTCATGTCAGTGTACTTGTAATGTACTTGTACTCATGTCAGTGTACTTGTAATGTACTTGTACTCATGTCGGTGTACTTGTAATGTACTTGTACTCATGTCGGTGTACTTGTAATGTACTTGTACTCATGTCAGTGTACTTGTAATGTACTTGTACTCATGTCAGTGTACTTGTAATGTACTTGTACTCATGTCAGTGTACTTGTAATGTACTTGTACTCAGGTTGCAAGTGGATAGGTTGGTGATCATGGTCCTCCAAACCACTCGGTTGTTTGTGTGTTATTGCAGTTCTTATACCCTTGCCAAGCCACATTGACAGACTAGCTATTATTTTTATTCTCTGACGTCCTCTGCAATTCTTCCTCTCGATCTTTCCTGATGTTGCTAGATGTTCTACCTCATTATATGGCCTATCAGTATCATAATCATAGTTTTTAGTAAGAAAATATACATTTTGCTATCCATTTGCCTGGTCTGTTGTCAGTTTAACAACTTTCACAATGCAGCTGAAACATTAAATAGTTTGTCACTGAGGTCTAAACTGGTTTGTAGGTGATGCCAAATACAGAAGCTGAGGCAGTCGGTCTACGAGAAGGGGATCAGGTATATATCCGTCTCTATAAATATTTTGTTTCAATAAAAAGCTAAAGGTAAGTTCTTTTATAGCGCAGCATCCAGTCTTTGGGACTGCTCAAAGCACTTTGCACTTTACTCCCTGGCAGATCTGTTCAATCAAACACCATCTTGACTTCTCTGGCAAGCATTCAGCCATGCTACAATTAATGCACAAAGGCGATTCATAGACAAATATTCACACTATCCATAGCCAGGTACTCATTCATACAGCTGAGTGAACTGGAGTAATGTAGAGTGAACAGACTTGCCCAAGGTTCTTAAGTCTAAAAGACAGCACAAGATTCTAACCAGAGTTCTTTCAATTAAGAGTCCGATGTTCTAGCCACTTCGCTCCATTACAATGATGTCTGAATGTGTCAGTAAAGAGGAAATTCATGAAACGGTAATTGAATAGAAATTTGTAGTTTGAAAATATGTGGATCATATATGTTCTATGCTTCAATTACTTTATGATTCCTCTTTGTTGCAGATCTTGTTTGTGAATGATGTCAGCTTTGAGAAAATCGGTCATCCACAGGTAAATAACACACAATTGTCACATTGTAAGAATAAAGTTTATTTGATATAACAAAACTAGTTTTGACAGACTTAACTAATTGGCTCAGTATAAGCACATTATGTAATACCGGTGTAAATATTGTTACTGAAGATTTTCCAGTGCCTGACACACAAAATATATAATTTGATGATGGTGATGAGTTTCTATCATGTACCTTTTCAGGCCGTTGTCGCCCTGAAGGAAACGTCCACAATCAACCTGGTTGTACGATTCTTCCCTTTTGGTAAGACACTTGCATATATTTGTATGATTTATCAGTTGTGAAACATATCTAAATTATTTTGTTGTTGTTTATGTTTCACAGGTTACATATATGCGATGTATTATAATGTATCAATTATGGGGGGGTCATTCATAACTGTTAACATTTCCCTATTGCATGAAGGGGGGAGGCAAGGCCTGCATACTAATTATTGTAACAGTGTTGGTCGAATGTAAATTGCGTAACCATAGCAATTGGAAATGTTTGTGGACGTTATTGTGATGGTTGTTATTTTGTCCTTTCCCATGGAATTTATCAGATTTTGTTTTACGTAGATATATTTTGTAGCCTGATAGATAACAACACTAGATCTGAATAGATGTTCTCAGTGTCACAGACCAGTTAACCAGCGCAAACAATTTTATACAGATTTATATGATTTTACATAATTTCAAGTCGAAAATACCGATTTAAAAAATTAATATATTTGTAAACAGGTACAAATTCAAGGCTTAGTTGACTTGTGGTTTTAGAAGTAACATTGGACATTTTGTTCCCTTCCAGCCTACCTGAAGACATACAAGAAAGTCAACGTGGCTGCCACGTGACACCATCTTGAATCTCCCTGGATGCACTGCCTCAACATAGCATTCAATGCAAGAATCTCACATCACCAGGGGACCATTTCATTAAGAAAAAAATCCCATATTTAATAGAAATTGTTAAATTTAAGTTTAAAAAAAATGCAAAGCTAGTACCATATCACAGATGACACTATTTCCATGACACACCAGCAAGTGTCTTGGTGGTAAAACTATTCAGTATAAAAGATTGCTTATTAAGGAACGACACTTATTTTAAAGAGCAAAATCAGGCTTATGAGCTCATAAGACGTTAGTTAAACGGTCCCCTGTTATAGCTGCAGCATTGCCGATACTGAAGCCAGAAAGTATATTTGCTGCCAAATAATCTCATGTATTTTTACATGAATCATGCATAGCATAGCAACTGTTTAAGAATGTAATGGAGCGAGAAATCTAATAAAATAATTGTTATACCTCATCATGTCACTTATTTCTTACATGAATTGTGTACGTAACATAGCCACCGTTTCAAAATGTAATGGAGTGAGAAATCTAATAAAATAATTTTTATACCTCATCATGTCACTTATTTCTTACATGAATTGTGTACGTAACATAGCCACCGTTTCAAAATGTAATGGAGTGAGAAATCTAATAAAATAATTTTTATACCTCATCATGTCACTTATTTCTTACATGAATTGTGTACGTAACATAGCCACCGTTTCAAAATGTAATGGAGTGAGAAATCTAATAAAATAACTTTTATACCAAATCATGTCACTTATTTCTTACATGAACATTATACATAACGTAGCTACTGTGTAAGAATGTGTTACAAAACAGTGTTTTAAATAATTTTATTACTTTGAGTGGCTGGACTGTACGAGGTCAGCCTAGTGCACCTTACATAACAAGTTGTTATGCAACAGGCCTGGGGTTGGTTTCATGAAGCGTACTTAAAGTTATGCAATTACTTAGGGTCACGTTTGTGTAAACTCCTATGTTCGCTTATATTTAAAAAATCACATCATTTACCAAGACAATCATCTTAGCGTTAAGAACGTTCTTAGCCGCTTCATGAAACCGGCCCCAGGAGCGGCAGCTAAGAATAGACTTGGTGTGGCTGTTTGACATTTTGGAGCTCTACGTTGGGAGTAGACAGCTCGGTGAGGACAGGAGGGAATTGCAGGGTAGCCACGGGGTTGGTTAGCAGTGCCATGGCCAAAGGGTAGCAGCATTGATAGCTGCTACAGTTTGGAACTTGGCATGGACGGGGAGAGTTGTGCGTGTGGCTGCAGAACGACATGTGGTCGTACAGCCAGAGTGTAGTTGAATAAACGTGTTGTTGCCACACTCCGGAGTGGAGTGGCCCACAAGTGTTGTGGAGTGGCCCACAAGCGTTGTAGTGCGGTTCTCTGTAAATAATGAACCCGGGATTTCGTTACAAATGCAATGGAGTGAGAAATCCAATAAAATCGTCTTTGTTAACCGATCTTTATTCATTTACATATGTTCACCTCTGAGTGAAGCATCCCTAGGATTCCCCGCACCAGTGAATGACACGAATATGAAAGTTTGGCTAAGAAACATCGCAGAAGCAGCTCCATGTAAACCGCTCTCATTTACATCATGGAAACAAGAGTACATTGGTAGCAGTAACAATTCAACAACGGGGTTTAACAAAGCCCCCGGACAACGACTTGTGTAGAAGGGAAACATTCTCCAAGTCTGCGGTCAGGGTTGTATTTGATTGCCAGGTACAATTTTGGCAGCCCTGAAAATTATGGTTATGTGACTTGGATCAGAAACTTGATCATGAAGTTAATTTGTTTATTTATGTTTTAGGATATGTCAATTTCGATTGGGTGATTATTAAACATTCTTACGAAGTCGGTGTATTTTAAAGTGTACAGTGGAACCTCAATATTAAGTTCACCAATGGTGTTGGGCAAGTGTCCTTAATGGCGAGGTGACCACATTAGCGAGACTCATTTCCTATACTTTATTGTTACAGAAACAATTTGTGGCTGTCCTAAGGTGACCTTATTTGCGAGGTGGCTGTATTACCGAGGTGACTGTAAAGCGAGGTTCGACTGTATTCCTCTGATCAGTCAATTATGATGGAAGTCAATAGTAATAAAAATTATTATGATACGCAGCCACATGTTGAGAAACATAATAAGTGTCAAAGTGTCACCAACGTCACATCACCCTCATCAACATGACACCGACATCACATTGCCGTCTGACCCTCCAGGCACATCACAGCATCGGTACGGAGGCAGACCGACCGTTTAAACCATCTACATCACTACTTGTGAAAGACCAACATAATTATAACAAAACCTGTTGAAAATAGCGCGATAGTTACCAATACTGATCAACACATATCAATGTAATCAAGTTACCAATACTGATCAACACATATCAATGTAATAAAGTTGTCGGAAAATGAAACTGATTAACATTGTGCGCTGTTTTGTAACACAACATGGCAGTTCAATGTGTTGGCAACCATTAGTTTATAGTGACGCATGTCCATAGTACAGCAAATAGGGAGATCATCGGAGTGATAACATTCAAGTGTAAGTAAGCCTCATTGCTGAAGAAGCTAGTCACGTGATACATGGTTCATATGAAAATATCTAGGTACAAGTACATTACTAACATACCTATGATAGAACAAGTTATTGCATCGATGTAGACAAAATGTGTAGATAAACCAAACAATATAATTTTGTCGAAGGACATCTTAGTATGTGATGCGACTAGACCTAAGGGTAACAATAGTGCAGGTTTTAGCGTATTATTAATACAGTGTGCCGATTATCATAATAACACATTATCTATAGTTAGATACAGTCAAGTGCGGACACAGTCATGTCTCATTTATCCGTCCTTTGGTAATCCACATGGTTGTTTCAGAAAAACCTTGATGGGCTATTATTTGCTTCATTAGTCCGTTTTTCTACAATCAGTATGCATCGGTATTGCAGCCAAAACATCTACCGGTAGGAACCAAAGTCCAAAGTGTGTTAAAAAATGAGGCATGACTACATTGATACTTCATCGTAAAGATTATTAGAAACCTACCAGGTTAATAACTGCACCAACAAACCCAGGTGCAAATGTGTGCATTTAGTGAGACTATCACAAGATTGCAAGAAACATTTCCCGCGGAATCAAACCATGACCCAAAAAGGAACTACCAGTATTCACCCATATGTATCTGCAAAGGTACGATACACTGGAGTAGTATCAAAACAAGATACAGTCTTTGACCTGTATCACTGGTACAAAACGGACACACAACATGCTTACATAATATATATACACAAGGTACTGTTAATGTGGAGGCTGTTGAGAGTAGAAATTATTTTTCTTATATTCGATTGCTGCTATGATCAGGTTTGTTGTAGCACAAACTGATGATATTTATTTTACATGACTTTCCTTAGTCAAGCCTTCGGTTAATCCAACAGTTATGAGGTTACTTATTGCCATGTTAATCCAATCACCAATAAGCCTATGTTCACAAAATTACATCAGTGCTGTGTCAATCCAATCATTAACGTTGTTATCTAACACCATTTACAAAATAGCAGTTATGCTATGTTAATTCAACCATTACTACCAAATGTTATGTTAACCAAACCATATATGTTGTTATTTAATGCCTCGTTAATCCAACCATTACTGACATTAGTTGTTAATGTTAATCCAATTACTACACTGTTCTGTGGTTATTTGATGCTATGTTAAACCAACAATTACTTATGTCATGTCGTATGATATGAATTCAACCATTAATAAATTTATTTAGTGGCATGTTAATCTAACCATTAACATGGTTATCTAAATACCTTGATAATCCAACCATAAATTAATTATGTTATGTTGACAAAATCACATTAGTGCTATTTTAATACAATCAGTAATGAGATTATTTACTGCCATAATAATCCAACTATGACATGTCACTCCAACCATTAATGAGGTAATTTGATGTCACATCAAGACAACTATCAGTAAGGCTATGTTCACAAAATCATGTTGGGTTACTACATGGTGATCTAGAAGATGGCGAGGGCTTGGCAGATTTTAATGGCAGGTTGTTTGTTCTTCACAAATAAATTAATATAACGTTAAGACTAGAATAAATAACCTGAAGGTGTACTGCCTGCCAAACTGGGTTTCGTATGCCCAAAACAGTGTTCGCAGATTGAATTTTTAACCGCGCAAAGTAAAGAAAACACTCAGATATATTGCCAATACTCTATTGGCAATATAACTGACGCCAGTTGGTTTAACCACAAAGCTCTTGCCTGCTCAGAGTAGTCACAATGTTCCCACATTCAAGAAAACCAACTCAGCCAACTTCCTGCTAATAATTACCAATGAGGCTGACTCTGGACCACTGACCACAAACCAACCTTTAACGTGGCAGCCGACTTCAATTACTGGCAACAATCCAACATTTAGAAATTTGCTTTTTTGCAACTGAACCATATTAACGACAGCTAACATCAGTCTGCCAGATATAGACATCAGAACCTCTCTTGTAAACTGTACAATTTACTGTAGATGCACATTCCATCACAGATATGTTTAACATACACACAGTGACGTGAAGACATAGTCGTGTTTGTTTTCAAAGTCCAAGAACATATAGCATTATGTGTGTGGGTCATTTGATCATCATCATCTATCGCGGGAACAATGTATCGCTGCAGTGGCACCAACTTTTGGAGTGGAACATATATCAATGAACAGTGGTACTATTGTGGATATCCGAACAGGGCTGCATGGTGAGTAACATCTTGGCAACCATGTCACGTTTGTTGAATTCGGTGGCTGTTGGCTGGAATCCATTCCGGATTGCTCAAAATCTTTTTTTTTACACCACATTTTGGTGGCGAGTGTGGTGGTTTGAATCGATGCGAAACATTATAGTTTTTGGACTTTGTAAAGTGATAAAACTACAGTGACGTGAAACTTCCTACAAATGTAGCTGCAGAACTAAATTGCAATTGTAATTCAACGTAAGAACACATCATCGTCACATCTTCTTTGTGTACATAGACACAAGGGTGTAGAACATAAGCCTCATACCACGCACCAAACGCACACAGCATGATTCATCTACCCCAACACACGCAGATCTGCCTACACCCAGCACGACCTGCCCACACCCAGCACGACCTGCCCACACCCAGCACGACCTGCCCACACACAGCATGACCTGCCCACACCCAGCATGACCTGCCCACACCCAGCATGACCTCACCACACCCAGCATGACCCGCAACACCTAGAAAGATTCATTTCCTCAAATACTTATAAAGGCGGATCCGTCTGACCAAAAACATCACGACCTATCGGCCCAAACACAATCTGAGCTGAAACTCTCACATCAGATACACACATAGACGGATTCGTTTGACTAAACACAACACGATTTATCGGCCCAAACACAGTCTGCGCAGAAACTCTCATATCAAATACAAACATATTCGGATCCGTTTGACCAAACACAGCATGATCCATCTGCACAAACGCACTCGGAATGATCTGCACATAACTGGTACAGGATCCCACTATCCGAAATCCCTACCCAAGGCAAGATAACAAAATTGATATCTAGTTATACACAGAACATGGTAGGACTGTGACTAATACAACATATAGCAGAACAGAAAGATCACAGACAAACTTCAGTATATCCCTTGCTTGATGTTAGCAATCAGATACACAAATACCAGGCACCATATGCACAACCACAACTGCACATCATGGGTTAGATACGGTGAATTTCATTGGCTGATTCATTGGAATGCCAATATACAGCAAATCAGTCTTTATATGTGTAAAACTTTGGTTATACTAACTCGTCATGCAAACTAAAAAATATGCGCCATTCCGCATGTTCTTTTTTGTTTCTGCATTTTCAAATTTGTGTTTACACAATTTTTAACAATAAATACACTGTGGCAATAAATATTGAAACTTGAAGTATGATCAAACCATAATCAAGATAAGTTAGCACATGTACGTATGTTGGTATGTTAATGTTTTCTCCCTACATGGTTTACATCTCAGACACCAAACTTTCAGGGATTAATCTCAACCACTGGAACTAAGAGCAGAGTTTGTTTTTGTAGTTAAACATTTGTACCAAGCAACAGACGGCTGCTTGCAACGTTACACATTTTCTAAGATTGTTCAAACTTACGTAAACCATACCACAAGGTTCACATAGCTTGGAACAATCACAGAAAACATGCATAACATTGCATGTATACATGCAGCACCATCTGAATAATGGACATTTTTACAACTATTATTAATCTACATGTAATTTAAGACCAATGTAAAAAGAATTGAGGCATTTTAGTAAAACGATGCATCAATTATAGCTCTCCAGAGTTAGCCAATGAAAATCGCCGTACAACCCGTTTAACATGGATGGCCACGTCACACCATGGCCAAATACCAAAGAAACATGTACCCGGTGGTGGCTTCGCAAATAAGGATGCGGCAAAATACTTTGTGTATAAAATAAACAACTTGAACAAAGCTACTTACTTATTTCCGAGAAATCCCCCTCCTACAAATCTTGCCAAATTGAGCGCTTTGGCAAAGATTTCTACTGAGCATGATATGAATATTTGTAGCAAAACAGATTTCCATGCGACTCCCTCCCACGTCATCAGCTCCCATTCGAAATGATTTACAGCTAAAAAATTACGGTGAAATATTACTTACCCACACAGCAACTTAGTGTGCACGAAATAAAAATCACTTCTTGTCGCAATAACTATTGTAATAATATTATTACAAAAACGACAAAAGAAAAGCTCCTGCAAAATATAATCAACCAAATTCTGGAATGTTTTAAATCTATTTCATGCTCACGTATCTCTCACCTTCCCTCAGTTTCATTTTTATTTACCCTCTCCGCAAAAGGCAGGATCGCACATTTTCTACGACGATTCACATCACCTGGCCTACCTGAATGCTTCACTTCACAACAATGGAAACAAAGCGTCAGTAATACCCTAAGTTTCTGCCTCACACCCCCACAATCTCTTCTTGTAGGTCGTCCTCTGTGATATCTGTCTCATCGATTGTCTCTGCCTGTTGTGTCTCCTGCATTGGTCGGATGTCGGTGGTCTGGAGTCGGGGGAGGCGCATCTGTTCTGGGAACAGCCAGGGCTTGTGGCCGGGATTATGCCTGCTCTTCCAGTTTTCGTAGTCCTTCGAAGCCTTCACCAAACGCGTCATTACCTGGAAGCACGCAATTATTATTATCACTAAATATAATCTAAAAAAATGTAAACTTTACTTTGTAACAACATCAACAACAGCATAACTTCTTCACTTCACTTTCCCACAATGTGTAAGGATCATTGGCGCACCACTGATTACTTTTTAACCAGCTCGCTCCACGTTTCCCTATTCTCAACAGCCCTCTGTGAATCGGCAAACTCCAGTCCTGTCCACTCTTTGATGTTGTCTTCCCACCTCTTCTTCTTCTCCCCCTCTCATGGTACCTTGCAAGATGATCTTTGCAAGGCCAAATGATTGTGAGACACATATCAGTATACATAAAACAACTGTAAAGTGGTGTTGCATGATGGCCACATGCCATGTTAGATGCCGTCTTTCTGTGACCACAAAATTATACAGTAAACCTTGGATATAACAAATTGTTTGGGACTAGTTAATTTATTCATTATAGCCAAAATTAATTTGTTATATCTGAAATTGAATGTATATTAAAAAAATTGGAACCAATAAATTATTAGTTTATTCGGTATAAAAAAAAAATTTATACGTGAATTAATTATATCTGAGGTTTACTGTAGTGCCAGCTCGTTCATAAGCACACACACAATACATAACACATGGAATCATAGAATTAAAGAAAATGAACATATAAAAAGTCTTCCTATTAAATTAAACCAATTTTTATCAAATTATATTATTATTGTTATTATTATTTATAATTTTATTATTTACTTCACAATTTGTTAAAGGTGAGCACATTAAAGAGTTACTGATGATAGGGTTCACAATGAAAGAACTATTATTATTATTATTATTCTCACTTTCTAGGTTGCCTCAGTCTTTGCCACTGGTCTTACATGCATTTTAATTATCATTTACGTTTATCTGATAATGTTTTCGCCAAACAGAACAGAAGGTAAGCTAGGCCACTGCTAGGATATCCCAAGAGTTCTGGTGGGCTACTGGGTTAAAAATATCCAATCCATCAGTGATGGATCTTAGGATTAACATAGAAAGCCAGACGCTCTCTAGGGTGGCTGGCCTCTCGAAACTGATGAGAACCGTTGACGTAAAGCGAGTCTGACACATGCTTCTAGTACACCATCCTCGCAAGCCAGGGGTGGTGACAGCGTACACTACCCCTGTATTTGTACAAGATCTGCCATTGTATGCATAGATCTGCCATTGTATGGTTAGGAGATCAAATTTGTAATTGACTTCGCTGTTCGCGACTTTACCAGCCGTAAGAACAGTACACACACCCATCTGACCCACACACCAGTTCCAAGACGATGCCCTCCAGTTCCAAGACGATGCCCTCCAGTTCCAAGACGATGCCCTCCAGTTCCAAGACGGTGCCCTCCAGTTCCAAGACGGTGCCCTCCAGTTCCAAGACGATGCCCTCCAGTTCCAAGACGGTGCCCTCCAGTTCCAAGACGATGCCCTCCAGTTCCAAGACGATGCCCTCCAGTTCCAAGACGATGCCCTCCAGTTCCAAGACGGTGCCCTCCAGTTCCAAGACGGTGCCCTCCAGTTCCAAGACGATGCCCTCCAGTTCCAAGACGATGCCCTCCAGTTCCAACACGGTGCCCTCCAGTTCCAAGACGATGCCCTCCAGTTCCAAGACGATGCCCTCCAGTTCCAAGACGATGCCCTCCAGTTCCAAGACGATGCCTTCTACTTCCACGAATCCCAATATTGTTACCCATTCAACCATTCTCATGAGCCACTTAGCGATAACGTGTATTCAAATAACTACGTCTACTTCCCAAACATTCCACCGGAACATCCCGGCAAGCAATACTATTAGCTGACCTTAACGTTAGCGAGACTGATGTAATCGGCAGCGCCCCCTGGTGTGCATGGATGTAGTACACCTGTGTGTGGACAAATGCGTTGTGCCAACTCAAACTCCCTCTTCACCTGATTTAGCCCATCATGTATCAAGTTCGTTGATATTCTTGTTTTTAGTGTGTATATTAATGCTGCTGTCGGACATGGCACCAGAAGACCTGAGGTGGGGTATAGCATTGGAGATTTTTCATGATTTTTTGCCGCTACCTTAACCACTGTAAATATTGGGGGCTCAGTCAGCCCTCCATTCGGTTCTGAAGCTTATGATTAAGAAATGTGCTATACGTTTTTTTAAACGTTGTTAATGATCGTGTCAATAATATAAACATGCCGTTTTCCAAAAAATCTAAAGAAACATTTGCAAAAGATATCCATAATGTAACTCTTTATCACTTATTTGTCTCATGTTATGCAAATAAATTGTCAGAAAAGTTGGTTTTAGTGAAATATTTACAGTTTCTGTACGAAAACAGTGCTGCGCGAAAAAATTTGTAACACCATTTACCATGCTAGCGGTTATAACGTGATGTAATTATCGAGGGAAGTCACGCCCAATTCTCATTAGTCATACACAGAGATCAGCGGCAAGATCTTGCGGGATTCAAAGCAACGGATTTTGGTGTGGGTCAAACAACGACCCGGTAACTATAAAAATCATAAAAAGAATCCAGTATGTGATCATTAAACCACATAACTCACAAAAGTGTGAACAACCAATGTGTACATTTTATAGTTAAATCTGGACCACTTCTGGAATTTCATTGCCAAATTTTTACACAAATCTTATCAGAATATAACTGCTTGTTTGATAATTTCAAATAAATAATAAATTTGCATATAAATAAGCATGTGCGTCATAGTCGACATAAGAGAGCTGCTAGTCATTGTTAAATGTGGCTGAAAAGAACTGAATGAAAAAAAATATATTTAAGGAAGAACCAAGAACTTATCCCATGATCACAACAGACTGTTGTGCACTGGGACTGAAAAAATCTTTATTCGATAAATAACAAATACATATAACAGCATTTTCAGTGCTTCCCGTATTACCATTATAGACCAGAAGATAGTATGTGATGTTTGTTGGTGAGAGACTGCAGGTTGCACTAGGGCGGTGAGAGAGAGACTGCAGGTTGCACTAGGGCGGTGAGAGAGAGACTGCAGGTTGCACTGGGGCGGTGTGTGAGAGACTGCAGGTTGCACTAGGGCGGTGAGAGAGAGACTGCAGGTTGCACTAGGGCGGTGAGAGAGAGACTGCAGGTTGCACTAGGGCGGTGTGTGAGAGACTGCAGGTTGCACTAGGGCGGTGAGAGAGAGACTGCAGGTTGCACTAGGGCGGTGAGAGAGAGACTGCAGGTTGCACTGGGGCGGTATGTGAGAGACTGCAGGTTGCACTGGGGCGGTGTGTAAGAGACTGCAGGTTGCACTGGGGCGGTGTGTGAGAGACTGCAGGTTGCACTGGGGTGGTGTGTGAGAGACTGCAGGTTGCACTGGGGCGGTGAGAGAGAGACTGCAGGTTGCACTGGGGTGGTGTGTGAGAGACTGCAGGTGGCACTAGGGAGGTGTGTGAGAGACTGCAGGTGGCACTGGGGTGGTGTGTGAGAGACTGCAGGTGGCACTAGGGCGGTGTGTGAGAGACTGCAGGTGGCACTGGGGTGGTGTGTGAGAGACTGCAGGTGGCACTGGGGTGGTGTGTGAGAGACTGCAGGTTGCACTGGGGCGGTGTGTGAGAGACTGCAGGTTGCACTGGGACGGTGTGTGAGAGACTGCAGGTTGCACTGGGGCGGTGTGTGTGAGACTGCAGGTTGCACTGGGGCGGTGTGTGAGAGACTGCAGGTTGCACTGGGGCGGTGTGTGAGAGACTGCAGGTTGCACTAGGGAGGTGTGTGAGAGACTGCAGGTGGCACTGGGGAGGTGTGTGAGAGACTGCAGGTGGCTCTAGAGAGGTGTGTGAGAGACTGCAGGTTGCACTGGGGCGGTGTGTGAGAGACTGCAGGTGGCACTAGAGAGGTGTGTGAGAGACTGCAGGTGGCACTGGGGAGGTGTGTGAGAGACTGCAGGTTGCACTAGGGCGGTGTGTGAGAGACTGCAGATGGCACTAGGGAGGTGTGTGAGAAACTGCAGGTGGCACTAGAGAGGTGTGTGAGAGACTGCAGGTTGCACTGGGGCGGTGTGTGAGAGACTGCAGGTGGCACTAGAGAGGTGTGTGAGAGACTGCAGGTTGCACTGGGGCGGTGTGTGAGAGACTGCAGATGGCACTAGAGAGGTGTGTGAGACTGCAGGTGGCACTGGGGCAGTGTGTGAGAGACTGCAGGATGCACTAGGGCGGTGTGTGAGAGACTGCAGGTTGCACTAGGGAGGGGTGTGAGAGACTGCAGGTGGCACTAGGGAGGTGTGTGAGAGACTGCAGGTGGCACTAGAGAGGTGTGTGAGAGACTGCAGGTTGCACTGGGGCGTTGTGTGAGAGACTGCAGGTGGCACTAGAGAGGTGTGTGAGAGACTGCAGGTTGAACTAGGGAGGTGTGTGAGAGACTGCAGGTGGCACTAGAGAGGTGTGTGAGAGACTGCAGGTTGCACTAGGGCGGTGTGTGAGAGACTGCAGGTGGCACTGGGGCGGTGTGTGAGAGACTGCAGGTGGCACTGGGGCGGTGTGTGAGAGACTGCAGGTGGCACTGGGGCGGTGTGTGAGAGACTGCAGGTTGCACTGGGGCGGTGTGTGAGAGACTGCAGGTTGCACTAGAGAGGTGTGTGAGAGACTGCAGGTGGCACTGGGGCGGTGTGTGAGAGACTGCAGGTTGCACTAGAGAGGTGTGTGAGAGACTGCAGGTGGCACTGGGGCGGTGTGTGAGAGACTGCAGGATGCACTAGGGCGGTGTGTGAGAGACTGCAGGTTGCACTAGAGAGGTGTGTGATAGACTGCAGGTTGCACTGGGGTGGTGTGTGAGAGACTGCAGGTTGCACTAGGGCGGTGTGTGAGATACTGCAGGTTGCACTGGGGCGGTGTGTGAGAGACTGCAGGTTGCACTGGGGCGGTGTGTGAGAGACTGCAGGTTGCACTAGAGAGGTGTGTGAGAGACTGCAGGTTGCACTGGGGCGGTGTGTGAGAGACTGCAGGTTGCACTGGGGCGGTGTGTGAGAGACTGCAGGTGGCACTAGGGAGGTGTGTGAGAGACTGCAGGTTGCACTGGGGCAGTGTGTGAGAGACTGCAAGTTGCACTGGGGCAGTGTGTGAGAGACTGCAGGTTGCACTAGAGAGGTATGTGAGAGACTGCAGGTTGCACTAGGGCGGTGTGTGAGAGACTGCAGGTTGCACTGGGGCGGTGTGTGAGAGACTGCAGGTGGCACTGGGGAGGTGTGTGAGAGACTGCAGGTAGCACTGGGGCGGTGTGTGAGAGACTGCAGGTGGCACTGGGGCGGTGTGTGAGAGACTGCAGGTTGCATTAGAGAGGTGTGTGAGAGACTGCAGGTTGCACTGGGGCGGTGTGTGAGAGACTGTAGGTGGCACTGGGGCGGTGTGTGAGAGACTGCAGGTGGCACTGGGACGGTGTGAGAGAGACTGCAGGTGGCACTGGGGCGGTGTGTGAGAGACTGCAGGTTGCACTGGGGCGGCGTGTGAGAGACTGCAGGTGGCACTGGGGCGGTGTGTGAGACTGCAGGTGGCACTGGGGCGGTGTGTGAGAGACTGCAGGTGGCACTGGGGCGGTGTGTGAGAGACTGCAGGTTGCACTAGAGAGGTGTGTGAGAGACTGCAGGTTGCACTGGGGCGGTGTGTGAGAGACTTCAGGTTGCACTGGGGCGGTGTGTGAGAGACTGCAGGTTGCACTGGGGCGGTGTGTGAGAGACTGCAGGTTGCACTGGGGCGGTGTGTGAGAGACTGCAGGTTGCACTGGGGCGGTGTGTGAGAGACTTCAGGTGGCACTGGGGCGGTGTGTGAGAGACTGCAGGTTGCACTGGGGCGGTGTGTGAGAGACTGCAGGTTGCACTAGGGCGGTGTGTGAGAGACTGCAGGTGGCACTGGGGCGGTGTGTGAGAGACTGCAGGTTGCACTGGGGCGGTGTGTGAGAGACTGCAGGTTGCACTGGGGCGGTGTGTGAGAGACTGCAGGTTGCACTGGGGCGGTGTGTGAGAGACTTCAGGTTGCACTGGGGCGGTGTGTGAGAGACTGCAGGTTGCACTGGGGTGGTGTGTGAGAGACTGCAGGTTGCACTAGGGCGGTGTGTGAGAGACTGCAGGTTGCACTGGGGTGGTGTGTGAGAGACTGCAGGTTGCACTAGGGCGGTGTGTGAGAGACTGCAGGTTGCACTAGGGAGGTGTGTGAGAGACTGCAGATTGCACTATGGCGGTGTGTGAGAGACTGCAGGTTGCACTAGGGAGGTGTGTGAGAGACTGCAGGTTGCACTAGGGCGGTGTGTGAGAGACTGCAGGTTGCACTAGGGCGGTGTGTGAGAGACTGCAGGTTGCACTAGGGAGGTGTGTGAGAGACTGCAGGTTGCACTAGGGAGGTGTGTGAGAGACTGCAGGTTGCACTAGGGTGGTGTGTGAGAGACTGCAGGTTGCACTAGGGCGGTGTGTGAGAGACTGCAGGTTGCACTAGAGAGGTGTGTGAGAGACTGCAGGTTGCACTGGGGCGGTGTGTGAGAGACTGTAGGTGGCACTGGGGCGGTGTGTGAGAGACTGCAGGTGGCACTGGGGCGGTGTGTGAGAGACTGCAGGTGGCACTGGGGCGGTGTGTGAGAGACTGCAGGTGGCACTGGGGCGGTGTGTGAGAGACTGTAGATGGCACTGGGGTGGTGTGTGAGAGACTGCAGGTTGCACTGGGGCGGTGTGTGAGAGACTGCAGATTGCACTATGGCGGTGTGTGAGAGACTGCAGGTTGCACTAGGGAGGTGTGTGAGAGACTGCAGGTTGCACTAGGGCGGTGTGTGAGAGACTGCAGGTTGCACTAGGGCGGTGTGTGAGAGACTGCAGGTTGCACTAGGGAGGTGTGTGAGAGACTGCAGGTTGCACTAGGGAGGTGTGTGAGAGACTGCAGGTTGCACTAGGGTGGTGTGTGAGAGACTGCAGGTTGCACTAGGGCGGTGTGTGAGAGACTGCAGGTTGCACTAGAGAGGTGTGTGAGAGACTGCAGGTTGCACTAGGGAGGTGTATGAGAGACTGCAGGTTGCACTAGGGAGGTGTGTGAGAGACTGCAGGTTGCACTAGGGAGGTGTGTGAGAGACTGCAGGTTGCACTAGGGCGGTGTGTGAGAGACTGCAGGTTGCACTAGGGCGGTGTGTGAGAGACTGCAGGTTGCACTGGGGTGGTGTGTGAGAGACTGCAGGTGGCACTGGGGCGGTGTGTGAGAGACTGCAGGTTGCACTAGGGCGGTGTGTGAGAGACTGCAGGTTGCACTAGGGCGGTGTGTGAGAGACTGCAGGTTGCACTGGGCTGGTGTGTGAGAGACTGCAGGTGGCACTGGGGCGGTGTGTGAGAGACTGCAGGTGGCACTGGGGCGGTGTGTGAGAGACTGTAGGTGGCACTGGGGCGGTGTGTGAGAGACTGCAGGTGGCACTGGGGCGGTGTGTGAGAGACTGCAGGTGGCACTGGGGCGGTGTGTGAGAGACTGCAGGTGGCACTGGGGCGGTGTGTGAGAGACTGTAGATGGCACTGGGGTGGTGTGTGAGAGACTGCAGGTTGCACTGGGGCGGTGTGTGAGAGACTGCAGGTGGCACTAGGGCGGTGTGTGAGAGACTGCAGGTTGCACTGGGGCGGTGTGTGAGAGACTGCAGGTGGCACTGGGGTGATGTGTGAGAGACTGCAGGTTGCACTGGAGTGGTGTGTGAGAGACTGCAGGTGGCACTAGGGCGGTGTGTGAGAGACTGCAGGTTGCACTGGGGCGGTGTGTGAGAGACTGCAGGTGGCACTGGGGCGGTGTGTGAGAGACTGCAGGTGGCACTGGGGTGGTGTGTGAGAGACTGCAGGTGGCACCTACCATGGGGGCCGTCAGTTGTGTCATCTTATTAACAACCCACACTGGTAGTTTGCCTGCAAACACAAAGCAGCTCACATAAATGGTGGTCAATTCATATGCATCCTACAAATGTCTGTCATTTTAAGTTATAGTATGGTGCACGTTTTATATATATCTATAAATATACATATCAAAAGTGCACTATACCATATAGATATCGTGATATACTAACTAATTATTTAATATACGATGCACATGTTTTACTAATAAATTAATGTTAAATAAATTAATACATAATTATTTTATGTTAATTTATTTAATATTAATTTATTAGTAACACATGTGCATCATATATTAAATAATTAGTTAGTATATCACGATATATGTTCTTCTGCATGAATTATGATGATTTACATACAAATAAACGTATCAATAAAGAGTATATGCAATTTGTTTTGCTTCCATTTGACCATTTGATATCATATATATATATATATATATATATACTGCCTATTGTACTTTTATACTGGATATTAGGAAACAATAAAGATTATTATTATTATGTTACTCCATCAAGTTTTTGTTCTCCTGTCTGTCAGGGTGTGGTTGGCTTTGATTCTGATCTTCGATTTATGTTTTCTTTTTTTGTAAATCTAGATGGGCACCAAATTTTGACCTAACCTTGAAGACAATCACCAATCACAAACTACAAGTTTATACTCTCCAGAGGACGGGTAATTTAGCTTATATTACAAATTATTGTATCATGCTTTACACATGATACAATTCCTGCCATCCTATTCTGAATATTCACAAGGTGTATTTCTAGCAAATAGGCCATTTTAGACATCAAATTACTGGTGATTGTGTACTGCTAGTAGTGTGAATATGTTTAATATATGTAAAAAAACGGACAAATACCTCAGAAGGACGATTATGTAAATACAAAAAGTTGACTTTTGATAAACCAAGCGTTCCTTTGTCCACTTGTTAACTCCTACAAACACTTGTTAAATACTGTTCTTTTGTTAACTCTTGTTAAATTCACCGTGATCATGCACACTGATTGACCCAGGTCTAAACACACTCTCACAAGATTCATATCTGAATAATGAATCACCATTTTGTATTGATCATCCTACTGAGCCCTACTCAGTGGTGCCAAGAAATGTGACTCGCCCCCTTGGGCAAATGAGATGATTGTGGGCCTGACTAGAACAAAACAACAAGATACCCACAGCAAAGATACCAGGGGACCGTCTCACTATGATTATGGCCAAGGGTCTGTTTCACTTAGGCAATGAACTTGTAAGGAAAATCAAACATTAAACAGAATCCATAGTTAAATTTAAGGAGTTTTAAAAACACAAAACGCCGCTGTCATATCACAGAGGACACTATTTCCGTGACACACAAGTGAAAGTGTCTCGGTGGCGCATCCTGGTGTTGACAGTTGTCAGTACACATGATCACCGTTAAGAAGCGAAATGAATGTTAAAGAGCAAAATGAGGTTTATGAAGTGAGACGGTCCCCAGTATTGGAAATGAAGCACCCAGCCGAATCATTAGTTCCCCATTGCTCCACCGTCTCTTAAACTGACGCTGTCTGTTCTTTGCTGCTTCATTAACTTACCCTTGGGGTCTGATTGCGTGATGTATGTCACTTCGCAGCTTTGTTGGCTAAGTGGCACAATAACAAACCCTGTGATGTAGGAGATGGCACGTATACACGTCTTCCTTGGTGGTTCCGACTGAAGATTCAATATAACAATATTTTTAATAATAGGAATTTATATATATGACCAGTCACAGCGAATCTGATATTACCTCACACAGGCCTACTCTGCCCACCTGCCAAAAATAGCTGTCTGGGTCAAGTCGCATCGATTTTGTGATTTTCGCAGAAATGCCTACCTTATTTAATCATCTTTCACCGTCCCGTTTATTTTTCTTGACAAATAATCCTAAAGTAATAAAATACCTGCATTCACAAAACCGACAGATTAAAAAAAAATAGACAATATGAGTAAAAATGACCTTGTTTCTCAAAACATCGCTATGTTAAAGTTTCCATAAATTTTTGCAATAAATCAAAAACTATCGAAGATATTTCAACAAATGAGGTGTCATTTTAAAGGTCATGACCTGTGGAATACAAAAAGGTACAAAACTCGATTTCACAAATCTGCAACTTAATACCCAGTTTGCAGACAGGTCAAGTATAAAGAAAGATTTAGCAGGGCTAGGTCGGGAGTGAAGGTCAAGACCAAGATAGGGGGAGTGGAGACAGGTGGTGGAAACTGGAGTAGGGGTGTAATGACGGGAAAAGGAATACTGTACAAAGAAACAGCGAGAACCAGTTTCAAGGCCAGACCCACCCCGGAGTATAGGAGAAACAGGAGAGCAGCAATAGCACCTGAATCCACGAAAACTAAAATATATGCAGCTGCTTTACATACGACCACACAAATTAAATAAAACCATTACAGACACGTTCATAAAATAGAGCTGGTTGAAACACTTAATAAATTTAAAATCAATGTTCTTATTAAACAACTATCAAACCGAAACCCACTTTGACATTTTGACTACTGAAGAACAAAATTGTTATCAAATTATTCTTCCAACTTGATGAACACTTTCACAAACTTAAAAAATTATACAAAATATACTATCTGTAGAGTGCATTGAGAGAGATTTGGTGAGACATTCCACTCCTCACCCAAAACAAAATACAATTTCTCTCCATCTGAGAGGAAATAGAAAGACTGAACAGACATAAAGAAGCTCAAGGAGGAATGATACTCATACATACTCTGTGGTTGATGGAGCGATTCATCACGTAGTATTCAGTTCCGCGGTCCAACCAAGACCTAATTAATACTAAGTCACGATTCTTCAGTGGTTTTGGTGCTTTTACTGCAAAACAAACATGTGAGATGTTTGGAATGTGCAAGCCATTACAAATAGACAATTTTAATCTTCGCATAATTTTTTAAATATTTAAGTAATATCTACAGTGTACACTGTCATGAATTTTACCATAGTAAATCCTAAACGACATGACAGAACAGCCAATATTTTATGGAAACAACAACGATACTACAATAACAAATGCACTAGGAGTAGTATATTTTATTTATTATTTCTTGCAAGACATAGTCCGATTCAATCTCACAGAAAATGATAATTAATGGATCATTTCAGAATGTCGATGTCCGATATCAGAGTAATTACTTTCGTTTGGGGAGGGGGGTCAGAGACAGTTTTGTCAAATGTCAGATATTGATATTTTACAATTCATTCTGAGATGATCCCCTACACAAGCAAGGATTCAAAGAAGGGGAGAGAGACTCACAGGCGTAGTAGCCGATATCTGTGTTTGGGTTGAGACAACAGATCTCGTAGCTCTCCACCATGTATGGGTCCCACTTCTTGCGATAGTCAGGGTCCAGTAGAACGTCAAAGAGAACACTGGCCGACACACCCTTCAACACTGAGTGCATCTGCAAGAAAACAAACCTGGTTACTAAAACTGTGACAAGGAATGTCAAGGTAACAAACATAGTCATTACAACTGTGACAACTAATGTCAAGGTAACAAACATGGTCACTACAACTTTGACAACTAATGTCAAGGAAACAAACATGGTCACTACAACTGTGACAACTAATGTCAAGGTAACAAACATGGTCACTACAACTGTGACAACTAATGTCAAGGAAACAAACATGGTCACTACAACTGTGACAACTAATGTCAAGGAAACAAACATGGTCACTACAACTGTGACAACTAATGTCAAGGTAACAAACATGGTCACTACAACTGTGACAACTAATGTCAAGGAAACAAACATGGTCACTACAACTGTGACAACTAATGTCAAGGTAACAAACATGGTCACTACAACTGTGACAACTAATGTCAAGGTAACAAACATGGTCATTACAACTTTGACAACTAATGTCAAGGTAACAAACATGGTCACTACAACTTTGACAACTAATGTCAAGGTAATAAGCGTGGTCATTACAACTGTGACAACTAATGTCAAGGAAACAAACATGGTCACTACAACTGTGACAACTAATGTCAAGGAAACAAACATGGTCACTACAACTGTGACAACTAATGTCAAGGAAACAAACATGGTCACTACAACTGTGACAACTAATGTCAAGGAAACAAACATGGTCACTACAACTGTGACAACTAATGTCAAGGAAACAAACATGGTCACTACAACTGTGACAACTAATGTCAAGGTAACAACCATGGTCACTGCAACTGTGACAACTAACGCCAAGGAAACAAACATGGTCATTACAACTTTGACAACTAATGTCAAGGTAACAAACATGGTCACTACAACTTTGACAACTAATGTCAAGGTAATAAGCGTGGTCATTACAACTGTGACAACTAATGTCAAGGAAACAAACATGGTCACTACAACTGTGACAACTAATGTCAAGGAAACAAACATGGTCACTACAACTGTGACAACTAATGTCAAGGAATGTCAAGGTAACAAACATGGTCATTACAACTGTGACAACTAATGTCAAGGTAACAACCATGGTCACTACAACTGTGACAACTAATGTCAAGGTAACAAACATGGTCATTACAACTTTGACAACTAATGTCAAGGTAACAAACATGGTCACTACAACTGTGACAACTAATGTCAAGGAAACAAACATGGTCACTACAACTGTGACAACTAATGTCAAGGAAACAAACATGGTCACTACAACTGTGACAACTAATGTCAAGGTAACAAACATGGTCACTACAACTGTGACAACTAATGTCAAGGTAACAACCATGGTCACTACAACTGTGACAACTAATGTCAAGGTAACAAACATGGTCATTACAACTTTGACAACTAATGTCAAGGTAACAAACATGGTCACTACAACTTTGACAACTAATGTCAAGGTAATAAGCGTGGTCATTACAACTGTGACAACTAATGTCAAGGAAACAAACATGGTCACTACAACTGTGACAACTAATGTCAAGGAAACAAACATGGTCACTACAACTGTGACAACTAATGTCAAGGAAACAAACATGGTCACTACAACTGTGACAACTAATGTCAAGGAAACAAACATGGTCACTACAACTGTGACAACTAATGTCAAGGAAACAAACATGGTCACTACAACTGTGACAACTAATGTCAAGGTAACAAAAATGGACACTGCAACTGTGACAACTAACGCCAAGGAAACAAACATGGTCATTACAACTGTGACAACTAATGTCAAGGTAACAACCATGGTCACTACAACTGTGACAACTAATGTCAAGGAATGTCAAGGTAACAAACATGGTCATTACAACTGTGACAACTAATGTCAAGGTAACAAACATGGTCACTACAACTGTGACAACTAATGTCAAGGTAACAAACATGGTCACTACAACTGTGACAACTAATGTCAAGGTAACAACCATGGTCACTACAACTGTGACAACTAATGTCAAGGTAACAAACATGGTCATTACAACTGTGACAACTAATGTCAAGGTAACAAACATGGTCACTACAACTTTGACAACTAATGTCAAGGTAATAAGCGTGGTCATTACAACTGTGACAACTAATGTCAAGGTAACAACCATGGTCACTACAACTGTGACAACTAATGTCAAGGTAACAAACATGGTCATTACAACTGTGACAACTAATGTCAAGGTAACAAACATGGTCACTACAACTTTGACAACTAATGTCAAGGTAATAAGCGTGGTCATTACAACTGTGACAACTAATGTCAAGGAAACAAACATGGTCACTACAACTGTGACAACTAATGTCAAGGAAACAAACATGGTCACTACAACTGTGACAACTAATGTCAAGGAAACAAACATGGTCACTACAACTGTGACAACTAATGTCAAGGAAACAAACATGGTCACTACAACTGTGACAACTAATGTCAAGGTAACAAACATGGTCACTACAACTGTGACAACTAATGTCAAGGAAACAAACATGGTCACTACAACTGTGACAACTAATGTCAAGGAAACAAACATGGTCACTACAACTGTGACAACTAATGTCAAGGTAACAAACATGGTCACTACAACTGTGACAACTAATGTCAAGGAAACAAACATGGTCACTACAACTGTGACAACTAATGTCAAGGTAACAAACATGGTCACTACAACTGTGACAACTAATGTCAAGGTAACAAAAATGGACACTGCAACTGTGACAACTAACGCCAAGGAAACAAACATGGTCATTACAACTGTGACAACTAATGTCAAGGTAACAAAAATGGACACTGCAACTGTGACAACTAACGCCAAGGAAACAAACATGGTCATTACAACTGTGACAACTAATGTCAAGGTAACAAACATGGTCACTACAACTGTGACAACTAATGTCAAGGTAACAACCATGGTCACTACAACTGTGACAACTAATGTCAAGGAATGTCAAGGTAACAAACATGGTCACTACAACTGTGACAACTAAGGTCAAGGTAACAAACATGGTCACTACAACTGTGACAACTAATGTCAAGGTAACAAACATGGTCACTACAACTGTGACAACTAATGTCAAGGTAACAACCATGGTCACTACAACTGTGACAACTAATGTCAAGGTAACAAACATGGTCATTACAACTGTGACAACTAATGTCAAGGAAACAAACATGGTCATTACAACTGTGACAACTAATGTCAAGTAACAAACGTGGTCATTACAACTGTGAAAACTAATGTCAAGGAAACAAACATGGTCACTGCAACTGTGACAACTAATGTCAAGGAAACAAACATGGTCACTACAACTGTGACAACTAATGTCAAGGTAACAAACATGGTCATTACAACTGTGACAACTAATGTCAAGGAAACAAACATGGTCATTACAACTGTGACAACTAATGTCAAGGAAACAAACAAGGTCATTACAACTGTGACAACTAATGTCAAGTAACAAACATGGTCATTACAACTGTGACAACTAATGTCAAGGAAACAAACATGGTCATGTATAAAAATGCGACGATTATATTAAGTAAGAAATATGAAATGTTACCTATATATATAAATGTTAGCCTAGGTAAGCACCCCACTGACTGGTTGTTTTGGGTACAGTACCATTCTGTATAAGAACATGTGTGCACACACACATTCAAATGGCGGATGGTGTGTGTGTGTGTGTGTGTGTGTGTGTGTGTGTGTGTGTGTGTGTGTGTGTGTGTGTGTGTGTGTGTGTGTGTGTGTGTGTGTGTGTGTGTGTGTGTTCATGCACAAATCCCTACAACATTTTTCAAACACACATAGTCAGCACATCTACCAAACTGACTGATACAACATCGACACGTGACACAAGAATGCAACATGTTGCAGCTAAAGTCACACACACACACACACACACACACACACACACACACACACACACACACACACACACACACACACACACACACACACACACACACACACACACACACACACACACACACACACACACACACACACACACACACACACACAACCTTTACTTTAACTACTGGAAAGAAGCCCAGTATAACCCAGACACCCCATTTGCAATTACTTGTAGTGAAGCCAATATGGTGTGGGAATCACTGGGAAAATTGAGAAATCATCTTCTACATTCTTGTTAGTATTTAAAAGGGCCAGCAGTTGAAATGACTTCCATAATGCAAGTATGGGCAACATCGTAGGTAATGTCAGTTGTTTATAAGCTGGCATCTGAAATCAATTCCTTAATGCAAACATTAAAGTTCAGCCTGTAGCAAATCACTAAGATCAATGATCGATATTTACACGCAAGAATGTGTCAATATTGCAGTCCGCCTAGAATCAACGGTGCACATTAAATCGTAATGAGCATAATGATTCATATTACAATACCACGCACAACTGGCTTGCCGATGTGGTTCATGTGTAGCTAGTAAAAACTGGGTCATTAATTTGATTTTCTTATCTAACTTAAAAACTGGGGATTTGCTATCTCTAAGACACTCAATTTACATGTTTAAAGTCCTCTAATCCTGGTGATTAATATTCAGTGGTACAATCATCAAAAAACCTTTAAACTATACAGCCAACCACCAGTGTAATCAACTGCGTAATTAACGACTCACAGAATAATCTCCTGACTTTTAGAAATGTCACAAGCTACTATTTTTGATAAGTAAATTAGTCAGGCTGCAAAAGATACCAATGCAGAGCAAATGTCATATATTATAGACCTGCACTGTAACTGGTAAAATGGTGTCCTATCTGAATACACTGTCACCACAGTTGCAATAGTATAGACTTGTGTAATAGCAAATCAATCAATATTTTACATTAGCTACAAGTGTAACATTCAATAATAACATTTTAAAACCTGCCGCAGTATTTTCGATTGGGTTATGGAATTTGCGAGTCAGCCATAAACCAAGATAGAGTCATTATAACAATAGTAATGATGCATTAAAAATGGAGGGATTCATTTATTACATAACAATAAAGATTATCTAACCATAATCGAGCTAGCATGTGTATGCGTGCGCGCGTGTGACATGCATGTATGTACTAGTACTTGTATGTTAAACTTTTCCTCTTAGATATTTTGCATGTTGGAAGTTAAACCTACAGCGGCTCATTTACAACCACTCGGAAGAAAAGTAATGCTTTAATTTTTTTCAAAATTTCAAATTTACATCATGTTTGTTAAACATCAGCTACGACTGATTCAGGAAATAGTGTTTTTATGGTGACCAAACTGTGATGTCATTGCAGCAAAAAACAACAATTTACAATGTTACTAGAAACGAATATGTACACTGTATATAAGTGTGGTATATGTGTGCATGTGTGTGGGTGTATATACAGGGATTTGTGCATGAACACACACACACACAGATGTAATTGTATGAGTGTGTATGTGCATGCATGCATCCGTCCATCTGCCATGCAGGCGTGCATGCGAGTATGTGTGTGTGCACATATGTTTGTATGTATGCGTGCTTGCTGTTTTTCTTTCCTCCCACTGATATTAACAGCTTTGCGTCATGGGATGGGAAGGCATTAATCTAAGTGATATTGACGCAGCAAGACCTAAAAAACATGACAAGTCTTCTGGGACACTTCAACTACTGGTCTACTGCACCAGCCGCTAATGCTGTAAGCCCATTATCTCTCTATACAGGATTAGCGAATGCTAAATTACATTAGCCATCAATACTAACAGAACAACCAAATCATCAGGTGACTCTGAAATCAGGATTTATTAAGGTATTTTCCAAGGTGTGGATATGAATATAGTAGGAACCAAATTGTAAATTTTCACAATTGTTTAGGTCTTTATTGGAACAGAAAATTGGTTTACCACTATGAGAGACACATGTCTTTGTAGTGTGAATCCCAAGTCTTAGTTATCAGACACAGATAATAAATTAATAAAATTGCATCCAGGTACTGGATTGGGTACAAAGTTCATTACATTATGATAACACCTATAAAAAATGGTTATGATTTAGTAATGTTTACTGCTATTTGTAATTACAAAAATTCTACTCTTTATATTTAGGAAAACTGCATATAATGTACATTTAAAATAAAACTGGACTCAGTACTGATAAGTGACATGGTTGGAGACAAATACGCTTGTACATTGGATCAAAATGAAACATGTTACATTTTTATATTTCAAACACATATACTAGGTACACACTTAATGTTAAACATATATATTTGATCAATTAAAAGTGTGCTCTATTATAAATTTTATAATACATAGCCTAGTTAATTGCAAATGTATACACTATACAGCAAAAGGGCCAGGTGCATACCTGTCAATTACAGGTAAATTATATTATTTTAATAATGCATGTAATATGTTATGTTTAATAAAGTATCACTGGAGAATGGTGAAAAGTGGAATATAGGTTAACAAGTTTTGTTCTTAAATAGTGTGGTGTGGTGGTATCCAGTCCTTATGACTGCAAATAACACTTTACAATTTACATTCCCTGGCAGACATGTTCATTCTCGAACATCAGCACATCTCTGGGAAGCATTCAGCCATGTTGCAATTACTATGTAAAGACAATTCACATGCATCCACTAATGTCTACAGCCTGGTACTGATTCATACAGCTGAGTGAACTGGAGCAACATGGAGAGAACAAATTTGCCCAGGAATCTCTCGATTGAGAGTGCAGTGCTGGAAGTGTTACACCAACATGCTCCACAAAGCATCGTTAGGTATACAATCTACTAATAATTAATTAATACCCTAAAATGCATACGTTCATGCAGGTCAAATGTATCTTGTATGCACCAAATACAAGTTGCTTTATTTAACCTAATACACCAAGTGTGAACTTCAAATAAAACAAATATGGGATTCTGAAAAAGTTAAATACAATGACGCAAAATCAGTGTATTTAAATACAAATCTATAGAAATGGTCAACCTCAACTCTGTCAATTCTACACTAGAACTACATTCATAATTGATGTCAATGCTTCAGTGTATTATATGGACAATGATTGTTTTCATAACTTACAGTATGATTACATAACCGTATACTGCCGTTGTAGATTCGGTGTAGAACATAGGTTTCAAGTTGAATTTTGCACAACAACAGAAGCTGTTTTCCAAGCATTCTATAAAAGTTATATTTTACAATATAAAATATATTGTAAAATCAATTTATATTTAATATAAATTTATTACAAAATGAACTGCTTTGTGAACGAACATTCAATGAAGTGATTAAACAAAAATACCACGTTGCTCAGCTACAAACATTCTGCACCAGCATTATGCCATCTAACTGACCTTATTTTTGGACACATCCGGCCCAGTGATTAATGCGTAAATCCACAGGGATTGTACACGAAAACAGTGATAAAACAAGCAGCACAATCTGCATGTAACAGTTGTCAGTTCATCAATATCTATGATAACGAATGTCACCCAAGGTAGCAGGTGGTTGTGGCAAAACAACACAGAGCTCTTTTAACGGTCTTCTAGAATGTTTCTACAGCAACTATTTAATTCACTACTGCATGGGAAAGTCTTCATAAAGTCTGTGTAAAACTAGGACAAAAATACACATTGATAAAAAATAAGAATATTGTTTATTAGTGTTGTTCCGATTATTAAATGTTGTCGATGATTGTTTGAGCCATGCTTCCATCTGTTTATCACCTTCTTGTGCGATTGATGATCGATTAATCAAATTAATTTTTGTGTGAAATCTTTACGATTACCGAATGACCAAAACCTGTTTTGCCATTGACATCATTCAAAATGGTTATACTTAGTTTGAAAAAAAATTATATTAAAAAGATAATTAAGAGGGACAAGAGTCATCATCTTGCTCTAATGATGACCCTTGACCCTGCTAATGATTTTGCCCAATGATTCCTTGGGATAATGGTACTATATATATACTATATATATTTTTATTATTACTACATGTACAGCTAAAATTATGCATCCATATTAAATTGTACAAAATAAAATAACTAAGAAAACAAATTAATAAAAACACTTTAAAATACAACATATGGTGTAAGTTTTATGCTCCTGTTGAGAAAAGAAAGTGACAAATTATATCACATGACACCGGTAGTTAATAATTTAATATCAAATCTTATTTCAATGTATTTGTATTGTCAGTTTATTTATTTTTGAGTAAATATCAAGAATAGGACAACACCAGATTTGCTGAAGTTCTTAACTGTTACCATGGTAACAGTTAATAACATTAGAAAGAAAAACGATTGTGTCCAAAGCTTACAATCCTCCTATTTGTCTCTGGGTTTATGATGACTTATTATTAACTAGCAAGTAATTTATGGTTAACAGACTTTGTCAGAAGGCATCATACGGTGTCTTTGTAACAGGCGCCTCTCACATAACTGGTAATAAATAACTAATAAATTTGAGTAGCCTGCTGCAGATGTGTGCTTATACCAGTTCACCAATAACAGGACCCTTTATGTTACGTACACATGTAACTGTAAGTTCTTACAATAGAGCGTGGTAACAGTGCTATACACTCCTTAGGAGTGTGAGGGCTGCTGGAAGCACATTCAACTAATCCCCGGCTGACCTATTCATCTCATGTGAACACCATCTTGACTTCTTTTGGAAGCATTTAGCCACATGGTGGTTACTCCATGAGGGCTACTTGTTCACAACATACACACATCTGTTTGAGTGAGTTGAGTGTGTGAGTGAGTTGAGTGTGTGTGTGAGTGAGTTAAGTGTGTGAGTGAATTGAGTGTTAGTGTGTGCGTGTGTGCATCCACATGATGTTTGCGTGATATTGATACATCCACAATTGTCTGTACTTTGTAGCCATATACTCATTTTTTTAAAAACAGCTCAATGAACTGTGGCAATGTGGAAAGAACAAAATTTCCCTGGAAGCTTAAAAATGCCAGCAATTTTGAAGACTCAAACCTGGATTCCCTTTAATTTCAGGACTCATCTGATTGTTTTAACAACTATACTACCATACCACACACGTGTGTTGGTGATATAAAACAAAGGTATTTAGTTTATCTTATTAAAATGTGTTTATACAGACATCCCTCTTGAGTCAACATCAAATATATGTGTCAGATGTAATCTGAAGTAATGCTTATCACACAAATACATGTTGTTTGTGTGTAGATTACTGAGCACAAGACACAGCAGACAACAGACACTCAGCAGACATCAGTAGCATATCTGGAGGATCTTGTATGGTTTTAACACATTTTTAAATCAGCTACAATGTCATCAACTTTTCTTAGAAAAAAGGGGAGGGTAAACAGGGAAAAGGACAGGGGAAGGTGGGGAGGGGAGATGGAGAAGGACAGGGGGTGGTGGGGAGGGGGAGATGGGGAAGCACAGGGTGTGGTGGGGAGGGATAGATGTGGAAGGACAGGGTGTGGTGGGGAGGGGGAGATGGGGAAGGACAGGTGTGGTGGGGAGGGGGAGATGTGGAAGGACAGGGGCAGTGGGAGGGAGAGATTGGGAAGGGCAGGGGGTGGTGGGGAGGGGGAGATGGGGAAGGACAGGGGGTTATGGGGAGGGGGGATGTGGAAGGACAGGGGAAGGTGGGGAGGGGAGATGGAGAAGGACAGGGGGTGGTGGGGAGGGATAGATGTGGAAGGACGGGGTGGTGGGGAGGGACAGATGTAATGTGGAAGGACAGGGTGTGGTGGGGGAGATGGGGAAGGACAGGGGCGGTGGGGAGGGGGAGATAGGGAAGGACAGGGGTGGTGGGGAGGGGGAGATGTGGGAGGTCAGGGGCGGTGGGGAGGAGATGTGGAAGGACAGGGGCGGTGGGAAGGAGAGATTGGGAAGGACCCGGGGCAGTGGGGAGTGGGAGGTAGGGAAGGACAAGGGGTGTTGGGGAGGCTGAAGTGGGAAAGACAGGGGTTGGGGAAGCGAGGTGGGGAGGGATGGGGAAGGTATGAAAGGGGGTGAGGAGGTGGGAGAAAGGGAGAGGTGGAGAGGGGAACGATGGGAAGGACAGAGGGTGGGAAAGATGGGGTGAGATGGAGGAGATTGTGATTGGTTTCACACTACTGCAGTTGTGAGTGCAACGAGAGTATCAACGGCCAGGCTGTATCAGTATCAGTAGGCCCAGGATGTAACAGTAAGTTTATTACCGCTATGTTGCCTAAAGGCAACAAGGAACCAAGCCTCCAACCAGGACAGATTATGTACAATTTACTAAAATGTATCATCTTTGATGTTGTGTTTGCAGGCAGTGTTGCCAAGGAGCATGATTTGCTTTCATAAATTTATGTAGTAAACAACCCACATGCATTCACGACAGATCCCTGTGACATACCAAGTACGTCAAATCAAGTCACTAAAGCAGGGCAACCTATACTCGACTTGAAGAATGTCAACAGGCCTTAAGTAACAATAATAGTGTTCTTAGAAGTTAGACTGAAAATGTCTTTAGTATCGTAATCTCATTCAGTAATTCACTACCAGACACCAGGGTTGGATAAAAAAAATTGTAATTTGTAATTAATCACAATTACACTGTAAATGTAAACTACTAGAATGCTGTAAACTGTAACTGAACTTTTAAAATTGGACCATATAATTTAACGTAACTGAAACGATCCTGTCAAACTAATAGTTACATGCATAATGATAAGTGACATGATTATGATAAACACATCAATTGGCATTGTAATTATCGTAATCACAATTCACAACTGTTGCGGGTTTACTTTGATATAGATATATATTGTGAATTAACCTTGATTTACCTTGATTCCTCCTATTCTACTTAGTAGTCAAGGAGTTAGCGAGGAAGGGAGTCAAACGTTGACTCGTGTAATCCTCCGCCCTATTGCGTAAATATTTGTCAATGTGACCCTTGAACTGGTTGATGTTTTTGGACATCACCGCTGCTTCCGGGAGTCTATTCCAGTCATTAACTATCCTTTGAGTAAAGGAGTACATGCGTATATCTAATCTTGAGTGCACTTTGGTTATTCTGAAGGGGTGCCCTCTTGTTTTGGTCTGTTTATTTTCCATAACAAAGAAATCTGCAGGAAGAATACTCTCTAACCCGTTGAATATTTTATAAACTTCCAGTAAATCAGCACGCAATCGTCTAGTCTCCAGAGTTGTGATATTTAGCACTCTTAAACGTCTTTGGTAATCTAAGTGACTTAAATCTGAAATCATCCTGGTTGCCCTACGTTGCACCTTTTCTAATAAGTCTATATCTTTTTGTTTGAATGGGCGTCATGCCTGAATGCAGTAGTCTAGGTGAGGTCTTACTAAGGACTTGTATAGTTTTACAACTACTTCTTTGGTCTTATATTTGATAGCTCTGTTGATCATGCCTAGCATCGCATTAGCCTTATTTGATGCCTTAACACATTGCTCCGTTACATTAAGTGTGTCTGTTATTATCACTCCCAAATCTTGTTCTACATGTGATGTTTCTATGGGGTTATCACCCATGAAGCAGTCGTACTGCCTGTTGTTATGACCGTAATGTACACACTTGCATTTTTCTGCATTAAACAACATTGTCCATTCTGCACTCCACCCGTGCAACTTGTTTAGGTCCTTCTGAAGTTTCTCAGCATCTTCACAGGATGATACTTGACTGAACAGTTTAGTGTCATCAGCAAATTTTAGGAGATGGTTGCACACTCCTTCATCTATGTCATTAATATATATTACAAATAAAATTGGACCCAGAACAGACCCTTGGGGGACACCACTCTTAACAGGTGACCACCCTGAACTGAAACCATTTATAATGACACGCTGTACTCTGTTCGTCAACCACTGCGATATCCATCTATTAACCGCTCCTCCTATCCCATGTGCATTTAGTTTCGTCACCAGCCTGCAGTGTGGGACTCGATCGAAAGCTTTACTAAAATCTAGATAAATAGAGTCCACTGGAAGCCCTTTATCGATATAGGATGTGACCTTATCCAGGTACACTAAAAGGTTCGTCAGAACCTAGTAGCAAGACAGACAGACATCATGCGGGCCTTAAAAAGTTCAAATTGGGAAAATTATGTATAGAGTTAGAGAAAAACAGTCCTCCTAAATAATGCTGATGCTTGCAATCTGCTCTCCTAAAATTAATTATGTACACACATGATGGATCCCTGTGAGTGTGACATAATTCAAGTTGAACATGGCTTGCCCATTTAGCAAGGAACTAATTCCCACTGCTTGTTTTGTGCAAATGTTTTACCATATTTCCATGAATTTTGTTCTATGCACTGTTCCGATGCTTCTGTCATCAGTTCAGGTATCAAAGGACATGTATGTTTAAAAACATGCTGTGTTCTAGCACATTATCCAGGATTGGAACAGCTCTCTGAATTGAATAATAACTTTTCAAGTTCTTGATTATCACTCATTTTGGAAGCTACAACAACATAGACTGATGCAATGCAGAGCATTTAATTTCAGCGACAGTGTCTGTATTTATGTACAATGTATCCTATGTTTTATTATAAAGAATAGATATAATATATAATAAGTGTTTTTGATAATGTAAATTACATTAATATGTTTCTAACAGTTTTACTGAAAACAAAAAATTTACTATTATGGTTTTGAACCAGAAACCTATAAATAAAACGTTACTGTTCTAATTTATTTTATAATCAATGTCTTCTTTATGTCACTGTTTAATATATTCAGATTTAGGACTTAGTAGATGGCTTGAAAAGTTCACTTACACTGAGAAAGTTTGCTCTTATTTGATTACTAGTACAAGAGTCAATTTCATTGGTTACCCTGATTCAGGTAATCAATTATCTTCACCACAACAGGGAGTTGTCTCCGAGTCTTGGCCCTGTGGCTGTTGTAAGTAACAAACAGTGGTGCCACACCATGGAGCTTGAATAAATGAAGCTACGTCTGTGGGCCTGCAGTTGAATCACAAGATTTCTGACAAGATGGCATTTGTGAAAAAAAATGTCTAGACTAGTATGGACATAGTGTGTCAGTATAGTGGTGATAGTGGTCATGACTAATCACTCTGAATAATAATGTAATTCTAAGTACAAAGAGTGAAATTAGGACATATATAATGATATTTATTTCACATTTCTGATGTTTTTATCACATATGGTAGTGAACATTATTACTACCAAGTCATAGCTCAAACGTCAAAATCTCAAATCAGTAACTTTAACATGTCATAGTCGTTTTAAAAAGACACCAACGGCAACAGCCTGAGCCTGGGCTGAGCCTGAATCATGTGCCATTTATGATGTGGTCTGTACAGCTGGAATGTTATCATTATGGCACTATTATTATTATTCACGTTATCTGGTTGGTAATATTATTTCTTGTTCACCCCTACTGTTAAAAAGAATTACCTTGATCATGTTGAAATCAGACACTTCATTCGCTCGCGTCCACACTGTCGTTCCACTTTTGTTGAACTCCTGTTTCCAGCCGTCGTGGCACTGGCACAACAACTTAATCTTCGCGAAGTCGGCGTCGTCTGCCACTCGCACCTCACCAACGGAACATATAGGATCCATCGTTACCCGTGTATCGCCAACCTGCATAACTGAAGGTCTTACCGGATGGTATTTTGCTGATGAAAGTTACAAAAAAATTCGTCGGCCGTCACAATCGGCCTACGCGTTTTCCGGAAACGCCCCACTTTCGATAAATGATGATGTCGTACAGCGCAAACGTCATGTTGCGCACGTGTCTGATGTTTACGACACGCGTTCAATAGTTATTTATAGTTCTCGGTCGCGGTGGTACTTTTTGCAGTTTATGCCCGCACCTCGAAAAAAACATGATAATGGTCACCTACATTCACCAAACTTCACATCATATATCTACAAAACCTATTCTACACATATACACTTGTCACGTGAACAGACAGTTAAATTTACTGTCTTTTATCGATCAAAACGTACTAACTTTTTTGCGTGTATTCATTAGTTCCATCGTAAACTCCAGTAGGTGACGCCACTTTACGATTGCCTTCAGCCGTGGGGATAGATCACAATTTAGATTTCAATAATATTGTAAAATAAAGTCAATAACATACGTGATATTTAATTAATAAGATCTACTTTAAATTCAATGTTGACAGCGAGTGAGGGTTTTATTACGACTATTGGTTTGTGTAAATACTGGTGCATTTTAATATTGTTTATCAGAGGCAATTCATCATAGCTATGATACAGTACATATAATAATTTGTTTTGTGTTTTACAAACATTTTATTTTGCAAACAAAATATTGCTTTATTTCCTGAAATTCGGATCATTGCGGTCGCTGCATATTTGGAGAGTCGCACACTGTTATGACATTCTCTGTTACATTCGGGGTATATTTATGTAGATTCTCAATTGTTCTTGTTCTCTCAGTTAGTGTATGGATGTTGCTATAAAAATAGGTGCTAGATGCCTGGTTAGTATAAGTGTGTGGACAACTTGCTTCCTATGGTGGCCAACATTTCACTAAAATTAGGGCCGCGTTGGGGGGGGGGGGTGGAATCAAAATGTTGCCTGCTCCCCATTATTGCTTATTGTGCGATCCAAGTATTATATATATATATATATAAGTGCCATATAATTAGGAAGGACAAGTTGGAACAGCAGAAACACCCACGTTAGTATTGGGGTTAAGAAACACGCATTTATAGATGTCGCTTACAAAAATATAAATGATATAACTAAGGCGAAATTCATCCTACTGGAAATATGTCAATATTGTTGCACATGATGAAGATTTAAAAGAAACTCCACACCCTGACACATATACACTTATTACACAAGCTTTCGTGGTACTCAGTATCGTAGAACATGCTTGGAATGTACTTTTTAACTTTCACACCACCAAAATTATCACTTTATTTTCCATGCATATCACCTAATAACTAGCTTATTAATTACTTTTAAAACTTCTTTTAGATGTAATACTAACGGTATGCAATAGCTGCACGGTATTCCGGTCTACACCAGCTTCCAAATACAGCCGAAAAACCATCACCCGTCGCTCAAATCACATTTTGGCAGTTTTTGTTATAAAACGGGCGTATTTCTAATTTGGGGTAAGACCACATTTAAATTTTACATAGGCGGCCATTATAACGTTTCCTTCATTATCCTTCGAATCCTTAAAGTGGTCTTACCCCAGTTATACTCGGGGTGTTCGTCGGTGTCGCGCTTACGGCCTCAGCACACTGTTTGTTTTCCCATTGGCGACCATGTTAACGTTTTGTGTGATTATAAGAAAACGTGACCTACAATATTTCCTAAACTTCTCACCTGCTGTTATTATAATCTCATTGACATGCTGGTTGAGTTTAGTAAAAATCTAATATTTCTAGCTCTCGTAAAATGCCTCTATGTGTGACATCCGTCAATATTTACGAATGGATGCAGGCAGTAATCCGGCTAAAGGGTCAACTAGCCAAATTGCTGCCAATACCCTTCCGCGTAGTAAAATCAGCTAAAAATGCAACATTTTACTGTCAACAGCTCCTACAATCACACCGGGATATCTGACTACTCAAATACACTTATATCAGAGAAGGTGAATTTGGTAAAAAAAATCATTTCTAAAAAATACCTTGCACTTTTGTTTGTACTGTAACCAAACAGGAAGTCTAACAGTGTCCTGACCTCTACATTTATCCGGGCGTTAAATAATATCCGGGTGACGTTTCTGCGCGTGCGTGTATCTCGGGGAATGCATTTAGCACCAGCTACGACTGTCGCGTTTTCATTTATCCGGGCGTTATGAATATATATACATAAATTATAAAATGTTTGCTTCCCACAGACATAAACAATTCCTGTCGTAAAATATTATGCCTTACGTATGCACATAAACATCACCCGGATAAAATTTAACGCCCGAATAAATGTAAGCGCGACATCGGCGTTGTATGGGTGAGACCACTGTCAGACTTCCTATTGTGTTAATGCCAGTTTGCAGCATGGGCGATATTATGGCTAAAGAACTCTTAGAGAGTAAAGTGATTACCTCACAGCATCTAAGCTATTTGATAGAGTACAGGATGATAGATGCGAACCCTGGGCTCGATGCCAGTCACCGGTGTCACAACGATGTCTGTGACAGCATCACACATTAGTCTGGAACCACGTCAACTCGAGTCGAGTCAGTAATAATAGACGTTATTGTCTCAATTCAAAACAATGCTTTGGCCACCCACGTAGAATATGCATATTGCCTTTTAGAGCTAGAATTGTCCAACCCATTGAAATAGTAAGTAACACTTACTTTTTTCGTGCTGATCAATCATTGTCATTGTTGTCATAGCTGTCGGCTTTCGCGTCTATTAACAGACTGTCATCAGTTGAAGAGTGGCGTGTAGATCACCGGTTGTGTCAGTCATAATTTCATTGTGTTCGCAGGTATGTAGCCAGCAGATCACGTATGGTGGAGATAAATCCAATGTGTCGGCACTGTTCTCTGTGTTGACTGTGTGACTTTAAATTTACTACAGACTGTACATTCTTTTCAGCTACTCACTCTATGCTTAAAAAGCTGTGGTCGGCTAACTTTCTCAAACGCAATGAATAGGGATGGTGTCCTCCGTGTCGCAGTGCTGTCACGTTCTTGTTCCGACCCTTCCTTTTCACAATAGCCTCAGATGGGGCAGTTGCTGATGGCGCCGTCTTCTTTTTCTTACTTCGAATTGTTTATGCCATGCATTTTTTCTCGTTTCTGCTTCAAATCATCCATTGTATGCTGCGAAGTTACGCTAGCAGTCTTGTTGGCAGCCTTCTGCATACCACTGCGACTTGGTGGAGGTACATTTTTTGGTGCAAGGATGTGACGCATCTTCGTGCTGGCAATGGTTGAGTCCAGTAGTCCGATCTGCAGTGCAATGATTGTCGTTGCAGCTTTCTGGCTACGGCTGCAAGTTTTCGTTACATGCCGGACTGGAATTGGTAATTCACACAGTGCAGATACAAGGCCTATTTTGTGTTCCCTCAGTACAGAGAAATGAGATGTACATTTGTCGCTCTGCTCGGCGTACAGCTGAATACAGTCATTCCACACCATAGCATTCTTCTCCACATTCAACAGCCGCATCTCGGAAACTGTATGCGCATCTTCTCCTGTCTGTCTCCAGATAGGTGTCGGTGAGAACAGGACGCCGGGCAGGTTGTGGACGAAGTAATTTGCTACTTCCTGGTCGACTTTCCGAGTCTGGCACTGTTCCGGAGTGACTTGCACGACTCTTGAAAAGTCATCCTGGTCCAACCGTGGTAACCAAATGCCAACAGGTGTCTCAGGGATTTCTGCTTCGCATGATTCGTGATATGGATGGCCTGTAGCTTCTGAAACCACCAACATTAGTTTTAATTCCACAATAAGGCGGCACTTGCCCGCGACGCTTACTTTTTGTTTCTTTCATTGTAGCGCGCCCATTCCTACATTAGCACGAGCAGCTGAGCGGTATTGTGTATTCAAATCATTGCTTCTATACTTCCTAAACATTGCATGTAACACGAGCCACGGTTGGTTGAAATTAGTTTTACTATGACCACCTGACCTGCCGAGATCCACTGATCTAGTGAGCTATTTCATAGGCTGAGCTTAAATTCAGAGTTTCGCAAAGCGATCAGCCAGGGGGTACTGCTGGCTGGCACTGACGTAATCAGCAGCAGCGACCCCTGGCGCGCGAGGATGCTGCCACCTAGTGAATATGCTGCCACCTAGTGAATATGCATGTGATTAAAAGGCACTAAACTAAGAAAAAGTTGTTGTGTGTGTGTGACATGTTTCAATATAAATATAATGTTGAACAGTTGTTATAGTATAGTATTATTTGATAAAAGTGTATCCTTATTTAATTTGTTATTTCAAAGTTGGCCTGAGAACCAACCCTCATCTCTACCCGAATCCGGGGTAAAGCTCCCTCCCCGTAACATTGACAGGAGCTTAATCCAGGCAGCAGTGAGGGGGCAACGCTGCCACCTCACGGGGACACGGCGCCTGGATATTCGAGGCTATGCATGGCGAAACTAGTGTCGCTTAACCGACTCTGGCCTGTGTGCGTGACTTCGCCAGGAAGATAGACTGGTTCAGAACCGCCTTTTGAATGTTATCCGCTAGCCGGCAACACTGGTTTATCCTTGAATCAAAACGTCATCAATTTATGAAGTGATAAGGACGAGCCGAATGAGGTGGTCCTTTGTGCCAACGGCCATATCAGCCATTAACAGTCATGACCTCTTGACATAATCTGACTGAGACAATATTAAATAAATTATAATTTGTGTATATGATATTTTGTATCGAATTGCCCATGAATTGTACATCAAGTTTCTTGTAAAGGCATAATAAACTATCTTACCTTTTCTTAGCCGAAATAGTATTATACAAATTAAAATTAATTTTAGGCTAAATGAACACGACCAACAGTTTCGAGTACTCTACGGGATTCGAAACGAGGACTCTAAAAATAGTTGCTCGACACGCTACCACCTTAGCCACCAAGATCAGCACGCTTTGGTTTGTACTTTGGCGACTACATATATTAGTTAGCAGTCCGACCGTTGCGCGCGACATTGATTGCACTTTTTTCGTTAAATTGGTCCTTGTTTGGTATTTATATAATGCATATTCATACTTTGTCTTTCGTTTTTGCTCGAGCATTAGCAAGACAACGTCAAAACGAAATAATTAATAGCCACGAGAGCTGCCACCTGGTGAATATACATGTAATTAAAAAGCACCAAACGAAGAAAACAAGTTTAATGTCGGTTTATTTTGTGTGTGACATGTTTCAGTATAAGTTTGATGTTTAAGTTATAGTGTAGTATTATCTGATAAAAGTGTATCTTTATTTAATGTGTTATTTCACAGTTGGCTTGAGGGCCAATCATCGTCTGCGAATATGTGGTAAAACCCCTACCGGCCGGTAACATTGGCAGGACTTTAAAGTCCTAGGCGGTTGTGAGGGGCTAAAAAGTGCCACCACCTCACGGCGCCTGGCGATACGCAAAAGGGGTCAGATAACATTCTACTTCAATGATGAATTTACTAAAACAGTTACATTTCAAATTAAATATTTGGGTCTTATATGCCAGATATGGGAATTATATATACTACATGATTTTTAATTGATTATCGTTACTATTTAAATGCACTTCATATCACATCAATTCTGAAGTTCTGATATAAGCGCACGTGTGTGTGTGTGTGTGTGTGTGTGTGTGTGTGTGTGTGTGTGTGTGTGTGTGTGTGTGTGTGTGTGTGTGTGTGTGTGTGTGTGTGTGTGTGTGTGTGTGTGTGTGTGTGTGTGTGTGTGTGTGTGTGTGTGTGTGTGTGTGTGTGTGTGTGTGTGTGTGTAAAAGGTGTAAATCGAGGACATTGGCCAGAATACACACCTTCTAACCGAGGTCCTATCGCCAACCGAGGACGTCCTCGATTGGAAATAGTATTCAATCCAAGTTCAGGTACGGTTTTAAACGCCTACTAGTGTTTTCCTGTGTTAATTTGATGTAGACCACGGTTAGCCGTTCAGAGCCTGTTTTTGTGTGACCTGTGTGTGTAACTCTCGAGTCGGCAAAATCTTGTCTTCACACACTCGCTTTGACGCATGACCTCGTTTCTACGGTGGATATCCTGGTCCGAGCCGAGCTAATGAGTAATGGCGAAACGAATACGTATTTGGAAAAAAGAAAATGAAAGTTTTCGCCAATTTGGCGAAAGCAAATTAACAAACTAATTAGTGTTATCCACAGCATTTGCTTTTTAATTGAAAACATTTAAATCAAGCGTAGCAATTAGTATAACGCGATCACGCCCGTTGCGAATAAACATCGCCTTTCGTCGTCGTGCTGCGTAAACTGCCGAGTTCTTGGAACAGCCGCACAACTAGGAATCGGTGATCAAAGGACATAATTTGGTTCCGCGTAGTCCGCAGTGGCGCTGGCTGTCAAATCTATATCGCACTGGCCGACGTTCAGTCAGCGTTCTTGTAACTACGCGGGGATCATATTTGGTGAATTTCTGATGCGTTAGACTACCATACAATGACCTCGTATTGGAAAAATAAATTAACATGCTGGAGTTTGAACTAGTATTAACCAACGCGGACTTAGAAACTAGCGTACATCGCATGAAGTGCGATCTGCAAGCGGTGTCGACCCGTCGTCGCGTCTCGCGATCCGATTCGCCCAGGTCGAGGGGTACCGCCACCAACGACAAACAACCCACTAATTAATATTTTATCTATCAGCTAAATATAAGATAGTAAGTTTAATAACTGCTAATCGTGCCATGCTTATAATAACTTGTAACATTATGAATGAAAGAACAAATGGTCTCGTTTGCATCATCAACATCGTAATGTTTTCAGCAACAACTTTCACTATCGCTGCATTGGCGTCGCTAAGATAATTATGGTTTAAAACAAATGGCATGTCTAAGTTTAATAATCATAAAGAAACACATTGAAACATGGACCCAGCTCCAGTGCCACGTGAACTTCAAGGATTGTCCTTACAAATGTGTGCTAATTTATTTGTCTTATCAATTGTAATGTTACAATGCATGCAAACAATTTTATAGCATGGACATACATATGCTGGATTGTCTTAAATACATACATATATATTTTTTATTTACTTCATGCTTTTACCCCTATTTGTGATTTGGTAAGCATTTTATTTGGCTTGTGTTAATACTCTGCTGTGACAGTTGATCATTATCCACCCATGTTATACTGTATTTTATAAACACCCTCTAGGTGATCGTCTTCATGGTTAGGAGTACTGGACGTTTGATGAAGATTGCGTAACTTAGTTTGAACTTTGTTTGAAATGCTATATAAGTGTACATATGTGCTTTTATGAGTGTTCCAAGCTCCGTAAACCATCCACATGATGCGATTATGTAATATCTTCTTTAGTGTATATAATTATGTGAACTGCCGTCATCATCTAATAACATTCTTGGGGTATGTAAAAAGATATTATCAGCATTTGGCAAAACCACGTAAATTATATGGATAAAAAAATTTGAGACGTTTAGCCAAATTGGCTAATCCAAATGCGATTTGACTAAAGCACTTTTTTTCTTTAGCCAAATTGACTAAAGCATTTTGACGTTCAGCGTGAGCCCAGAGACAGTGCTGTTACTCGACGCTCTTTGGTATAACATCTTTTTAAGATCCACAAAATATCATATTCACGTATAGCGTAATATTCGGCTTGTATCGGTATACAGATATGAATTCGGAGAGAGGCAGAACTTAATATGAAATCCCAAATAGGCACTTCACTGACATACCCGATACTAATATGGCGTCCGCTACGCACCGTTTAGACTATAAGTTCTTTGGCATTATCTCACTAACAATGTATTCTTGCCATTAACGCAGCAGTATTTTTTTCTGTATGTATCAATTGTGTATTGAAAGTGCAATATGTACGTAGGCATATCATCTGTTTAATGAACGTTTAATACATTACCTATTCATTCATTATAAATTAACATATACAACAGTACAGCACATGGCAAATATATGCCTCATATCTGACCGATTCAATATTTCTTATCACATTATGGTTTCATATATACACAAGACATAAAAGTTGTTAACCGGAGTACATTGGTCAGAATACACACCTTCTGCCCGAGGTCCTACCACCAACCGAGGATGGCCTGTGTTCTGGCCGAGGTCCTACCACCAACCGAGGATGGCCTGTGTTCTGACCGAGGTCCTACCACCAACCGAGGATGGCCTGTGTTCTGACCGAGGTCCTACCACCAACCGAGGATGGCCTGTGTTCTGACCGAGGTCCTACCACCAACCGAGGATGGCCTGTGTTCTGACCGAGGTCCTACCACCAACCGAGGATGGCCTGTGTTCTGACCGAGGTCCTACCACCAACCGAGGATGGCCTGTGTTCTGACCGAGGTCCTACCACCAACCGAGGATGGCCTGTGTTCTGACCGAGGTCCTACCACCAACCGAGGATGGCCTGTGTTCTGACCGAGGTCCTACCACCAACCGAGGATGGCCTGTGTTAATTTGATGTACACCGCGGTTAGCCGTTAAGAGCCTGGTTTTCTGTGAACTGTGTATGTATAAATAACTTGCGAATAATCACAAGCTGTCTTCATACATTCGTCTTGAGGCTCTTCCTCACTTCACTTAAATAAACATATTTGACACTGCTGTACCACATTTATGAATCTCGAATACATCTGTTATTCGACGCTCTTTTGTATTACGTCTTCGTCTTATGAATGATGTTTCAGCAAATATCTTCCACTAAATATTGTATTCACGTGACTGACGTAATATTCGGCTGGTGTCGGCATACAAATATGAATTAGGAAAGAAGCAGTACTTAATATGAATTCCCACAAGATATACCCAATATTAATAGACGTCTGCTACGCACTGTTTAAACTCGAAGTTCTTTGGCATGATCTCACTGTCAATGTATTGTTGCCATTAACACAACACTAGTACTCTATCTATCAGTTGTATTTGCGTGTATATTTACATACATAAAAATTATACACCAAATAACACGTAAGGAAACAGTTGTATTTGACCGATACCGTTAAGATCTGGCAAGTGCAGTTGCATCTGAACTGCGTCTGTCTTGATCAGGAATCAGGGATTGTTTATTCGACAATGACATATAAAGAAATGCAATATACTACGAATTAATACCAAATGTAAGAATTTATAAAGATTAATATCCATGTTTGTCCGGGACACTGCCAATAAATTTATCATAATGTTAGTTCTTAATACGAATGTCCTGTAGCAGTGAAACAACACAATTTGCCAGGAGTACACAAGCCATGTTCTTGTCTTCAGCCAACAGACGGCCTCACAGAGAAGTGGACAATACTTGTGTGGTTTACAACCATTTATTAGGATGCCTGCTGATGTGTTTGTGCTCCATTAATTGATGTGGCAGCTAAACAATTATTAAGTTAACACTTTGAATAGTTATGTATTCAGTGCTTAACTATTTATGTTGAAAAACATAATGGTGAATATGATGATATTGCTTTCAATTTAAATATTTTTATGTCGTTTTCGCTACGTTTAATGTACAAATGTGATGGTTTGGAAAGCAAATCTTTTTAATAATATACGTTCAGCCTGTCAAGAATGTACGTCAAAATATGTAAAATGACTTGAAATTTGTCTTGCCACATGAGTGAAATTGTACACTTTATTTATTTAGCAATGTTTGTTTTCTGTGTAATAGGGCACGTAATTTAAGGATACTATTTCAATTTACTCTTATGCAATATAGTAATGAATTATTTATTCGACAAGACAAGTAACGTATAAGACAAGTAACATATAATGTACTCCGAATTAATACAACATCTGCCAATTAATAAATAGTGGTGTTAATTATGAAAAGTATATATATATATACATATATATATTATGTAATATATATATGTGTGTGTATGTGTGTATATATTTACATACATGTATACATATGTACATCTATGTTAGTCTCGGAGCCTGCCACTAAGACCATCCTAAAATTAGGTAATTCGCCACCAGTACACAACTGTCTTCAGCCAACAGACGGCCTCACAGAGGACTATACACGTGTGGTTTACAACCATTTATTAAGACGCCTGCTGATTCGTGATGTCTTTGTATGTCCCATTAATTGCCTTGGCTGCTAATGGATTTAGCTAATTAGTTGAGTGATTTACATCTTGGAGTGGTGTATTAAACGTTTCCAAAACAATTATAATGTTAAAATAGTGAATAGTTATACATTCGATACTGGACTATTCATGTTGAAAAATGATGGTGACTATGATATTACTTTCAATTTACATAATTTGATGGGGGTTTCGCACACATTAATGTACAAATTGTGATTGTCTGGAATGCAAATAGATTGATAAATTCCTGTTCAAGTTTGTTGCAGGCAATTCATGAACTTTTATTTATTTTCATAATGCGATAATATATTATACTGACTGTACGTATTGTCGGAAATAAATGTTTTGATTGATGGATGGAGATATAGCAGTGTTTTCCTTTCTCTGTGTTCATAACTTGTTAATGAAACTCGTTGTAATTTGTGAAACAGTACATCAAACAACAGACCGCAAAAAAGACATGCCAACTACGAAGAATACAGTGAAGAAGTCACAAACCCAAACACCCAAACACATTGAGCAAATTGTTGACCACCTTGAACATCTGATCAGGCAGAGCCAGAACTGTGAACTACGTGAAATACAGTCAATTAAGGCGAGAGTCAAGAGTAGTTAGATCTTATCTGGCTGCTAATAGCATCCCTGGAGTGCCATGTAGGCTGTTCTGAATAACATCAGCTGGCAACAGGAAGATGCAATAAAACTAACCAGGCTAGCTGGTACAGGGATTAGACACTGATTGGAGTATTTTAATCACCAGTTGTGTGCATGTGAATACAAGAACCCCTTTCACAGTGAGAAGTTAGTCCGGAATAAGTCAAAAACCACTGCGAAAGCTACTTAGTCCGGATTAGTTATTTCTCTAAAATAATTGGATTAGTGTTTCGGGAGAAAAGTTATCCCGGCATAACTGCATTATGAAAGGGACAAGTGATTTTTGGTTATACTTTGATTCGGCATGCTTAGGTGCCTCACGTCTTGGCAATGTGACTGTCAGAACTCTTCCAGCTGCCAAATATCATTTGTGATTTGTGTGAAGGACTATTTTGGGTTTGTTGGAAAAACTTTCGAAAGGCAAAAACTTGCTGCTGGGCTGATCATAGAATAATGTATTTGTGGATACGTAATGGGGGAAGAGCTGAAATAAATCAGGATCTGCAGGCTCGGTCTGCAGATCTTGACATACGGAATCATTTTGTGGGAATCCACATACAAAACACATATCGAAAAAGTATTCATTATGCAAAAGAAAATAGTTCTTTTAATATTAAAACAAACTATTGGGAACATTCACATCCCCTCTTTACATTTAAAATTGCATGATATTTATGAAATTGAAGTTGGGAAAATTTATGTATAATTATGTCCACGGTAGTCTGCCACATTCATTATCGGATATTTTTACATTTACCTATGACATTCACTTTTACAAAACAAGACAACCCTGTAATATACGTCCTATTATCAGTTATACTCAAAGATCTTCGAACAGTTTGCTATGTAAAGGTCCGATGACCTGGAATACAATTCCAACTGTTACACAACATAAACCCAATTTAAATAGTTTTATATTATCATTAAAGGCAAATGTTGTAAGGGGGTATGGTGTTCTAGTTTAATTTCATTCCACCCCGAAACGTCTGACATATGTATTTGATATAATGTTATTCTACTTAGGTGTTATACCAATGCTGAAGCTTGGCATAACCACATGTTTTTTTCTCGCAAGACTACTTATGTGAACATTTATCATCTAATATTAATGTTATTAAATTTACATATATGTTCTATTGATTATAGCAACGTAACCAACACACTACACGTGAAATCATTGTTAACAATAGTTATTTTGGGGATGACGGCGACTAGTTGACTTAATCATTGGATCATCTTATATTGGAATAATTAAAACAAACTTTTTACAACCTGGAATTGTATATCTGGAGAGATTCTCACAGAGACTCTAGCGAGACTCTTGACTCTCTCGACTCTCGACTCACGATTCACGACTCACGACTCTCGACTCACACACACACACACACACACACACACACACACACACACACACACACACACACACACACACACACACACACACACACACACACACACACACACACACACACACACACATACACAACACACACACACACACACACACAAACACACACACACACACACACGCACACACATATTATATATATATATATAGTCACCCACCCACCCACCCACATACACACGCACGCACGCACGCACCCACGCACACACACACAAACACACACATATTATATATATATATATATAGTCACCCACCCACACACACACGCACGCACGCCCACACACACACACGCACACACGCACACACGCACACACGCACACACGCACACACGCACACACGCACACACGCACACACGCACACACGCACACACGCACACACACAATCACCAACGTAACCACGTATCATTCCGTTGTTTTCTATTATGTGCTCCGAAACACGCACACACGCGCACACGCGCACACGCACACACGCACACACGCACACACGCACACACGCACACACGCACACACGCACACACGCACACACGCACACACGCACACACGCACACACGCACACACGCACGCATTAGTCGCACAACAGACACATACATCCATTCGTTATTATAGTTATTGATGTAACTATGTTATTTTTGAAATATTGAAAGACTATTTAGGATGAGGTAGTATGTGCCTGGTTTTTAATTATTTAATTAATACTATGTTCATACGACTATACTAACTATGTTGAATGTATACTGCAGGCCAAATTGTGTTATGTAAGCCCGTAACAATGTTCGCAATTTTGATGACACGACTCCTTTCTCAAATATTTACCTTCCACATCAACCATCAAAGTAATACGCAAATTAGCGATTACTAATCACAAATTAATCGTTGCAATGTTACAAAATAACACAACTGAACAAGAAGTTTCAATCCAAACATCAATCTGTCCGATTGTTTCCTGCGTATGTATAACTTTGAGCTTTTCATATTTAACTAGGTTTAACTAGATTGTCAACCAAGGTGACAGACAACGCTGGGAATACGAATGCTAGGCGTTACGTCAATGAACAACTTAAAGAGATGCTGGTAGATGTTTGATCATTTATACCTGTATCAACACCATTGCTTCTTCAATATCGCAACATTTCCTATATATAATTCATTTATGTAATTTACTCGTTTTTATTATAATAAAAGACATATATCTAATGAACAGAAGTACAAACGTAGCACTAAGATACAATTTGGTATGTCTTCATATACGTGTCCTTGCATCAATCCAAACCTCCATCATAAGAGCTAATTCAAAACCGAATTTGAGTTCTCCAGTGCACGCAAATGGATTGTTAACAATCCAAGGACGTGGCCACTTTCACGGTGTGTTGTAGGCTTATTATGAATGCAATACGGTCGAACAGTCCTGTTTGCGGTAAATTGTTGGCCTTGGTCAGACGTGTTTGCCGTTCCCCGCTCTGGTGAGAATCCGGACGTGTGCGCCAGTTTCGGTTGACGCAGCGATCGATTAAACTTCTCGCCGCACATATTGACCGCATCAGGTGAAAGTCAACAAGCGTCTCGGCACCAAAGCAAGAGAGGCCTACTAGAACTCGGGCTCCACATTTGTTGAGTCGACCGCAGTTAGTTGTGTTCCCAACGAAGACGCGGCAATAGTCGAATCTTATCATCCTGAGTTTGGCTCAACCAAGAATGGAGTGATCGAATTCGCTGTATCGCTTCTGAATGGTAAGTCCACAGTGGGCAGGCTAGTGTAAGATAATTGCTTTCAAGGTAATTTTAACACATAGAAGAATTTGTTAGAACCAGAAAATAATTCATTCTCCTGTTATCTTGGTTACTTATCAAATATTGTTTACTTACACGAAAGATGCAACTAATTATTTTGGTGTATACAGCATAAAACACGTCGAAGGAGTAACAATTTGCGCAAGATGTGGCTTAGGGACATGACTATGGTATAGTGGCTGTCAACGTGAATAAGACACATACACAGAAAATATACAGTAGGAAGCCACGATTACAAACCCATTTCAATGATATTTCACAAACGTCCCTGGTTTTATGAACTAATACGTGAATATGTCATCTGAACTTAAGAACACCACTCATAATCGTTCATTTTGAAAAAAAGCATGTCAACATGACCTTGTGACCCACACATAAGTATGTTACTGATTTTTTTGTGATTCCCATAATTGATTAAATATTCAGTCGTGCCCCTATTTGCTAAGTGGCTTGCTAAGCGAATAACTGAAATTATACGTGTCTTCAGTGGCCTCCAACATATTACATCAACTCTTATCCTCTTCGAGCCGTGTGGCACTTAATGCTGGCACAAGACCTCGCCAAACCCCTCTGTCTTGGGATCTCTCTGTTACTTTTCAGGGTGAGGCAGATAGGTTGTTGATTTGTTGCTTGGTGGTGTTGGAGATTACTGCTGATCCCGGTGTGATTTTTTTCGCAGCTCCAGCCTCGCCTATCCCAAATGCTAACTGAGAGCCATCAAATCCGCCCGTTTGGGGACAATTTAACTCATTGGATTCCAACGAAAGAACCGATGACGTCACCATACTGCCTAAGATTGTCCTTCGCGACATTTTGGGACGCGAGCTGGACACGAACTCCGAGCAGCAGAGGCTGATCAATGTGGTGCGTTGGCAGGTGGCTCACGGGCTCGGAGTCCGGCGCCTGACGGAGTGGCGTCTGCCCCACATGCCCCTGCCCGCCCGGCCAGACTTCTCCTGTACGGCCCCTGGTCGGGCACACAGATCGCAGCGGGGCGCGGTCGGCGGGGTCAGGACAAGTGTCAGTCTAGATTAAACAGCAACCGGGTTAATTGGTTTTATGTTATGTTAATTCTTAATATTTAATTAAATGATCCCGATTGTTTATGATTTATTTGTGATTGTTTAGGTTTTATTCGATGGATGTAATATCGAAGGTGGCTAATGAAAGTGATATTATTGTTAAACACTCGCATGCATACAAGCGTACGTGTATACATGCATACGCGCGTACACACACAAACACGCACGCACGCGCACACGCACACGCACACACACACACACACACACACACACACACACACATAAACATGCACACGCCTACAAACGAAACCAACATGTTTTTTTCTTTCCAGGAGACCACAGCCAATAAAGAATCTAGTCACAGTTTGATTTTGTTAATTATATTCAATTTTTAAAGAGTAACATTACGTACTCGCGCATGTAACAAAATATCCATTCAGCTTTTTACATCACTATCCTATTAAGATGTTCTGTGCTTGTAGTGTAGATTCCTGTACTTTATCCTCTTCGAAGTTAAGTCGTCGTCAACGTCCAACTTGTCATCATATGCAGATCACTCGTTCCAACAGTTGTGATGCACTCTCTACGCCTAGCACCTCTTGTACATGGTAAGACATTTCGTCCGTGGACACAGGATATAAGAACGGTAAAAACAATAACAACAACACGTGCACACGTCTCCACCACAGGACGCAGAGAAGACGCCACGCCCGCCCGCAGCACGGTGTCGAGGCGTGACCTCGCGGCACTGCTCAGTCGTCTACAGACCTGCTACGGCTGCGAACGGAACGCCAGTCCTCTGTACGTGTACTACAAACTCATCGGTATAAACTCGTCATCATAAATGTTGCTTTGAGTTATTACACATAATTTATGTTTCAAGAAACGTTTCCTCTTCTTTTATCAGTGAAACTCAATTTCCTGTGAGATAAATATTAAATGGAATAATTATAATAATAATTAACTTATATGCCGCCTATATCCTTGGGAATCTGAGCTCAGAGGCGTAAGTAGTAATAGAGGTGGTGTAGCGGGGATGCTTTGAGTTTGAGTAGAGCAAGAGCAAAGTACCGGGATGTAGGTCAAGGTCAAGTACCCGGATGTAGATCAAGGTCAAAGGTCAAAGTCAAGGTCCCGGATGCAGGTCACGTGCTCCGGCGGTGCCACCTGGCGGATAGGGCATGTACTAAAACAGCGCTCACGGCGGATTTTTTTCGAACTAAAAAGGTTGACACACACACTAAGCGCCACCTGGCGGATTTTTTGCGAACTGAATTCACCTAGCGGATAGGTCATTAACTAAACAAGCACCATATATCGGAATTTTTCGGAACTAAAAAGGCGCAACCTAGCGGAATTTTTCGGAACTTAAATGGTTTGACCAGGTCATTAACTAAAAACAGCGCCATCTATCGGAATTTTTCTGAACTAAAAGGGCGCCACCTAGCGGATTATTTTCAAACTGAATGTTCGGGGACTGTCCAAATTCGTGCGTCTATGTTTAACTGTTAGCGCCACCTGGCGGATTTTTTGTGAACTAAATTCACCTAGCGGATGAACTACATGTGGTGCCATCTGATGGATAAGTTGTGAACTAAATGTAGAAGTACTGCCCAAATTCGTGTCTCTTGCACGCTTCCGTGCAATAGAGCCCCCTGACGGCTACTTCATGAACCACAAACACCATCCCCTAGTGGACAAGTGAGCGAACCCCATCTTAAAGCATAGGGAATTTTTCCCATGTTAAAGCATAGGGATTTTCCCCATGTTAAAGCATAGGGATTTTCCCCATGTTAAAGCATAGGGAATTTTCCCCATGTTAAAGCATAGGGATTTTCCCCATGTTAAAGCATAAGGATTTTCCCCATGTTAAAGCATAGGGAATTTTCCCCATGTTAAAGCATAGGGATTTTCCCCATGTTAAAGCATAGGGATTTTCCCCATGTTAAAGCATAGGGAATTTTCCCCATGTTAAAGCATAGAGATTTTCCCCATGTTAAAGCATAGGGATTTTCCCCATGTTAAAGCATAGGGAATGAGTTTGAGTAGAGGAAGAGCAAAAGTACCCGGATGTAGGTATCATCCCCTCAGGTATCATCCCCTCAGCAGTCCGTGCTCTTGAATTTTCTATAATCCGAGATCTTTCGGCACGCCCACGTGACTTTTCGGCACATTTACAAACTATATAAGCGCGGTGTTTTGCCAATCGGACCGTCATTCGTATCACGACGACACCATGGCTAACATCATGTTGAAAACACCGAACTACCACACGCCTGCGGCCTTCAGTGACAGCGACGTAGACGAACCGTGTTGCCGACCGTTCGTGGCATCTGGCACCCGACCGCAGTCACTGGATGTCAACCGACCACCATCACCGTTGTACCACGATAGCGCCAACCTCAAAACACCCAACTACCATGCGCCTGCAGCCTTCAGCGACAGCAACGTAGACGAACCAACTATCCGACCGTTCGAAGCATCTACCAGCCGGCCACATTCAGCGTCTGTCAATCAACCAGTCGTTGCATCAAGCCTCTACGCACCGGAACCGGAACCTCTACCCGAACCGTAGGTCGCTGTTAAACCAAAACGAGTTGAATTTTCAGGGGCCGACTCTCCCTTGTCAAACCTTTTCCCATGCAGGGTCGAAGCATTCGGTCGGGTCTTTAATTCGGTCGAGCATGCTTATCAATACAGGAAGGCATTGTATCACGGCGACGTCGAATGCGCAGAGCGGATCAAAACTGCGAAGCAAAACGAAAAAGCAAACAGATTGGAGAGACGAGATCTGGTTGGAACGATGTCCGTGTTTACTGGATGCGCTGCGTCAAAGGCTTTGCGAACCGTATTGTTGGCAACCGGAAATGCTGAACTGGTGGAGCGTGTACCATCGAAAGAGGGCTTTTGGGGACTTGGTCGTGGCTGCAAAAATGGTCGAAACACTCTCGGAAAACTATTGTGTGATGTCCGCGACAATTACTTGTAGACACTGCGTTGTGCAATATCGTCAGTTCATTGCAAGACTCTGTGTCATAGCAGTGACGAAACAATGTTCATTCTCTGGTTCTTGCCGTTATGGAGCGTGACATGTAAATACGTTTGTGTTGGAATAAACTGTGCAAACCATATCTTGTGTCTTTACCTATGTGTGTGTGTGTGTGTGTGTGTGGTGGTGGTGGTGGTGGTGGTGTGTGTGTGTGTGTGGGTGTGTGTGGTGGTGGTGGTGTGTGTGTGTGTGTATGTGTGGTGGTGGTGGTGGTGGTGGTGGTGGTGTGTGTGTGTGTGTGTGTGTGTGTGTGTGTGTGTGTGTGTGTGTGTGTGTGTGTGTGTGTGTGTGTGTGTGTGTGTGTGTGTGTGTGTGTGTGTGTGTGTGTGTGTGACTACTCCATCGTCGACACACATCCGCGAATGTTAGAACTGTAGAGTCAGCCATTACAGTCACATGACTTGAGGTGTGACGGGACTTCTAGCGTAGCGCTTCATGTTTATAAATACGCGGGTAACCAATTCACTAGTCGGAAATTATACTCAGACCGACGAGTGCCAAGAGTCATTCCGTTCTTTACATTTGAACCGTAAACACCTACATCATGAGCTTATGTTTGTTGCTACCAGCTGCCAACAAGTCGACACCATCAGCGTTCCAGTGCCCAGATTGCAAGACACATTTCTCACGTCGGGACAGCTGGAAACGACACAGTGCCAACAGTCGCTGTGCACCGTCGACAAACGCTACGACACCCGTGTCTCTGGCTCCAGCAACAAGCTCGACATTCCCGTCTCCGTCTCGGGTGACCACTATGACACATGTACCTACGGTTCCTTCAACAAGCTCGACATTCCCGTCTCCATCTCAGGTGACCATGGTGTATACAAAGAAGATGGCCCTGGTCGATCCTCGTATTTTGGAAAACATTCAACCGCAACGTCCTTCTCCTGCTAACCCTATCGAAAGGGTTTTGCAACGACTCGACAACGAAATGCAACGCATATTAAAACGAAACGATATACACGAGAGGGAAAAAGTTGTGTTGTATAACCAGGTATTGAGTCGGTACAACGATCTTTCAGACAAACGTATCCAAGAACCCGTGCGCGTGGTCATCGAAAAAATTTCCAGTGAAGAGAAAAACAAAGTACAATCTGCTAACGAAAATGAAGTCGTCAAAAATAAGAACATCGAAAACGAAATCATCGACAGCGTTCCAAAAACTATGAAGCAGAAAGCACGAAGACTCATCGATAAAATGAAAGGTGCCGTGAGTTGGAACGATCGTGGCGAGATGATGTATAGAAACAAGGCGGTTCCCGGAAGTAATATCGTGCACCTTGTGAATGACGTGTTGAGAAAACGGAAGTCGTTTGAACCGGTGGGATGGGAAACCTTTGCTCGAGGTCTCAAGGATGTCAACACGCCAATGGATTTAGTTGGGAACTCAGGTCGTTGGATTTATATGCAGACAGCATCAGTGGACGATGACGTATCAAAGGAAACCAGCATTCCGTTTGACAGTGGTCGTCGTCGGAATCGTAGACGACATGCATCGTCGCGGCGCGCAGCTCATTCGGCGACACCTTTCCAAATCACACGTTGGGAACCATATTAGTATTACCGATTTGTGGCAAAAACAGGTTCGCGTGGGACATACAATTCACAGGAACAGTGTTCAAAAGAGATCATATGGGAAATTTTCAAATAAAATCTTGTTGATGCTACGAATGAGTGTGTTTGTTTTTCGTTTTCATAGTCATCAAGACACACCTCGCTTTTCCTATTTCACTGACAACAATTGTTTTGTCATATGGAATCAATTTCTATATTAACTATATAGAAATTGATTCCATATGACAAAACAATTGTTGTCAGTGAAATAGGTTTACAAGATTTTATAAGATTGACACTTTCTCTTGGGTGTCTGAATAAATCATTTCACAAACGCACATATGATGTCGACTTTTTTATTGCTTAATTAAGGTAATACAAGAACGTGCATGCCAACATTACATGCGAACATTACATGGCACTCTTAACAAAATCGAAAACACGACAGTCATTGTTCACTAAATCATTCCCGAAAGTGTTCGTGGGTACGCCTCGACTTCGGTGCAGCAAGTACACGACACAGTATTGTCCACACACGTTAGACAGCGGGCTCTGAAGCGTTCTCTTGTTGAAAGTCCAAGTCACGCTTTAGAAAATCCACGAATTCGTCGTGTCGAGGTGGCAAACCGTAGGAGTCGAAGAATTCTCCACGTCCGTCTTTTGCGATAAACATGCAGATCCAATGTTGGCCCGGTTCATTACTCGAATGAGTGTTGCACACGAAAGCTGCCGGATAGGTCTTCATAGGAGAAGTGGGTAACCCGTCTTTAGGTAGTACGCCTCGAACAATGCTCCTAGTGTAAACATCCGCCGCAAGGAGTCTTTCTATCTGTGCCATAAGTAATCGTAGACGACGTTTCTGTTGCGGTCAATCTCCAAAACCGTCTCGAATTCTCCGTAGACATCGACGTTGATCGTTTGATTAAAGTGCATCTCGACTCGTAGGTTGCCTTTTTGTACCAAATTGAAATGAGTACCGTCACAACAATCTGGTGTGATGTCAAACGCAAACAGGGTATATCCTTTGGCAAACTCGTCCCGAGTGATGTTGTTTCCCTCGTCTTGAAACATCTTTCCCGTTCCAGCAAATAGATTACTGTAACTTCTCACGTAGGCACCATCGTTGAAATTAGGCTGGAGTGGTTTCGCCGGAACTTGTTGTCCGTCGACGTACAATGCAAGAAAGTTCAAGTTGTTGTGCTTTACGTGGAACGGATTCTTGGCGAATGTCCCGTTGTAAGCGTCTTTGTCTACACAACACAATACTATTCTCTTGGGTAAGACACCCAAATAAACGTTTTCGTGAGTGTGTGACATGGCACCTCGCGGTATGGAAAATACCTTGCAATCGACTCTTCGCAACGGATACTTGGCCGTTCCTTTTTGTAGCGCTTTGATGTGACCCATCTGTACGGCAGGATTCAGTTTAGCTTTTCGTGCAAACAAAATTGCTTCGACTATGCGTACCTTGTAATTGGCATTGCCATCATCATCACCCATGAGTGCAAAAGCATCCTTGCTCTGTACTAGTCGAATTTTCACGTCGACGCGATCCGGGCAATAAGAATTCGATAGGACCACCCGAACATATCGAGGCGACAGGTCGATGCTCGATCCATTGTGCGCGTTCGATACTCGTTTGTGTCGTCGGTAAACTAAATAGGTCCAATTCGCTTTTGACTCCCTCACACGACAACTGGTGGACAAAAGCCATATGTCTAGCCAAATATGTCGTCTCGACGCGTCTTCTGTCGTCTGCGTCTCTTGGCGATACTGGCTAGGCTACTCGTCTGCTTGCGTTTTATAGGAGCGTTGCGTATACCAGGAGGCCCACTGCTTCCCAACACTACTGATCATGTCCTTTCCGGTTTCTTTCGCATGCCTCTTTGCAGATTCTTTAATGCTCTGTCCAGACAACACGTCGCCGGCCACACCCAAACCTGTCTTTAACGCTCCTTTTCCCAAAGCGAGTGCGCCTCTTTTTATGAGTGGCATAGCACTTCGAATGAGGCCACCGAACAAACTACCCAGACCGTGACCTCGTTGCACTCTTGCCCCAACAAACACGGGCAATCCGTTGCCGACTTGTCTGACGTAGTAGTCTTTGTAAGAATGATTACAACTCATGTTTCAAAGAATGATGGTTTGCGTCGTCGAAAGTGAAGTGTTGCCGTCACGCTACCTCGCTCGAATGGTACGCGACGTCCCGTGTCGTCTCTTATATCGATCTCGATGGTCGTAAATTCTTTGTGCAAGACGGGAACGTATTGTACATTGTCAAAACTTTTGGACACCACGTCTCCGTGTTTCCCTTCTATGGTTACAGCCCTCAAGAGAGGGACGACGACATCCCCGACCACACGCGGTTCCACGAGGTCCGTGTAGACGTACAGGGTGTCGACTCCCTGATTCATGGCCACCGAATACCGACCCTTGTACTCATAGGTATACGCGACGGGGTCGGTCGTGATGACGACGTCACGAGTCAAGCTGGGTGGGCTCGCAATCACGCACGAATCGAAGCCTAGTACGGTCTTCAGATGACTCTGAGGGGGTATGTGAAATTTAACACCCGGCGATAGCTGCAACTTCATCCGGTTAGAGATGGGGCTGAACTTCAGGCGGGCCTTGACTTTATTGGTGCATAGTTTCCTCGGTGCCTCGTTGATTTTGCGCATCAACTCGTGAGCGCTGTTGTAAAAGCCGTGAGGGATGGTCCCTTCCCGGCGAATCTGAGTATCACCGTCGTCACCTGCGGTGTAAATCCCTCGCTCCCCTGTCGCACAAGACAAGTCGAAGTACACGTCCTCCTTTCTTACGTTGTACCAAGTGTGCGGGTATTGAATCTCCACCAGTCCACACTCCCATTGACCGACTAAACTGAAGCGTTGCGGCAAAGCCGTGACATAGTGGGTCAACGTGTTGTCGGGATTTAACTCCATAGACGCGTTGCTGGGCAATGTCAGGTAAAAATCAGACGACATGTTCACCGTGTTTCACCTTCTATGGGTACAGCCCTCAACAGAGGGACGACGACATCCCCGACCACACGCGGTTCCACGAGGTCCGTGTAGACGTACAGCGAGTAAAAACCCTGCGCCATATCTACCACAGATTCGGCTTCTTTAACGTAATAATAATCTGTTCCTTCTTTTTCGGGTGTGGTGTAAACATTCTGGCTTAAACCTAACAAACGCTGAAGTTTCAACGAATACACTGAGAATTATATGTTTTCTACCATGTGTATAGTCACTTTTTGTGTGATGTCACTGTAGCTCAGTTTTATTTGCTTCTCTTTTATCGGTGACTTTATGATTATGTTGATTGCACGAGTGAGCGCTTGGGGACTACCGTAGTGGCCTGCCTCGATATTCACCTTATAACGCATACCATCAGCATTCACGCAAAAATAAACGTCCTCTTCTCTCACGTTGTACCAAGTGTGTGTGTATTGAATCTCCACCAGTCCGCACTCCCATTGACCGACTAAACGGATGCGTTGCGGCAAAGCCGTGACATAGTGGGTCAACGTGTTGTTGGGATTTAACTCCATAGACGCGTTGCTGGGCAATGTCAGGTAAAAATCAGACGACATGTTCACCGCGTTTCATAGGCGGATTAAGTAACAGGTACCCCAGGCAACTGCTCAACAAAGCCGTCCACAGATTAGAGTTTCCGTCTACTTTAGTAAGGTTGTAGATACTGACCAATATAACGGTGTAGAGTATGACGATTTGGCAGAAGAAGACGATTTCCGATTTCGGGCACGTATTTCCAAACAACACCCAACGTCTGCTATTACTGCCTGTGTCTTCGAGCTCTGTGTTTTCGACTCGAACGTCCGTCGTATCTTCCATGACACGAATGACGGCTCGACTGGTGTGTACTAGCCTTTATACGCGACGAGCGACGCTTTATCCAACCAGCTGTTAAACGAGTCGGGATATCCTACCCACTTGACCTGTGTCTTTTTTCCTCGCTTGCGCTGCTGCAACACTTTCTCGACACGATAGAGTTTATCCTTGGTCACAACCACTTTTTGTAGTTCTTGTACGTAAAATGTTCCCTCTATCGGCGAATCTTCATCATCAATCAAACGATAAACAGGCGAATCGGAACGATGAACTGTTTTGACAGTAAATATCTCGTCACTCCAGTTGGGTAAGTAACCTTTTTTGAATTGTCTCTTGACTTTGCTGATACGCACATGGTCGCCCACTTTTAAAACCGGTTTGACTTTTCCGTGTCCTTCATTTCCGTACAACCTTTGCCAAACCTCTTCTTGATTGACCACGTTCACTTCAGACGGTGCCATTCCAATACTTCTATGATAACTGTCGTTGTACGAATCGACTAGGTGGTGTAATACGTCCAGGTACTTTAACGTCTGGTTTTTCGTGAAATATCTCCACATACGTGTCTTCAGAGTACGATTGAAACGTTCCACGATACACGCCTTGGTCTCTTCGTTGTGTGTCGTAAAATGGTGGATACCTTCCTCTTTCAGAAACTCTTGCAGTTGCCTATTCAGAAACTCTTTTCCTTTATCTGTTTGCAATGACAGTGGGCCATCATTGTCCTTTAACAACCGACGAAACGCCGTCGTGAGTGACGGTCCCGATTTGTTCTTCAAAGGAACAGGCCACGCCTTCTTGGAGAACACGTCTATCACGGTCAAAATGAAAGTGTAACCGTCGTTGTACCTTTTCAAACGTGACATGTCTACCAGATCGGCCTGCCATTGTTGATTTATACCACCCACTACGACACGTCTACGCCTGAAACGATATGTCACCGGTTTGTGTAGTGTGTAAGTGTTCCGACAGCCACCGTTTCACCTCTTTCGATGATGCACGTGAAGCATGTGAAGCACGTGAAGCACGATACAGAGCATCGACGCCTCCGTAACTTCCGGTTAGTTTCGTGTCGTAGTAAATACTTTTCAATGCATCGTGTGAACGCTTCGTCTTCTTACCTACGCGAGGATACATGCCGTAATAATGCCGGCGTTGTGTCGTGCAAGACTATTAATACGGCTCCCTACGAACTTTTCCCTCTCGTTCATATCGCTTTGTTCTAATATGCCTTGCATTTCGCCATCCAGTCGACACAAAACAGGATTGGTCGAAGGAGGTTGCAGTTGAACGTTATCCAAAATACGTGGATCGACCAGCGCCATCTTCTTTGTGTGTTCCATAGCCGTGTAGTTACGACTGCAACAATGTCGTCCACAACGGGGCTAGAAGGGACGTAGCCAAGGGAGCTAGTAGGGCTGCAAGGAAACCACCTTTCTGTAGAATACGTCTCTTCTGATGAAGACCGGTTTTCCTGATGACCAAGGTTCTGAGGTCCTTCTTGTACCGACGCAGTTTAGTCTTGTGATCTTTCTTTAGTGGTATGTTCCCTTTTAATATGTTCTGTGCACACTCGCACAGACTGTGTACCAGATCGGGTTTTCCCTTGTCGATGATGGCTCTGGCTAAAGCAGGATCCGCTTTAGCAAGGAGACAAAGGCACAACGCGTTTCTCTTCACTCGCGCCGACATGACGAATGACGAGTGTCACGGCGTGTTTCTATTTATATCTTCGGAAGGTAGGCGTACTGAAATTTGTTTGGTTCCTTAACGATATTTGTACGCAGGCGCAAGTGTTCCGGTGTGGCCTGTTTGAGGTCGACGAACAAATATCCGTGTGGTACGGACGTTGCGTCTCTGAAAGCTTCTTGCATGAACTTTATTTGACCCGGATACATCTGTCTGGCCAAGTTAACCACTTGTGTATTGTCGCGAGGATTCTTGAAGAGCACCATGTACTGTGCGTTTATACTTATAGTGCGACTCTCTTTCCCTTTGGGAAATAAATTTTGCACTAAATATATTACGGACGTGTTGCAATGATGACACTTCTTCGTATACAGTTTGGTGACCCTCTCGTCCGTTTCCGACATGAGATCATCGATAACTACCAAGTTTCTCGTTTTAGGATCGAAAGACGATACATCGGGAAGACCCTCGACAAATTCTATGTCCGGATGTATCGTAGAGAGCGTGAAATACAACGCCTGCCATTCGCCGTAACACCACGTGATCTTTTCGGGCGGTGAGTTTACGAGTGTGGCAGAATGACGTAGTAAAGAGACAACAAACGTCGTTTTACCACAGCCCGTCGGCCCAGCAACGATACAAGTAAAAGGGTGAACTAAACTCGTGTCCATACTTTACGCAACTGATGAAAGAGACTAAGATGCACGGTACTTATACTACATATACTTCAAAAAATGATACAATATAAGGTTTGACCATTTTATTCGTATACAACACAAACATATTTACAGGTCGCGCTCCATTTTCTGCAGTTGGATTAATGTCACCAAAGGGCTCATAAAACCACAAGACAGATTTACAGATCACCATCCATTACTGCCAGAACAATTTGCTTTAATTTGTTTCGCCACTCCTCTGAAAACGGTTCTTGCAACCAACTCCTGATAGTACACAAGTGATCGGACGTCAGGTCGGATAGCTTCAAACCTGCGTCTAACAAAACACACAACCAGTCTTTCATCACTGCAGTCGAATTAATGGCCTCCACAGCCTCATCAAAGTGCATATAAATTAGAATGTCATCAGGTAACATACAATCGTGATGAAATTGACTAGGATCGTCTATCTCGCAAGCGAGACACTATCGTCTCGAGAGTTCGACGATGGCACATGCTATGTGACGTGCAATCGACTTCTTCATTTCCATCGCCGAAAACTCAAGCGTAAAGTTCGGACCAGTGGCGAGAGGAGCGGCAGTTGTCACATCGACCGTGTCGGCGGAAGTTGTCACATCGACCGTGTCGGCGGTAGTTGTCACATCGGCAGGGATGACAGCAGAGAGAGGCTGAAACAGGATACGGAGCCTAGTGTATCACCTCCACGTGAGTGACGTTGAAGTTTGTGTAAGTGTCTCGTCGAGTTTTCTTTATGGTGAGAGACACACGAGTTCCCGTCAACGAGTTCAGTTTGTAAGTCTGCATCGTTTCGTCCATAACAGCAAACGTCTCGGCATTCACGTCAAGGAGAAGAGCCATACACTGGTCGAATAAAGTCAGCCATATAGATCGATCCGTCGCTGTCTCGACAAAACGCATGCGCACCGCGAAATGTACGTCAGAGGGAACGTAACCGTGTCGTTTGCATTGCAAATGTCCCCTATCGTCGGTAATCATACGCTTCTTGCAGTACCTGCACCCGATGTAGAAGGGAGTGTGCTGGCGTACTCTGTCGATGAGGAGACCTCTGATCTCGATAACGGTGTCGGCGCTTACCGATGTTTCTAGAGCTGAGATGTCCACGACGTCTGGTTCCGACGGCTCGGAAGGACGGCTGATCACCGGCGTGATGGGTCGGCTCGTCGGCTCGTCCTCGTCGTTCGAGTCTGATGCATTGCGAGGTCGGTAGTAGTTCGGTATTTTCAACATGATGATGATGTTAGCCGTGCTGTCGTCGTGATACGAATGATGGTCCGATTGGCAAAACACCGCGCTTATATAGTATGTAAATGTGCCGAAAAGTCACGTGGGCGTGCTGAAAGATCTCGGATTATAGAAAATTCAAGAGCACGGACAGCTGAGTAGAATGTACACAAGCGCGAACTGCAGAGTAGTTATATAGTTCACCACTTATCTAACAGGGGTGCTTTCAGTTGATGATGAAATCCGTATGCTTTAATATGGTAAACATTCCCTATGCTTTAACATGGGGAAAAGTCCTATGCTTTAACATGGGGAAAATTTCCTATGCTTTAACATGGGGAAAATTCCCTATGCTTTAAGATGGGGTTCGCTCACTTGTCCACTAGGGGATGGTGTTTGTGGTTCATGAAGTAGCCGTCAGGGGGCTCTATTGCACGCAAGCGTGCAAGAGACACGAATTTGGGCAGTACTTCTACATTTAGTTCACAACTTATCCATCAGATGGCACCATTTGTAGTTCATGACCTATCCGCTAGGTGAATTTAGGTCACACCAAAATCCGCCAAGTGGCGCTAACAGTTAAACCTAGACGCACGAATTTGGACAGTACCCGAACATTGAGTTTGAAAAAAATCCGTTAGGTGACGCTGCTGGCCAAACCGTTTCAGTGGTGGTGCCTTTTTGGTTCCGAAAAATTTCACCAGGGCGCTGGTTTAGTTCATTACATATCCGCCAAGTGGCGCCACCGGCGCACGTGACCTGCATCCGGGGTCTTGATCTTGACCTTTGACCTTGATCTACATCCGGTTTTTTTTACCTTGACCTACATCCGGGTACTTTGCTCTTGCTCTACTCAAACTCAAAGCATCCCCGCTACACCACCTCTGTTACTACTGGCGTAACATACAATAATCAGTAAACAAAATGTTGAGCAGAAGCACGCAAGTGTCGTCGTTAGAGCAAGGGACTGCCGAAGACGTGTGATGGGAATGCAATTTCAAACAAATAAGTCTTGAGTTTTTATACGAAGGGTAGCTATTATTTGAGATGATTTTAAAGAGATTAGTAGTTGATTCCAGAGTGTGGATGTGCAACTACAGTGAAAGCATGTTTATGTAAGGAGCCAAGAAAGTGGAATATCGATGCATTAAAGAATGTTTTACATCTGTCTTATGTGTGTATATCTAGTTTATACTCTGTGTGAATTGGTGTAGTTTTCATGGAATTCGCATCATGAGGACGGGAGGTGGATTCACGTACCTTCAGCGGGTTTGTCGAGACGAAGCGTTAGACAGCAGCGGCCCGTTCTTCTGGAAAGTACTCTGTCACGCCAACGAAGGTGGGCACTGGGTACATCTAAACGGTCGGAAGCGTAATGCATTTTGCATAAATATCGAGAAAACAACATTAAATAATAATTAGAATCGAAGCAATATAAGACAAGTGTGACATTGTTAAGTGATTTACAACAATCTAAAGTTGAAAATATTAAAAACCCAAATCAGACTAGTCATTTGTAATGTTTCCTCGGGATGAATAACTGATAGTCTTCGTTACACTATTTAAACAACTATGACACTGTTGAAAGTCAACTGAGAAAATCCGCGTTATTTTTGCATAAATGTATACAGCTTCAAATGTAACAAGCACATTAGTATAAGGTGATAAATTAAAATGAATTACTTGACCTTTTGAGAATACCTTATTTGGTGTTAAACTGTAAGTCTTCGATTAACCTGTGGTGTATTGTTGTTTTATTAGAGTCTGCCTATTGGAGACAAGGCGAGTGTTCGCCGCGCTACAACCAAAAGGTGTGTCAACTTCCTCTCGGCATTCCTCGCTATCTATGGTCGACACCAGAAGGACAACACTGTCTCTTCCTGTCAACCTCTGCACGAGCCTTTTGTGACGTCACGCTACAGCACGGATCAGGTAGAGTGGTATCACTGACATTGCAATGATGCTTCGATCCTAGGGTTTTTAATCATGTTACACAAGCCAATTTAGAATACAAGTAATTTATGAAGACGGAAATGTTTCTACCTAGGGCCCACTAAACGTAATATTGTGTAGTGTTAAATTGTATGTGCAGCGCAGCTTCCTGTGTGGCGATGTTCATTTTGTAATGCGGGCATGATGGCTTCACCACATATACACATGCACGTGCTTCAGTGTATACACATATTCTGTCCATTAGAAGCCAGACGTTTTGATATCGCATTCGTTCAACCGCACCAAGCTCATACCTATGCTATTTTATGAGTTGACTCTAAATTAATACGTCGCGGTAAAAGTTAACCGGACACGCGATAATGTTTCTCACTCAGTGGACCGCTTCCTCCAAGTACCACACAGGCCACTGTCCACATAGCGACCGTCGGAGATGATCTTGCACACAACTGGACTGACCAGATGAAACGTGGTGACAGAAGAAAACACCAACTGAGAGTACTCAAAAGACACAGGAACACACGCAAACACGAACACACGCACATATAGTTAGATGATTTTACATATTTTCTCTGGATGAAAACTACGACGGTGTTACCATTGTGTCGAAATGTTAGGTGTATGTAGCATGAATGTTTGTTTAGGTCGATACAGCAGCGAAGATATGTCGCATTTTTCATCAATATAAGAAGCTTTTCTGGACATCGGAACAGAACCGGGTAAGTTTACATAATATATCAGAGTATCTCTGCATTGCAAAGCCACCTTTACAGCCGTGACAATAATTGTGAACGATCTGATAAGAATTAAGGCAAAGTGCGCGCGACAAAGCTGTAGTATCAAATAATAGGTACTGAATTAATCTTGGCATCAGAATTTTACAACAAAATTTATTATTAATTGTTTTTGTTTTAGCGTGGACAGGTCAGTGTTAGCGTGTGTGTGTATGTGTGTGTGTGCGTGCGTGCGTGCATGCCAGCGAGCGAACATGCGGGCGAGCATGCGGGCGTATGTGCGTGAATGTGTATATGTGACTGGACTGTGTGTGCGTGTGTGCGCGCGTGTATGTGTGTGTGTGTGTGTGTGTGTGAGAGAGAGAGAGAGAGAGAGAGAGAGAGAGAGAGAGAGAGAGAGAGAGAGAGAGAGAGAGAGAGAGAGAGAGAGAGAGAGAGAGAGAGAGAGAGAGAGAGAGAGAGAGAGAGAGAGAGAGAGAGAGAGAGAGAGAGAGAGAGAGAGAGAGGTTGCATGCATTCGTGATTGTGTGTCAGTGTGAATGCATGTGTGTTCACGCGCGAGTGCATGCGTAGCAGTGCAACTCTTGTTGTACTACACAATTTGTGTTTATGCATAGCTTAAGATAATAACCGTAACATACAGCTATGTATTCACACTCGAATACATGGAGCAAGACCTTTGGGCCATGTCACCAATCAATTTTGGGAAATGTAAATGCCTCCACACAGGACATGGGAACGAAAAGGTAGAATATACAATGGGGGTACTGTACTAAGTACTACTGTAAAAGAAAAGGACGTAGAGTTAACCATTAGTGCTGATATGAAGGTTTCGGAGCAGTGCGGAATTGCAGAATCAAAGGGACATCAAATCCCTGGATAGTAGTAATAGAGGTGGTGTACCGCGCACCGTTGTCGCGTCGCGGAGGAAGAGGAAAGTACCCGGATGTAGGTCAAGCACCCGAATGTAGGTCAAGCCCCCCGGTGTATGACAAGGGTGCCGGTGGCGCCACCTAGCGGATAGGTTATGAAATAAAAATGTAACCACCTGGTGGAATTTATTCGAACTAGATTGACCAGTAGCGCCACCTAGCGAATTTTTCGAGCCTCATACTGCAAGTGGTGCCCCCCCTGGCGGTCAAGTTGTTAACTAAATGTTCGAGCACTGCCAAAATTCGTGCGTCTTGGTTTGACCACTAGCCCCAACTAGCGGATTTTTGTGAACTAAACTACCCCTTAGCAGGTAGGTCATGACCTTCAAGTGGTGCCATCTGGCGGATAAGTTGTGAACTAAATGTAGAAGTACTGTCCAAATTCGTGTCTCTTGCACGCTTGCGTGCAATAGAGCCCCCTGACGGATACGTCATGAACCACAAACACCACTTTATGTGACGTCATGATGCAGTGACATCGTTATAACTCTGCAGTCTGTGCTTTTGAATTTTCTACTCTACAATCTGTGATCTTTCGACACGCCCACGCCACCTATATGTTCTGTTGAACTGTTATAAAAGGCCTGCGTCTGTTTTTTGTGATCGTTAAATCTTACATTTTGGAAGATGAACAACATGACTAGTGATAACGTCCGACAAGGGTTTTGCTACCGAAGGCGCAGCCTTCTCCGGCTATGGGACCACTCGACCTCTCGACCCAGACAATCAACCCGGACCAACAGCCAACGACCAGTTCAACGACCAGTTCGGCGACCAGTTCAACGACCAGTTCGACGACCAGTTCAACGACCAGTCCGATGACCAGTTTGACGATCAAAACAATTTCGTCTCTGTCATCAGCTCCGGCAACCAACCCAACCATCAACCTGACGCCATCACCTCCGACGAAGCGTCAGAAGCTTCACGAGACTTCGGATGACACATCACACGAGAGTACTGACGAGACAAGAGACGAGACTATGACCGAGATGTGTCATGAGACTTCGGATGACACATCACACGAGAGTACGAACGAGACAAGAGATATGCCACGAGACTTCGGATGCCACATCACACGAGACAAGAGACGAGATTATGACCGAGATGTATCACGAGACTTCGGATGACACATCACACGAGAGTACCGACGACAAGAGACGAGACTATGTCCGAGATATGCCACGAGACTACGGATGGTACACTCACTCACTCACTCACTCACTCACTCACTCACTCACTCACTCACTCACTCACTCACTCACTCACTCACTCACTCACTCACTCACTCACTCACTCACTCACTCACTCACTCACTCACTCACTCACTCACTCACTCACTCACTCACTCACTCACTCACTCACTCACTCACTCACTCACTCACTCACTCACTCACTCACTCACTCACTCACTCACTCACCCTTCGTGTATGTTCACTCACTCACTCACTCACTCACTCACTCACTCACTCACTCACTCACTCACTCACTCACTCACTCACTCACTCACTCACCCTTCGTGTCTGTTCACTCACTCACTCACCCTTTGTGTCTGTTCACTCACTCACTCACTCACTCACGCCGGCCCTTCGTCGTTTTCTAACATTTTATCTTTTCAACATGTTACTGTGGTAACATTTTCGTAACTTTCTGACAATTCGACGGGTTATCGCGTGACATCTCACATCTTTCTGACAACTCGCAGGGTTATCGCGTCAAACCCCTCCGTTTTCAGGAAAACAGACGTGTTATCGCGTCAAACCCCTCCGTTTTCAGGAAAATAGACGCATGTGTTATCGCATCTCGAGACGACAGTGTCTCGCTTGCGAGATAGACGATCCTAGGCAATTTCATCACGATTGTATGTTACCTGATGACATTCTAATTTATATGCACTTTGACGAAGCTGTGGAGGCCATTAATTCGACTGCAGTGATGAAAGACTAGTTGTGTGTTTTGTTAGACGCAGGTTTGAAGCTATCCGACCTGACGTCCGATATTACCCCTAGCGGCTAGGTCATGAACTATTAGTGGTGCCACCTGGCGGATAAGTTGTGAACTAAATGTAGGAGTACTACCCAAATTCGTGTCTATTGTACGCTTGCGTGCAATAGAGCCCCGTGACGGATACATCATGAACCACAAACATCATCCCCTAGTGGACAAGTGAGCGAACCACATATGAGTACTGCAAATATTCGTGTCTCTTGTTTTTGTCGAATGCTTACTCCTGGTGGATATATCATCATCAACTGAAAGCACCCCTGTTAGATAAGTTAAGAACTATATAACTACTCTGCAGTTCGCGCTTGTGTATATTCTACTCAGCAGTCCGTGCTCTTGAATTTTCTATAATCCGAGATCTTTCGGCACGCCCACGTGACTTTTCGGCACATTTACAAACTACATAAGCGCGGTGTTTTGTCAATCGTACCATCATTCGTATCACGACGACAGCACGGCTAACATCATCATCATGTTGAAGGCACCCTACTACCGACCTTGCGAGGCGGCAGACTCGAGCGACGACGACGAACCAACGAGCAGACCCGTCATGCCGGTGACCAACCGCCCTTCCGGCCCATCGGAACCAGAGCTTGTGGACGTAATGGACGCGCCATCTCTAGAATCAACGGTAAGCCCCGACCATGCTTTTAAGGTCAAAGGTCTCCTTATTGACAAAGTACTCCAGCATACTCCCTTCTACATCGGGTGTAGATACTGCAAGAAGGGTATGATTGTCGATGATAGGGGCCATTTGCAATGCGAACGACACGGTTGTGTGGCCACTGGCATGTATACCATGGCTCGAACGAGCCCTGCTGAGGGGAAGGCCATATCGATCCCGAGATATTTACCACCATCGCGGAGGTCCTTCACCTGCCCGGACTGTAAGACCTATTTCACACGGAAAGATAGCTGGAAGCATCACATTGTACGTGGCAGTTGTACCCGTGTGAAGAAGAGGATGTCCGATGAAGCCAAGTTGTATACACCAGTGGTGAGTCATACTATATATTGTTTTACTATATACTTTCCCCAAAATGGTGTCCCCATAGCTTCCGCTATAAGGGTGTCCACTGTGTCTTTAGTTCCGCTAAAACTTCGCCCCGTTTTATTATTTCCTATAGGGTTGGACTCGACTATTACCTGTTAACATCCGGGTACATAATATTATGTCACGTCTTTGCTTCCGAGATTATGGCCCCCTACGTTGTCCTTCATATCAACATCTGGCAACGTCTTTACTTCCTATACGAATTTGGGCAGTACTCGAACATTTAGTTAACAACTTGACCGTCATGTGGCACCACTTGTAGTGTGAGTTTACGGGAAATCCGCTAGGTGGCGCTACTGTTCAAACTAATCTAGGTCGAATAAATTCCGCCAGGTTGTTTTATTTTATTTCATAACTTATCCGCTAGGTGGCGCCACCGGCACCCATTTATCTACATCCGGGACCTTGACCTTTGACCTACGTCCGGGTGCTTGACCTTTGACCTTGCCTTGCATCCGGGTACTTTCCTCTTCCTCCGCGACGCGACAACGGTGCGCGTAACACCACCTCTATTACTACTTTGGATTAATTAGGCGAAATATAGCCTATAAGGAAAAAGAACTAACCGCTGTGCAAAACAATAGTGAGGCCTCATTTAGAATATTGTATTCAAGCGTGGAGGCCATATCGCAGGAGGATATATATATGCTAGGAAGAGTGCAGAGGAGAGCAACTAAAATTATAAAAAAACTGAGGGATCTTAGTCACGAAATAGCCTAAAAAAAATAAAAACGCTAGAGACCAGGAGATTGAGAGGAGATTAGATAAAAAAATTAAAATATTGAATGGTTATGAAAATATTTATAGAAATATGTTTTTCTTAGTTAAGAAAGATAGAAGGACTAGAGGACATGAAGTTACATTAGCAAAGGAGCAGTGTAGATTATACATACGAAAGTTCTCGTTTTCACAAAGGACTGTAAATGAATGGAACAGATTATCTGCTGATTATGTGGGTGCAAGTAGCGTGAATATGTTTAAAAATAAAATCGACACATACCTCAGAATACACATAGATAAAAGGGTTGGACTCTCGATAAGCCAAAGGGCTTCCTTGTCCACCTGCCATCTAGAGTTAATTCTCAGGGTGGCAATCTTGTTAAATTTTGTTAAATCTTGTTAAATCCATCGGCGGACGAACTCGACTATGCGTTATTAAACGAACTCTTGCCATTCATAACTGGACATCCTAGGTCACATTCATCTGGTAGCAGTGCAGTGGTGACAGAAAACACTCATGGTGTTATAAACAGCTACAACAGTCTTCCAATAATAAACAAGGTCGCGAGGAACCAGGAGCAAGTTACCAGTTCTGGTGGAGACTCTGTGTCCAGTGCGACAATGGATCTACCGATCTCTCTCTATGAAAGTACTGGACTCAAGATACAATTGCTATTTTTTGCTATTAATTATTCAGCAGCAGATTTCAATGAAACGAATAGCATTGGTGCGATGTGTGCTTTTGGCGAAGTGAAATAAGGTTTGATTTAAAGGCGTCGTTGGAATTACGATATGCAGTAACATTTGCGGTGGTATTTAATTAACGGTATCAATAGGATAGTGGAAGCAAGAACGGCGGTGACCATAACATCATCCAAGACTTCGAAAACAAAACGAAATACTGATAATGGCTCAAAGACTGTTAGTCAATATCAATCAGTAGTCAATACAAGTAACCAATTTAGATTAAAATAAAATAAAACCAACCACTATGCACAATTGCGCTGTTTTTTGGTAAAGAAAATAGTTGCAGAAACGCGAAAATAATATTTCTAAAGCCACCTAAAATGCCGGTAGTAGCATGTCAGCAACTGATTGCTTCTGTATTTCAGTCTGGGAGCGAGGTCTTCTGACGCGGTCGGGGGCCAAGAACGAGTTTCAACCACTGTTTGTCGAGTCCGGATGCGACGTTGCCCTCACGCAGTCGGGGGCTATTGGAGAGTTTCACCGGCAGATGGTGGCCTCAGTTGTGGGCTCTTCTTTCTGCGGAGCTCTTTCATGGGCAGCGACATCCAAACAAACTCATCGTCGACAAATGCCAGTCAACTGTCTAGTCAGGTAGGTCGATTTAGGGAACCCGACCGTCGTTACGAATGTAAGGCGTATACAAGTGTACATTAAGCATGAATGTTTTTGTGGCAGATTAAAACAAAACAATATTTTTTTTTCAGGGGTGCCTTAGTATGTTGGGGGTGGAAATTGTGAGCGATCAGTTTTTAAGAGGTTTTCTTGGAGTCAGTATATCATTTGATCGAACAGTGAACATGACATAACGACGGTCCAACACACTGGTAAGGTTTCTGAAATTACAACAACGATTTTCATATGCATAATCATGTGGCGATACACAAAGATGTCAGTGCTGCAAATACAAAGTATACGCATCATACTATATAATATAATAAATTACGATTATCACAACGTGCTTATTTTAAAATATATATATATATATATATATAAGCACATTGTGATAATCTTAGTTTCGTCGCGACATAAATGTGTATTTCTATTTTCAATATATTTTCAGGGTGCCACTCCAGAAAGGTTAGTGAATTAGTCTTACAAATCCTTATTTTCATAATGTTAGGCTACAGGATCACAATATCACGAAGTTGCATAATAATATCATAGGCGCGGTAGGTGGGCTGAGCCGGAGCTTCAGCACCATTCCGCCTCCGCCGTTGTCGGATCAGATTTTTCGGCGACCTTCAACATATTTTGAAGCTTACTACAAACTTCCAGTTGCACCCCCCCTTGAGGTTCGCCAAAATTACCCACCGTCAGGCTCAACAAAAACCTCGACCTGCACCCACCCTTTAGGATCGCCAATAAAACCACATCCAGGCTCTCCAGAAACCTCGATTTGCACTCCTCTTGGGGTTTGCCAAAAAGCACCTTCAGGTTCACCAAAACTTCAAACTGCACCGATAAATGCACACCCCTTCACATTATATTAGGGGGCTAAATTATCTTCACCCCCAACAAACTATTGTGTGCGTACGTGCTACCTACTTATGTGTTAATTTTAATTGCCCAATATAGCAACCCTGAATAAGGGGTTCTGGAGGGGTTAGTCTTGTAGCGAGGTGGCGCAGTGTCTAGAGCACCGGACTCTCTATCTAGAGTACACGGGATCGAATTATGTGGTCCCGTGTCGAACTTTGTATAAATTAGTACCTGTTGGATATTTGTGTGTGAATAGTCTTAATAATAATAATAATAAGATAACTTCTATTGCGCCTAAATCCTTGGAAACCAAGCTCAGAGGCGCATCAAAACAAAAGGGTTGGTCAATCTCAAAGTCCATAAGTAGTTTTCCAGTTGTCAACAGATGGGTCAAGGCGCTAGGGAGCTAAGGTGGATAAGCAAGGTTGTAAAGATACGTTTTTAAATGACGACGGAATTTTGTAATATTTTCAACTGATCTAACACTAAGAGGAAGCATATTCCAAAGAGTTGGTGCAGCAACAGAAAAAGCCCTAGTTCCAATGTTAGTGTTGGCTCTAGGAACAAAAAGTAGGTCAGAACTAGATGATCGAAGCTGGATAGATTTTCTTACAGGAGTAAGCAATAAATGCAAATAAGATGGTTGCTTATTGGACAGTGCCTGATATGTAATGGTACAGATCTTAAAAATTATACGATATCGTACAGGAAGCCAATGTAAAGACTTCAAAAGTGGCACAGAGCGAGAAAAACGAGGAGATCTTGTAACTACTCTTGCTAGACAATTTTGGACACGCTGAAGTTTTGTGATATCCTTGCTAGCGATATTATAAAGGAGGGAATTGCAATAGTCAATTCTGCTGCTAACAAGCGCTGTTGCAATAGTCTTAGCAACAGAAAATGACATATACCGGCGAATACGGCGAAGATCACGAATATGATAAAAACAGCAGCGACATGTTTGAGATATATGTTGTCGGAAATTGAAGTTTCTATCAAAGATTACTCCTAGATTACGCACCGAGGTTGCTGGCGTGATGTACTGATTCAAAATACGCGTAGGGAAAAAACCATCCAGTTTACAACGCTGCATTCGAGTACCAATAATGATCAATTCAGTTTTATTTGCATTTAATTTCAACTTGCTGTCAGTCATCCAATGGAAGATATCTTGAAGGCAATCACTAAGTTGGTTAAGGGAGCGATTTGTATCCGGGGTAGCCAACGAAATATAAATCTGAGTGTCATCAGCATAAAGATGATGATCTAAGTTATGTTTTTGTATAACAGAGCTTAGTGGCGTGGTGTAAAGAGTAAAAAGCAAAGGCCCAAGAACAGAACCCTGGGGAACACCAAATAAAGCCGGCAGTGCAGCTGAAAAGCAGTTCCCAATCTTTATAGTTTGGTATCTATCAGTTAGATACGAAGAAAACCAGCTTAGAGCTGTGCCAGATATGCCGTACCACTTTAATAGGCGTTCAATGAGAATGCTGTGATCAATCGTGTCAAACGCGGCAGAGAGATCTAGTAAGGTAAGTGCAGTCACTTTACCATTATTAATGTTCAAGGTAATGTCATTATGAACCTTTAAAAGGGCAGTCTCTGTTGAATGAAACTGCTTATATGCTGATTGTGACACATTAGTTAACACATTTGTGCTAATGTGAGACCTTAGACGACTTGCTACAACCTTTTCTAGTATTTTGGAAATGAAGCTGAGATTAGAAATAGGTCTATAACTGTTTAGGTCTTGCTTAGGCAGAGATGACTTCTTAAGAAGTGGTGTGACATGGGCGTATTTAAAATCATCAGGAAAACAGCCAGAGCAAAGTGATGCATTTATAATATTTGTTATAGGTCCAATTAGTGTATCGAGACATGCTTTTAGCAGCATTGTTGGAAATGGATCAAGTGCACAAGATTTATTTGGGGAGGACATAATTATTTTCCTAACTTCATCAACTGTTGCAGGTTCAAATGATACAAGTTGAGAATTTACTTGTGGAAAGTCCACACTGACATTACTTATATTATGATGTGGGAAAGCAGAACGAATGATACTGATTTTATTCTTGAAGTGACTAGAGAACGAATCACATAGAGACTTAATTGACATATGATCAGGTAACGATGGAGTAGGCCGTCTGTGTAGAATGTTATTGATGCAGTTCCATAACTGACGCGGATTATCAGACTTATTTATGACCATATCTGTAAAATAATCTGATTTAGCTTTAGCCATTTGTCTGTTACAGAGGTGACATTGCTTAGAATAACGCGATCTATCTAACGGCGAGCGTGATTTGCGCCATACACGCTCTAAATAACGACGACGCCTTTTAGATAGTATAATTTCAGAAGTCATCCATGGAGCCGGTGGCCTTTCTGACACCCATTTGGATTTTATAGGTGCATGTTTGTCAAGTAGTGCATTGAGTACTTGACAGTACTGTTTATATAAGTCAGATAGATGTTTTTTTGGATCTGTGATAAGGTCAGATATAAGGATATCAGCCATTAAAGCTGTAATGTCAATCCTATGAATGGCTCTGTAAGACACATTGTGTTTCGATTGTAAAGGGGCTATAGAACCATTAATATTGGCAATGACAGTATGGTGGTCTGATAACCCATCTGAAACAGTAGGTGCTTGGATATTATTACAAGTTGAACGGGTTATCAAGAGGTCAAGCCAATGGCCATGTATATGTGTCGAAAAGGTAACATGTTGTTTCAAATCAAATGATGCCAGAATATCATCAAACGTAGTTGTAGTTGAAGAAGGTATATCCAAATGTAGATTAAAATCACCAAGAATGTAAAATTCTGAGTGAATGACTGCCAGATTTTCCAACATATCCTGAAAGTCTTCAAAGAAATTGGCAGGATGTCCTGCCAATTTCTTCGCGCATTAACTGGCTGAATCATTCACCGAGAAGTCGAGATGGTATTCGATTGAAGAGGTCTGCCAGGGATTAAAGTGTAAAGCGCTTTGAGCAGTCCTGAGGATATAGACTCGGAAACGGGGGGGGGGGGGGGGGGGGGGCAAAGGGGCAACTGCCTCCTGACATTTCTGTGGGGGGCAGACATATGGTTCTGCCCACACCATTAAATGTGAGCGTGAATGTGTGTTGTTGCGGCTAGTGTCAAATGTAAATTTTATCAGACGACTAATGTGTATTTTTGTTGACTGTGAAAGGTGTGTGTGTCATTGGATGGTAGACATGTTGGTTTGTGCGAAAATTTGTTGAAAGCACGATGTTGTCCGATACGTATTTAGGCAAGTTCTTGTGCAATACCGGGCAGGCATATTCAAGTACTGGTCTAATCACAGATACGTGTATTATAACCAAGTCATTTTGGTTGATACCAGCCCGTTTCAACTGATAGATCATATACACTCTCTTTCGTGCCTTTGATACTATTTCATGTACATGCGCATTCCAACTTAAATCCGATGATATAGTTACGCCGAGAACTTTTACTTGAGAAACTATCGTAATATCTGTCCCATTTATATCAATATACGGCAGAGATTCTACAAATGTTCTATCTTTACCGAAACATCTAACCATTTCTTTTGTCTTACTCGTATTGATGCGCATCTCATTATTACTAGACCATCGCTCAATAATGTTGGCAGAATCCTGTATAACAGATATCATACTTTGTTTGCATATTTCAAATATAGTGCAATCGTCAATATATTTAAACGTAGGACAAGATTTTTGCAAATCATTTATATGAACCAAAGTGTTTTGGTCCTGAGAAAGTGCCCTTTATCTTAGAAAGGTGCTAGTCAACCGGACCGGCAACTTAAAAAAGGTAGCAAAGCTACTGGTCCGCGTTTCAGCAATGGCATACACCTATTGTTTAGCAATGGCCTGCAAAACAATAGGTCTGAAAGAAAAAGACGGGGGGAGACAGTGCTTTTTTTCTTTCTTTTTTCCGTCGCGCCGCTGATGTCAATTTGCCTTCTCCACCTTCTTTCCGCTGTCTCGGTTGAAATTATAGCATCCGAAGACGGAGACAATTTTTTCGCCTCTGTGCCGCCTATTACTGGGAGGGGACACAACCATGTCTACCCCCCGGGGAAATTCGAGAGAGAGCAACTGTCCCCCCCCCCTCCGACCCTCCCTGTTCGCGCGCCTATGGAGCCACACTCTTCTGGGTCCTGGTCATGATGTGTGGTCTTCGCGACTTCTTATATGAAGTGTTCTATTCGTGGATTCTGCAGCCATGTCTCACGGATATGTCAATAACGCTTGTCAGAGTTTACGCCATTTTTCTAACAGTTTCCCAGGCATATTTATATATATATATATATATATATATATATATAACTATAACGTGCGCGTTTCGTGAGCATCACGTCCCACGACAAAGGAAATGGGGCTATATTGAGTGTAAAAAACGCATTTTTATTAACAGCTTATTTTATGTAAACAATTATTTCTGGTGGCCAGTTCTGACGACAAGCTGATGTTTACGGCCTTAAAACGGTGTAATGTCCCCGGAAAAGTAGGCAGTCACACGGACCAGTAATACAGAAAAGTTACTGACCCGACGGCAAAGTAGGTGGTCAGTGACGACCCGCTAGCGTATATTTCAAACACTGGTAATAACCGATGTCATTGATTTGTTGGCCACTGAGGGGGCTAGGCTTAAATGCTTGTAATATATGACTGCTGCCCTGATGTAAAATCCTTGCGCCGATGCCAACAGTACTGATACTGATTACAATAACAGCATCGTTGTTTTTGGAGAGTGTAAGGTACCCCACACACAACTTGTTTATTGTCATTTCTATATTCCTACAATGTATTGGCGCGTTCCATGTTTACAGGAACAGTTTAACTAATACATAGTAAACGAGTGTTATTGAAAATTAGATCGAGTAATGCCTACCAATATATGTTTCGTGTATTGAGAGAACATATATACCTTACTGTTAATATGCCATTGCCTTGACAACAACATTCCATTACTTATTTATATCTCTAACCGACTAGATCCTGCTCCCAGCGGCCGGATTTGCTTCCCAGTCAGGATGTGAGTGACGCCAAGCAGGCAGTGTATACAGTGTATACACTGTATCATTGGACCCACTGGTTCCTATATGATGAACAAACTGTGGCGCCCTGTGGAGGAGAGTGGTTCGCTATTCAGTACAGGTTTTCACAGGTTGTTGAAATACCGTGTAGAATAGAACAGCATAGGAATGTTTATTTTTTACATAATTATTTAAAAGTATCATGCTTATTTCGTCTACAGTTTCCCGTATAGGTGAAAATAAAATATCCATGCAATTCGGTGATGTTATAAAATGCGGCTGAAGTTGTTGACCAGAATCAGTGTATGTGCACAACCTGTTGTGTTTAGATACTGAACACAGGCAGGATTTGAACCTGCCACACACGACACTGGGACACAGCTTTGCTATAAACTGCACAACTCAACAAAATGGTTAGACAAATGACTCACACAAAGTATTTGGGTCAGGCCACGGAAAATGTTTCCATTTCAAATTCACTACCTTCCTCTTGTCTCATGGTCATTATTTTAAGACATATTACTATATACTTCTAATTTCAGGCTAACTGTAAGACACATATCCTCAGAAACACATATGAATTTTCAATATTATAATTGGTTATCTTTAAATGGCATATATCTGTGGATGTTCTAATATCCTGTCCCTGTTTTAATGAAAATTTCATGACAGATATCATGTTCAGATTTCCCGCAGCTTAGCCATATTAAACTCAAAATTGACTTTACTACCTCTATAGATTAATGTATACCTAGTGTCTCACATGCAATGTGACTTGCATTATGTCTGTCATGTGCACAATTAGCCGTGATGTCCGTCACGAAAGCTTTTGTGATCACTTCAATGTGCATATTTACACAAACCTTCATATGTAGTGAGTGTACATTATCATTGCACGAGTTTTCCAGCATCATAACGTATCGACATGATCAGTTCTGCTCAACTGTGCGCAGATATATGAAGTGTGAAACAAAATATTTTTCTTTTCCTTGTGGTAAATAAGATTTTATTATTAATGTGTTGTAGATGCACATAATTAAAGAAAGTATACATCAGTTGCATAGTGTCTACAATGTTCGTCTACAAAAACGCACATGTGCACCACAATTGTAGGTACACTTGTATTCATAGATGCCTAATGAACATTTATCCCTTGGGCCATGATGAATACATCTGCTTGTGAGCTTTCATTATGATAACAAATAATTATATTGGTAGTCACAATCGTTTTAGCTGAAAGTGAGTGACGGACATCATATCTACTGTGTTTATGATGATGTTTTTGAAACTGTTACTCTTATAACATATAACCGACAATATGTGTATATTTTGTGTAGATAAACTCGTATCAACCAATTACTATGATTTTAAGAAAACTACTTGATGTTTGATGTTTCAGTTATTAGTACTGGTCTGCAATGCATGAAGATGAACGGTACTTGGGGAAACGTGTCGGTCCAGAAAAGATAGCGACGTAAATAGCATGGAGCATGCCAACGTAAATGATGTCAAATGTTTCCGAAATTCAGTTCACAAAGATCAATATAACACATCCAAATGTTACCTTTTATATTAACATAGTAAAGCTGATCAACGAAGACACATCAATTCGTACGTGAGGCTGACTGCTTATTAAGATAAAGTAGCCACAACGTGGAAATGGCTTAACCAATTATGTTCGTCAGCGAATTCGTTCATATTCTTTGTCCCAATCATGCTGCTATATAAACGTTTTGATCATCTATCTATATACGATTTGATGACTGCGCGTAAAAAGCAACGGCCGGTATTATTCCCATATTGCTCCGGGGCGAAATGGGAATAAATGCTCTAGCTCGACACCAGTTTGAAGTACTGCTTCGTTTCTGTGCTTGTTACATAGTATCATATGCACTAACACTAACAGTCTGACGAACTTGCACGCAGATATTTCGGCGGTATATATATACGATTTAACAACTATCCGATTGAAATTACGGCATTATTTCCATACTGCCCCAGGGCGATATCGGAATCAACGGCGAATCCGATACGGCCGGGCATTATGGGAATTCCCATAATGACCCGGGCGAAGTGGGAATCATTCCCACTTTGCCCTGATTCCCAAAACGCCCCCAACAGCGACACCGTCACCACCAGTCAGTTACGTCTCGGCTTGTTAGTCGCCTCTGCATTTCTACTTCCCGCGCGTCTTCGTTATCATGCTTACGGTCACCAGAACGCTCTGGTCTATCTTGCAATACTGGCCCTTGTCTTTGCGGTTGAAACCGATATCCAACTACTTCTGAATCTATTTCATCAGACGAAGAATCAGAACCGTAACGATATGCCATCTTGTCTAAACTCAATGGGTAATATCGCACAGCGCCACCTGACGTTTTTTTGGAAACACTAATACACACAAAATCCAGAAAAGTACGCAGCATTGCTTACGTCATTTTCTGTTCAAAATGGCGGAATTCATGAAATTCGATAGAGGGTGTGTTCAAATATTTTTTACTACTAAACCACTGACGTTAAAAATATGATTATAGTTGGAAATAGTTAGTCTGCATTAACTCTTTTAGGTGCTTAATCCCAAAAAGTTCCCTTATGTTTCCCTTTAACGTAATGTAACCACTCCTCTAACGGTACATATTTTCACGGGACACTATCAGTGTATCACCTGTTATTGAACGCTGACCTTATTGAAACAACTACGATAGACCCAGGTGAGGAATTCGATCTGAGGCTCCAGCAGTCTTTTGATTTTGCTTGATCTATTGTACAGGATTTTATTTCAGTTGGATTGCACTGCTAGCTCCATATGCGTTAGTGAGTGTGTGAATAGTTCACGTTATTTGAATGTTCTTGTTAACTGAGATCGTGCACAGCATCGCTGTGACTAGCTGTCCAAGACACATTCACAACTTTGTTTTATAGGCATAATTAATGCATTTATTAAATTCACACTAATTTTGTAATTATATCATAAATACCCAATTTAAATTAACTTAATCTAAATTATATCATAGATATGGCATACAGTTATATTAATATTTTTAATATAAATCTTAGCATGTAAATGACTGCATACTTTTTATGTATGAATATCTGTACATGCTATTTGTAACAGTTGAGATTGACATATGGAACAATTATTTGAATATATTTCAGAGTTAATTAGTTCATATACAGTAGGCCTATAATTATATCGCATTTGTAAATGTTGTTAGAATGTAATATTTAGGTATTATTAAATTTATTTATGCATCTAGGACAACTGTACCTATAATAAAATTACTGAACACAAAAGTAAAATGAAAAATGTTATATACAAAAAAGAAAACAATTAATAGTAAGCCAGCTGTTTTATAGATACAAGAATACAAGGACTGACAAGAAAGGTGGGGAACAGGCCATACGCAACCTACACATTTGCCATGTCTCTGTATTCTAATTTGGTTGTGTGACTTTGTAACATTCATTTGTTCATAGCAGCTGTTTATTATATTATTTGACATGTGGTTTGTAGTTAACTGTACATATCATCAGAGCAATTGTGAAAATAAATACAAACAAAAATACAAATCCAAGAAATTTTATATTATTAATCGTACTGTTGTGTTCATTTGGTAAAATCATTAATGTCTTCTCGTATTTCCACGCACAGTATTAATGAAAAACATCTGTGTTTATAAACGAACGCACAAGAGCGCATCCGAAGGAACAACGCACGTAAACATGGAACGTAGAGATCGTGCGCATCTTTGTGAATGTGGTCCGTCCGGTCCGCCCGTTCGCGGTCCGCCTTTTAGTGTGGACCTAGTTTGACTCAGCTAACTTCCGCACTTCGCGTAGGGATTCAGCCAAGGCTAGTTTTGCATGGCAAACAGCCCTGGTTTGAGAGGATGGGTGGAAGCTCTCATGGCTGTCAACAAGTGGGCAGTCAAAACGCGACTCTGAGCCAGACTATATCTTCCTGGCGAAGTCACGCAGCCAGGCGAGAGTCGGTTAAGCGAGACTGTTTAATTTGTTATTTCATAGTTGGCTTGAGAGCCAATCATCGTCTCTACCCGATTCTGGGGTAAAGCCTCCTAGATACAAGATATTTACACACCGATACACGGTTCTACCATATATGGGCATCCGCCATCTTAAATAAGTTTTCGAAAACGAGACTGCGAATAAATAAAGACACATGCGCCGATATAGATAGCCATTTCTAATTCTATGTTAATGTTATTTTTCATATGTAAGTTACAACCACGTTTTGAGACATATACAGCTGTATACATTCGTAAATACCTACACGTTTATACAGTTTGCTGTTTATAGTATTAAGTTGATACAATTGAGTGTGATAAAGTTGACCATTATGGAATGGTAAAATACAATAAATAAAAGGCGCCACCACCGACAGTTGAAGGCTCACAGCAAAACGCAACGAAATTGTAATGTATACACATCACAGAGCGTTGTTGTGTATTGGAAGATTTATGTATTGGCAGAGTTGACTATTACGAATAGGTTCGTACAGTTTCGCCCGATAACGTGAAATATGTTGTAGATTTACACCAACACAGAGAATGTGCTACACCGTCATTAGTTGCCGCTAATATATATAGCTACGTAGTTTTGCATAACATTAATTTAATGTCTCGCAAACATCGTTATGCCTCATTTCCTGTGAAAGGTTAACTTAGTGGGATATTGAATACCCATTCATTGACCAAGATTCAGTGGGCCTCACCCAGGATCACATTTTTGCCAGTCCAATTTTTTTCAGACATGTTACGAAGTGCGGTCAGGCACACGATTGAATACGCGATCGGATGCGGGATAGGACATGCAACTATGAGTATATATATATATATATATATATATATATATATATATATATATATATATATATATATACATACACCTGCATGGTAAATTTTGGTAATCATACTTAGTGTGTCCAATCATAAAATATAAAATAAACTAAAAGTACAGTGTACATATTACCATTTATGAAGGCACGGCAGAGAACATGGCTGAATGCATATCTCACGTGTGATCAGAAATGTAAGTAGCATTTTTCGTGTCAAACGGTGCATTTTCAGTTTACAAGTGAAAAAAGAAGCCCATTTCTGTTCAGAAAAGTAATATTTTATTTCAAAGTTAACTTTGAAAAATAATACATTCTATCAAATATTTAAAATATCACAACGTTATGATCTATGCACACAATAACATAAATGTCTGGTTATTCCTCATGCAGCAGTGCTTAATATATGCATCAACAAATGTAATTTATACAAGCAATCATATTAAGAATTATGAATGTTCAAATCACTGATGCTGTTTCATTTTAGCTAGCGCTATATATGTCGCCATCCAACGGAATTTGTTAGAACTACAAAACGCGGGATATATCACTTTGAGTCTTCAATGCGCTTAGCGGACAGCCCGACAACGATCGCAAAATGGTTTATGTTAGCGCCTTTCGCCCACGTCCATGTTTACGTCGGTTGATACCAAGGTCAAGGTGCCTATATTTAGACAGGTTATATTTTCACTGAGCGAAATCATGGCAGTCTACAATTGGAGTTTTTGTCTGCCATTTGGGAGGCTACCACGTGCGTCAGTGCATATGTTCTGGCGCGCGTGCCTCCAGAATGGCGGACTAACCGCTCCACTTACGTACTTTGAAGAATGACGTCGTAAAAATGGCATGGACGGGCAGGCCCGTGAAAAAAAACGACATGGACGGACCCGTCCACAATAAATTTGACTTTTTATTAATATACCCGTCCACAGGACGGGTGTAAGGGTGATGAAGGGGGTCACATATTTTCATACAGCCAGGGCCCAACTAGTTAGAAGATCTTGCTCTAACTGTTACCCGTGCCATGGTCAAATCAACTGGAGGTTGTAAAAAAGTACTATTAAATTAAACTGCTTTAAATAGCCTTAAATGAACAGATAAGATCGAATATTCACTTAAAAATAAGTTACAATAATACACCGTTCATTTATATACACCTTGGTATATCGTAAGGCTTATTTATATCATAAAATAATTTGCTTTAATCACTTAATTGAATGAGCAACACCAAAGTTTTGTAGCCTTTGTTTTTTGCTTTGTTCTCGTACCCACGTGCGTTTATTTACTCGCAACTCTGATCTAGCCTAGGTCAAGATGACATTATAATAAAAACATAATACCTACCGGTAACATTGGGCGTGATTGGCAGGAACTTAATAATCCAGGCAGTAATGAGGGGCCAATGCTGCCACCTCACGGGTCCTGGATAATCGAGGCTACCAGTATGCACAAAAGTAAACATAATACCGCCAACGCATTATTATATGCTTTGCTACCACAAAGTGGTCGGCACGTGGTATGAATTTTGTATCACTCCGCCATTGTAAATATCCCCGACACATGTTTACCATATTTTATGATATAGTGCTATTGGCACAACATGCATTTTGATCGACACATAGTATGTTAGTGTCATTCGCAAAATCGCATGAAAGTGTAATATATGATTAGTTTGCTTAAAGTTATGATTTCTTGTAACGGATTCTTTCCCCGGATGCAGAGGCCGCGTAGTTCACTGATCTGACAAGCGAATGCCATGTTTACGGAGGCTATAGTTCAAAGTTAAAATGCCATAACAGTCTGTACCTGAAAGGGTTTGGTGTCGTTTGCTTGTGCGTAATAGAGCAATCTTACGTTAGTTTACCTGCACACATCGAAGGTTGATCGAGGGGAGTAGAAACCTGAATCACCCGAAGCCAGTCTTCAAAGATGGGAGAAGGTGATGACATCGATGTCAAAGAGAAGGTCCAAGAATGGCTGGAGTGGGATAAGGTTTGTTATTGCACCATGCATGTCATCGTTATCTGATTAATGCATCGGATCATCGTTGACGCCTCAGGTAAACAGCGGTCATTGTCATTGAATCGATACTGTCATACTTAAACAGCTCGATTCTCACATCAGAAGTAACTCCACTAGGTTTTTCAACATACAATGATACAGACAAGAGAAGAGACAATTCCAGAAAAGGTGGAGTTTTCATCATGATAAAAGACAACGTCATTGCATCAGCATGCAACATTGTTACCACCGATGCTGAATTGACATGGGTAGAAATTCATATCGAAGGACACAAACCATTAATCATAGGATCTTTTACAGACCACCAAACTCGGCTCAAGTTAACATAGAAGTTTAGAACAGTTAGCCACCTCTCTAAGACTAAGGCTGTAAGACACATACACACCAAGTTCAAGAATCTTGCAGCCTCGCAGGAGATTTCAGTTGACCACATACAGACAATCGGCCAACTCGATTGTTGCGCTCCAGTAAACACAATCATTTATGTGTACCACGTGCAACACGTCGCTGGGGTGATAGATCCTTTTGCGTGGCAGCCCCAACACTATGGAACTTGCAGCCGCAAAAGCTGACTGCAACAACGATGACAAACACTGATTTTAAATCAAACCTTAAGACTTATCTGTTTTCCCGGACATTCTGTACAGCGCCATGAGCAACGATTGTTGGAACGGCGAAATATAAATGTCACGATTTGATTTGATTTTTTTGGAATGACTGCATCGTTAAACCATATGCTGCAGATTCTGCAGAATCATCAAAATGTAAGATGTCTGCTAGATGTCTGTGACAAATTCTTCCTGGACAAATTGGTCAAAGAACCCACACCGGTCCAAGATGCAACTAAAAACATTCTCGACTTAGTCGTTATCAGGCCTGGGATAATAGTGATATGTAATAGTAATAGTAACGATTACAAATACTGAAGTAATAGTAATAGGTTGAGCAAAAAACTCAATGTAATACGATGCAATGTGATAGTAATTGACCTATTACTAATTTACTTTTATATTACTATTGAACATTTAAACCAAATTTCAACTACATAACAATTCCATTTGATCAAGTTGTAGATTCCGCTAATTTCTCCAGGTTTTATGGTTGCTCCCCCTTGTCAAATTTAGCATGGCCCTGGTGAAGTTTTACCCTAGAGTTTTATGAGCGTTTACATAGCAAGAGACACTGGTACAATGTGACTGCTGCGTTAACTAAAGTAGGCACTTCAATGAATTCCGCAAACTGGGACGTTTCGCGTGCGTCGATTCATGATCACCGCAGTCCGTCTCATTTGCTGGGCACCCAGGTATCGTTTTGTTTCAAAGCGTATTTTCGTGCTCTATTTCCAGTCATTGACGTCATTCACTGCTGGGCAGCTGTCGAATGTAAGTTGATCTTCGTCTATGTCGTAAAAAAAAAATTATTTCACCAGAATTAAGATAATTACATATATTTTACGACCACGTCTGTATTCATTTGCAGATATTATTTTCTAACCGTGTCTAACCCAATATATTTTGTGCTTAGCCTTATGTTTTATTTAGTCTTTGTTGAAAAAATTGGTGTCGTGCGCCGTCGTGAAATATGGTTTTGCACCGTTCAAAAATAGCCACATTTGAAAGTTCTGTGTCGGCGAAACCGATTGCGCACGTCACTGGAGGCGATGCCAGATGCAGATCGTGACTTAATCCATTTCTTTGAATTAAAATCTACAAAATCAATACTATTTATACCATATTAAAATAATATCCATGTCAATTCTGCAATACTTTGTCTTAGATTTAGATTTGCTAGTTGTAGAAATATAGCCTTTGCCAGCCCATACTACATCTACGGGTCAAGCATGGTAGTCTTGGGCCAGGGCTGGTCATGGCATGTATTTAGACTTAGAAATGATATAAATTTTATTATGCAATAATTTAAATTAATTGTTTTTAATTACCTATTAAATCAACAATTAGTTAGAAAAGTTGTTTTTGAGGTAAAATACATAAATTAGTTTATTTAATTTGTTAAAAAATATATTTTATAACAAACAGTCACTGCACAGAATTGCTAAGGCATGTTGTAATATGAACCATAAATGCCTTGATCAGTTATAGCATCATTTGTTTCATTGTGTGACAACACGCAATATATTAAACACCACAGTTCTCAATTATCATAATTATTATGAATTTATGTGTGTCATAAAACATTATTATATAATTTCACATTGCTCTCTTGAGTAACAGAGGCAGGGATGTGAAAATTATTTCACAAGATTTGCATGTAGAATCAAAATATGGCCTTTTTATTTCAGATATTGTTTGCAGTTACATGCAGTGACACTGGTCTTACGCTGATCTGTGTCTGACAGTTAACTGTCAAGGTACCAAGCCAGCCACAGAGTCAACTGAATATGACACCCATCTGTCTGCATAAGTACACATTTAATCTGGCTGATTATATATCTCATATCTACATTGAACAGTGTCCAGTCAACATGATATGAACATTACTTATAGACTTATAGACATCATGTTGAAGAACACAACATTATTTTACAGGATACTGAAATATGAACCTTGCTGGACAGATCTTGCAGCCTAGTGGATTTAAATTATGGGACAATCAACTTCCAATATTACAAAAACACTATTATGAGCAGAGCAGACTTCTTCATGGCTTGACTCCCATGGGCCATGGGGAGTAACACAGAAAGCAATCTTGCATTTGGATTCAGCAACAGAATACTGTGAACAATTTATAAACATCACTTCATCAAGTTCATGTTGAAATGCAGAACATTACATTATGAAGCAGTGATACTTGATTACTGGTCTGTACAGAGCCTGCAGCATTCATCCAACCTGTCATGACACAGTCACACATAGACACAGTGAAGGAATATTAATAATTGTATTTCATTGTCATGTATTAATCTGTTGAGTTTGTGTGCTATTTAGCCAATATTTACTTATTAATAAAGTTATTGTTAATGTTGTATGACTGTTAATGTATTATCATTAAATTAATTACTATGTTTAATGTGGTTGTAAACATTGCATAAATTATATACCTGTCTTCATAATGATGGACACTGCAGCCTTTTATAAAAAATGTAGCGATCAGTCGAGTTAGCGTGCTAATATTAGCCAATATGAACTTATTAATTAAGTTACTGTTAATGTGAAATGAATGGTTAATGTATATTTATTACCATAATTAATGTGGTTTACTGCTTGCATAAATTATACAAATATATTCATAATCATGGACATTATGGCCTTTTACTGAAATGTGTTGGTGACAAACATAGAAAATTAATATTCTGGACAACCATAGAGTGAAATATCCTACACTTTATTTATATCAAATGCATTCTACTGTTCTGTTTACGCTTGCCATGCCTTGTACAGACATGGTACTGTGTAAATCAATTGTATCAATATAGACTAATAATTACAGATTCACAATATAGTTGACCCCTGAAACAACCGAATGTCAACCATTAGAAGAGTTGACATAGTTCTGCTATACACAAGCAAGAAATCTGTATTTTATTGAAATATTCTAGTGTCATCAGCATATAGTAGAACATACATTTTCTACATCATCATCACTAAGGTTGTTGTAAATTTCACCAGCTGCCATGTCAAGTCCATTATAATTGTGACTAACAGTGTTCAAAATTATTCAGGTAAATAGCAAATAACAAAGGATACAAGTTTTCTCCTTGCCATACCTCTACATCACATGAGGAGAAGGCTGACACAGCCTGGCCCTGATTTATACATGATTTAGCATTTTTGTACATGTATACAACTTTCAACACAGTACCATTAATACCGAATGAAATTATCTTAGACCACAGGGAGGACCGGTCTACTAAATCAAATGCTTTCTTATAATTGATGAAGGCACAATAAAGCCTTTTGTGTCGAGACAAGTACAATTCAACCAATACCCCTATTTGAACACTGCCTGTTCTTCATCTATTACATTCGCTTAGTTTACGTATGTGGTCAGTCTGGTGTTCTGAACAATCACTAAGAATTAATGAACACTTGTGCAGAATGCACCCACTTGGCAGGTTTAATTGATCTATTCAGCAATGATGACACTGCTTAGGCCTCACTCTGGACACTGTCACTCACAGTGTTGTGTATTGTCTTAGTTGGTGCATTGAACTAATCTACTTGACCATGAATCAGTGGTGGCTCTGGTTGTGTATTACACCTAGCTTTGGAGCTAAGATTCTCTGCCTGCTATTGTTTGATGGAAACTGACTAATCTGTAATTGGTCACTGGCAGTAGCTTGTGTCCACAGACAGCATTAAACCACTAGACCCCTGTTAAACTGGACAGTTGCCTGTAGGTTTTAAACTGTGTCAAACAGTGAGTCTACCTTTTGCTCTCAGATAATCTGTCCTCTTAGTTTTACACATGAAGACATAATCTGGTATAACTTGATAAGTCTTTGTAGCAGCACATTTGTACTTCCAGTGTATCATTGCAACATAACATACATATTACGTACTGTGTGTCACATTTAAATGTTGTGCATGTAATATTTCCATGCAATCCATTTGCATATATAATGTAAAACTTCAACAACCGTTTTCTTCATTTTCACTTTTTGATCCCTACCATGTTCAATGCTCCATAACTTTGCAATTTTTGTAGCAGTCATATTTTTTGAAACCATGTAAAGCACCCTAACAAACCTTTAGAAGGATGTAAGAAAACAATGTTACAATTTTTCCGACTTATCACTCATTTGGTCAGTCGGGGTCACATATAGACGTATTAGTCCAAAGGACTTCAGGGCCACTTGGCCCATTTTTTCTTTTTGAAATGTTCATTTATTTTTACTTCTCTCAATTATGATAAGTTTAAAATGCACTAATGGGGAGCTCGCGAGATCTCCTTTAAATGTACTATTCAGACGCATGCGCTTTATATGTGTTTTATATATGATTTTGCCCAAATATGTTTTTGTTAACAGTAAAATTAGTCTTGTCATGCTGTTTAATATGACAAGCAATATATTGTTTTAAATATGATCAATAGTGAACTTTTGTTAGGAAGTTATAGTGGTATAGAAAATAATTCTTTCAATCATATTTTAAGAATATATACAAATGATGAAGATGGTGAATTAAATCTAATTCACCAGTTACCATATTTTAATGATGACGATTTTTTTAAAACTAGTTTTTAAAAATGGTGCATTCTGAGGTATGTTTTAACTTTTACTCTTGAATATAGAGGGGAAGATATAAAACAACAAGACACTACTTGTAAATGTAGTAATCATGATTGATAAAAGTTTCCACTTTACCACTGGTGGGTGTGTTTCAAAATGTGTCACCAGACCCAAAAAAATAAAATCATTATCAAGGCAAACTATTCATTGTTTCTAATACCCATATGAATATTCTTTCAGGAACAACTTTCAGTTTGTCAGAATTTTGTTTGATGTTGATTTTATAGTCTTTTTTTCTAATCGAAACGAGAAAATTTATGTGAGTTTTGGTGTCAGATGGACTTTGCTAATAAATCCACACACAAATTCTGCTGAGATCTTTGATATTATAATTACCCCAAATTATGACAAAAACTGTTGGCAAATAATTTCCAATCTGAATTAGCTAATCATACCCCCTCATTCTTTGGGATAATTAACATAATTTATGCGAGTCGCTTAGAAATTATAATTTTTCATCCAAGAAGTTTTCTCAAAATACAGATACAAATTTTTGGTATGGAAAAACACATTAAACTATCAATTTTTATGGTAAAGTTTGTCCACATTGTGAAAAAAAATGGATTTGACTCCTTTGCTACCGAATATCACAAGACAAAAAATGTTTCCATCCGACACCAAAACCCTGCCCATCCGACACTAAAACTTTCCATCCAATACGAAAACCAACAAGGATCAGATATAACAACTTTCCTGGATTCTATTTTACAAAAGGTAAAATGTTGGTAATGCCCTGCCACCATTCCATGAAACTAAGTGTGAAACTGACAACTCCAGTGAACCTGAAGAAAACGTTGATTCCACCATGTCCACTGGCGAGATTACCAGTCATAGTAGGCCTATATTTTCCATCAAGGTAGGGCAGTGGTATGCTGCCTACAGTAGAGAACATAACTACTGGTCCATAGGAATTGTCTTGCATGTTGCACAAGACTGTGATGATGTTCAGATGACTTTCCTAGAGCAGAATGCACCTGGAGTCAATTATATCCGCAACAAGAATGACTTTTCTGTCATTAAGAAGCAGACCTTGTTTCACCAAATGGTTGAAGAACCCCATATATACAGATTTTGTACAAGAATTCCACAAATATTTCTTGCAAGAGTGAACATGGTGAAGCAATGAGAAACTTAATTGTTAAGCACTGTATCCATAGTTTTTGAGCAAAGCCAAACCAGAGTTTGTTGAAAATAGACCACATGTATGTACCGTGATATAGCCTTTGCATTGTTTAGATGACATTTCAATGTTCAATTTTAAATGATTTAACATCTTCCAGAGTCACATTCATAACACAGTTATTATGATATGATAGCAAAATAAAATGTTGATGTGTTACTGGGTATCTATGTTTAATTGTGATTTCTTCGGCTAACTTGAATTTCGGTGTCGGATGGACATTTTATCAAATGATGGACTTAACAGTTTATCAATCAAAACAGGAAAGATAAATACCAGAGGATGCTTTTCTACAGCATTTTTCAAGGAAACATGGATTATGGATGTGAAAATGCTGTTTCGTATTTCAATATCTGATGATTCCATCCGACACCAAAACCATTTCCATCTGACACCAAAACAAATCACACCCTAGAGGGAAAGGGGTTAATCTGAAAAATATTACTTATCATGCCAGGTATTTGTTACCTTCTCTGGTTCTTGATGGCAGTCTGTTTTTAGCATTCTATATTGTAACTTTGATGAAGTAATTAATCAAATGCAACAAAGTGGGAATCTTGATTTTGAATCCAACACCAAAACTAATAAAGGGGCTGTCAGAACAAAAGGGGTTAATTCTGATATCTGGTTACTGGTATTATAACGAGAGGTCCTCTAGCCCTATCTATCACAACCAACTATCACTCTTTATCAAGAGTGAGAATAGTCGTATAAGACCATGAATTTGTCAATTCCATCCGACACCATAATGGGCATTTTGAAACACACCCTGGTACTCAGTCGAGGTGTGGTTTCCACTTGACCACTGGTACTTGGTTGTGGTGATATTTTTCTTGCCCTAACCCTAGGCCTTGTTACTATGCTGACAGAGTCAGTAAAACAGTAAAAGGTAAGTTCTTATATATAGCGCAGCATCCAGTCCTAAGGACTGCTCAAAACACTTTACACGTTACTCCCTGGCAGACCTGATTAGTCGAACACCATCTCGACTTCTCTGGGAAGCATCCAGTAGTATCATCTGAAGACTCTTTCATCATCACCTTAAATGATTATAATATAATAATAATACTATATTAAATTGGTGGTTTATGTTCCAAAGAATATATTTTATTTGTTGCTAGCATGCTATGCAATTAATTAAACCGTCATTTCTTGAATGCCACAAACATATGTTTCTATTAATCACAAGAACGTTTCTTAATTTGTGTCCTTTTTTATTAAAAAAAAGTATAAATTGTTTAGTATATCCAATTTCTGTGTAAACATCATTGTCTAGCCCAAGTTATTGATAACCTGTTAGTATACATGATTTTGGGCAATAGGTGTCTTTTATGAGATGTGGACTTCAGTGGTTTATATTCGTAAGTACTTTACTCAAATCAAGTTTCCCAAAAGTTTGTTTGCACAACTTTGTCGGAATATGTATTATATATTTAGCCAAAAAATATTTAACGAATCACATTCCTTATTTTGTAAAAAAAAAACCAGCATAAACCATTAGTTGAATAGACTTGTGGGCATTTGATACCTCAGTGAGATACTTCCACTATTCAGCATTATCCTAGGCATATTTATGTTTAAGAATATTGCGTCTTACACCCATTTGAGACGTAAATAGCGCCCCGGTTTGTATCAACATATGATATGCTGCTATATTGCTAATTTTACTCGAGCTGTGCGGTAACGCACGGCCGCATACAGCAGCGCAGACTAGCGCAAACTGGGTTGCTATTTGGACTTCAAAAGTGTCCGGATTCGATACAAGTGCCGACTAGTGACGTAGTGCCATCAGCCTGCACATTTTTACTCCTGCCACCGTCATAAACCAGAAATTCAACATCAGCTACACCAGCATTCTGAGTTAATGTGGGCACATACTATAACAGCAAAATTGAGTGCAAAAGACATCTTCGTTCAGCTACCTTCTCTGAGTTGCGCATGTCTCCCAAACGCAGTTACCGTTTGCGTGCCATGTTACATGAATGTCTAGAGTCACCATTGGAGATGCCAGGGATCCCGCGGGAATATTCCGTGATTGGACAACTGACAAGTGATGTCATTCATGTTATCCAATAGAGTTAATTTCAAAAGGTAAATCCTAGACGACTAAACGATGTTGCTACAAATCTGCGATTTGCAGGAATATAAGTGACTTTGTGGTGTAATTTCGTGCCGCTCGCTGACGCTGAATATATCGCGAAAGAACGAAAAAAAAGGGCACGAAATAACAACGAGGCGGAAGTTTTTGGCATGTTTTGGGCAAGGCAGCATAGAAAAACGGCAAGGCGGCCCACCTCGCTTGTCATATAATGGGGAAAAACTGCTAAGTCTAAACTGTCAATGTCTAAATGCAAAAATTTACGAAATTGTTATTAAACCAGACATACTTTGAAACAATAATTGTAAAATCAATGCTCTTTGTTTACAAGAAACGTGGCTTAATGATGATTCTGATACCTCCTTATTACAAATTTATGATTACAATTTAATATCACAAGGCAGAATATGCAGTGGTCACACTGGCCTAGCAATATATCTTTATAAAAACTACAACTATAAATTGTTAGATATTTATACAAAGTTAAACATATGGAAGGACAATTTATTGAAATAACATCAAACACTGTCAATACTAGCCCGGAGATTATAATTATACTATTTAACAGAGAGACGTATACAGACTTTCAACTTTAAGCCAATAGACAATAGTACAACGGTTAGCATAATTGATAGCTTGCATCCAAAATCTAGCTGTGGTAAAGATGGTCTATCAACCAAATTACTAAAGTTAATTAAAAATGAAGTAAGTGAAGCAGTCGCTCCAATCATTAACCAATCAATAACAGCTGGCATATTTCCAGATAAATTAAAAATTGCTTAAAGTTATTCCACTTTTTAAAAATGGTGATGAGACAATCTTTGATAATTATCTTCCAATTTCTATCTTACCAACTACTTCTGAGATATTTGAAAGATTTATGTTTAATCAAATACACGAAAATGTTAATCCAATAACTTATACTATGAGAATCAGTACGGGTTTAGGGAAAACCACTCTATGGAACTTGCCACTCTAGAAATAATAGACAGAGTTGTCCAACAACTTGACCAATCAGCAACCCCAATAAACACCTAGACCTTTCTAAATGCTCTGACACAATTGATCATAACATATTATTACAAAAACTAAATTATTATGGAATAAATGGTGCAGCACTAGATCAATGTAAAAACTACACAATCATAAGCAATATTTTGAAATTACAAGTCGGAAGAAGCTGCCATGAACACTGGTGTCCCACTATTTTAGGACCCCTTCTATTTATTATATATATTAATGACAGAATAACTTTGCAATTCCCCAAATAAAAACATAATAAAAACAACTTATTTATTCCCAGAGTTAATCATCAATTTGCAGAAAAGTACATCAGACATAACATTGTACAAACTGTTAACAATACTCCAGATATCATCCTTGATAAAATTTCTACACATAGTTTATATGGTTTTTCCACTTATACAACAAATTACTTGATCAGAATTATGAATCATGTCATTTCTAACTGTTACATCTGTCATTCTTAAACTAGACATGACTTTGCATTTGTTTAAACTAATTTATGTATACACATACATGTATGCATATGTAGTTGATCATGTGATAATCATATAATTATGTTACATCAGTAGGGTGGCTCCCATGATAGTGGCATATAATTGTCTTAATGGGAGCCTCCCTGACCTTACAATGACTATTATATTGTAGTTTATGTGCTTATGATGGTCAACATAAATACTCTCTGTCCGTCTGTCTGTCTGTCTGTCTGTCTGTCTGTCTGTCTGTCTGTCTGTCTGTCTGTCTGTCTGTCTGTCTGTCTGTCTGACCGTCCGTCCGTCCGTCCGTCCGTCTGTCTGTCTGTCATAAAACTCTATAGGGTAAAACTTCACCAGGGCCATGCTGAAGTTGACAAGGGGGAGCAACCATAAAACCTGGAGAAACTAGTGGAATCTACAACCTAATCAAATGGAATTGTTATGTAGCTCAACCTATTACTATTACTATTCAATATTTGTAATCGTTACTATTAGTATTACATATTACTATTACTGTTAATTTGGACCAAACCATTCATAGTCCACCTGCCACTTGCAGGCAGGTCAAAGGGAATCCATAATTTCCCTGAATAAAATGTCATAGCATCTGTGTCATCACATGTACACAGGACTATCAAATTGCAATCGAGTCACTTTGATGTCCCAAGTGAGTGCAGAGAAGCCAGGAGCATGCAGCAGCAGATGGAATCCATCTGTTGTAATATTTACCTATGTGGCTTGGTGTAGCTGGAGAGCAAATCTGGGCCAATGCTTGCCTTCCACTTGTTCATACCCTCATGTTTCCTTTTGGACATCAAAGCTTTTTTGTTCGCCTTTACTTGGAGGGAAGTGATTGATTTCACCTTGGCCCAAAAGAAAAAAGGAATATCAATTAAATATAGCAAGTTGTGTAGTGTACTATTTAATATTATTGTTCGCTCTAGGTTTGTATTGTTCACGAGAGATCCAACTAGCAAACGTCAACGTAACCATTCATAATAAGGCTCCACCTAGTGAGTATCCAAGTCATGAAACTCCATAACGGCAACCTGCGTATAACGGTAATTTTGCGCAGTCACGACGATGACCATTATGGACAGGTTTTACTGTATATATATATATATAAATTTAAATACACATGGGAGATCAGTGAGCCCCAAACATTTCTAGGAAATGTTTAGATTGCTGGTGGATTGGGGTAATGGACAAAGTATCGTCAAAAGGGCAGAATATAAACCGTTTAATATGATGCCCCATCCTGCAAGAGAAGAGGGTAACCAATTATATAGGGGAAGAAAACATTATAACTGGCAAAATGGTCAGGAACTTAATTGATTCTGGTATTAAGAACCGTGCATAAAATATATAATAAACGAGGAATGGACATCGTAGCTTTAATACTAATACATAATAGATCAAACTAAATTCTCACCTAGTTGTTCCCAGCACTCGGTAACGTTCTCTTAACTCACTAGTCTATATGTTGTGGTTCGAATTTGATGGTTGTATGAGGTCTCATTCAACAAGCCAGCATTTTCAGAAAATTATCACCAAGTCGACCTTTCTGTGCTGTGTAATCCCTACCAGGATGTTTGTTGACATTAACCATTTCAGTACAACTTGGCCAATTCCACTGATCACCAGTTTTGCCAAGAAGTGCCACACAGCTGATTTCGCCGATTTCGTTTTTGCAATGTGCACTGGCATTTGCTGGTATCCATGACGCCATTACAAATAGACCAATATATTTAACCATTACAAAAGGGAGGTGTTCGGCTGCAGTTGTATATGCTTAGATTTGCATGAGTTTAAAAGCAAAAATGAACTAGAAGTCGTAACCAAAAAACAAAATTTGTTATGTTTACCATGCAAAATGCATCGGATGACAGTCGTATACTAGTGAAAGTAAATTATGTTGTGTCATCTGACTGTTACGTTTTTGGAACTAAATAGACAATAACACTAAACACTAAACGCAGAAAAATACAATTTTAGAACGATGTGCAAGTCTAAAAAATAGCCAGACTTGGCACTACAGATAACATGAATAATAATAGTAGTGCCACAATGGTAACATTCCAGCTGTACGGACCACATCATAAATGGCACTTGACTCAGCCTCAGGCTGTTGATTTCTTTTTAAAAACGACTCGGACATGTTAAAGTTACTGATTTTAGATTTTTAGCTATGACTTGGTAGTGATAATGTTCACTACCATATGTGATGAAACATCAGAGATGTGAAATAAATATCGTATATATGTCCCAATTTCACTGTTCATACTTAGAATTACATTATTATAAGTGCAAGTTTGGCTGGCACTGAAATGGTTAATGTGATCTCTGAGTGATGTATACCATAAAGTGTGTGTTGTGTAATTTGTTGCAGAATGAGACCACAAGGTCTGAGATACTGAGACTGAACCAGGATAATGACTGTACTGAACTCAGAAGGCGGTTTGACAAAAGAATGGAATTTGGTACAGCAGGTAAGTTAATTAACGAGGCCTATTCTCGATCATACGTTACAACAAGGAATAAACCTTGAAACTATCTAGATAAGCAATTTAAAATTTTCTATCTAACATTTACTATTTTTCATTTGATATGATGTACCTGTCACATGCAGCTTGGTGGTGATTATTTTGATGAGATATTGTGAAGTTTTGGTCGCTAAATAATTATTTTTTTGATTTCCATGTACAGTAATATAGCTGTTACTTTGCATCCCAACATCCAATGTTTTTGTAATTGACAGAAGTGTCAACGTGAGCTGACACTTCTGACAGAAGAATTGACAGAAGTGTCAACGTGAGCTGACACTTCTGACAGAAGAATTGACAGAAGTGTTAACGTGAGCTGACACTTCTGACAGAAGAATTGACAGAAGTGTTAACGTGAGCTGACACTTCTGACAGAAGAATTGACAGAAGTGTCAACGTGAGCTGACACTTCTGACAGGAGAATTGACAGAAGTGTCAACGTGAGCTGACACTTCTGACAGAAGAATTGACAGAAGTGTCAACGTGAGCTGACACTTCTGACAGAAGAATTGACAGAAGTGTCAACGTGAGCTGACACTTCTGACAGAAGAATTGACAGAAGTGTCAACGTGAGCTGGACATTATAACTAAGAGAATCAATTGTCTTTAAATGATTAATGATCCTGCTGATGCCAAAATGGCGAACAAGCAGACCCATTGGATATCTCCATATTTTGCATCAGTGACACTTCTATACAGGGATTGATCTAGAAAAGACATGCATGTGCTCTTTGGGCACATCAGAGATAGAACTATGTGCTTTTTAAAGTTTTATACGCAGACTTATATTCAAGCTGTATACCATGCGGCAACACGCTCTTGAAATATGATTCGTGTAAACACAATTATTTATCGACTGTTTTGCACATATAAGACTTCATTATGCATAAAATGCAAGAAATAAGTGGCAGAGAATGTACTTATGGGAGAATATCACACTTTGATACAGTACGTCTCAAATGTATTATTAGCTTAGAAAGAAGTGCCTTAAGACACTGGATGTATATCTGTGACAGTCACTTTACCAAACATCTACACAATAAGAGCTTCAACTTAGACGTCAATGTTTCAGGGTTGCGAGCACGCATGGGTGCAGGCTACTCAATGATGAATGATCTTACCATCATACAGACCACCCAGGTAATGCCTAAGCTAAGGCCAAACAGAATTTTCTCCCCATAGTATAATTTGAAATGTAGCAATAAGCTCATTTGGTTGTGAGCAGAGATGGAGTATTTGTACAAGTTCAGTAATCATATAGACATGTGAACAAATTTGGTTAATACATGTTATCTTATGTGGTAATAACCTGGAAGCTGTAAACAGTGTAAAGCAGTAGCTAATCCGAATAATGTAATAATTATTGTAATTATGATTACCGGTACATTCTAACATAATCGTAATCGATTACACTCATTGTCTAAGTATTCATATTATCTTACGCACAATTGTACTCATATATTTAAATTGTAATTGTAATTAATTACATGTGTGATGTCTTCCCATCACAGGTTGTATTTTGGTATATATGGAGTGTTTACAATGCACTTTTTTGCCAGGGATTTGTTAAATATATGCTCCGGACTACATTGAACGTCCAGAAGCGAGGAGTTGTGATTGGCTATGATGCGAGGCATAACAGTCAACGGTGGGTAGAAACTAGTTATAAATTCAAGCTAAAAACAAGAAGTTTATTTTGACCCCATAAATGCAGGGGTACTCATAACAGAAAATTAAAAAAATTAAATTGAAACTCCATCTGTTACAGAAATAATTTGGGCCTTTTCTAGGATGACCTTAATTGCAAGGTGGCTGTATTACTGAGGTGACCGTGAAGTCATGTACAGCTGTACACCTTGCTGCATAGCAAAACATTTTGCAAGTCTTATAATTTAGATCTGAATTCCCTTTTTGTGAGAAATGCAAATGTTTCCACACCCCTGAAATACGAGGTAGCAACAAAGAGACTACGTTTATTGCTTGTTTATGTATAAGTATGTATATTTAACGTAAATTTATAATAATTACAGTAAAACCTGTCCATAGTGGACATCATCGATGATCGGGACAATACAACATGTCTATTGAGGCCAGATTACTACCATGGACAGGTAGCTACAGTGGACAGTGCAAACTATTAGTTTAAGACTTTCAAAAGTGTCCGTTGTAAATAGGTTTTCCTAAGGATAGGTGTCTTCTAACGATGGCTTAACAGCAATATCAAACAACATTAAAGACTAAGTTAAATGAAATTTTAAATGACTTTGAAACTTCGTATACATAAATTTAATACTCTTGTCAAGTAATATGCCAAATATGAAGTTCATTGCAAACTCATGTCACTAATCCCGCTCAGATGTGGTCATTTGCGTGTCACAGCCCGTCAGATGTTGCTGACGTCACCACACACAGGACTGCTGAGTGCTCCCTATCCTTTAGCACTCTGAGCAGCTGTGCAGCCTGTTGTTTTAGACTGTACATGAAATTGCAGTCGCGGAATTTCATACTTTTTGATATCACTGTAAAGACAATATTCTTATTTACAAGTTTGTTGCTGGATGTATACAGGAATTGTGTTAACTTTTTGAGTTATTGCCGTTTGAACATCGCAAATGCTCAACCTTGCATTATATTCACTGCTGCGTATACATTGCAGGATTAAGCATTCGCGATGTTCAAACGGCAATAACTCAAAAACTAAAAACAAATCCTGGATACATCTAGTGACAAACTTGTAGATAAGATTATTATCTTTATGGTGATATAAAAAAAAATTATTTTGCAATTGCAATTTTAGGTACGGCCTGAAACGCCAACCCACATAGATTCGTGCCATTTACAGAAAAGCGTGACCAAAAGGGGCCTTATAACGGGTGACGGAGGGGGTTAAAAAATTAGTTGAATATCGGGTCACTATTTTAAAATTATATTTCATTAAGATTGGAAATACAAAATGTTCATTTCGCTTAGTCTTTAAAGCTAGGAGTCCATATGTATGAAAACAGCATACAGAATGGGGAATACCTTTGTAGTGATGTCACTTCTGGGTATTTCCTATCCGATTCCTGTGCGAATACGATTTGAATCGCTACATGGAGCAATTCAATTTTCTGTATCCGCACCTACATAAAAAAATGCATCCGCCTATGTACATATAGATCATAGAACTAGGATTAATTTATGCTGGGTGCTACAAACATTGTTTTGCCACATACCGCATCTGCATCAGTCAGTGTCATTGGAGCCACTTATTTGTATCAAGTTATCATTGGCCCCTTTTTAAAACATCTGTAGATGTTTGACAGGCTAAATCATCGGAAGGTAATTTCAGCTAGGTGGTATTGCTTGGAATCGATGACATTGTGATGTTGATGGTTCATTGTGCTGCAGGTTTGCATGGCTGGCGGCCACAGTTCTACTGAATGAAGGCATTCCTGTCTATCTCTACTCACAGATCTGCTGCACTCCCTTCGTCGTAAGTCACTTCTACTTCCCTTCGTCATAAGTCACTTCTACTTCCCTTCATCATAAGTCACTTCCACTTCCCTTCATTGTAAGTCACTTCCACTTCCCTTCATTGTAAGTCACTTCTACTTCCCTTCGTCGTAAGTCACTTCTACTTCCCTTCGTCATAAGTCACTTCCACTCCCCCCGCCATATGTCACTTCTACTTCCCTTCGTTGTAAGTCACTTCTACTTACCTTCATTGTAAGTCACTTCTACTTACCTTCATTGTAAGTCACTTCTACTTACCTTCATTGTAAGTCACTTCTACTTATCTTCATTGTAAGTCGCTTATACTTCCCTTCATTGTAAGTCACTTCTACTTCCCTTTATTGTAAGTCACTTCTACTTCCCTTCATCATAAGTCACTTCTACTTCCCTTAATTGTAAGTCACTTCTACTTACCTTCATTGTAAGTCACTTCCCTTCATTGTAAGTCGCTTATACTTCCCTTCATTGTAAGTCACTTCTACTTCCCTTCATTGTAAGTCACTTATACTTCCCTTCATTGTAAGTCACTTCTACTTCCCTTCATTGTAAGTCACTTCTACTTCCCTTCATTGTAAGTCACTTCTACTTCCCTTCATCGTAAGTCACTTCTACTTCCCTTCGTCGTAAGTCACTTCTACTTCCCTTCGTTGTAAGTCACTTCTACTTCCCTTCATTGTAAGTCACTTATACTTCCCTTCGTCGTAAGTCACTTCTACTTTTCTTCGTTGTAAGTCACTTCTACTTCCCTTCATTGTAAGTCACTTCGACTTCCCTTCATTGTAAGTCACTTCTACTTCTCTTTGTTGTAAGTCACTTATACTTCCCTTCATTGTAAGTCACTTCTACTTCCCTTCATTGTAAGTCACTTCTACTCCTCCATCATATCATACGTTCTTCTTCTGTCCCGTAACCAGGCAATTGTTGGGGAACCACTGGTGATTTCCTGACAGCTCCCACCATCTCTCTTGATTCTCTGCTGCCCTTTGGGAGATGCCGAAGGTCAAGCCAGTCCAGTCCTGGATGTTGTCTTCCCACCTCTTCCTCTGTCTGCCTCTTTTTCTTCATCCTGGCACAGTGCCTTGCAGGATGATCTTATAATATGACCAAACCATGTCAAATTCCATTTCCTGACTCTCGTCAGGAAGTCTTCAAATGTTCCAATTGCTGTTGCGGACTCCTTCGTTGGTGATATGGTCCTTGTAAGAGATGTTCCTGCCCTACGGGTTGTTTCATAAGTTCACAAAGTCTAAACAAACATCTAGTGTTACGTATTGGTTCAAGCCATCACCCACCTCCACTAGTACGAGGTGTGGCACTTTTCAGCGATCTTAGATGGTTTCCAAAACCACAGCCATTAGCCGCGTGATTGAACTGATATGACATGTTAACATGTGTGTAGTTGTGCAACTGTTTACCCACCACAATGTCTGGTTGTAACGACAGTAACATGTGCATTTACTGCAGCATTGGTGAGAGATATTACAACTGCGTGAATGTCTTGTCATCATGAGTGTGTCGTTCATAAGCTGTGTGATTTTGTAGCCATACGCTGTACTGAAGCTGGAGTGTGACTGGGGGATAATGGTGACAGCATCACATAACCCCAAGGAAGATAACGGCTACAAGGTTTGTACCCAAGGCCATTTAGTACATTGTGTATTAGGTTTGTCAACGTTCAGATTTGAAATATCAAACTATAATTGAGCTTGCAAGTGTGTGTGTGTGCGGCGTGTGTGTGGTGTGTGTATAACTGTGCATGCGTGTGTGTGCGTGCGTGCATGCACGCATGTGCATTTGTATGTTAAGCTTTTCCTCCTAGATGGCTTACATATCAGATGCCAAGTTTTCAGTGGGTCAGAAAAGAAACTTATTTTTTCCTTGAAATTCCTTGTGGATTACGGATTACCCTTAATCCACAAGGAATTTCGAAACAAATTAAATAATGGCATTTCTTTTTTTCTGAGGGGTCATAGATGAACCACTGAAAGTGTGACACCTGATATGTACGGGGTTCTGAGGTATATATTTACCAGCTAAGTACCAGATGAAAAGTGATTGTTTGCAATGTTACACTTGTTGGCTGCGATTGTTCAAATTTACATAAAGCATCCACCGTTGTTCAGTTGGGCACTTTTTAAATGTAATTCACAACAATTGTAGAAAACACAGGCGTGCTTGCAAAACCCTTTTCAGAATTATATAATCTCTGACAAATGTCTGGTACGAAAACTTGGAAACTTTCCACTGCGTCCGTGTGTATGTGGCAAAAGATTGTATAGGCACCCTTCCCCAAATCTTCAACACTGAAATCTAACCCACTCGTAATCTTGTTCTTTGAAGACTTGATTCATCTCCCCCCAACCCTGATAAAGTGTGGCTGCTCCCTTAGTAAAATGAAACAGGATAACTGTCCCATTTGCACAGTCATGTAACTGAAGTACAACATTTCTCTTTGCAGGTGTATTTTGCCAATGGCGCTCAGGTAAGACAGACAAACCCAATGAAATAAATAAAAGTTAACGCCCGCCACCATGCAGGCTGTCTTGATTTGAATCAAAGAAACTAACTGCTGTAGTTACATCATCAGTCTAGCATGAAATAAAGTTTACTTGATTTATTGGTGGGATTTATGACATTTAAAATGTTTGTATGTGGTATCAAATATTCTGTAAATGTTCTTGCCACCTGAAGTAGTTTCATATGTTTACACTCATAAGTTAACTAGGATCAGCCAGTTGTATACTTGAACGCACAATTTATACTTTTTTATTGACCAATTAGTTTGTATTGAAAAAAGATGTTCTTGACAGATTGATCAAATGGTCTGAAAAGTGGCAAATGTAAAATTTTTGGAAATGTAAATGCCTCCACACAGGACATGGGAACGAAGATGTAGAATATACAATGGGGGGTACTGTACTAAGTACTTCTGTAAAAGAAAAGGACTTAGGGTTAACCATTAGTGCTGATATGAAGGTTTCAGAGCAGTGCAGAATTGCAGCTTCAAAGGGAAATCAAATCCTTGGATTAATTAGGTGAAATATAGCGTATAAGGAAAAAGAACTAATAATACCGCTGTACAAAACATAGTTAATGGTTAGGCCTCATTTAGAATATTGTATACAAGCGTGGAGGCCATATCACAAGAAGGACATAGATATGCTAGAGAGAGTACAGAGGAGAGTGACTAAAATTATACAAAAACTAAGGGATCTTTGTTACAAAATACACCCAAAAGAATGTTTTAACAACACTCAAGACTAGGAGATTGAGAGGAGATCAGACAGAAGTGTTTAAATTATTGAATGGTTATGAAAACATTGATAGAAATATTTTTTTCTCAGTTAAGAAAGAGAAGGATCAGAGGACATGAAGTTACATTAGCAAAAGAGCAGTGTAGATTAGATATAAGAAAGTTCTCGTTTTCACAAAGGATCGTAAATGAAGGGAACAGATTATCTGCAGATTGTGTAGGTGCTAGTAGCGTGAATATGTTTAAAATTATAATCGACACATACCTCAGAAGGGCGGGATACACATAAATAAAACTCTCGATAAGCCAAAAGGCTTCCTTGTCCACCTGCCAACTAGAGTTAATTCTCTGGGTGGCTATCTTGTTAAATCTATTCCATGATGTATGCTTATATCTTTATATTTATGTATACATTATGGTCTGAAATAAACATTATTATGATATTATAAAACAGCTCTATTCACAAGGTATTGCTGTTTAATTCTCCTATAGCTCAGCATGTTGAAAGATGGGAAGATATGCAGAGGGGGGGTACATACACGGTGGGGAAGATATATCCAGAGTGGGGGAAGATATATCCAGAGTGGGGGAAGATATCCTGGGTGGGAGAAGATATGTAGAACAGGGAAGATATTCAGAGTGGGGGAATATATTCAGAATCGGGGAAAATATACAGAATGGGGGAAGATATGTAGTGTGGGGCAAGATACGCAAAATGGGGAAGATATGCAGAGTTGGGGAAGATATGCAAAGTGAGGGAATATATCCAGATGCTAAGCAGAATGGGAGATGATATGCAAAGTAGGGGGGAAATATGCAGAATGGGGAACCTATCCAGAGTGAGGGAACACATCCAGGGTGGGGGGCATATATCTGGGGGTAAGATAGACTGTTACAGTGGTTTATGAAATGTGAATGTTGCACAGATAATTCCGCCGCACGATCATGGAATCGCAAAGGAAATCCTTCTCAACCTGAAGCCACTTGCCAGCTCTTGGGATACGTCACTTGTTGAGTCTAGTCCACTCAGAACTGACCCCTACAATGAAATCTGGACATCATACATGCAAGATTTGAAAAAGCTCTCCTATTACAGGTATGCCTAGCATGTAGGTGTCTAAATTGATTTATAAAGTAAATGATGTTATTTTAGCAAACTAAATATAGAATGTCTAGCATAGGAAGCAGGGGAAATGGACTTTTAAATAACTTATTTATTAATTTTTATTATTTTAAGTGGCATTTTGGCCAACATCCCACCAATATTTAGGCCAACCTCCCACCAATGTTTAGGCCAGCCTCCTACCCATGTTTAGGCCAGCCTTCCACCAATCTTTAGGCCAACCTCCTATCAATATTGTGGCCAATCTGCCACCAGTCTTTAGGCCAACCTCCCACCAATTTTTAGGACAACCTCTCCCAATATTTAGGCCAACCTCCTACCAATTTTAAGCCAACTTTCCACCAATCTTTAGTCCAACCTCCTACCAATGTTTAGGCCAGCCGTCCACCAATCTTTAAACCAACCTCCCACCAATCTTTAAGCCAACCTCCCACCAATCTTTAGGCCAACCTCCCACCAATCTTCAGGCCAACCTCCCACCAGTTTCTAGGCCAACCTCCCACCAATTTCTAGGCCAACCTCCCACCAATTTATAGACCAATCTCCCACCAATTTATAGGCCAACCTCCCAGCTCCCATTTTCTGCCACTTCCTCACAATAACGCAGGGTAAAATGACTTGCACCATTCCACATGATGAAGCGTAAAGCCCCGTGGCTAACCCTGTGTACTATACACACTATATAAGAACTTGCCTTGACCTTGTGTGTTTCAGTGAAGCCAACTTGCAGTCTACCATCGTCTTCACATACACAGCCATGCACGGAGTCGGCTACAAGTTCATCATCGAAGCATTCAAGATGTTTGGCTTCAAAAGTAACTTTGTTCCTGTGAAGGAACAGGTAGGCTCGGGTGTTGTTTTCCTCTGTTTCCCTGGGGTGAGGGTGGGGGTGAGGCCGGCCTCGATACTAGTCCTAGATTTTGTCTTCCTTCACTGTTCTGACACTGTGCCACTATCCATCACTACTCCATCTCTCGCTCTAATTCTCCACTCCCCTCCCAATCCCACAGTCTTCCATCTCAGTTGCGTCCTTCCTCGTCTGCCCTCCACTCTGAGGGCTTCTGTTCACTTCTGTAACCATTCTCTTCCCATTCACTCCACAAGTCCAGCCCACTTTAGTTGTCTCCTCACCGCTTCTTCTTGAAGCTTTCGTTCACACCAACCTCCTCCATTCTTTCACACCAACCTCCTCCCTCAACTCCTCCATTCTTTCACACCAACCTCCTCCTTCAGCTCCTCCATTCTTTCACGCCAACCTCCTCCCTCAACTCCTCCATTCTCTCACACCAACCTCCTCCCTCAGCTCCTACATTCTCTCACACCAACCTCCTCCATCAGCTCCTCCATTATTTCACACCAGCCTCCTCCCTCAGCTCCTCTAGTCTTTCACACCAACCAACTCCCTCAGCTCCTACATTCTCTGACACCAACCTCCTCCATCAGCTCCTCCATTATTTCACACCAGCCTCCTCCCTCAGCTCCTCTAGTCTTTCACATCAACCTCCTCCCTCAGCTCCTCCATTCTTTCATACCAGCCCCCTCCCTCAACTCCTCCATTCTTTCACACCAACCTCCTTCCTCAGCTCCTACATTCTCTCACACCAACTTCCTCCCTCAGCTCCTCCATTCTCTCACACCAACCTCCTCCCTCAGCTCCTCCATTCTTTCACACCAACCTCCCCCCTCAGCTCCTCCATTCTTTCACACCAACCTCCTCCCTCAGCTCCTCCATTCTTTCACACCAACTTCCTCCCTCAGCTCCTCCATTCTCTCACACCAACCTCCCCCCTCAGCTCCTCCATTCTTTCACACCAACCTCCCCCCTCAGCTCCTCCATTCTTTCACACCAACCTCCTCCCTCAGCTCCTCCATTCTTTCACACCAACCTCCTCCCTCATCTCCTCCATTCTTTCACACCAACCTCCTCCCTCATCTCCTCCATTCTTTCACACCAACCTCCTCCATCATTCATCAATTCTTCACTTGTCCATTCTCTTCATTCCTGTAATATTTATCATGCTGAGGCAACATGTTTGTTTTCTGTCTTATATTTAAGACCTTGAAATTTTTTTTTTTTAATATAGGTCTTAAATGGATATTAACAGTAAAAATATAACATTAAAATACAAGTTAATTTTTACAAATTAATAATTATTTTATCCTATCTACAATGAGTGCATGGTACCAATGCATGTGCAATAATAATGCCATAATTTGAATAATTAATAATGTACATATTGTACATATCTATTATGTGTATTGTACTATTGTATATAATTTCTTCATCCAGGTGGAGCCTGATCCAGAATTTCCGACTGTGAAGTTCCCAAACCCAGAGGAAGGGAAGAGTGCTCTGGTAAGATATCAGCCAAAAGTAATTTGTTTTTTACTTGCTATTATTTATATTAATTTAGATTTTACTTTTCATTACATAAACTATTTTCAGCTTATCCTTTTGGTCTGTGCATATTAATGTTATATTTTATTACATATTTTATTCACTTGTGTAGGCGTCTGTTTCAGTGTCAAACTGACCCAGGTTATTACGCGTGAAAACCTTTTTATAACTTTGTAAAATTCCGCATACCTGAGATGAGATTGCTTATGCTATCTTGTATTCCGATACGCAGGAGCTGGCAATTAAAACAGCAAATGAGAACGGAAGTAGTGTAATTCTCGCAAACGACCCCGATGCCGACAGACTTGCTGTGGCAGAGAAGTCAGCTAGGTGGGTACATCCCTTCCCGTTATGCACGTGGCTGTTTGCCAATATTTACGCAGAAACAAGTATTTTATAGAGGTTAGGCTAAGGTTGAGCTAAGGTGGAGGTAGTATTGCAATAGTATCATAGAGTAGTGAAGACAGTGTAACCTCATCATTGAGGTCACCCTCGGGACTGGTCAAAATTGACCCAAATAGTGAGGTGACTTTATTAGCAGGATTTTTTATACTGTTATGGAATTAATTTGGACCTGTTATAGGGTGACCTTAGTTGCGAGGTGGCTGTATTACAGAGTTGACCGTAAAGCAAAGTTCGACTGTATTAACAAATGTAGTCCCGTACCTTAATTTATTTATAAAAATTGTGTGGTCTCAGAGGCAGTTCATTGAAAATGGAGAACCCATGAAAGACACTTCTGTGTGGCTGACAACTGGTGAATAAATAAGTAAAAAGACAAAATAAAGTTGAAAACACATTTTACGAACACTTACAGTGGCATAAATAGCCATGTTGAGTTGTTTTTCCAACTATTGTTTCTGCCGATAGTTCAGCGTACTACCAATGATAACTACTGCTAGTTAAATATATTAATATATTGACGTTTGAGCATTGTGTTGTCTAAGTCCACCTGCCTCTTTCTAAGTTCACTTCCTTGGACCAATGGCTTGTGATCTAATAATATGCAATGTATTTCAGAAAACACAACAACAGTTATTAATTATTTACTTGTAATTTTTTTTGAAATTCATGGCCTGTAGGAGGGACTTTCTCATACCTGAAACAATTTAGTGTTGATCAGTTCTCCAGGTGGCACCAATGTAAATGAATGGTTTTGCTCCATGGGTGGGTAGGTGTAAACTAATTTACTGTTAATATTACAGTATGTCATCACATCGACTATTACAATGCATCGATAGTTTGAGGTTTGTCATGTATTTCAGAAAACAGCACACACCTATAGGGAACTGAAAGTACCATTTCAGTGGCGAATGAGTAGTTTTCAGTGGAGAACAGTTGATTGCCATAACTGCTTCCTATAGGGAACTGTGTTGTGCTATTTCAGTGGCGAATGGGTAGTATTCAGTGGAGTACAGTTGGGTGCCTTGTTGGGTTGGTGGATGATACAAACGTTCAAAGCAAACAACAAATACAACAAGGGTAAGACGCCCGCCTAACACGTTCTCCAGATGTCCCCCTGCCATTGCTTGTGCTCTGGATGTTATGGCGTGTATTCGGTTGGAAGTTGAGTGTTACGTCTGCGCTTATTTGCACAGCTTGTGTTGATATTAATGCCTTAAAGAGAGGTTTTCTGTTTTTTAAGGAAATTTGCTAAACTAGTCACAATTTAGAACGAGCCACTTCAAAGGAATAAGTACTATAAGCAATAAGTGCCAATAAGTAGTATGTGCTAATAATAGCTTTTTACAAATTGAATATTATTTTACTATTTGAATATTTCACAGGTTCAATTTGCATATTTCGAACACAGTTTTGGGCTTATTAAACATAATTTCACAGGCTGTATATTTTCAGCATATTTATTTTGTATTAAAAACAACATATACAAATAAATGTTACTATATGAAGACCAGACATTGTATGTTTAATTATTTGTTTTTTATAACATTATTTACTTCCAGAAAGCTGATACACTTGAATTAGCTACACTGATTGAATAATTTTGTATGTATTAATACAGCACTGTGAAGATTAATGGATATGGCAATAACATAAATATATTATTAAAACTATGCATTTTTATCAAAAAATAACAACTAACTTGTTATTTCTCAAAAAGGAATCCAAACAACCACCTATGTGCTTATGGGGTAGGTGAAGTTGAAGGGTTTTAATGGCAGACTGGCAGTTACTTGATTGTTTTCTGTTTTTCTTCATTTGATAAATATGCTTTATGGGGCTGAACAGGAAATATTTATTTGTCCTAAAATACACAATACAACAGGATAATTGTTACAAAAACAAACAACATACAATACATTGTAATCGAGTCAACATGAAAAACAAAAGTGATAAGTATATAATGTATGGTAGAAAAATAAATGATTATGTCATGGAATGGGAGACTCCTACTAAGACTAAAAATAGTCGTCGTAGTAACCATCGTATGAATTCATTTAAACAATTATTTACTTTATATGAAAGAAAATTGCTAGTAAAATTAGTGCATCATTACAACAAGAGAACAGTACATATTACTTACTTTACTTATCCTCTTCGTGCCGTGTGGCACATAAGGTTCGCACAAGATCTCACCAGACCCCTCTGTCTTGGGCTTTCCTTGCTGCTGGGCCCCAGGTCAGCCCAGCAGTCTTTAGTTCTTTTTCGTTGGTTTGTCGCCAAGTTGTTTTCAGTCTGCCTCTTTTTCTGTTTCCTTCTGGCATCCATGGAACGTTTTTGTTGGAATGTCGTTGCTCATCCAGTAGTCATGGCCAAGCAATATCCACCTCCTCTTTTTAGAGTGAGGCAGATATGTTGATTTGTTGCTTGGTGGAGTCTTATGTTGGAAATGGTCTCGGGCCAGTATACTTTCATTATCTTCCTTAGGCAGGTGTTGTGGAAGCTGGAGAGTCTATTGGTGTCTTGCTGTGTCATGCTGTGTCATGCGCCAGCACTCCCGAGCTATACAGGAGCACAGAGTGGACATTGCTCTTGTAGATTCTTAGTTTTGTTTTTCTGGAGTATACTGAGGATCTCCATAGCTGGTGTAGATTTGCAAATGCTGACCTGGCTTTTCCCAATCGTGTTTTGATGTCTTCTTCTTCACCTCCTTGGAGACTGATGATGCTGCCCAGGTAGGTGAACTTGTTCACATATTCGAGTGCATGATTGTTCATCATGATAGGTTGCTGTGTCAGGTTGCTGTTTGTCAATATTTTTGTCTCTTTTGCATTAATTGAAAGACCAATGGAACTGGCTTGTTCTAGGTTACTTATTTTCTTTTGTACTTGATCTCGAGTGTGAGAAGGCAGAGCAAGATCATCTGCATAGATTAGATCTTCGAGTGAAGAGCAGAGGTTCCATCTGATGCCAGTCCACTGTTGGTTGATCATGTGTTTTGTAGTCCAATCAATGTCTAGGATGAAAAGAAATGAAGACATGACACACCCTTGTCGGACACCGGATTTCACAGTGAATTTTGTTGTTGAGTTTCCGACACTGCAGAAGAAATTCCTGTAGAAGATGTGGATGAGATTCACCAGCTTTTCTGGAATTCCATAGTGCCTCAAGATTTTTTCAAGGCTCCCTGTGCACACTGTCTTTTTCAAAATCTACAAAATTGACATATATTTTTCTCTGTTATTCGTTGCATTGTTCTAGAATGTTCCGCAAAGTGAAGATGTGTTCAGGTTGTTCCTCTCCCTTTTCTGAAGCCTGCTGGTTCTGGGCGGAGAAGCTTGTCTACTGTTGCTTTCATTTGTGCGATGATGATTGATGATCTTAGAGAAATTTTGCTGCAGTCTGCTAAATTTCCCTTCTTTGGTAACTTGATTTTTCTCCCGTGAGTCCAGTCATCAGGCAGTTCTTCTTTTTCCCATATGTCGATGAAGAGAGGGTGTGGTATCTCGGCTGCCATTTCTGGGTCTGTCTTGAAAACTTCTGCACATAATGCATCTGTTCCTGGAGCCTTGTTGTTCCTCAGTGTGGCTATTGCTGCTTTAATATCAGCCTTCGTTGGTGGGGTCACTTTTATCTCCAGGTCACTTTTTGCAGGCTGGATGTCTGACGGGTGTTTTAGATCTGTTCTGTTTATTACTTCATTGAAGTGTTCTGTATATATATATATATCCATATATTACACACACTAAATATACAAAGAGTCAGTTTTAATATTATGTAATTAATAATGAAGGAGGTACAGGGTTAGTCAAAGTCAAAAGCGTTTATTCAAACAAATCAAACAAATTAGATGTACAAATGAAATATAAAAAGCATATTGGTGAAAGGTTTGAATGGAGAAACAGAACTAAAACTACTTATAAAGTCTTTTTCTTGGTCAACAATTTCTAGCACCTTTTTACACGATGTTAAGTTCATTAATGATAGAGACATGGCAATCCTTACTTATGTTTTGGGTGCTTGCTGTGAAACCAAACAATGTGTAATTACATCTGCATACAATGACTTTCAAGTATATGTTTGCTGTAGTGTGTCTTAAAACGGTGAAACGAGCCAATATTGATAAAACTGACAGTCAAAACGAGTTCCACAGTTTGATTCCGTAGACAGTTAACGACACACACCTTCTGGTTTTAGTAAATCATATATTAATAACAGTTTAGAGTTGCACATAGTCAGCATGTGTCCACAATACGATCTGGTTTGGGTTGGACTGCAGAGCGGTGCTGATTTGTCAGCGGTGCTGTGTGGTGGGGTGGTGCAGTGATGGGTGGTGCTTTTGCAGTGGCCAATGGCAGGTGTTCACAGGGAATGACGTGGGAGCTCTCATTGGCTGGTGGCTTTGGACCTGTCATAAGGAGGCTCAGCCTCATTGTGGTAAGATTTTTTAATAAAAAAATAAAATTAATTTTAAATTATAAAATTTATTTTTTATTTATGTGGTACATGTGTAATAGTCATTATTTATATTTATGTTTATTTATTGTTTATACTTCGTTCAGATGTCTAAGAAAAGCTTTGAATTTTTGTTGTCGTATAAGCATTAAAATAAGGTAAACATTTAGGAAGAGAACAGTACTGAGAACCAGTGATATTACTGTAAACTTGCAAAATAAACACAGCTGTTTAATTTGAAAATGTAAGTTGTAGCATAAGTATCATCAATTCTCTCAACACATGATTGATTGGATCAAGTGTGACAGGTGATGAACTATACACCAGGGAGCAATCATATGTTTTACTTATTTGTTACTTATGATTCCTTGTGAGCTGTCTTTGGCCATATGCAGCTTTTAATGGAGTTTCATGTCCCAGTTCATTGCTCCCAAGCTTGTTAACAACTTACAGTATGTTGTCTGTTCCATTTGGTAATTATTAGCAGGAAGTTCACTGAATCAGTTGTTCTTAGTCCTAATTTCATCAGGAATGTAGGAACAACAAACAAAGCCATAAATACCAACATTATAAGCAACGAATGCAATAAGTACTGTTTACAAATTGGATGTTTCGTGTACAATTTAAACATTTTGTGGGTGCAACTTTCAAATGGTGAACACTTTCAGATGTATTAAATGCAATTTGGCAGAGAGTCTCCTCTAACATGTTAATTTGATTATATTAACAACAATATATAATTAAGTGTTAATAAATGAGGAACAGGCCTGGTTCCTTTAATTGCAGCTGTTTTGTTGTGTTCAATGTTGGTGACTGCAGCTTTGTTACATGTTTGCTGTACAAAGCTAATTAGACAGCTGCTCTGGTTGTGGCTTTGGCAGTCTAAACCCTGCTTCAGATGTGTGGCAAATGTTTGTTGGATCCAAGAGTAAATACAACCATTTCACTACAGAAATCTCATCTTGTTATTGGCGATTTATAAATGTTGCTGTATAGTATTTGTCATTTGCAATAGCAGTTTGATTAGTTCCAATCACTATACTTGTGCTGTTCTGTTAACATTAGGTTGTTGAGCATGGCCGGTTATAAATAATTACATTTCTGATCGGAAGCCCTGAATGTGGTAAAAGATTTTATAATCAAGACATTTCATGTATATTGTGACAGGCCAGTACACTACATTCTAAAACTAGCCGAAGTGAGGTTTGTTCTATGACCACCAGGTGGCATTGTGAAACGTGAATCACATGACCACAATATTCCCGTACAGTACAAATACACATGCCACAGATCTTTGCTTTGAAAACATCGTAATCCTAAAAATGTTTAGTTGCGATAACAGAAAAGTAATTAACAATTAGTAAATAAATATGATGACGAAATTACTTTCATCTGGCCTCACCCCCAGACAAAAGTTTGTAAACATTGTTATGATGAAGCATAATATATTGATGTCCGATGCCAGACGAAACTGCCTCTTATTCCGCCCTCCCCCAAACAAAAGTAATTTCCTTTGTTATCAGACATCAATGTTCTGAGATGATCCCTAAAGATGTTTGTGATGAAACTAGCTAGGCCATAATTCTTAGTGAGTGTTGTTTCTGCAGCTGCTGATGTCTACTGCATTGCAAGTGCAGTGTCCTCAACCATTCTCAAGTCTTTGGCAGCCAAAGAAGGCTTCACCTTTGTAGTGAGTACACCTTTTAAATAACACTGATGGTCAGTTAATACCAGCATACATAAATGGGACATGTATTGGGACTCATTCACTTGCAGATTAGGTTAGGTACTGCTGTGTACCATACGTTATTATTTTCACTGTTTACAGATGCAGAAGATGTCTTCAGTGATTGATGTCACGTAAGACATCCTTAACTGATTGTATGTCGACATAGCTCAGAACAATCACAGAAAATACACGGATTGTATATGAATCCCTGAAAGTTTGCTGCCCAGGATGCAAACCGTCTAGAAGGAAAATGTTAACTATAATGGTGCTCTATAATGTTGTGCAATAGGTTAAAAAGAGATGCTAAAATAATTTTTGTCAAAGTGTTCTTGCTCAAAAGTTGTCATATTGGCATAATGGACCTTTGTTTGTTTGCCCATTAATGTGTGATATTTGCTGCTTTAACAGGAGACACTAACAGGCTTCAAGTGGATGGGTAACAAGGCAACTGAGTTGATAGCACAAGGGAAGACTGTTCTCTTCGCCTTCGAGGAAGCCATAGGTAGGGATTGAACACCCACAATGAACCAGAACATTATTTTTATATCACAAATTTAATGTGATATAACAAACATCTTTGAATGTGAGAAATAAATGGCTACAATGTCTGTAAATATTTAGTAAGTTATACTTGTTTAATACCAGGAAATAGTAATAGGGGAGTAACAACTGAAGTATTGATAGTAACAATAGTCGGCAAACTGATTAATGTGTCTACCGGGTACTTGTGCCACACAAACAGTGTTTGTAGACATGGTTTTTCAATTTCATTTTGAAATTTTACATATTATTTATTGACCTAACTGCAACATTCATCACCCAGTGCAGTGTCACTCATGGATCCACAATTTTGAATAGGCTACCTCAAAGGCTGCATAACAATTGAACATAGAGGCGCCTGGACCTCAATGCCTGGGAGGAGATGTATTCAGAATGCCCCATAATGAGCGTATTAATGGTATCCTCAATAGTGTCCACTGTTGCTCCCAAATATGTTTTAACAAAGCAGAACAACATTTGAATTCAACAGTTCAATATTTACAAAAAACACCAAGCTATCGCTCAAATTCCTGAATAGCGATCTCAAAACATTCTGAGAAAGGTCATGATGGGGGCATGACGATCTATTGTCCACCCTGTCACTGCATTGGTGAGACAACAGTTAATCAACCTGTTCTGATAAAGAAAAATGTAGTACCTATATAATGATGATATTTGAAAGAAACTTGTTTATAGGAAATTAGTGCAAAAGATCAGGAATATCAACAGGTTGGATGCTAGCATGTATTGGCAGTGAAATGTCATATTAGCACGTAGAGTGCTAGTATGTATTGGCAGTGAAATGACATTAATTAGCAGGTTGAGTGCTAGCATGTATTGGCAGTGAAATGACATTAATTAGCAGGTTGAGTGCTAGCATGTATTGGCAGTGAAATGACATTAATTAGCAGGTTGAGTGCTAGCATGTATTGGCAGTGAAATGACATTAATTAGCAGGTTGAGTGCTAGCATGTATTGGCAGTGAAATGACATTATATTTTGGAAGAGTGTAGTTGGCAGAGTAACTGTTTTGCAATTTGTTTCACATAGCACATGTGGGTGCAGAAAAACATGGCTATTTTGGTAAATATTGATGGGCACCGTGCATGTGTTGTAAAGGAGCTGGAGGTTTGTCATTTTGAGGAAATTTAATCAGCATATCAATGATATGATGGCCATGGCTTTGAACAAAATTCTGATCTTTCAATGGTACAGTTTTCTTATAATGTGACAAAATGCTAACATGGCCACCAGTGGGAAAGCTAACAATGGTCTCTGCCCTGCAGGGTTCATGTGTGGTACGACCGTGTTGGACAAGGATGGGGTTAGTGCGGCCATGGTGATGGCAGAGATGACCGTCTGGCTGGAAGGTCAAGGGGTCAGTCTCAGGCAGAAACTGGACGACATCTACAACACGTGAGTCAAGTGACCATTCAGACAGAGCTGTTTCTCTCACATCCCTTGAAGATGTATCTCATTCAGTCAGTCATGGGGTCAGTTCTGTTTTGTCAATTCAAATTCCATAAAAATTGTATGGAAAAATTATAATATAATCCGTTTTAACACTAACTATACATGAAAGCATGTACACAATCATAGTTAATCAGATATGATTAAACAAATTAACTATTCATTTAATATCACTTGAATAAGTAAATTTAATTGGCTCATGTCTGCTGCTACAAAAAACTTAATTCCATTGTGCAAGATACTGTCTGGGTATTTACCATGTGTTGCAGATATGATTACCATTTGTTTTTACCGTTTGTTGCAGGTATGGCTACCATCTGTCTAACAACTCCTACTATCTCTGCTACGATCCACTCCTCATTGAGAAAATATTTGATCGATTGCGAAACTTTGATGGCCCTGGAAAGGTAGGTTCCTCTTCCATGGTTTTTTGTTCATATTCGTTGATTCAAACCACCAATGACAGCTGGTGTATTTGACAACAATAAAGAAATATTTTAACCAATAACTGTTTTTTACATGGCTAATTGATGTTATTACAATTTTTTTTAAATTATTTTGGAAGAAATAAATATTTGTTGGCAGATAAAAAATTGTAATGTTGACTTTTCCTTTAGCATGAAATGCTAGTCCACTTCATTTGTAAAACAAGAATACACCAGTTTTCAAACATTTGTTGTGATTTGTATTGTGTGGAGCACGATAGTTTAGTGTTAAAGATCATCAGACTGTCAGATCCGGGTTCAAATGATCTTCCTGCTGTTTTGAAGCTTGGGCAATTTTGGTCACTCTACCTTGCTACAGTTCACTCTGCTGTATGAATAATGAGTACCTGTATGTGTGACTCTATAGAGTATAGACAGTGACGGTTATGTGTGAGCAAATAGTGTTTGCACTGTAATAAGTGATTGCAGTATGGATGAATGCATCCCAGAGAAGTTGTGATGCTATTCCAGTGAACTGGTATGGTGCTTAAAGCACTACCACTCTGTGAGTCCATGACAGGTTACACATTTACCCCCTGTATGGGATCTTTTACTTCCCCTGGCATAAACACCAGCTAGAAGGGACCAACGGCTTTTAGTGTCTCTTCTGAAAGACACATGCAATGTGGGGTGAACAAAATTGCCTAAGTGGAATCGAACCACCGTCCCTCGACAGTCCAGTGCTCTACCGCACGGCCACCGCTCCCCACTAACGACTGTATGTGATTGCATGAACTTTTGTTGGAAGTTGTGATTGTGTTTCAGTATCCTTCAAGCTGTGGGCCATACAACATCAAGTTTGTGAGAGATTTGACTACCGGCTTTGACAGCAGTCAGGCTGATCAACATGCAGTGAGTGCCAGTGTCTAGTTCTTATCACAGCTGTATATCTCCCTAAAGGTTCCACAACTAGTGTATGTGGATGTTTTAGAACCTTGCTTTACAGTCACCTCAGTAATGCAGCCACCTCGCAATTAAGTTCATTCTGGGACAGTCCGAAATTATTTTTTTAACAGTATAGGAAATTAGACCTGCTGATACGATCACCTCATTATTCAGGTCACGTTTGTCCAGTCCTGAGAGACCTTAATAGTGAGACTTGACTGTATGAACTTAACTAAAATAAATTATATTACTAAGATTCAAGGCACAATGGACATTTGTTAGGGCATTGTGGTAAAATGGCTGCATAGTCACCAAATTCAAAGCCTGGACATCTTCATTCATGCCACTCCTAATATGTGATAAGTTGAAAGGTCACGCCGGGTGCACCCATCCTCGCGCGCCAGGGGTCGCTGCTGCTGATTACGTCAGTGCCAGCCAGCAGTACCCCCTGGCTGATCGTTTTGCGAAACTCTGAATTTAAGCTCAGCCTATGAAATCGCTCACTAGATCAGTGGTTGGCGGCAGGTCAGGTGGTCATAATAAAACTCATTTCAACCAACCATGGCTTGTGTTACATGCAATGTTTAGGAAGTAGAAGCAATTATTCGAATACCCAGAAGTCGTTTATCCGTCTTCAGATTGGGGCGGGTATTTGCGCTGTTCTCACGGGTGACGCAGTTGCGCCTGGCAAAGTCAATTACTATTTGACTCAGCTAACTTCCGCACTTCGCATAAGAGATCTGCCAGGGCTAGTTTTGCATGGCAAACAACCCTGGCTTGCGGATGCACCTGCTGTGAGTCACTGATTGGTCACTGCTTCAAGATCTGGGTCAACTATTGTCCTGATTGGATCCCGAATCTGACATCATAATTATGAATCAAGTTTTATCTTGCTAAAGTATGTGAAGTCATTGGTAAATAGTGTTATTATGGGCATTACATTACTAGGGTGAAATGACGTCTACCACATCTGTCCAACAAACAGTGGAACACTAAAACGATGTTTCCCACTGATTTGTTGCAAAGAAAAAAATCTGGAGCTAGAATTTTAACAAAATGTAACACAGAATGTCCAACAGCCATGGTTGGTGTAAGACCACATTTGGTGTCTGTCCACCATTACCCACTGAACGAGTCCCCTTAAAAATAGCGTTTTCGTGTGATGTGTGAATTTTGTTTTCGAGCACTTTTATATGGGACATGCTGGTCAATGAGTATTGAATGTACTACAATAAACTGCATTAGCTTTTCCACGAGGTAGCAGTAAATATATGCAAGTCGTTTGCATATTCGGGAATATACCATAATTTCAAAATCCATCACCAGATTGGGATGAAATTGAGGGGTATCAGGTTTGGGTGGATTTTTCCGAAAAACGGGGTATGATATTTTCACGAATTTTCCACGCGAGGTTACTTAATGTTTCATGCACTGAGAAAGTTTCAAGAAAATCTATACATAAATTATCCATCCGGCACAGGATAGGTTATAATGACCGCCTATGTAAAATCTATTGTGGTCTCACCCCAGATACTTCCTGTGAACAAGTCAAGTCAAATGATCACGTTCACCTTCACGAATGGCTGCATCCTGACCTTGAGAGGGAGTGGGACGGAGCCGAAGCTCAAGTATTACGCAGAGTTGTCAGCCCCTCCCGGTCCACAGTAAGTCACAGCTAGGACAGCATCTTAAGTCTCATTATTTCAGACTTGACTCATTTAAAACTTTAGACTCATTATTTCAAACGGCGCAATATTAATCAGTTCTATCAGGCTGAATTTACATAATAATAAATTATACATGATATTCTTATAAAATGTACATTTCTTTTTCCTAAGGTTCATGAGTTTAAAACAAATGTACAGGTATACTTATGTAAAACTGCTAAACAAATGAATTATATAAGGTAGTTTATTATATAATGCAATAAGACCTTAGTAATTTGGCGTGCCCTTAGACATTTTTTTGAAAGTGCCTGCTATGTCTTATGTATATGTACATATATTATTGTTTTATTGTAGCCTGTTTTTATTGTAGACTGTAAAATATTGAACAGTCATACCCTGGATACCAGTGTTCTAATAAAGTTCATTAATATTATACTTATACCGACTCATTCACAGTTGTCAACATTTATCTATGGAGCGTATGAAAGGTCAAGGCCTTCCCAGAGAAGTCGAGATGCTGTTCGATTGAACAGGTCTGCCAGGGAGTAAAGTGTCCAGCGCTTTGAGTAGTCCTGATGACTGGATACTGCGCCATATAAGAACTTACCTTTTTTACTTTGATGTGTCACCTTTGTGTTAACAGACTGGACCATGACAGGTGTATGTATCACCTTTGTATTGACAGACTGAACTGTGACAGGTGTATGTGTCAGCTTTGTGTTGACAGACTGAACCGTGACAGGTATGTGTCACTTTTGTATTGACAGACCGGACCGTGATAGGTGTCTGTGTCAGCTTTGTGTTGACAGACTGGACTGTGACAGGTATGTGTCACCTTTGTATTGGCAGACTGGACTGTGACAGATGTATGTGTCACCTTTGTGTTGACATACTGAAAAGTAACAGGTGTATGTGTTACCTTTGTGTTGACAGACTTAACTGTAACAGGTGTATGTGTTACCTTTGTGTTGGCAGATTGAACTGTAACAGGTGTATGTGTTACCTTTGTGTTGACAGACCGAACTGTAACAGGTGTATGTGTTACCTTTGTGTTGACAGACCGAACTGTAACAGGTGTGTTACCTTTGTGTTGACAGACCAAACTGTAACAGGTGTACATGTTACCTTTGTGTTGACAGACCGAACTGTAACTGGTGTATGTGTCACCTTTGTGTTGACAGACCAAACTGTAACAGGTGTGTTACCTTTGTGTTGACAGACCAAACTGTAACAGGTGTACGTGTTACCTTTGTGTTGACAGACCGAACTGTAACTGGTGTATGTGTCACCTTTGTGTTGACAGACTGAACTGTGACAGGTGTATGTGTCATCTTTGTGTTGATAGATTGGACCGGGAGGCCGTAGCAGTGGAACTACAGAAGGTAGTAGACAACATGGTGGCTTACTTCCTGGAGCCAGAGAAGAACAAGTTAGTGGCTAGAGTGCCGTGAATACCTCCCTGGATCCAGCCATGTAGAGAGATCAAACCCAGTCAACTCTCCTATTTTGTATACCTATTCCAGTTCAGAATGAATCTTTTAAAATTATGTACTGAAATTAACTGGTGTATCTTAGAGACTGACCAATACATACATGCTATTAATGTGTCTAGATGTAGTTATGCATGGCCAAAGATGGCAACTGTCCAAAGGTTGTAGACCAGTATAGCTGCTTCAATCATCTCTGCAGACATTACCTTGTCATGTACTAGATCTATTGTAGACACAAATATGTTATTAACCAAAATGTTGGTTAATGTTAGGAGTGTTTGCACAAGTTCGTAAAGCCACAAATATGTGGGTAGGTTGGTCGTACTGTTCGGGAAATAAGTCAATACTATGGCACTGCCTATTGAGTGGAACATAATATTAATGTACATTGATGTAGTGTGTATATCAGAACCAGGTAGCGTCATGGCAACCTTGTCACGTCAGTTGAATCTGGTGAGTTTTGACACTGACCACTCTTTTTGTTCTGAAAATGATCATGTCAGTTTTTTCACCAAGTATGTCTGAACTAGTGTAGATTTGCTAACTGAATTATAACATGCTCAAATTTAAGGAAAAGGAACAACTATGTATTTTGCAGCATTTTTTTTTTTTTTTTTGAGATTTGTGCATGGTTTGTGAATTTCTGTGATTGTATATTTTCTGTACACTATATATATATATTAAGGTTGATTTTTAAACAAGGGCATGGCTTTGTTACGGTGATATATGTTCTTCCTCCTGGTTCCCTTGTGCCGGGGTGGTCTAGTTCCTGTAGTGTTGCACTGTTCTTGGCATTGTTGCCCTACACAGCCGTCTTTCAGCAACCCCTTCCCTGTACCTTTCGTCCTCCTCAGACTTTGTATAATCCCTCTTTACGCAGTCCTCACTGTGGTCTTTCCTGTAGCGTTTCCTCATATCTGCTCTCTCTTGGTAGTCTGCCTGCATCCATCCTTATCAGCCGACGTCGTCTAACTTCTTAGTAATCCTTCCAAAAAGCTCAACTGTATTGCAATCCCTCATCCGTAGTACCGACATATATGCAAATAACGTATTTGTTGTTTATTTTTTTGCATTTGCACAAAGTAGTAACTATGCTAATTTGTTTTTGTAAGTTGTTTATTTATATAAAATGTAATGGTTTATTACAACAGAACAATAACACACCAATCTAAGGTGTAACTAAATTGTATTTTGCTAGGTACTAATGGCAGCAAAATATTTATTAAATTTTATAGAATCAGATATTTATAGTAACATTAATTAATTACCGGTGCCATTGCATGTTTACTGCCAAAGAATTTGTGATTTCTATGTATTTGTTTATGTTTCAAAAATGTCTATTCTAAGGTTGTGATATGGTAGTTCCAGTATATCTAAGTGTCATGTATAAAATCAAAATGCTTAGGGATGTTGCCATTAAAGATACCATGTATGTCGTGATTTCTTGACTTGGTGTTTGAACATGCAAAAGTTGTTAAAGGAAATAGAATTTGCCAATTTCTTTGAAACTTCACTTCTTTGAACTTAATGCTCTTGTCAAGTAATAATGTACCAAATATGAAGTATGTTGACTGCAAACTCATGTCGCTAAGCCGACTCAAACATGGAAATGAACCTACTTCGAAGGTCCTATTCCAGAACTACAGGGGACTGTTTCAATAAGCTAATGAGGAAAATCTGTCATTAAACAGAATCTGTTGTGAAATTTAAGGAGCTTTTTATAAATGCAAAAAGTCACCGCTGTAACACAGAGGACACTATTTCTGTGACACACCAGCGAAAGTATCCAGGTAGTGTACCCTGGTGTTGACAGTTGTCGGTATAAAAGATCACTGTTAAGGAGAAAAATAAATTTTAAAGAGCAAAATCTGGCTTAAGAATACTTGTGAAACAGAAGTACACATGTACTTGGCAATCAACGCACGGACAAAGACCGGGAGAAGAGACCATGTCTAACTTATCTTGCCCTACTTGCTTCTCAATTGGGATAACATCGAAGTTACAAAGTATTGACACCGTCTTGTATGCACAACATTTAATTGTTATGACATCTAGCACAACATTAAATACACATACTTTGTAGAAATACTCTGCCAATATCAGTAACATACTGGTGAAATTTAACAAATTGTACCAACGAACAAATCTTATTTTATTTAGCTAACAGTGTCCAGATCAGATGAATATATCAGATAAATAATTGATCTCCTGAGCTGTAATAGTAACGTTATAAAAATAATAAATAACAAGATACATATTTATTATTACACGGAGTAAATAAATAAATAATATAAGTTTGCATTTTTAACAAGAACATTCAATCAAAACTATATACCACATGATATATCAACTGATGATGTGATGTTTTGGCTGTTCAGTTACAAAGAAGTGAAACATTTCCATTAATCTGCCAGAAATTCAAGTGTATCTTCACAACTGGCAAATTACAACAGCAAAAATATGAATTATGGGGCTGTTTCATGAACCATTTGTAGCATATGTTGGACCTACTGTAATGGTTGTGCCAAAAGTTTGCCAAAATGGATAAACTTGAAATGGTATACGATACATGTTTGACGTCTCAACACCGGAAAATATGTATGCATCATGATTATAAGGTGTATAACATTGTTAGTAAAGTATTGTGATTCATAGATGTATCAATGAATCATTACAGTACTAATGACTAAGGGATCATCTCTGAACATCAATGTCCGACATCAGACGAAATTGCTTTTATCTGGCCATAGCCGACTCCCACTCCCCGGACAAAAGTTTGTAAACATTAACATATTAACAGTATCAGTCCAAAGTATAAAATATCGATGTCCGACGCTAAACAAAACTGCCCCTGATCCACCTCCCCCAAATGAAAGTAATTTGTATGATGTCAGACATTGACGTTCTGAGATGATCCCTGAGGTGATGGAAATTAGAAAGGTTATTCTTCTGGGAACGTGTCCAGGTCTGTTGCGTTGGTCAGGAGGAAGTGACTGAGGTGTTGATGGAACTGAGTCATCTTCACGTCTCTCTGTCAGAACACACCAACGAACACAAGGCTCATAACAGTCGTCATATTACTTTAACTCACGAAAGTTATAATTTGAATGGATAAAAATGCAATAAACAGCAATACAGGTGAAATTTCAGAATGTGCAAAAATCTGTGTTGAAATCTACAATAATAATAAATTTCTATAGTGCCTATATCCTTAGGAATCTGAGCTCAGAGACGCAACATACAAGAATCGTAAGGCAAAATTGTGAAGAAGGACACACAAAAGTCATCATTAGAGCAAGGGACCGCTGAAAGTTTAGGGTGGGAATGCGATTTCAAACAAAGAAGTCTTGATTTTTTTACGAAAGGCGGCTATAGTTTCAGATGATTTTAACATATGGAGTTGATTCCAGATTTTGGGTGCAGTTACAGAGAAAGCACATTTGTTAATGTTGAGCTTAGCATTAGGAACAAAAAGTCCACCCCCTGCTACCAATCGCTTTGATTTTAGGTTCTTAACATTCCAATATCATGTACACATTGTTGTTTACATCCAGAGGTCGAAGCACAAAAGTGAGTTTTAATCAAAACAAAAATATGGATTTATCTTGTTTTGTTATGAAGCCCTTCATCTTTAATCTGTAAAGAAGCTAGTGTGAGATAGCACATGGACCAGCAGTATCTTACAATTTAAAATGTTTACAGATGCACTCAGTGTATTTAGATAATCTGCAGTGACAGTGAACATACCTCTGTCCCAATGTAGGCCTCCAGGTTGTTGTCTCTCATGTGTGGCTGCGGTTGAACATTCAACACCGAATAACCTTCAATGGCAGAATCACTAACACCATTTTAAAGGGAAGCAGAAGGCAGTTGTGTGGGCCTATACACCTAAAAAAGTTAACACAATCTAACCATTTGCAACTACAATCAATAATGTCACGCTTGTAGTTTACACAGAATTTATTTCAAAGTGGGAGATTCTAGTGAAATCTTTATTCCCGGCAGCTGATACTGAGACGAACCCCCCCCCCCCCCCCCCCGATGCTTGCTTGACCAATAAGCACCGAGAGCTTCTTTGACCTAGACACGGTGATGTGTTGAATGCCTCTGTTTCCTCGACATATGTATAAATATCCCAGCTCATATGTGGCTTTCTCATATTCCATTCGATTTAGAGTTACCCTTGTAACAACTGTTGTAGTTGACGTGTGCAATACAAAAATACAGCAATGTGTCTAAATAATGATTTTTCTTAATATACAACTAGGAATTCAAAATTCACATCAACATTTCGACCACCTTCGCCTTCCTTCATCGGGAACTGATCTTCTTCTGCTCAACAGATGGTGTGTTGAGCAGGCTGTCCCACACGTGACTCAGTCTGTATCCCCCCTCGTCTCTAGTCATTGTAGGTGTTGTCGTTCTAATCCAGATGGCCTCCTTAATCCATCGCACACACCTGTCTCTTTCTGTCAACCACTCTGGTTCCCTCCCAGTCTGCGACACAAACGTTTTCTGTACACGTGGTCAGTTATCACCGACTTCTGTTCAATAGTGGTTGACCCTTTTCTTTTTTCTCGAGTGAAACGTCTTATTGTTATAATTTCAAATTCTTTCATATGTTCTTTCCTGTCTTGTGCCAAATGTTCTCCCTGTTTTCCCCGCCCTGCTCGCCACACCATCTGACGAGCAGAGGAAAAACAGTTCTTGATGAAGCAGCCAAACGCCTACATTGGGATATTTTCATGAATATAAGCATATGTCTAGCTGAACACGCACCTGATCGACTGGTGACTGACTCCTCATAGAGGAAAATACCCATGACAGCATCGTACTCTGTCACTTGCTCTTGTAGACGGAGCCTTGCATGAGAACCGGCTAGACTTGTTCTGTCTCAACACACAGATGGTGGTCAATCATCATGCTTATAATTATTGTCAATCAAAGAATTTATTCAAACAGATCAAACAAACACATTATAGGTACATAGTAAGTACAGTGTATCCAGAAACATAGGTTGAAGTGTTGATCTAAGTTAACCTGCGCACTACTGCCCTTCATATTACTATACTCGACGGCACAATTTGGGTTTAAGTTGTTGGCGCTCTACGCTCTTGTCAACGGAATATTATCAACAACGACGCTCCCATGAAAACATTGCACCGTGTGTGACGCGGAAATATCCCCTGTGATATGTCGGTGGCTTCTGCAAGATTTCATTTCAATTCTTCGCACAGTGAACAAAAAGTCATATGTTGTTGGAAAGTGGTTGTTGGGCCGAATTTTCAAACACTTTTTGACAACTGTTCAATCTCTTGCCAAATTGTGCCAACTGTGTAGATTATCAATTGTTGTGATGGAAATATCACTCTATACATTAAGTTTCATTTAACGATCACGTTAGTGAAACGCATTTTGAAAACAGTCCTTCATTTTTCCGTCACATTCTGTTCTAGGATGGATTTTCCTTAAGAGCTTAATATCTTAGTGAGACGGTCCCCTGGGCACGAATCCTGTGTTGCCATTCTGATACGTGGACAAATTTGATAAATTTATGTTGCTCCAGTTCACTCAGCTGTATGAATGAGTACCTCGCTATAGACAGTGGTGGATATTTGTGTACGGATAGTCTTTGCACAGTAATTGCAGCATGGCTGAAGTTGAGATGTTGTTTGATTGAACAGGTCTGCCAGGGAGTAAAATGTAAAGCTCTTTGAACAGTTCAGATGCCTGGATACTGCCCTGTATGAGAACTTTACTTTTACTATACTGAGATGGATTACATAAAGAGAGATTTGGTGGGTTTTTGAGAGGAGAGCGAGACCATGAGAGGGGGAATGGAGACAGATGGTAGAAACAGCAGTGATGGGAAAAAGATTAAATAAACTGTGATTGAGTACGAAGGTGAGCCTCACCCCAGAAGTAAAGGTAAAGGTAAGTTCTTATATAGCACAGTATCTAGTCCTCAGGACTGCTCAAAGCACTTTACACTTTACTACCTGGCAGACCTGTTCACTCGAACACCATCTCGACTTCTCTGGGAAGCATCCAGCCATGCTGCAATTAATGCGCGAAGACTGTTCGTATACAAATATTCACCGCTGTCTATAGCCAGGTACTCATTCATACAGCTGAGTGAACTGGAACAGCGTATAGTGAACGAACTTGCCCAAGGTTCGACACCGCCGCACAGGATTCGAACCCGGGTTGTCTCGGGTGGGAGTCCAAAGCTGTAGCCACTGCACCACGGCGCTACACAAGAAGAGAGGAAGAATGAGGACAGCAACATTACTGTGGAACAGGTGGACAAGTTAGGGACAGTTGTTTGTCTGAACTGCATAAATTGATGTATCCAGTATGTTGTCGTTTGCGTATGTGACAATCATAATTTTGTGCGTGACCTCCGCCAAGCTCTACCCACCAGTGTTGATTACGATTATATACGTGAATTACTGCTATTGCATGACATCTCAAACAAATCAAATATTGTTTTTGTCATAAAGAAATATTTTGTAGGCAGAATTTCAAAAAAATATACAACGCAATGCACGAACACGACACGTGTTTAGCATCCATTATTTGATGGCTTGGCGGAGCTTTTGTTAGGCAACAGGTCACTTGATGGATAGGTTAATTAGTTGCATGTTATACATATGTAAGAGGGAGATGCCTCACATGGTTCGGATGGCGTTCAGGGGCAGCGTGGATGAGTGGATGCCTGCCGCTCGTACGCGTCTACTTGCCACGTAGTAGCCGCGAATAAGTCGCTCGGCTGACTCCGAGAACACAACCTTCTGCTTCCTCGCATACGTGACCAACTGTAAGGGTGGGGACATTCACTGGTCAATGGTCTACTTAGGGATCATCTCGGATCATTGATGTCCGATAAAATTACTTTTATCTGGCCTCAGCCCCATCACCCCAGGTGAAAGTTTACAAACATTGATATGATGATATCAACATAATAACATTATTGGCCTAAAGCATAAAATATTGATGTCCAATGCAAGAGTAAACTGCCTCTGACCCCCCTTCCCCAAACAAAAGTAAGTTTGTCTGATAGCAGTCATAAACATTCTGAGATGATCCCCTATAGTCTCAAGACACACACAACATAAGGTGAAGTTTCAACATAGCGGCCAATACCGGTACTGAATTACTAACCGGTCAGTACCAGGATTCAAACCCTGGTTCCACCGATCAACAGTCCGGCACTCTGACTGCTCAACAACTGCCCCCCACAGTCTATAGCGGTTGTTACGTGAACTATGTAAAACTCGCCTGCTTGAAATCTTGCCAAGGAATCAGAGTTCTTTGTGCTGAAATCACTGCGCTGACAACCGTGTGGTGTGTCAGCATATGGTCAGCATAACTGGCAGCGCTGACGTCAGCAAAGTACACCATGGCGAACACACTAAAAGTGATGGATGTAGAGTTCAATGTCTACTTCTTATTTACATATGAATAAATGGTTAAATGCACTGTCATGTTCTGTATAAAATAAACACAAGTTTGTCAGTGTACAAAATAACCATAGGTATGCCTGTGTATAAAATAAGCAAGTTTATTAGGGAATATAAAAACACAAGTTTGTCAGTGTATATATATTATATATATATAATGTACACATGAATTTGCCAGTGTATGAAATAAATACAAGTATGACATTCAGAATAAAACAAACACAAGTATGTCAATGGATAAAAACCCTAGTAAGTTGGTGAATAAAATAAACACAAGTATGTTCATGTACAAATTAACACAAGTATGTCAGTTTATAAAATAAACACAAATAAATATGTTGGTGAATAAAACAAACACAAGTATGATGATGTACAAAATTAACACAAGTATACCAGTGTATAAAATAAACACAAGTATGTTAATAAATAAAACTAAACTCAAGTATGTTGACATATAAGATAAACCAAAGTATGTTGGTGTTTAAAATTAACACAAGTATGTCAGTGTATAAAATAAACACAAGTATGTTAGTGTATAAAATAAACACAAGTATGTCTATGTACACAAAACAGAAACAGATGTGCCAGTACTCTGCCAGTGTTTTGGTGATGCCATCTTTGTCTGTTGTGGTCTGCGGTGCGATGAAGTCGACCTGATTCGGCGCAGTGCATGAGACGTGGTCAGTGTAGGTCCACACGTGGCTGTGGCGTGGAAGGTCGAGGCGCTGCGCCGTGTGGCAGGTAAACCACCGAGGCAGTTCAATGGGGACTCGGTCAGACTCAAGCACTGAAAGGCATCCAATAAGGGGTGCTCTCATAACGTCGCAAAGTCAAAAGAAGTAGTGTTTCATATCGGTTCAAACCACCACCTACCCCAGCAATACATGATTTAGAACTTGTGAGGCAATCTGATCGATCCTAATCGACCACTCAGATAGTTCCAAGGACTGAAAAGTATTCAATAAGTTTGCAAAGTCCCAAAAAGTAGTGTTTTGTGTTGGTTAAAACCTTCCCACCAATACGTGGTGTGTGACTTGGGAGGTTTTTATTGTAAAATCATATTATACAGTACTATATATATTATAAAGTAAAAGAGGTAAGTTCTTATATAGCGCAGTATCCAGTCCTCAGGACTGCTCAAAGCGCTTTACATTTTACTCCCTGGCAGACCTGTTCAATCGAACACCATCTCGACTTCTCTTGGAAGCATTCAGTCACGCTGCAATTAATGCACGAAGACTATTCGTACACAAATAACCACCACTGTCTATAGCCAGGTACTCATTCATACAGCTGAGTGAACTGAAGCAATGTAGAGTAAACGAACTTGGCCAAGGTTCGACATCACCGCACAGGATTCGAACCCGTGTTCTCTCAGTCGAGAGTCCGGAGCTCTTACCGCTGCGCTACTGCGCTCTACACATACTGGCCACATACTTTAATTAACCCATTAGACCTCAAGTCGGCCAAAACAGCCCGAAGACTGACACTTCAATTCAGCCAAACGCATCTCAAAATAATCACGAAAAGCTATATCGTGTGGTGGCGCCATGTAGTGGATAGTTTAACACATTAGAAACGATGTTTGAACGAGCGGATATCACATAATTCAAGTGGGGAAACATGGATTTTTCAAAAAAGGCTGAGATCTAAAGGATTAATGAACACTTTTTTGTTGTCGAAATGTATGGTCTCGGAGAACATTTGTTTACTTGGCAATGCAATGCTTTTGAAAGCATGGCCACAGGTCCGATGGAACTCGTAACTCAAAGTGAACACATTCAAATGATATTATGCTAGGCCTTACCAACTTAACAAACTAGTAGACACATGGTACATTACCCATTTTAACCGAAAGACCTTGCACACAGAACAGGTCATACTGGTATCACATTGTTATTTTATAATAGTTGTAACGGCGAGAAATCAAAACAGCAACAAATTAAATAATAATACAGCAAGAATGAAACTACCTTTCATATAAATAATAATAATCATTTATATCAGTATACTGGTGGTGCCCTCTGGAGAGTTGCGCACCACTCAATTCATCCCGGGTTCCATCTTTCTCTGAGAAGCTAAAAAGCATATTGGGTAAATGTACGTAAATAACTATTTCTGAAATACATGGCCAGTTGGTAGATCATAGGCCAATGATCTAAGGAAGTAACTGATTATAGAAGAGGTGAGTGGACTTGATGGGGGGTTTATGAGGGTTGTTAACAATAGCACCACAGGTCCGCCCTTCCCTAGCGTAGCACTAACCATGTGTGAGAAGTTGTTTGGTTGCTTTCTTGACAGAGTTCAGCTGTGGTATAAGACACACCCCTCCATGGGCCAGTAGTAAGGAACCTCCTAAAACACGTATTAGTTATCTCATACAGAAATAACATGGCAATCCACAACGACAAGGTTTAATTAAAGGAACTACCTGGAATCAGCGGCAGTAGTAATTTCTAACTGGAAGTCTGCTGTGTTGACCGTGGCAAAGTGAGCATCGTTGAACATCAAATGGTATATCCGTTAACTCAGCCCAACTCGGCCATATTGTCAATAAAGCTTGTTTTGAAACTGGATGTTTTGTTTACTATTTGAAATTGAACATGCACCCGGGGTCGTACCTTCAAATTGCGACCGTTGTTACGGGCTTACTAAACACAATTTGGCAGGCAGTAGACCTTTAACAAAGTTAGCACAGTCTTAAGAACATTGTATTAATGAATACATAAAAAACTTGGAACAGACTACGTCATTTTAAGAAGCTTGCCATCCAAAGCAAATTCTCCAGATGGCAAGTGTACATGTACAAGAAAGTTTTTGGCTCAGAGTGAGTCCAACTGTTTTGTCTCTCTATGTGTGGCCCACCCTTCTGGTATATTTGTCCGTTGTTTTTAAACATATAATCACATTGCTACCTTGATATTTGTTTAGATATATCTTTGTATACTGTGTGGTATCCAGTTCTTAATGTGTACTTCACCCTTAGCAAAAATATTTCATGTCGTGAGGTAGACACAACATTTAACTATTTTGAGATCCTGACTAAGCAGTGCTTACAGTCAGCACACATCTGAATGTATTCAGATGGAGTTTATTCAAACACTTATTCAGAGCTGGTATATTGCATTTATAGCCATTACTGCATTTAAATGTACAGAGATTCAAATTGTAATATGAAATATTAAAAGAGTAAAGGAAATTTAAAAAAAAAGTACTCTGATAATCTGACTGCAACCAAGCTAGCACGTGCACGTGTGTGTGCATGCGTACTGAAGTGTGTGTGTATGTGTATGTGTGTGTGTGTGTGTGCATGTGTGTCCCTGTGTGTGTGTGTGTGCGTGCGTGTGCGTCACTGTGTGTGTGTGCATGTGTGTGCGTGCATGCATACATGCATGCATGTTTGGAAATGTTTAGGTTTTCCTCTTAGATGCTTTGTATCTTGGGAACCAAACATTCAAGGATTTATATACAACTCCTGGAAGGAACAATAATGCTTTTATTTTTTGAAATTCTCCATGAATTAAGCATTTGTACCAGTTAACGTTTCATATAGGATGATTTATGTTTTCTTCAATTGTATGAAATTACATAAACAATCCTTCGATCACTTGGGGATTTTTACATAATTTCCAACAATAGTAGAAAACATGCTTACCATATTATCCCCTATAGACACACACTTCCTAATAGACGTGCACCCCCTTTTACAGAACTGAAACCACCCACGAGAACTTATTTTCGGTAATGAACGTGCACTTCGAAAATGCAAAATATGGTAATAATACCACTGCTGGCACCACCTTGCGGATACTGTCTAGATAACAGCACCACCTTGCGGATACTGTCTAGATAACAGCACCACCTTGCGGATACTGTCTAGATAACAGCACCACCTTGCGGATACTGTCTAGATAACAGCACCACATTTATAATTTGAGTGACTTTCGTTTTATTCACATATGTTGTCATAATCACGTAAACCTTACTAACACTGCAGATGAAGGGTTGAAATAACAGGATATCCACAATCGCGTAGCCATCTGTAGCCACGAGGAATGGTCAAAACAACGAAGCGCGCTCCGATATCAGACTTGACGTCTTTGAGAATCGCTCCCTATGCGCATGCATCCAGTTGGCCTTGCCCCATAGCATTGCTGGCAAAGTACGCGGGTTTGGATTATTTGAGTGCCGATTCGGCACAGACGGAGGTTATCCTGCGACGTCGAATGATGTCTTCTGGCTAGTGTGATGATTGTCAGTTTAGTACTTCTCAATGTATCGATCTGGCTTTCATCTGGACTCCGCAATTATAAAGCCGCAAGCATTGCTGTCAGTAACTGTCTGTCACGAGTGGCGTGTCGAGTACCGTCTTCAGTCGATCGAATGCTAGATGTTTTGGTAAACAAGCTGATTCTGTCTTTACTACGTGTTGCCTATCTTAAGCTAGGATTCCATATGTACGGATACGCTATGCGGATGCGGCAAAACAATGAATATAGTGCCCGGTGGAAATTAACATAAGTAGTTCCAAACATGTATAGGCGGATGAGTTTTGTCATGTGGATGCGGCTGTGGCAAATTTAATCGCTCCGTGTAGCGATTCAAATCGTATCCGCACACAAATCGGATAGGAAATTCCCAGTAGTGACGTCACTACAGAGGTATTCCCCATTCCACCTGCGTTTCCGTATGCGTTTCCGTACATATGGAATCGTAGCTTTAGAGTTGCTCATGCGTGACGTGTATGCAATCTGTGTATTCGCACACCGCTGACAGCTTGTGTTGCATATGTCTTATCATAAATCAATAGACGCGCACCCAAGCCCTTGAACAGTGAGCATCTATTGGGGATAATACGGTAGGTTGGCGAAAAAAATTTCATAGTTATGCAATCTTTGTTAAACATCCTGTACAAATACTTCATGAAACAGTCTTCTGTGTCTTTGTATGTAGCACCCTCTAGCAGGTAATATCGAACTAAGGACATGGTCTGACACAATCATAATGAGACGCTTATGAACAACTAAGTTACCCCTCAGGAAGTTGGGTATTTCTGTTAATATAAAGATATTAGTAATATAATATTGATGTTGAGTAGACACACACAGACCTTCAATGAAGCAAGTCTCACTGCCGTGTCTATCACGACATACGGAGGCTGTGAGATGACCAGTGGCCAGGGAGTGGACGATGCTCCGGTCAGCTAGTGATGCCCCGTAGCTGAGCAGGCGGTGGAGAAGTAGGGTGTCTTGTCCCACGGCCAGCAAGTCCAAGCCACCAGCCTCCTGTGGGAATTAAGTAAAGTACGTATAGGTAAGTTCTTATATAGCGCAGTATCCAGTCCTCAGGACTGCTCAAAGTGCTTTACACTTTACTCCCTGGCAGACCTGTTCAGTCGAACAACAACTTCTATGGGAAGAATTCAGCCCTGTTTATTTAAATTGTGAAGATTATTCGTACACAAATTTCCACCACCATTCCATAGCTAGGTACTCAGTCAAACAGCTGAATGAACTGAAGCAACGTAGCATGAACAATCTTGCCCAAGGTTCGACACTGCAGCACAGGACTCGAACCCAGGTTCTCTCGGTCGAGAGTTCAATGCTCTAGCCACTCCGCCTCTGCGCTCCACAATAACACACTTAACCACACATATACACAGGCCACCAACCTTACAGGGCATGAGAATAACACACCAACTAAATCACACGCGTACACAGGCACACCACATGAGTAACACAATCAAAACATATTACTTTTAGGCGAGTAATAATCACTAATAACAATAATATTTGTTGTGTAGCACCAGACCCCAAATTGTTTGTGGTGTTTCACAGCAAGCATATCTACCTTTAAAACATAGCCTACAATTGTTAAATAAACAAATACATATATTAACAAACTTGTAGTAATAGTTAGTATTATTTTAAAATAAATATAGCATTGTATAGCAATAGAGTAACAATAAAAAATCTAACAACATGTATATCAATACAGATATAATAATTGAAATAATTAAGTGTATCTAATAATACATTCAATGGTCATATTAAATGTTAATATAGTGCTAACTAATGTAAGACACACAAACACACACGCATGCATGCATGCACTGACACACACATGACAATCACAACAAATGACGTTTGGTCAAGTATCCATGTACAAAACATGTTTCACCTGAACAGAACATGACTCATCTGTATAGAACATTACCCACCTGTTCAGAACATGACACACCTACACAGAACATGACTCACCTGTACAGAACATGACTCGCGTGTTCAGAACATGACTCATATGTACAGAACATGACTCACCTGTACAGATCATCTGTACAGAACATGACTCACCTGTACAGAACATGACTCACCTGTACATAACATGACTCACTTGTACTGAACATGACTTACCTGTTCAGAACATGGCTGATCTATACAGAACATGACTCACCTGTACTGAACATGACTCAAAAGTTCAGAACATGACTCACCTGTTGAGAATCTCCAACAAGACTGAGCAACATGCCCAGTTTCAGATGAAGGTACGTGCCACAGGGAGCAACGTCTCCTGAACAAACCAAGACTAACAATACATAGAGGAAGGTGGGGCAGGTTTGCACATCGAGGCTTGTTTGCACGCATTACTGACCACATCTGCATGTGGATAATTACTCAGTCCTACTATGATTTTGTATCAAGGGATTATTTCTGAGTATCCTTCTCCAGGGTTAATGATTCCACTGGGGGTTACACATTTACCCCCTGCTTGGGATCTTTTAGTTCCCTGGTATAGACACCAGATAGGAGGGACCAACGGCTTATAGTGTCTCTTCCAAAAGACACAGGTAACAAAAGGTAAAATTTTGAAATGGCAATCAGTACCAGGGTTCAATCCCTGGTTCTTTCCATTGACAGTCATCAAGTATTCCATTATCAAGTCCTAACACTGCTTCCCCAAGCACTTTCAAGGATACAGACAAGAACAAGTGATGATACTATACCAGCAAATGCATAGGCTAAACTGAGAGAAAAACTCCAGGGCGAATGGCTTCTGTCTGCAATCAAGATAATATGATACTGTCAGTAGAAATAACACAATATATTGAATGGTACTAAATGTGAAGTTGACATGGGAAGTTATAGACTACTACTCAAACAACTGCAGTAGCAATAGACAGAAACTAACAATCCTAGCTGATGAATGATATATTTATATTGTAAAACAATATGGTTCTCCGTTTGTTTCTTTGTTGACTCATATCTCCATTAGTTTTGCATGTGTGGGACTGACAGTTTGTGTGTGATCTAGCAGGCACACTGGGGTGGTTTGTAGATTGGTATTTTTGTCGAAATCTGTGGGGTGGGGATTTTGGAAGTCACAATTTTTAAATGGCACTGATCTCCATCAGTTTTGTATGTATGGGGCTGAAATTGTGTGTGTGATCTAATGGTTCATCCGGGGGGAGGGGGTCATGTACATATGACTGCCTTTTTTTCTTGGGCAATGCCGGGTAACTCAACTAGTACTATTATATATTACAAGTATTAAATAATAATTACAAATGTAAGAAACATGGGAAGACATAGAAGACACTATGTCAATGGACTGATGTAAGTTAAATCACATGACACCTGTTTGAACATGCACGTGTCCTAATCCTATTCTTTAATATTAATTTAATATACGGGGTAACACTTTTTATTTCTGTACATTCTTGACACAGACATCAATTATAATTAATTAAACATCAAATATTAACGTAGTATGAATTCAACATTTTTATTTCATGTATTTGATCAAGTGTATTGGTACCACAATAATTTGATATTTTTTGATACAGCATATTTGTATTTAAAAAATGGAACGTAATTGTATGATTCAGAAAAGCGTATTTAAACCTCAACTGTAATCAAGATGATGAGAATATGACAGTTGTTTCCCCAATCTATGCTCAAGATACCATTTTTGGTGTGTATAATTTATTATTTGTCATATCATAATTATATATTAGTTACAACCTAATACAGTTGTTATATTCCAAACTGAGTTGTGTAGGGGATCATCTCAGAATATTGATGTCCAATATCAGATGAAATTACTTTCATCTTGCCTCAGCCCCCACCCCCCAGACAAACGTTTGTAAACATTGATATGATGATATCAATTATATTAACAGTATTGGTCCGAACCATAAAAAATCATGTCCAACACCAGACGAAACTGCCTCTGGCTTCCCTCCCCCAAATGAAAGTAATTTTGTCTGATACTGAACATCTACGTTCTGAGATGATCCCTTATACCTTTGTAAAGATGTTGGATGCTTTCAGGAAGGTGATTCAAACCACCGCCAGGTGTCACTAGTAGCTGCCAAGCAGAACAACACAAATGTTTAGTTATTTATTAAACATGATTCTTCTTAAAAACTAAGACATTTTAAATGTGTTTGAAACTTTGCATACATAAACTAAATACTCGTGTCAAGTAAAGTGCCAAACATGAAGCCTGTTCATTGTGTCTTACATGTCACTGAGCCCAATCAAACGTGGTCATTTGGAAAGGAATTGTGTTAACTTTATGAAATATTCCCGTTTGAACATTGTGAATGTTCAACATTGCATTATATCCACTGCCTCATATACACTGCAGGATAAAGCATTCGCGATGTTCAAACAGCAATGACTCAAAAAGTAAAAAAAACTCCTGTGTGCATCCAGCGACATATTTGTAGGAAGATTATTATCTTTACGGTGATATAAAAATATTAAATTCCGTGATTGCAATTTTAGATACGGGCCTGAAACACCAATCTGCATAGATGCACGCCAAGCTAAATCCTAGGGGTGCTACCTGCAGTGACGTCACAACGACCCCAAGGTGTTGCAACAAACTGTACAGAAAAGCACGACCAAAAGGGGCCTTGAAAAGGATGACAAAGGGTTAAAAAATGTGTTGAATATCAGGACACTATTTTTAGATTATATTTAATTCAGATTGAAAATAAAAAAGGTTCATTTCGCTTAGTCTTTAAAACATATCCAAAAAGTAATTTACATGTAGTATCTACATCTGATAGCTTCATCCATATGAATTACGTCCCAGTCAGATGATGTCATCGCACATATATGGAAGCTCATAGTTTCTTCGTCTCAGTTCATTGCTAAGACATAGAAACCTACAAACCTCTCCACAAACACAATTACATCATCCAACTGAGATGTTAGTCATACTGATCAAGCAACCTTGCTAAGAAATAAAGTCTATACTATATAGAATATTCTTTGGCTAAGGCAAGAAAAACATATTGAATACAAATTCACGATCCTAAAAAATATGTAGTTTTGTACATTTACAGAAATTTTAGAGCATTTTAGACTTATTTATTTATCGTACTTTCCCACTCAAATCAACAGTTAAGCACAGAAACAAAGCTAAAACCAACAGATTTTTATTATTTATATCAAACTACACTTAGACATTAACACATCGTGAAACATTTCTCACAGAAGAAGATAAACAATACGTACCTGGTTATGCCTGAAGATGTTGTTTGCCTGCAAAATTGATGAAAAAATTATTCTGGCTTGCAATTTTTTACAGGTACCCTAATACATGACAGTCAAAACTATACCTAACCGTGATTGAGCTAGTCCACGTGTGTGTGCGTGCATGCATGCATACACACATAGGTGCGTGCGTGCGTGTCCGTCCACGTGTGTGTGTGTGTGTATGTGTGGTGTGCGTGTATATTTTCTCCTAGATGTTTGTATCTCGGGGCAACATTTTCATGGATTCATCTATGATCCTTCACAAGAAAATAAATGCTTTTATTATTTTGAAATTCCTCAGTTGCTACCAAGTTTAATTTTCTTGACAAACAACCCAAAAGTAATAATATATATGCATTTACAAACCCATGAACTAAAAAACAATAGATAATTTGAGTCAAATTGACCTAATTTCTCAAAACATTTTTATAAAGTTTATTCAAATTTTTGTAATCAATCAAAACAACTGAAGTAATTCAACAAATAAGGTATCATTTCAAGGCTCATGATCTGTCAAATCCAAAAAGGTACAAAACTCCATTTCATAATATGGTGACTTAACACAGTGGACTCTCATTATTAAGGTCACCCTCGGGACTGTGTAGTAAGTTTACTGTTATATGAAACATTTAGGACTATCCCAGTGTGACCTTAATTGCAAGGTGGCTGTGGTACCGAGTTGACCATAAAACGAGGTTCGACTGTACCTACTTTGCTGTAGAAGGTGACATATGCAATGAGACTGCAACATGTAAAGCAACAAGTATGATGAGTCTGCCAGGCCTTACCTCTAGTGCGACTGTCTGGCTGTCTATGTCAAGGACAGGAACTCCAATGACTGACACTGTCTCACCAGGCTCCATAGAACACACCAGGTCATCTGTGACAGCAGTAACACAAGTCATCTGTGACAGCAGTAGCACAAGTCATCTGTGACAGCAGTAGCACAAGTCATCTGTGACAGCAGTAACAAAAGTCATATGTGACAGCAGTAACACAAGTCATCTGTGATAGCAGTAACACAAGTCATATGTGACAGTAGTAACACAAGTCATCTGTGATAGAAGTAACACAAGTCATCTGTGACAGCAGTAACACAAGTAATCTGTGACAGCAGTAGCACAAGTCATATGTGACAGCAGTAACAAAAGTCATCTGTGACAGCAGTAACACAAGTCATCTGTGATAGCAGTAACACAAGTCATCTGTGATAGCAGTAACCCAAGTCATCTGTGATATCAGTAACACAAGTCATCTGTGACAGCAGTAAAACAAGTCATCCGTGACAGCAGTAACACAAGTCATCTGTGACAGCAGTAACACAAGTCATCTGTGATAGCAGTAACACAAGTCATATGTGACAACAGTAATACAAGTCATGTATGACAGCAGTAACACAACTCATCTGTGACAGTAGTAACACAAGTCATATGTGACAGCAGTAACACAAGTCATCTGTGACAGGAGTAACACAAGTCATCTGTGACAGCAGTAACACAAATAATCTGTGACAGCAGTAACACAGGTCATATGTGACAACAGTAACACAAGTCATCTGTGACAACAGTAACACAAGTCATATGTGACAGCAGTAGCACAAGTAATCTGTGACAGCAGTAACACAATTCGTCTGTGACAACAGTAACACAAGTCGTCTGTGACAACAGTAACGTAACTCATCTGTGACAGCAGTAACACAGGTCATTTGTGACAACAGTGACACAAGTCATCTGTGATGGCAATAACACAAGTCATATGTAACAGCAGTAACACAAGTCATCTGACACAGCACAGGTCATCTGTGTCAGCAGTAACACAAATAATATGTGACAGCAGTAACACAATTCATATGTGACAACAGTAACACAAGTCATCTGTGACAACAGTAACACAAGTCATCTGTGACAGCAGTAACACAAATAATATGTGACAGCAGTAACACAGGTCATATGTGACAACAGTAACACAAGTCATCTGTGACAACAGTAACACAAGTCATCTGTGACTGCAGTAACACAAGTCATATGTGACAGCAGTAACACAGGTCATATGTGATAACAGTAACACAGGTCATCTGTGACAACAGTAACACAAGTCATCTGTGACTGCAGTAACACAAGTCATATGTGACAGCAGTAACACAGGTCATCTGTGACAGCAGTAACACAGGTCATCTGTGACAGAAGTAACACAAGTCGTCTGTGACAACAGTAACATAACTCATCTGTGACAGCAGTAACACAGGTCATCTGTGACAGCAGTAACACAAGTCATCTGTGACAGCAGTAACACAAGTCATCTGTGACAGCAGTAACACAAGTCATCTGTGCCAGCAGTAACACAGGTCATCTGTGACAACGGTGACACAAGTCATCTGTGACAGCAGTAGCACAAGTCATCTGTGACAGCAGTAACACAAGTCATCTGTGACAACAGTAACACAAGTCATATGTGACAGCAGTAACACAAGTCATCTGTGACAGCACAGGTCATATGTGACAACAGTAACACAAGTCATCTGTGACAGCACAGGTCATATGTGACAACAGTAACACAAGTCATCTGTGACAACAGTAACACAAGTCATCTGTGACAGCAGTAAAACAAGTAATCTGTGACAGCAGTAACACAAGTCATCTGTGACAGCAGTAACACAAGTCATCTGTGACAGCAGTAACACAAGTTATATGTGACAGCAGTAAAACAAGTCATGTGTGATAGCAGTAACTGTAATACAAGTCATCTGTGATAGTAACAACACAAGTCAACTGTGAAACAGTAACACAACCCATTTGCATGGGTCGAGTTTGTTTTTGGACGGATTGAAATTTTTATTTTGACAGGTGAAAATTTGAGGAGCAAAAAAGAAAAAACTCATTCGTTAATGACTGTCACTGTTATTCATATCAATTATGCTTTTTAAATACGTTTCACACATATACTTATATGTATTTATGTATATATGCACTCTTGGACTGGGTTGTATGCAGACATGCGGATCTATAAGGACATTTTTGAACAGGTAAAAATTTGATCCTGCCTAAAGCCATGAACACAAGACATGTGTGGTAGCAGTAACCAATCATTACCTCTACCCTCGTAACCAATCATTACCTCTACCCTCGTAACCAATCATTACCTCTACCCTCGTAACCAATCATTACCTCTACCCTCATACAAACTACCTGGAAAGCCATAATGAATTACAAGTTTGTGTGGTAGCAGTAACCAATCATTACCTCTACCCTCGTAACCAATCATTACCTCTACCCTCATACAAACTACCTGGAAAGCCATAATGAATTACAAGTTTGTGTGGTAGCAGTAATCAATTATTACCTCTACCCTCATACAAACTACCTGGAAAGCCATAATGAATTACAAGTTTGTGTGGTAGCAGTAACCAATCATTATCTCTACCCTCGTAACCAATCATTACCTCTACCCTCATACAAACTACCTGGAAAGCCATAATGAATTACAAGTTTGTGTGGTAGCAGTAACCAATCATTACCTCTACCCTCGTAACCAATCATTACCTCTACCCTCATACAAACTACCTGGAAAGCCGTAATGAATTACAAGTTTGTGTGGTAGCAGTAACCAATCATTACCTCTACCCTCGTAACCAATCATTACCTCTACCCTCATACAAACTACCTGGAAAGCCGTAATGAATTACAAGTTTGTGTGGTAGCAGTAACCAATCATTATCTCTACCCTCGTAACCAATCATTACCTCTACCCTCATACAAACTACCTGGAAAGCCATAATGAATTACAAGTTTGTGTGGTAGCAGTAACCAATCATTACCTCTACCCTCGTAACCAATCATTACCTCTACCCTCATACAAACTACCTGGAAAGCCATAATGAATTACAAGTTTGTGTGGTAGCAGTAACCAATCATTATCTCTACCCTCATACAAAATACCTGGAAAGCCATAATGAATTACAAGTTTGTGTGGTAGCAGTAACCAATTATTACCTCTACCCTCATACAAAATACCTGGAAAGCCGTAATGAATTACAAGTTTGTGTGGTAGCAGTAACCAATCATTACCTCTACCCTCATACAAACTACCTGGAAAGCCATAATGAATTACAAGTTTGTGTGGTAGCAGTAACCAATCATTATCTCTACCCTCATACAAAATACCTGGAAAGCCATAATGAATTACAAGTTTGTGTGGTAGCAGTAACCAATTATTACCTCTACCCTCATACAAAATACCTGGAAAGCCGTAATGAATTACAAGTTTGTGTGGTAGCAGTAACCAATTATTACCTCTACCCTCATACAAAATACCTGGAAAGCCGTAATGAATTACAAGTTTGTGTGGTAGCAGTAATCAATTATTACCTCTACCCTCATACAAAATACCTGGAAAGCCGTAATGAATTACAAGTTTGTGTGGTAGCAGTAACCAATCATTACCTCTACCCTCATACAAAATACCTGGAAAGCCGTAATGAATTACAAGTTTGTGTGGTAGCAGTAACCAATTATTACCTCTACCCTCATACAAAATACCTGGAAAGCCGTAATGAAACTTGTATAAAACATTTGAACATTTTACACAACTATATTACTGTGTTACTACCAGTGTGCAAAATCAAAACAATATACTTCATGTCTTCCAGATTTCCTCAACACCAAACATGTAAATAATTAGTTTGATTATATTACCATATTATATTCAATATTATATTCAATTTGAATCACAACATGTAAATAACTACTCTGTGCACACAACTTAGCAATATACAGTAAATAGATCTAAAACTAACTAACCTCTTACATAAGTGACAAGACTTTGGTATCTGTGGCCTTTCCCTGTAGGTCTGTTGAATGCTTCAGGATCCACCAATTCTAAGTTGATTTTGTCTGCCCACAGAATAAAGCCAATTAAGGTTATTAAATTAAATCAAATATGCATCATAAAATATTAAATTCTTTTGAAAATATTAATATGCAGCAATGGAAACTGGAAACCTTGGCAACCTGACATTATTTCACTATACTACTTTATGTGCATGACTCATTTATATAGAAAACTTGTTAATCCAGATACATATACTAGAGAACTAAGTGTATGTAATACTACATATTAACAAGGTTTCACAGTAGATCAAACAATTTGTTCACATGTGATATGATGCTCATGACGAAAACTGTCTAGGAAGAAAACGTTAACAAACTCACATACATTTGTTAGCTCAATTATACTGATATGAGTCAACAGCTGATTGTGTATTTATTCCCAGGAATAGACACTTAACAGAAGGGGACTTAAGGTCTCAAACACCTGCTACAAGAACGACAACAATGTTTCCAACCTTCTTCCCCAAAATGCTGTATTTCGTACTATCCTTGCTTGCAGTAATATCACAAAGTATTGAATGATTAGGAGTTTAACCAATTAAGTATTGAGGGAAGAACAAAACCATTAATGTTGTATATGAACAATTATTAGACATTTTAACTGCTTGCTAAAGATATCAGGTGCAGATCAATAATAGTAAAGTTTTGTTCATTGTTCATCTAGATATCATGGATACAACCAGGAGAAAAAACTGCCAAGAATTAGATAAAGGACCAACCTCCTAGTACTCGAAAAGAGATATCCTCTTCAAGTTGGGATCCACAGAATGTACAGGTGAAGTCATTCCTAAACAAACTACCTCAATCAACAGCTTTCCGTCATATATTTGAAACAGTGCTATTCAGTTTGTTCACATTTCTAGATTGAAAGGTAAATAAATGGACATATCTAATACAGGTGATCGCTTCAGTTCACAAAGTCCCTAGACATAAGGTGTTTTGTATTGGATCAAATTACCACCCATCAGCACCAATATGTGGGGTGATGCTAAACATTCAGAATGATTCAAAATAGCTTCCAAAACGACAACCAGTTTTCCCGGGGGGTGGGCGGGCACTACCCTTACATGTGGTGTTGGTAGGAGGGTGCAGGTGAAGGTCACATACCCCTACCCTTGATAAGGGCATCCTATATCATAAAGTATAACCATGTTCTAGGGAGAATATGTGAAAAACAGACCCTTGATCTAGGGAGCCTCGATAAAAAATTGACCCTTGAAGTCAGCACATCCACAGTACTGCTAGTATAGGCAGTGCCCCTCCATGGCTGTGAATGCTGCAATAAAAACCTAGCCTTGTTCAAGGGAGAGTTCCTCAAAATGATACCTTTGTCTAGGGAACTTCTGCATAAGGTTGGCCCTTGTTCTAGGGAGAAAATGCGATTTAGGGAGCCTCAGTAAAAAAACGACCCTTGAAGTCGGCACATCCACAGTACTGCTAGTATAGACAGTGCCCCCTGGGCAGGTTCCCCACCACAATGCCCGGTTCTCATATCCACAAGTGTCAATGTCCATTAATATATATTGGTAGGTAGTGCCAAAGTAGCAATTTATTTTCCCTGTGTGGAACATGTGGTGATGACCAAGCCTCAACTCACGTTTACATAACACTATATGTTTCCGGAGGTTTGCAAACTCATGCAATCACCCCCAACCAGGCCCTTTGCCAAATACCTGTTGTCCCATTATTGGAACGGGTTTTTTGAAAATCACAATGGGTTTTTCTTTTTCAAATAACAGGTTTTTCGGTCATTAGATAATGGGATTAAATTTTTTAGATACCATGATCTTGTGTTGTAACACAACATGGTTTTATTTTCCCAATAACAAGTACAACACGTGTTTGTGTTGTCATAAAACGTGCCTTATACTAAGTGTGAAGGTGAGGGCGAGTGTAGTTTGCATATTTTTGGGGGCCTTGAGGGGTGGAATTGGAGGTTTTCGGAGTGCCTCAGCCCCCTGAATATTCACCACGTTCCGACGCCAACGACCATTGCATGTGTAACAGGGTTTTTCATGCGTATAACGGGTAAGTAATAATAAAGGGCAAATTAAAAAAAATGCCTTCCCTCCTGATGGCACTACTTACACGGACAGAGAAAGTGATTTCCCAAAGTTGCTCAACAGTTTTTTGCAACACTGCACATGTTTCCAAAGTTTGTCACAAGTTACATACAACATCTCCAACTAAGAATCATCTCAGTTGATGGTTTATGTAGCTTGGAACAATCACAGAAAACATGCATCAGTTTGCAAATAATCATTGCCTAACATACGGTTCAAACCCTTAACTGTAGTGGTATGAACCTTTAACCCACAGGGAATTTAGAAAAATTAAGAGCTACTTTTTTAAGGGGATGAAAATTAACCCCTGAACGTTTGGTGCCCAAGATAGATATGCTAGAAAGAGTACAGAGGAGAGTGACTAAAATGATACAAAAACTGAGGGATCTTAGTTATGAAAAATGCCTAAAAGAATGTGGTTTAACAACACTAAAGACCAGGAGATTGAGAGGAGATCAGATAGAAGTGTTTAAAATATTGAATGGTTATGAAAATATTGATAGAAATGTTTTTTTCAGTTAAGAAAGATAGAAAGACTAGAGGACATGAAGTTAGATTAGTAAAGGAGCAGTGTAGATTAGACGTAAGAAAGTTCTCATTTTCACAAAGGACTGTGAATGAATGGAACAGATTATCTGATGATTGTGTGGGTGCTAGTAGTGTGAATATGTTTAAAAATAAAATCGACACATACCTCAGAAGGGCTGGATATATGTAGATAAAAGTGTTGGACTCTCGATAAGCCAAAGGGCTTCCTTGTCCACCTGCCATCTAGATTTTATTCTTTGGATGGTAATCTTGTTAAAGATGCATCTTGGAGGAAAAGCCTAAAAGTTTGGTTATATTTAGAGGAATGTGAATACCAGCAGCTCACCGAACTGTCTGTTTCTCCCTGGCGCCTGCTATGTGTAGACGGATGAAATGATTGCCCTTTGACCCAGGACAACCTTTACCGATACACAGGAACCTTGCACTCTTCCTGAATGGCACAGGAAGAACAAACAAGACTTTTAGCAATATAAACATTTCAATATTTTCTTCATGCTTAAATCTACAATGTCTGATTGCTTGAATAAGTAAGCATTTTGCAAGATTAGGGGACCGTCTCATTGAGATAATGACTTCATCAGGAAAATCCCATTAAACAGAATCCATTGTTAATCTTAAGATTTTCAAAACGCAAAAGTTGCTGCCATATTACCAAGGACACTATTTCTGTGACACATCAGCGAAAGTGTACTTATGACGCATTTAATTGATGGTGATCATTTTCAGTACCGGGTATACAAGGTCACTGTTAAGGAGCAATATCGATTTTAAAGAGCAGAATTGATACTTATGAGCTGATAAGAATTATGGTGAAATGCTTCCCTGATTGCATAACTAAAATCTGAATTTTTGTGAAACATAGTATTATAATACTGGCTGTTGTGTGTGATACTATGAGTTGGAAAAAGAGGAGTTGGTAATTAGACTTACGTGTATGTATGAACCATGGACAGTCCAGTGAGTACACCTGTGTATTGCAGAAGTCTTCTGTCCTGACCATGTCCTATGAGATCTCTTGTTGATTCTAACTGATAGCTGAAATAAATTCACAACACTAAGTTGAATCAGCAGAAACATGGTGTTGAAATTCTGTTGCACATAACTACAGAATATAAAACTGTGCAAACTTTTTACCAAACTACAAACAGCCGAGAGTAGAAGACCATCACATAAAACAGAGATAGAGAGAAATAGTAATGAAGGGAGAATGGATCGAGTGCTATGGACCCTCATTCTGCAAGGGAAAGAAGACGAGAAGTAATAGAGATACTTAGTATGTTTGTGAGATTTTACCATGGTAACAAACAAGGGTAGACTGTATGGTGAGATCTTACTATGGTAACAAGGGTAGACTGTCGGAGAGATCTTACCCTGGTAACAAAGTTAGACTGTATGGTAAGTCCTTACCATGGTAACAACAGTAGATTGTCGGTGAGATCTTACCATGGTAACAAGGATAGACTGTGATGCTGAGCTATTACCATGGTAACAAGGGTAGATTGTGTTGGTGCGATCTTACCATGGTAACAATGGTAGACTGCGATGATGAGATCTTACCATGGTAACAAAGGTAGACTGTGTTGATGAGATCTTACCATGGTAACATATGATGGTGATATCTTACCTTGGTAACAAAGGCAGACTGTGATGGTGAGATTTTATCATGGTAACAAGGGTAGCTGTGTTGGTGAAATTTTACCATGTTAACAAGGGTAGACTGTTTTGGTGACACCTTACAATGGTTGTAAGGGTAGACAGTGGTGGTGATATCTTACCATGGTATCAACAATTAAAGGTTGTGTCTGTGAGATCTTACCATGGTAACAAAGGTAGACAATGTTGGCGAGATCTTACCATGGAAACAATGGTAAACTGTATTGGTGCTATCTTACCATGGAAACAATGGTAAACTGTATTGGTGCTATCTTACCATGGTAACAATGGTAGACTGATAGTGAGATCTTACCATGGTAACAATGGTAGACTGTGCAGTTGGAGAGAGATAACGACTTGGCTCTGAGACTGACATGGAGGCAGCAGTGAGAGACTACCTATCATTGTATGCACCACCTGACACACAAATATTACAGTTTAAGCTCAATAGCACCGTGAATAGAACAAGTGAAGGGGATTTCAGGACAAAATAAGATAAATCTGTTTTTTTGTTTGAGAAAAACTCACTGCTGAGCATTTTCAGGATGGAGAGAGTTCAAATGAAATTTGACTGTTATGCACACAAAACTAGTGCTGGTTCGATACCAGAATTCGTCGATATCGATCGATACCAGAATTTTTTTCGATACTCGATACTTACGTTGTAAGTCTAATTTATATACAGTATAGATCCCAATGGAAACACACTATCCGTCTAGACTAATGGCATAGAAGCACACACTGTTTTTCATTAGGGAAACATGTATAAAGATGTATTTTTCATGAATGAATGCATGCTAGACATAACTGATGGCAACACTGTTGCTAGCGCCACCTTGCAGATACTTGATAGGTCATTCATAGTGTGTGTGTGTGTGTGTGTGTGTGTGTGTGTGTGTGTGTGTGTGTGTGTGTGTGTGTGTGTGTGTGTGTGTGTGTGTGTGTGTGTGTGTGTGTGTGTGTGTGTGTGTGTGTGTGTCTTTAGCTGCAACATGTTGCATTTTTGTCATGTGTCGATGTTGCATCAGTCAGTTTGGTAGATGTGCACTGCTGACTATGTGTGTTTGAAAAACTGTTGCCTGGTACAACTTTTAAGAAACAAGTAGTCGTGCACCCAAGTCTTAGCATACGCTCTGAGCGTCTGTTGGGAACTATACAGTACACCTATTCAATTTTCAACTTAACCATTGATACATACTAATTGATATAGTTATGCAAACAATGATTAATATGCAATTTTCATTTTATTTCAATAACCAAATAACAGTTGTAAATTGTAATTGTTTAATTCTAATTTATTAATGTTGTAAAAGTAATTGTAATGTAACATTAAAACAATACAGTATTACAGACAATAGCAATAGAATACCTAGTAATAATAAATTAATAAAACTGGTAGTCACATCGCGTACGTCACTTCTTGACGCTGTCGCCCAGTAGACTCTGCAACCGATGGCGATTCACTTCGACTGTAACTACTACTAAATGTCCATTGCTTGGTTTCTGACGGAAATTTTGATGGAACACATCGTTCTCGTTGACGTTGTTACTGTTAGTGTTACCACAACTTCCCTAAATCATCATGTTTTGGTAGTCGTTTGGATGATGGACAGTGACATGTTTCGTCAAATTCGATGTATTTCCCCCACTAGTTTGGGGGGAGCGTTTCTGGCATAGTAGACACTCTACAGTGTTTCTGTATTTGTTAAAAAAGACTGCCAAATTGGCGATGTGCGTTTTGACATTTTGTTGTTCATCTTGGTTGAGCGAGTACGGCAAACGGTGGCGCAATCAAACAGCAAAACATAGCGCCACCAAACGGGACCTGGGTAAACGAGTCTAGTGTGTCGTGCTTGAATAATTATTTATATTATTATTATTATATTAAACTAGATTCATGAATACTAATGCGTGCACATAAAATTACTGGAATGTTGTGTGTTTTTGGGCTAGGTAAAGTGGTGAAGCAAATGGTAGTGCCACCCAACGTCATAACGAGGCTTGAATAATCGAGGCTAAGCTGAGATCGCACTGAAATAGTTATTTATATACATACTTTTTTTGGAAACTGACTCCACAATAAAGCTTTATAAAATCAGAGATGTTACATTTTATTGTTTTTTGAAAAAGAACCACGCCTAAGTGACCTAATACATACAACATAGTCAACCCTGTCAAGTTAGGAAGTGAAGCCCGCAGCGGAGTAGCCGTACTTTCCGTACATCCGGCCGTAACTTCATCTTGGAAAACGATGTTACGTCTTCGCATCGATGTCGAATGGACTCGATATCAAAGTATAGGTATCGACGGTATCGAAATATCGAAGGTATCAAACTGTGGCCGTTCGATACCAAAATATCGAAGTATCGCAATACCACGAAGTTTCGGTATCGAACTTTCACAAGTATCGCGATACTTCGATGTATCGAACCAGCACTACACAAAACATTTGTATTGAATATGAAACATTGAAATAATAAACACCAGCTATAGCAGAAGCAGGCGGAGCATACTGCAAGGTCATAACATTTCCCCTTCTACGCCTATAGTTCCCACAAGAAAGACCAGTGAAGAGCACAGGTGAGTCAGCAAATGGCCATACATTTATGTTGGTCTAATACTGTTAACACTGGAGGTTAGAGATGATTATTTTGGGTGTTGGAACAGACAAGGTGGGTGGCTCTGATGAAAGTTGCTGTGCTCTAATAAGTACACATGAATTCTGTTCCAATAGTAAAGTGTGCGTGTACCTACATACCTCCTGAAAGACCTTGCTTGCTGCCGTGGGCCGATTCAGAACCAAGTTACCCAGGTTAGCTGGATATGGAATGTAAGACAAACAGGGAAATGAGCATGACACCAGGGAATTACACCGGGTTAGTGTATAATCTGCACTTTGTATGTTATTTGAAAATGAGGTGACACTAACATATATAGGATGGTGAAAATAAACTTGTATACTAAACTTATATACTTGCACGTCATGCACAGGAAACACGCAGACACACACACAAACAAATGCATACATGCTCACAAATGCATGCAGGCCCACACGCACATACGCACGCACACACACACTAAGTTAAGGACAGACGTAACATTAACAATCACTTCAATGTATATTTGTACATATTTGTACATAGTTGTACACAGTTGTACACATCTACATATTGGTGCACTACAAGTAATTATTTTACTTTCTTCCTATCAGTCCCTGACATTTCAGTGGGCAAAGTTAAGTTAACTAAATGATGTCAAATTCCAATGTGTAAATTCTATCTAGGCAGGCATGTCTGCATGCATACATGTGTATGAGTGTGTGCACGTGTAGTTACATAAACAAACGCTGACTGCAATACACATACCATCCAGATCTAGCAAATCAGCTGCTTCAACAGGGACCTTGAAATAAAATGCTCTATCCTGCAAGCCAAACAATTCCTAACATCAGCAGTGAAAGTGAAATTCAAGTAATGATGCTGCTATAGAACCCTTGAAAATGCTACTATACCACTAGTTATGTTCCCAGCTGAATTACATGTAACTAATTTTAATCCAGGCTGTCTATTCGTAATTTAAAAAATAATATTTTTAATACATTAATAAATGTTGAAGGAATCCTGCCTTTAATAGTCCATAAATAGTGTGCGCAATTTGACAGTGGCTCCTACAAACTATTCAAACTATAAACAAGACATTCACATTATAAACAACTGTTCTTGGAACTTATGGTGGGGGCAACTTTGCTGACGTGTTGTTATACTGATAGCTCAAAATCTTCAATTAAAAATGTTCCTATTTACAGACAGAAAAATATGAAAGTGCAGGAAATGAGGAAGAACCCAGCTGAGGACTGCAAAAAGAGGGACTTGAGAAAATCAGAGGATAATGAAAGCATGTGACCCTAACCCCTGAACAATGGGCAACAGGGAGGAACACGAACAAGTTAAAAACTGTTCAATTATGAGATTCAATATTTTAACTGTAACTACACCCATATAAGTCGCCCTGTCAATCACCACATCTGCACTCAGACCCACAATTTCCATGTGTCTTTCCATCTGGTCTTCGGCCGTCCTATCCTTCTTCTTCCTGGTATCTCTGCATCTCTTCTCACTATGTGCTCCTCTTCCCTTCTCATCACATGCCCATACCATTTCAGTCGTTTCTCTGTTATCTTTTCGTTTCAGATCTTATCTTTCTTTGTTACTCTACACATCCACCTGTGCATCCTCATCTCATTCGTCTCTATCCTTGCTTCTTGTCCTTTCGTTGTTGCCCAGGTCTCTGTCCCATACAGCATTGCTGGCCTGACTACTGTTTTATTGATCTTTCCCTTCAACTTCCTCCTGTTGCACAACACTCTGCTGCATTTCTTCCAATTTCTCCAAGGTGCACTCACTCTCTGTTTGGTCTCCGTTTTCATGCCTCCTTTCTCTTCCACGACTGACCCTAGATATTTGAAGTGTGTCACTTTTTCCAGCTCGTCTCCTAGAATCTTTACAGTTGGTCTGTCTATCTCCTCATTCCGTTCGAACATGAAGTCCATGAATTGGGTTTTCGGTTGACTAACCCTCATTCCTCTCTCTTCCAGTGCCTTCCTCCACGTCTCCAGGTACTCTGTCATGTCTACCTCCTTTCCTCCAAACAGCACAATGTCATCTGCGAACATCATTGATTCTGGTGCATCTTTTCTCACCTTCTCCGTCAAGACGTCCATCAATATGAGGAACAGGTATGAACTCAATACAGATCCTCTGTGCAACCCAACCTCTACGCCAAAGTTGCTGCTTTCACCAGCCATACTTTGTTTCACATCCCCAGTACATATCCTGTATCAGACTGATGTACTTTTCCGGTACATTCCTTTCTCTTGCATATCTCCTCCCTTGGTACCCGATCATATGCTTTCTCCAAGTCGATAAATACCACTCTGATGTCCTTCTTCTGTCCCTCCCTGTGTTTCTCTATTGTTTGATTGAGAATGAAAAGTGCATCTGTGGTACTCCTGCCTGGCATAAACCCAAACTGACTTTCATGTATGTCTGTGCATTCTCTCATCCTCTTGTCTATGACTCTCTCCTATATCTTAAAGGTGTGCGTCAGGAGTTTGATCCCTCGGTAGTTCTTACACTCCTGAATGTCACCTTTCCCCTTGAAGATTGGGACCAGTATGCTCTATCGCCAAGACGATGGCATGTCTTCTGAAGTCATAACACAGTTGAATAGTCTACATAGTAACTTTACGCCAAAGTTGCCCACACATTTCCAAGCTTCAGCTGGTATTTCATCTGCTCCTACAGTCTTCCCACTTTTCATCCTTCCGAGTGCTTTCTCCATTTCTTTGTCACCGATACTCCTTACCATTCATTGATTCACATCCCTCTCCTCGGTTTCTACTCTCGGGTTTTCCTCGTTCATCAGCCAGTTAAAGTATTGGCCCCATCTCTCTTTGATGTCATCTTCTTTCATCAATACTTCTCCCGGTACACTTTTGACTGTACGTATCTGGCCTATGTCCTTTCCTGCACGGTCCCTAGCTGCTGCTATTCTATAGATGTCCTTCTGACCATCACTAGTTTCTAGGTTGTCGTACAATCTCTCTGCTGCTTCTTCTCTTACTCTTGCCACCACCTTCGTAGCCGTCACTTTCGCTCTCTAGTACTCTGCCCTATCTATCTCTGCTCCTGTTTGTTTCCATTTCTTCAGTCTGTCTTTATATAAGTAGGTCCAACATGAACGAAATTTTTTTTTATTCTATCAAGACTTGATGTCTTAAATATGTAAAGATAGCTACATAATTAAAAATATTATTTTTACCGACACCTTTCCCAGCTCAATAACTATGTTGTATAAATAGACACCTCCACCACAAGTTACATAATGCTGTTAAATAAATTTACCCAACTATTGGAGAGTGAAATTGCAAAGATAGTTTCTGTTCAACTATATATGTTGGCTTTCAATAATATAAGATTTCATTGAACTGAAATCATTATCATAATAAAGATCGTGCAACTGTTTCCAGCTATGTAGTACAATTACTACAAATTAAAACCAAATGTGGTTGTGGGCACAAGTGAAATGTCTAATGTCACCTGTAACTGTTGACACTGGTATTGTCTACATTTTTCTTGGATTGCAGAAAAGGTGCCAGTTTGGTCAATATACTCCAATGCCGCTTTCAGTAATTCCAGACGATCTTCTTCACTCAGCATCACCAATTGCCAGGTTTTGTTTCTTTTTCAACAGTCACAACTCTGGAAAGTAAATTATAACAATCTGAAAATGTCCATAAAACGTAGCACACATTTTCATTTAGTTCAATATAAGAATAATTTATGTTAACATTTGGTTAATATTTATATGACACCTGTGGTTGGTTTTTATCAGTTGTTTAGTCAAGTGTAATTAAGAAGGACAAATATGTTAATTATTCTAGAAAATATGCAGCCTGGTCTCACATAGCATACATTTGTCTGCAATCTTGAATATCAGAAATGAGGAGAGATGAAAATTGTGCTAAGCTAAGCAAAATATGAAAGTAATTTCGAATTAATTCATTACGATAGATCTTTGCTATAACTCATTACCTGTGCAGCACCAAGGGTGCCTAGAGTAATAATACATGTATTTAGTGGCAAAGATACAAGGAAATATGATACAGATAGAAAATGGAATTATACTGCAACTCAGATGATTCCTAAAAAACCTGCAAAGGCTTATAGCGAGACCAATTACAGGTGCATAATTAGGTTTTGCTGAGGGGGTGTTCATTTTTTAATATTATGTTATATATATATGTATATATTATATATGTATATATATATATTCCTATTTACAACCTACGCTAACCAGCTATGTATATAGCACCATGCTAGGCAGACAGATGTTTTTAAGCAGACCAAGGTATTATATTCGCGACTTCACAACCAATATTGGTATGATTGATGTCATAGATAAACGGCGAACGTACTGCTACATATACATAACGACATTCAATATTCATGTAAGAGGTTCTTCAATGGCACGATCGATATGCGAAAATGATTGCTTTTGATTAAAATCAGTATGGATATCACAATTAATGTGCAGCAAAAGGGGTAGTGATGACAAATGGTCTTGGCACATTCAGATTGATTCACTTGAAAGTATTCAGCTGCTTCGGTGGCACATTAGCTTTCACACAGAAAACTCTTCAGTTGCAGTTTCCTTGGGAAACGGTCTGCAACTCACCGTTTGATTGACATCAACAGGAACATCATAGTGGATGTGCATCAGTGCAAGTGAATGTTTTCAGAAGTCGTAGAGCGCTGGCACTTTCACATTATGTTACTGGCCAATTACAACAACACATAGATGTTGGGAATGATTCTCGCTGGTATTCCTTGTTTGCCTTTGCACAGCTGTTTGGGCAGTCCTTTGGCTCTTTACTGAGACAGCGCTGCTTCTGTCGATGCAACTCTTCTGGTAGCACACTCATAGATGGCAGATCGTCCTTGTACATGACGATTGCTTCTGCCTGCACAACACTGCAAGGACTCTGGGATAATGCTGAAATCACCCCCTCCAAAAAGTGATCGTCTCTGCTGGTTTTAATTCTGTGCAAGTTTCATTGAGCAGCTAAAAGTAATTACCGACTGCTATGCAGCTGATTTAGAGAGGTGGGTATGAGGGTTCCGACAGGTGGGGTTCGTTTTCGGAGGTGGTTCATAAAAAATTAATCCAAATGTTTTAATTCTGTGCAAATTTCACTGAACAGCTAAAAGTAATTATTGATTGCTATGCAGCTAGTTTAGCGGGAGAACGGAGGTGGGTATGAGGGGTTCGAACAGAGCCAGAGGGAGGGTTCGTTTTTGCTTGGGATTAGTCCAAACCTCCCAAACAAAACTTCTCATATTTGGTTTTAATTTAATTCTGAATAGATTTCACTGAACAGCTAAAAGTAACTATTGATTGCTATGCTATGGCCTATGCAGCTGGTTTAATGGGAAAATGGAGGTGGGGTGAGGGTATATAGGCGAGAGTTGGGGAGGTTCGTTTTTGAAGGGGGATTTGGACGAAACACTGGCAATGACGAATCAAATGATGAAATGGGACATTCACATTGCCATTGACTCCGTTTGTGACTGTCAAATCGGCATTGCTCGACGACACCGGTACTGTCATGATTCATGTCATGACGATACTCGACCAATATTATTTCCGATTTTACATTTGTTTCGATCGGTGCTGTCATCTTCACAACAGCAGACGTACTAATATTCTAAAACAAATTTGTCTTCATAATAGCACTGTACTAATTTTACGTGATGTATAAACCACAGAAAACGAGTGCGTTTTCTGAAACCGATCCACGCCCACGGTATCTGACGCCTTGATGGTAGGTAGTCAAAAGTGGCGCCAACTAGCGAATACACAAACGCACAGATAACAACATAATATTGTTATTACACCACTACATACACCTCTAGTTTGCTTATTACAGCTATACATAGAGTTCAACGTCAAAATATATTATCAAAATCTGAGTAAAATCATGAAGAATAAACCAGCATCAGACAAAATACCTTCCTAAATAAAACTTCCGGTAACGATATGATTACCGCCAGGGTGAGGCACCAACCTAATGAGACCGTTGCGTCTCTTACTACTTTCTTGTTGTATAGTGAGTAAAGTTGGGAAAGTAAATTATTTATTTTCTCATTCGTCGCATACTGCTACTGCTACTACTACTGCTGCTGCTGCTTCTGCTACAGCTACTGTTACTGCTGCTACTATATACTACTACTACTACTACTTAGACTACTGCCACTGCCGCTGCCGCTGCCGCTACCGCTGCCGCTACCGCTACCGCTACCTCTACTGCTACTACTACTACTACCACTACTACTACAACTACTTAGACTACTGCCGCTGCCTCTGCCGCTGTCGCTGCCACTGCAACTGCCACTGCTATACTGCTACTGCTACTGCTACTACTGCTACTGCTACTACTACTACTACTACTACTACTACTACTACTACTACTACTACTACTACTACTACTACTACTACTACTACTACTACTACAGCAGCATCAATCTTAACATTTTGATTATGTTTTGATCGTGTACATACTTGTTGATCGGTAATTAACTTGCCAGTTCGTTAAATATTTGGAAACTATATAAATATATATAATTATTCACCTTTTTAAAATAAAAACAAGACGTATTTGTTTGCAATGCCATTCCCACCTGGAACTCTTAACGGACCTTTGCTCTAATGATGACACTTGCGCCTACCTTTTTATGACTTCGCCTAATGTTTCTGGTTTCTGCGCCCTGAATGCAGGTTCGATCCCGCAGATATAGGCGCTACAGAAAGCTATTATTATTCAAGGCCACCACGTCATGCATTGCAGTATCACAGGTGCTAAAGGTTTACCTCAATACCTGTGCCACCGCACAGGTAGATGGTTCAATCTCGCAGCCTAACCTTTCATATTACCACTATAATTCTCTGCGCCCCGGTTTCCCATACGTAAGCTACTTTAAAAATAAAAGAATTGAGCCTTGTAATTTCAGGTACACACAGAGACGTGTTGCAAGAGTAGGAGTAGGCCTACAGGAAATATACTGCAATAGAAAGGTGACATGTCGTTGTTTGTTACGTTATCGCCAGAGGGCCACAACGCACGCTGATTTTACGGCACCAACGTCACAATAGTTATTCGCGTATTCCGCTGTCAGTAACAATGGAAGTGTTTGTGGATTGTGACAGTTTGTGTTGATTACATGTACGTTTTACTGGACTGACTACACAACCAATGTAAGTTTCATTGCTTCTACCATCCTGGTTTATGCTTCTGGCACTCCCATCCATTTAACCGTTGCCACAACCATTTCTCCCGAGACCGTGTCGTGACGTAAGCTATCTGAAGGTTCACAATTTCCAGTGGCAATGTATTCTAAAATATTCCCTTTCATCTGTAGCAAATTATCTAGTTCTACTAGCTGTCCTAGCGGCTGCAAACATCCCATCAGATGCCATCTACCCTCTCTGTGTCCATCTTGTTACCAAATTCCAGCTCTACTCTCTTTTGCATTAATCTTGCCATCCAGAATCCTCTACAGCAGCTTGGCGACATCATCGTATTGCCATGGGTCTTGCGCGTCTCCGTTTCGCTACCTAGAAAATTAACCCTGTGCTGTGCTCCACTCCTAGTCTTCACACACTTAAAGGGAGCCAGTCTGTTCGTCTATCCGGAATTAACGGGCGTAGTGATTTGTACCAGGAAGTCTGCTGTGTTGAACGTGGGAAAATGGGACACTGTTGAATATCAAAGGGTATTGTTGTTAACTCAGCCCGACTGGATGTTTTGTTTAATATTTAAACATGCTGCGGGGTCGAACATTCCAAATTGCGAACGTTGTTACGGGCTTATTAAGCACAATTTGGTAGACTGTATACCTTCAACAAAGTTAGTATAGTCTTAAGAACACTATCATTAATTGATAAATGAAAAACTAGGAACAGACAATCTCCTTTTAACAGCCACACTGTCCGAATGACTTCACTCTCACCAACTATAGTTACCACATCTAGATGCTTACTTAATCCATTGACCGACATAAACGAAGCTGCAGTTGTGATCTTTCTCGATTTCTGTCTGTCAATGGCTGTGGTGAGGAGATCTAGCGCGGAGAGAGCCGTCCATTCCTTGACAGTGTCCATCCAAGGTGCTCTGAAGGATCGTCTTCGGGAGGCTGACGTGTCGTGCTACTTGCTACATGCCAGTTTTCTTCTCTTGACAGTCGCCAGTAGAGGTTCTCTTGGACCCACCGGGGATTTGACATTGCTCTGCACATACTCGTTGGTCTTATGCTCCACGTAGGAGCGGAGCAGCTTCCTCAAGCATTTGCATTATGTCATAACTCGCATATATGCACATATTAGCTTACTAGACTGTGAGCATTTAGACTCGAGTACGTACACCAGCGCTGCTCAGTGTGCAAGCCTGTAAGGTTGGCAAGCCTGTAAGAACGTTTAATTTATTCGTGTTATTAAATTACCAGGCCACCTACCCCAAATTGTTAGAAAGGGTCTTTAAAAACATAGGCGTTGGAACTTGGGGGTTTGAGGGGTTGAATCCACCCCACTATTTGCGAAAGAGGGTGCATTTAGGGGTACAATTGGAGGTGTGTGTAGCGCCAGAGTCCCCCCGAATATTCACCACGTTCAGACGCCAGTGAAAAAATAATCAATGCGTTGTACCATAACCGCCCGAAAAACAGCACCAGTATTTTCTTTACGTACCATCCAGACTTACAGATGCGTCCTTTTATTGTAATACGGCATCGAGACGAATAGCTAACTATTGAATCTATGACGTTGTCTGTTTCAGCCAGACATGTCGCCACGAGTACATGCTGGCGTCACGTTGTTAGCGGGAGTAGCCTGTCTGCTTTACGTCGTGCGGTACGTATCAAGGGTATCACTTTTACATCATTCGTCAACGTCAAAGCTGGTACTTCGGTGTGGAGATCTTATTCCTATACTATGTAAACCTAATCGAGTTGTGGACCATTTCATAGGCACAGCACATATAAAAACAAACTGTAAATATAGTATTGTAGGCCCCTAATGTTTATTTAATTTTCACTCTGTGGCGGGGAGGCCCGTAAGAAGAATCCTGAATGACTCCTGTTTAGAAGCCTGCACCATCTCAATGGGAAGATTGTTCCACTTTACTCTAGTTCTGGATAAAAATAACATTCTATAGTATTCAGTTCTGGTACCAGGCTGTACAAAACTAAAGGTGTGTGTGTGTGTGTGTGTGTGTGTGTGTGTGTGTGTGTGTGTGTGTGTGTGTGTGTGTGTGTGTGTGTGTGTGTGTGTGTGTGTGTGTGTGTGTGTGTGTGTGTGTGTGTGTGTGTGTGTGTGTGTGTGTGTGTGTTGGGGATGTCTTGAGCAACGACTTACTGGGGAGAGGCATTGATTTATATTCGTATATTGTTAATCACCCAATATATAATCTGAAATTTAGACAACATTGTTCAAGTGTGACAAATCGTGGAACATGTCGGTAACATTGGACACATTATTTTAACGACCCAGGGCCCATCTTGTCAGCTGTGGGTGCATCTTCGTGACCTGTGTCAACGAGATATAACACAAACGCCACGTAACATCAGAGATGGTGAACGGGAAATCACAGAACCAGAAAACATTGCAAACACCTTCAACGAATACTTCACAAACATAGCCAACCAATACACCAGTGCCAGCCAAGACGTATAACAACAACACACACAGTTCAAACACTTTGTCAGTGACAAGCTCGATACAGCGTTCTCGATCTCCAAAATCACAGAGCAAACGGTGAACAGAGCACTCATGGCTCTCCGTCTTGACAAATCCACAGAAGCCGACAAAATCAGTGCTAGGCTGCTGAAGGCAGGCGCAAGAACGATAAACTCTGTGGACATGGAGCCAGTCCCTTTACTCATCACAGTGTCTGTCACAGCACGCAAAAACAACAGCAGTGTCAGTGGCAAATTTCCAACGCTGTGGAAGCTTGCAAAGGTTACTCCAATTCACAAGAAGGGGCCTACTGACGACAAAGGCAACTACCGACCGATATCAGTCTTGTGTGTTCTTAGCAAGATATTGGAGCGACACGTACACGGCAGTCTGTATGCCTATCTCATGTCTCATAACATGCTACATGACGGCCAATCGGGTTTCCGTGCCAAGCACTCATGTGAGACAGCACTGAACCACATGGTGCATAAGTGGGCGACGGCTATTGACAATGGACTAGTGAATGGTGTAGTGTTGCTAGATCTGCGAAATTGGCTTTCGATCTTGTGAACCACACAGTCCTGCTGAAGAAATTGGCCATCTATCCATTGGATGTTCACAACATTCAATGCGATGGTTCTCTTCGTATCTGTCAGAGTGCCAACAGTTTGTCCAGTTCAAGGGCAAACTGTCTGGACAAGCTGATATCACAACGGGAGTTCCCCAAGGCTCTATACTTGGACCACTGTTTTTGTATTGTGTTCATGAAAGACATGCCCCTAAGCACAAGAACGATAAACTCTTTGGACACGTATGCTGATGATTCCACCATTTGTGCCACGGGAAAGACTGTTCAGACAATTGAACAGAGCCTAAACAATGATCTTCAGGAAATCTCCATGTGGTGTGACGAAAACAGTATGGTTATTAATGCTGAAAAACAAAGATCATGATCATCACGACCCGACAAAAGTAGCAACATCTTGACAAAACTGATATCGAGATAAGCTTCAAGTGGTCGAAAGTGAGAGGCTACTCGGGCTTCAAGTAGATAATTTCCTCACCTGGAACGCCCATGTGCATAAGACACACAACACGATTGCCGGAAACCTCGCACTTCTCTGCAGAATAAAGAAATATCTTCCATACCAAGCACGGAAGACGTTCTACAACAGCTACGTTCTACCACACATGGACTATTGCAGCACACTCTGGGGCAATGCAAGTTCATCAGAACGCATCTACAAACTACAAAGACGTGCTGCCAGAATCATAACAGACTCTGAATACAGAGCTCCAAGTGATCCACTATTGAAACAACTAAACTGGCTGCCACTACCAGAGCGCGTGAAATACAGACAATCTCAATTGGTGTTCAAGGCAGTAAAGGGACTGGCTCCTGACTACATGTGTGCGCTATTCAAATCTGTCTCGAACGTTTCGACAAGAACAACACGGTCAAATGCAAGAGGGGACTTGTATGTTCCAAGAGCACGGACCAACATCTTCAAGAACTCTATAGCTGTTAATGGCGCACAAATATGGAATACTTTAAATCCATAAATAAGAAAATGCAGCTATCTAAGTGCGTTTAAGAGAGCATATTTGCAGAACGTGTTTAATTAGACAACAGGAACAAACAACGCAATGAACATTTTAACACAGCGTTTGGTATTCTATTTATTGATGCTACTTATTTTACAACTATTATTTGTGCGATTCTAATTTCTAAATTTTAATATGTATTTAAGTATATCTTAACTACATTATGCAATACTATTATATTTAAATAGTTTGTTTAGCATTTCTAAACAAATTACCTGTACTCTAATATTTTACAATCACGACCCTTAGGAAGATAAAATGTATATTTTATAAGGTTATCGTGAATAAACTATGTTTATTATTATTATTTTCTCTGTATGATATAAAGACTCGAGTCACTCAATCTGGCGACCAAACGTGTGTTCGTTTGTTTGCCAAATATTGTGATTAATAAGTTACCGTATCCAATACACCCATAACTATCCAAATGATAGAGTGGCAATTCGTGAGCGGCACTAAGTGATTATCTTCATGGTTAGATCAGGAATTAATCACCTAAGTTTTGAATTTTATAGTATGTTCTATTCGTACAAGTTCACACATTCGCCAGGCACAGGGGAAGTTTCATAAAATGATAGTACCGAATGTTTTAAGATTATGTACCTTGTTCGCAACGTCATGCGTGAGTTTATTTTAGCTAGTAGGGCCTATAATATATAACAAGCCTAAGCAAGGAAGGAAGTGCCTCAACACATTCTCAGTTCATTAGAGTGTTCTTAGATTACCTTTCCCGTGTAGAACATTAATCAAAAATAGCTGATAGACACAGAAACATGTAGCTGCATCATCTTATAGCCCAACTCATCTAGTATATAATTTCACAGTTTTTTCACATATGTCTTTCCAGTGAGAAAGATAACACCGACAAATAAAATGGCGACCTTGCAGGAGTAGGCTCAATGTGTTGTTTAGCATGCAGAAATAAAGGGCACGCATTGCGCTGTAATCTGTCATATCGCTGCGTTGCCTGTACCAAAGCAGTTTCTATATATTGATAAAAAGCTGTTTGTGAGTGTGCAGGCTTGTTGTTGCAATACTGAGTTACTGTGAAGCAACCCGAAGCGATTTGTGTGGGTTGAAATGATTTGTGCACCTATTTGACGCACTTACCACAGACAAAAAACATCCACCGCTTGTTCACTACAGCCAGTCTCTAAGATCACTACACAATAGTCGAGTCCGGCGGAGTTTTCTTTCTGTAAAATTAATGTTGTGACATTGCACCAACACAGAGCTGATGTCCGCAATCCGTGCAAGGAAATGACCCAATTCCGCTTCACCGTCGCCGTATTGTGTGCATTAATTACTCTATTCAACTGTCAAGAAAACTTTTTAAACGCAATCTATTTGGGTTGAGCTACGTGATCGTAGAGACTGCATGCTTATGTACATTTTATAGTTTTATTTCATTGAAAATAGGAAAACAAAATTAAGAAAACCCTGAATACTCCAGCAGTTTATCCATCCATAATCAAGATTGCCACCCAGAGAATTAACTCTAGGTGGCAGGTGGACAAGGAAGCCCTTTGGCTTATCGATAGTCCGACCCTTTTATCTATGTGTATCCCGCCCGTCTGAGGTATGTGTCGATTTTATGTTTAAACATATTCACGCTACTAGCACCCACACAATCAGCAGGTAATCTGTTCCACTCATTTACAGTCCTTTGTGAAAATGAAAACTTTCTTATATCCAATCTACTCTGCTCCTTTGCTAGTGCAAGTTCATGTCCTCTAGTCCTTCTATCTTTCTTAACTGAGAACAAAATGTTTCTATCAATATTTTCATAACCCTTCCATATTTTAAACACTTCTATCTCCTCTCCTCTCAATCTTCTGGTCTCTAGTGTTGTTAAACCGCATTTTTAGGCGTATTTCGTAACTAAGATCCCTCAGTTGTGGTATCATTTTAGTTGCTCTCCTCTGCACTCTTTCTGGCATATCTATGTCCTTCCTGCGATATGGCCTCCACGCTTGAATACAATATTCTAAATGAGGCCTAACTATTGTTTTGTACAGCGGTATTATTAGCGGCAATTCCGCACTGCTCTGAAACCTTCATATCAGCACTAATGGTTAACCCTAAGTCCTTTTCTTTTAAAGTAGTACTTAGTACAGTACCCCCATTGTATATTCTACCTTTTCGTTCCCATGTCCTGTGTGGAGGCATTTACATTTCCCAAAATTGAACAGCATTTGTCACTTTTCAGACCATTTGATCAACCTGTCAAGATCATCTTGTAAATGCTGTCTATCTCCATCACTTTTAATCCTTCTAAATACGTTTGTATCATTCGCAAATTTCAACACCTTGCTTGTAATTTCATCATCCAAATCGTTGATATATATTAAGAATAATATAGATCCTAGTACTGATCCCTGTGGTACCCCACTCAATACCGATTTCCAGTTTGAAGCCTCCCCATCAACTACTACACGTTGTCTTCTGTCAATCAGCCATTTTTCTATCCAGTTTATTATACCATTTCCTATGCCATGGGCCTTTAGTTTAAGCAGTAATCTTTGATGTGGTACTTTGTCGAAAGCTTTTTGAAAATCCATAGGTGATCCATCATCTACCCACTTAGTGATGTCTTCCAAAAAACATAACATATTTGTTAAGCATGACATCGCTTTAAAAAAAACATGTTGAGATGGGTTTATCAAGTTTTGTTTAACAAGAAAATCCACCATGTGATCTTTAATTAGTCTTTCTAATAATTTTCCAAATCACTGATGTTAAACTCACTGGTCTATAGTTCTCTGACTTGTTTCTCGAACCTTTTTTAAGTAACGGTGTAATGTTTGCCTCTTTCCATTCTAAAGGAACCACTCCTTCTTCTAATGAAAAATTGGAAACTGTTGCAAGCGGTACGCTAATTTGTTCAACAATTTCCAATAGTAGTTTGGGTGGAATACCATCCACTCCAGGTGATTTATTATCCTTCATAGCCCTTATTTTCATAGCTACCATTTCCGGGGTTACAATTAATTGTCCTAAATAGTCTGAATCTGCCCCCTTGAACTTAGCCTCTGGTATTGGCAGTGAACTAATATCTTCCCTGGTAAACACTGAACTAAAGTACTCAATCAGGTCTTCTGCCATTATGAATCCCTGTGATATTATATTTCCAGCACTATCTTCTAGAGGACCGACCTTATCTTGAACTTTCTGTTTGCTTCGAACATACGCATAAAAACTCGTGCTGTCATGTTTTATATTACTAGCTAATTGTTGTTCATAGCTTCTCTTTGAATTTCTAATTTCAGCTGCAGCTTGGTTAAGTGCTTCTTTATAACTGTTGTAGTCTTCATAATTTCCAGTACATCTATATGACTTCCATATCATTTGTTTATACTTAATGTTTATAATTAAAGTGTTTCTTTTTGGACCGTTTCCCTTGTTTTTTGAAGGGTACATATTTATCGATTATGCACTTAATTTCACTCTTTAATATATTCCAGCATTCTGTTGCTGTCTTATTTTTCAGTGTGTTATTCCAGTCTATCTTTGCTAAATATTTCCTCATGTCCTTATACCTTCCTTTGTGGAAATTTCTCCTATACTGCTTTTTATTATTCCTTTCTGACTTTACTTTGATGGTAAACTGTATCTGGTTGTGGTCACTACTCCCCAGTGGCTCACATATCTTGACATTGTCAACTAATTCATTCTGTAAGGACAAAACTATGTCTAACACATTCTAACCCCTGGTTGGTTCTAGCACATGTTGAGAAAGGAAAGTATCTTAAACTAAAACTAAAAATTTGTGGTCCTCACTCCCCATACTCTGTAGAGTTTTCCATTGTATATGCCCGTGGTTAAAATCCCCCATAATAATACAGTCTCGTTTGCTTACTTCCCTTATAGCGGTTTTTTTTATATTCTCTTATATGCTTATGTTTGGACTTCGATAAACTAATCCAACAGTTAACGTTAAGTTTCCTGTAACTAGGTTACACCAAACAGCTTCTTCGCAATCTGCTTCTCTTTCTAATTTTATTAAGCTTGGATAGATTCTTTAATATATAAAATAACTCCGCCTCCCTTTCTTCCCATTCTATCTTTCCTAAACATTACATATCCTGTCAGTCCCAATTCGGCATCTGATATATCGGTGGTGGTCCAGGATTCGGTTATACCTATTATGTGAGGGTCAATATCTTCTACCATAATGTTTAGTTCATTTCTTTTGTTTACTATACTCCTTGTATTTAAACAAACAAATTTATATTCAGCTTCAGAAGAGTTTTCCAGACTGTTCTTTGCTGATTTGTTTGTGCTGTCTTTATCTATGCCTCCAGTTTCAGGCTTTTCTGTGAGTCCCCCCTGCGAATCTAGTTTAAATAGATCCAACCTGTCCCACTGTCAACATATCGCAGCAGGTTCTCTAAGAAAACCGCTGCCCCCTCTCCACTAAGATGGAGGCCATCTCTCATGTACATATCTTCCCTTCCAACAAAGTATCCCACCCCTCTTCTTCACACATCTGCTCAACTAATGCGTTGATCGCCATACTCTTGCAGTTTCTATACGATGCCCTCCCTTCCTCCCATTACTGGCAAAATTCTTGACAGAATAACCTGTTCAACTCTTGTCTTCTTTAGCTTCCTCACTAACTGTCTATACTTCTGTACTGTCGCAGTTGTTCCCTCCCTGTCTGCATTATTTGTTCCTACATGTACCAGTGTAGACCCCCCCCCTCTGCCATGTCCCAATACCTTCTCTACCCTTTCAGTCACATGATCAATCCTAGCCCCCGGTAGACAAACAACGGCGTCCTTCCCCTAGCTCAGTGTCTTGTCCGTCTTTCTCATAATGGAGTCGCCCATAAATACCCTCTCTTTCCTCATTGCCCCCTCAATCACTGCCTTAGAATAGCTCCTTCTTCGGTTTGCATCTGTCTGGTTGTTGTCTTTTCCTGCTGTCGTCTTCTTTCCTGTCACATTCTCTTCCGATCCATTCTTTCATGTCGATTTTTTCTTGTCACCTTTCCTCCTGTCAGCGTCCCTTTTACCGATTTCTCTTCTATCACATTTGCTCTCACTTCCTTTCGTCCCTTCATCTTTCGTCCCATCTCATTTTCTTCTCTCCTCTCTCGTCCCATCTTCCCTCCCTCATTCTTTACGGTCACTTTCTCCCCTGTCACCTTCACGCTTGTGACGTTTTCAATTGTCGATTTTCTAATTTCTACCCCTCCAATCACCTTCCCTCCTCTCAATCTCCATTCCTCAGTTTTCTTGCCACTGCTATTCTCCTTCAGTCTTGCAGTATTCTCACCTCTCTCCCTGTCGTCTCTCTCCATTCGACCTGCCTCCTTGCTAATTCCCATCTCCATTCCCTTCACAATAACTGTCAACCTAACTACCTCCTTCTGCAGACACTTCCAACACCCAATGCACTGAAAGGTGAATCCTTCCTCCATAGTTTCTGCCCATGACTTCCCACAGCCGGACAATGCAAAATCTACCCATATGTGGCAGTGATCGCACACCAAGTGTCGCTTTGCCTTGACTTGCCGCTTGCAAGGCGCCATATCCCGATCATAATTTATTTAATAACTTAACTAACTTAGTCTTTATAAAGACTGTTTCCTGTGTACTACAGCACACTTTATGTTACAGATTTTAATTACACAGCCGACTATTTATCCTGTCACAAACGCTAACATTACCGGTAGTGACCTAATTTAAATACAATCAATTACGTTACGTTAGGCTGCTTTATTTGTTTAGGTTACGCCGCCCGACTATCGCCCTTGCTTAATTTTAACAATGCTACCTAATCAAAATATCTAGCAAGTACTGGCTTACACAGATATTATCTTATGTAAGTAGTTTGATGGTTGTTACTTTATTTCCTATATATTCTACCACATAATCAGGTTTGCTAAATCTTGTTTACAACGTATCGAAAGCTAATTTACCCTATTATCACTCACCATACTAATGTGTTCTAAAATACTTTAACTAACTAACTTTAAACACAACTGCTACTCAATATATGTTTACTGCAACTTTATGAATGATATTAAGGCAAGAATAATACTTATCAATCAGTAATTCCACTTGTTTATCAACTTTTCTGCACCACCAATTTCTACGATCTATCTCCGCCAAATATAGCCTCGTGTCTATAATAGTGGGTGTTTGTGTATATATGTGCAAGTTTGTATGTGTGTAGTTTGTTAATAAGTGTTTTTATGTATTAAAATACATACTCATTCAAGTGTGTGTGTGTGTGTGTGTGTGTGTGTGTGTGTGTGTGTGTGTGTGTGTGTGTGTGTGCGCGTGTGTTTTGTGGATTAAAAAGACACATCCATAACAAGTGTTTGTATGCATGCAGACATGCGTGCGTGTGTACGTACGTACGTATACGTATACATACCTATATACCTGGTGTTTGTATCCAGTGCGGACTCACCGGTGAGAGAAAGCACGACCGAAGAGCGACTTTCAGAATTTCGGCGTCTTCAGGCATTACTGAGAAGTCCACATTACGATAAGGAAATGAGACCAAATTCGTGGATTTGTGCGTGAGCTCTATAGCTTTTCATGAGTGAAGTTAACGAACGTGCTTCCACAATGACACGAACACAGACACACAAACACACATACAAACACACACACAAACACACACAAACACACTCGCACAACACACACAAACACACACGCACAACACACACACACACACACACACACACACACACACACACACACACACACACACACACACACACACACACACACACTCAACACAACACACGGCGTGCATCGGATTGTTTGGATCTCCTATCTCTGACAATTTAAGTATATTTCAAAGAGCATATTTCTCAAACTAACTTGTCGTTGTTATGATCTTGCCGATTTGTAAACACCCGTGAACGGGGGTCATTAGTCCCGCATTTGATGGTGTGTAAATAAAGTTTATTATTATTATTATTTTAGGTGAACCACGCCATGTTCATTGGTATTTACCTCTTTCTGTTGAACAAAAACTAGTAAAGCAGCACTTATTACTGGTAAACGAGACTATAGCAAGAGTAATTCCCCTTTTCACATTATTGCTCTTAAGGATATCACAAAATTACAACGCGTACACAATTGTCTTGAAATATTGTAGTCGATGCCACGTCAAAAATATATGTGTTGGCCATGTTTTATTTTACCGTTACCGATTAATATTTCGGTCGTTTTTGTGTGAAATGGGAATCTTGAATTCATTATGCGATAACACACTGAATGATGTACACAAAACACATGTGTTTAGGTGTTTGCAACCAGTCTACGTCTGGATGATAGTAATAATATGAGGTTCATATTACACTCGCATAATACGTTGTTTCTGTTTGTGTTACTAGCTTATCTAAAGAAGTTAAACTGCCAATGCCTTCTTGATACTCACATTATGCTTTGTTGCATACGTCACTAATACAGGATTACACAGAAGCTCTGTAAATACTTTCTAACCACATTAAAACACCAGTGCCATTGCGCTCCGTTTAAAAAAAGTCGACTACTTTATTGAAACACTCCAACATTTTCATTCCAGCAAAGCCGACGATTGTCTACATTAATCTGCTCGTCATTAGTTTAGGACCTGTCGACCAAGTCAACATGGTTAGTATGTGCGATCATCCTCTACAAAAACGTTGCATTCATTGCTAATTTTACGTGGTGCTATACATCATACATTTTCCGGTCTGTGTGACGACAACATGCATATATGTTGTTATTGGCGGAAATCCTACAGTTACCTATAAATTAAAGCTACGAAATGTTTGTTAGATATTTGGACACGTGGAACTGTAATGAACGAATTGCTCCTATCAAATTGCTGCTGATGACTGTTGAAAGTATTCTTGAAGTTCCACGATTGCCATGTTTAAGGAACTCAAAATTAAATAAAAGTTGCCATCATTTAATATGTTTGTGTACACCGGTAAGTTTCTTAATATGATACATAGGCGGATCCACGGGGCCTGGGAGTACGTGCTCCATATACCTTGGTAATTTGGCCGCGCTGTGCCTGCGCTAGAGTGGCGTGCCCCCTAGACTTTTTGAATGTGCCTCGTTACGTGTCCTCCTAGATGTTCTGAAATTATGTACGTCGCCGCGAAAATAATTTTTTCCGACAACACTTCACCACTTCCGATGTCAAGATCCGAGTCGTGGTGAAGCTCCGGTTCAGCCCATCCAATTTGAATATGGTTTGGCCGCCAGTTGTTTTTTTCGAGCCCCAGGGTGATGCAAATGGATGTTTTGCTCCCCCAGGTTACCCTCTATGGATCCGCTGCTGCTGCATGTCTCTTTGTAGGAGTTCACGGTGGACATATTCCTGCGAGAGCGCTGGCTGGAACCTCGGCTTCGCCACAACATAAGCGGGCACATATCGATGCACTACAACCTTTACGACTTTCTGTGGATTCCCGACACGTACATACTGAACGAGAAGCGCGCTGTCTTCCACGATATGACCATACCAAACCGTATGATTCATGTCTTCCCAAACGGCACTGTCATCTACAGCCAGAGGCAAGTGGCATCTCTTAAGGCAGTTAGAACGGCTATGTCGTCTACAAACAAATGGCAGTGGCACCTTGTGTCTGTATATACACACTCAGACCAGCTTAGTGATCAAATGTTACTGTCAAAAGAAACCTGACATCTTTCGACCGCATATAAAAGAACAATTACCATCTCATTTGCAGCCGATATCAAGTGGTATCTTATGTCTACATACGGGACCGCTATGTCATCTTCAGCCATATTCAAGTGGCATCTTAGGGCCGTATATAGAACGGTTCTGTCATACATAGCAAGAGGAAACTGTACTGACATCTTAAAAGGGGATGTATTTGTTCATGATATTTCAATATCAATATACACGATGTCGCGTTGAAATAAAATAAGCTACATTTAAGAAAGACGCACGCACGCACGCACGCACGCACACACACACGCACATCCCCTCCGTCACATATATACATACGCGCACACGCACTCCCGCACGATCATTCAAACACCATCTATGTTTTCCGGAAGCATTCAGCCACGTTGCAATTATTCCACACAACACTATCCATTTACATTATATCCACCACCTCACTTATACAGTGAGTGAGAGTGAGTGAACAGAATGAACTGAAGCAACGCAGCATGAAATAAAATATCCTAGCTTCGAACATTCTAAATCGGGTTACCTCAGTTGAGTGATCGATGTTCTGACTACCACTCTGCGCCCCAATCCAGTTAAAGGAAGTCTTTCTCTATGCAGACTCACGCTGGTGCTCAGTTGCGACATGAAACTATCACGGTTCCCGATGGACAATCAGACGTGCCGCATAAATATGGAGAGCTGTGAGTATGCTTTATGTATGTGCCAACGTTTTGCTTAATTGTTTCGGGTGGCTATTGTCCAGTTTATCGCACTGTTTTAACACCAATCTCCACGCAGAGAAAGGTTCGCTTCCGGTCGTGCATTCCGTTCAACGAATCTGTGCCACAGGACGGGGATTTTTATATTTCAAAATGGACGTTGACGTATTTTTAAACGGGTTGGTGTTGGAAGGCAGAGCATTATTGTATTTCTTTCACAAATCTTATCCACAATCGAATTCAATTGTACTCGATATATATATTAACACAGATTTCGAGTTTACAAAGGGAATGAAAGATGTGCAGATTTTGCAGATACATATTTTTTTTCAATTTATAAACTTCTTATGCTTGTCCAGGTATCAGTCAATTTAAAATGTATTCAATTGTGGATGTTCTTTGAAACAAATTTAAACACACAACAATTATACAACGGGACCATGATTGCAGCATAATTCTATTCCACAAGGAAACGTTCAATTTGTTATATAATGCTTTAAGCGATCTTGAATTGGTAGCATTGGCTAATTTGCCCTTGTGAATATTTTCAGACGGGTACACAACCAGAGATATCATCATTCAATGGCACTGGGAAAGACAGATTGAGAAGACAAATGATATGAAACTATCCGAGTTTACTCTTACAAAAACAAGAACCGGCGACTGCAGCGCCGTCTATTCAACAGGTCTGTGCGCTCATAAATTGCATTAAAAATATAACGTAGTCCGTACAATGTGGCTAGTAGCAGCAGACTGAAACACGACTTCAAAATACCTCTTGAATGCCTGTTGTATTGCTTGATTTCGATTTGACAGTTACTTAGACTAATTTGCGAGAAACCAAATACAGTAGAATCCAACTTCTAATAATATTAATTTATATTAATTATTTCACAAATATTTAGTGTTTGTGCCCAAATGGTTGTTCAGAATCAAATGTATCTTATGTTATTTTTGGTGCGTCTAATGGGAGTACCTTAAACGTAAAATTGCGTTTTGTGCAGTTAGATAACTAAAGGACATATTATTATAGCAAACACATTAGCGTGTTGCTAGTTATACTTGAACCGTAATCGTTTAGATATAACGTGCAAAGTGGGCGTTCTGACGCAGGCACCTACTCGTGTATCTTCGGAGATTTCCTGCTCGACCGACAGTTCAACTACTACCTTGTCCAGACGTACATCCCGACTGTGCTGATCGTCATTCTATCATGGGTATCATTCTGGATCGATGAGACGGCAGTTCCGGCGCGTGTTACACTCGGGATACTCACCGTCCTCACGATGACGTCACAGAGTACCGTCATTAACCAGCGTCTGCCACGTGTCTCATACATCAAGGTGTGTTGGATGTCTTCGTGACACCTTCGGCAATCTTACGAATGCCATTTATATTTCTAATTATCTTTGCCACCGTCTTCTTTAGCTGTTCGAATAGTGACGACCCTGTTTGTAATTCTGACTGAGGATGCGAAACACACACGGTCGGCTAAAACAGAAATTTGGAACGATATGCGGTTTGTGTCCACCTCCTGTTATTTCAAAACATGCGCACTGTTTTTCACTTCACGTTGCCTGTGGTGTGGACGTGAAAAACGTGTCGTGCAGTCAATGGTCTCGGTCAACATAGACAAGAACAGGCGCTGCGCCATCTGCTGACAATCTACTTGCTCCGATAATGGAGAAAGAGTCACGAGAGCTTTATCAACGGCCGATACCGGCGCTACACGAGACCGTATTGTTGTTATCCCCATCACCATCAACGTTACTTGGTAAAGACGGATGCAGGCATACTAACAAAGAGAGGTCAAACACACCAGGGACGCAGTAAAAAGGGGAATGCCACAGCTGAAGTGGGAGGACAGCATGAGGAGAAATATGGCAAGACGGGGGTAGGAAGAAAGATGGAGAGTAGGGCTGCTAATAGAAAACTATGGAACAAAGAACAGAAAGAATGGTTCGAATATATGTACCTGCCAGTCACCGCTGTACAGCAGCGAACACAGAAGAAGAGCAAGTTTTAATAAGATTATTATTATTATTAATTTTGTTTATTATTGCTAGACTGGACCCTTTGGATGGCACTCTTAATTGGATCCAGCTAGTTCCAGCCAGGTGCGTCTGTGATCCTAGATAGTTTTGAATTTTTTATCTAGAAAAATACGACATTCGGCAACAACTCAAGATATCACTAGGCGGCAACATCTCGCTGATATGACTATTTCGTACCTCCTACATTAAACCGATATTTTGAAACCGCTTTACCAGAGTACGTGAACATCAGAGTTCTGTGACATTGTATCTTACTGTTGTATGCAGGCTAATGTGAAAGCATAACAATTGTGACATCTGATCATGTATGATAGTAACACCATCAGTCTGCTATTAATCTAACCTGCAATTGTTACAGTTACGTGTAATAGCCTGTTACCTATAGTCGAATCTTTT
>OZ023215.1:40445862-40455862 GCA_963995525.1 Escarpia spicata | reverse complement strand
CAGCTAGAGCTAGCTGTGTTTGTATTACATATTACATTAATATGTAATTTATTTCCAACAACCGAACGGCACAAATCCAATCATTGCATAATACAACATAATTTCCAACATGTAGAAAGTAAATTAAACAACACAGAGTTGGTGGAAAGGGGGTAACAGAAGTGTGCTACTTATCTATGGTTCACCCCTAACCAATATAGTTATGTATGATAAAACACAATGTCTTACAATCAATACAATTTACAAATCCACATCTACAAAATACAATTTTCAAATCCTCATGCTGGTCTTCATGTGTTGTCACGAGTTTGATTTATCCAGATTCAAAGCTGACAACGAGACATTCCAGAAAAAAGGAGTCTTCCTCACTCCCCATCCGTGTTCCTCAAAAGTTATTCCAACAGTTTGTTAAAACTTCGTGTTTGAACAATGCCATGTCTTACTCAGGAACAATGGAATAAACAATATACGTTATTCCTTATTAGGAATAATGTTATTATCAATAATGTGACCACACTTTTTGCGAGTTATACATATTGTCTTAAATTAGCAGTCAGGGGCCGGCATGATTGCTATGATTATTTGTTTTATTATAGTTGTGTACAATTACAAGTGCTGTAATAATTGTCATTAACTTGGCCTCTTTCAATCTATACTTGACTTGTGTTGTTTTTCTGCATAAAGATATTTAAAACCGCGTATAACCATTCAGTTCCGGTTGGTTATTTTGTACTACCGCATACCAAATAAAATGTTACATAATTATGTTCTAGATAAGTGAAGTTGACTTTGCTTAACACTTTCTGCTCACCAATGTGTACTGCTCAACCGTGGTGGAATTACAAAGTAGCAAGTATACATAAGATCCACGTTGTACAAAATAATGTTTTTCTTTTCTTCTACCATGTCTGTAGATAGCTGTATATCCAACAGTAAAGCTGTGATTGTAAATCGTACACACACACACACACACACACACACACACACACACACACACACACACACACACACACACACACACACACATATATGTATATATACATATATGCTGAGATTTGATGCCTCTTATAAAAAAGCTGGTGATTAAATCGTCCACAATGATTTAAAGTGGTTCCTAAGAATACGACGACATTGGATAAAGATGTTGCATATGCTCAATATATATGATTCAGTGTGCACATTTTAGTCTCCGTTGTACAATGGAGAGCCGTTCGGATATACGTATTGCGATATTTTATTTTACTTTATGTGAATGTTTTAATATAAAAGTTTCAACAATATTCTAACAACGCAGTAAGGATTATCGTTACATACAGAAGTGTGGAAGGTAAAAACTGACAGAAAGTTGACATGTGATTTGCTATCATTATAATTATGGTCGCTAGACGGCCAACACACAATGCTTTGATTTGATAACGTCACGATATTTTTTGCGTAATACGCAATAAATGACGATTGGCGTATTTGTGTGCACAAACGGGTCAAGCTAATCACGTGTGCATTTCACTGGATTGATTGCATAATTATGGTAAGTGCGATAATATTCTATGAAGCCTAGAGGTATAAATGTAGTTTTATTTAACAAATACAAATTTAGACAAACACAGATAAAGAAGCTAATTAAAACCACATTTTTATTTTCCTCGCGTAGCATTAGGCCTAATAACATGTTTAATATATTATATAATATATTATTTAAATAGAGTCAACCTAAATCGGATTACAAGTTATACCAACACCTCAGACAAATGATGCAGAAGACACGCAGGCGTCTATCAGGCGTTTTGCTAGACATATCCAACTACGATATTTTTTCACGGAACGAAATCAACCAAATTGAAAGAGAACTTTACAGCAAAATCAACCTGGAATCCGCCTATCCAAGTTACATATCCAAGAAGCAACGAGATTATTTAGAGCCACCGGGTACACCTCGATCACGTCTGCTCTATCTATTACCCAAGATTGATAAGGCTAAAGATAAATGGCCTCAGCCTCAAATGCCTCTGAAAAAAGCTGAGTATATTGACTATTGTTTAGCCCCATTGGCAGTGACACATGCTTCTTATGTTAAAAACACTATAGACTTCATTAATAAAGTGACTAAAATCGAAATTTCTAGTGATGCGCTTCTGTTCTCCGTGGATGTAGAAAGCCTGTACACCAATATTGACACAATTTAGGGGACTGAAGCAGTAAGACAGGTTTTTTTACGAAACCCGGATTTTGACCGCCCAGACTCAGACATTTTAGAACTACTTAAAATTTCTTTAGAACACAACGACTTTTTATTTGGATCAAACTTGTACCTTCAAATTTTCGGCACTGCAATGGGGAAATAATTTGCCCCCAACTATGCCAATCTTTTTATGGCTGAGTGGGAGAAACAAGCACTAAGGAAATGTAACAACTTACCATGAATCTATTTTACAATACTTGGACGATATCTTCGGAATCTGGACACATGGGAATGATGAATTCCTAGTTTTTTTGGACATACTAAATATCCATCAAAATAACGTAAAATTAACGTCAATTACGAGTAAACACTCAACAGATTTCTTGGACACTAGGATCTTTAAAGGCGAACGCTTTAATTCGACGGGGCACCTTGACAGGAAGGTTAACTTTAAACCAACAGATACACATCAACTACTGTACAAAGACTCGTTCCATCCGAAATATACCTTCTCTTGTATCCTCAAGTCGCAACTATTACGATTTCACAGGATTTGCAACAATAAATCAGACTTTGAGGAAGCCGTACAAACACTTTTTCATAGCAGAGGCAAAGGAATTATACATCGCGTTTTTTAAGGCACATTAAAAGCACTAACCTAGCGGACATTAAAAATCAGAACAGGAAAGAACAAGCCGTGAAATGTCAGGTGAAAAGGTGTCTAGCCTGTACGGTATTTGTAGACTTCACAGGGCAAAATCAACAATTGCGGTACATCCAGGGTGGTTTACCTAATTACCTGCAACGCCTGCCCCGCAAGATACGTGGGTGAGACTGGCAATCAACTCCGAACACGTCTACATAATCACAGATCGGACATACGACATCACAACGATACAAAAGTGGCCAAGCATTTTAACGGAACCGGTCACTCAATATCCAATTTGCGAATTTCAATCTTGGAATCAGGACCATTTTCTGACTTTTGTGTGTGAATCAAAATGAATTACAAGACTTAAAACAACACAGCCAGGGGGACTGAATGTTAGAGAGGACTATTTTGATATTATACCTGTTGTGATTCGCTTCTCCCACCAGGGACGAACAATTGCTAAACTAGCTAAAGCCACCTATAAACTGCTACAAACCGCGTATCCAGAAATATACACGCCGATATTTATAACAGCATTCTCAAAGAACAAGAATCTGAAAGATATGCTGGTGGCCACCAAATTACAATGAACAATTGATTTCTACAGAACAATTACCGTAGCGCTTAGGACACTGTGAGGCGTCGTAGTGTTGGTGCATTTGTGTTGTTGTTAGGGGGATTATGTATAGCATTAAAACTAGCGACGTGTATTGTACTTCGAAACTGCGGCACCAGTGGATCCGGGATTTATATAATTTTTAAACATATTGTTCTCATCGATGTATTTTTTATATTTATTTACATACTTTTATTGATGTATTTGTATATATGGACATGATGATTGTCTGAAATAAATACATTATTATTATTATTAGGCTGCATGTGGGGTTGTCGCAGTGCTGGCTCGTACGGCTTCACATGTTTCCGTCTCCTTATTTTGTTTTTACAGGTTTACCGTCCGAAATAATTACTGAATACCCATGTATTAATTATTAATAACAGGACACGTGTTTGTGGAGGTGTGGGGTGGTCAGCAGTAGCAGCTCAGTGGACGGCATCACAACTTCGCAATCCCGTGTTTACTTTCATTTCAGCGCATACCTTCGTCCGGCACACCGTATGTTTATTTAAAATACAGCATCGTCCTCCTCTGATTCAGATGAAGATCATCGTGTCGCAAATACGTTTTCTATCTTGTAGCGAACCCTTTGTGATTGTGTGTATGTATGTATGTATATATATATATATATATATATATATATATATATAATATGTATATGTATATGTATATGTGTGTGTGTGTGTGTGTGTGTGTGTGTGTGTGTGTGTGTGTGTGTGTGTGTGTGTGTGTGTGTGTGTGTGTGTGTGTGTGTGTGTGTGTGTGTGTGTGTGTGTGTGTGTGTGTGTGTGTGTGTGTGTGTGTGTGTGTGTGTGTGTGTGTGTGTGTGTGTGTGTGTGTGTGTCTAGTTCATTGGACACCCAACATCCCGTTAAAAATGTATTCATCTATGTTATTTAACAGGACAGAGGAGGGTAATCCCCGGTTACTATACTCAGCCTTGTCCAATTAGTCATTGTTTAAATTCTATTGACATGGGAATGTAACGGCTGAATGCATCCCTGTGCCATGACTGGCATAATCACGCATTCTCGTCTCCGTTGTAGACCGATAGTCGTTATTTAGATGTACCATTAATCATACATGTTTTTCTTTTTTAGGTTTAATTTACAAAAATTGTTTTGCAGAAAAGACCATCTACCCGAAAGGACTAAACTGATTTTATCAGATGTCTGGGTTTAGGGTTCACATTCGCCACCTATACTCCTTTGCCAGTGCATTAGGGTCTTCGTTCATGTTCCAAATCCTTAACAGAGGATACTTGAACCCAGTACACCCATTTTCTTAAAATACTTACTTACTTACATAGGTTTGGGACTTTGGGATAATGGCTACTGACATCCCCAACCAACAGGAAATATCAACCAAGCGCACGCGAGTGTTTCCTTTAAGGGACACACACACGCACACGAACACGTCCACGCACACACCTATGCACACGCATATGCATACACGCACACGCACACATACACACACACACACACACGCACGCACGCACGCGCGCGCACGCACGCACGCACACGTATATAATAATATATGTGAAATGTGTGTATGAGCAATGTTAATTTTTTTCATGCCGCTCTGAACATAATTTCAATATTCCTGATATACAGCACTTTGTAAATAAAAGGTAATATTATTATTCATTTTATTATTGACGAATCGCTACTCCATTTTTGCCAACATTCACATTTCCAGCTGAATATGACGGGACGTTTACGTGCGGACATCCCACTGTTAATTGGAGTAGCATGTCTTCTCTACGTGAAATGGTGCGTATCATGCGTCGATTTGGAGATGGGATGGATCAATTACAATCTGGTGACCAAATGTTTGTGTGTGTGTGTGTATGTGTGTGTGTGTGTGTGTGTGTGTGTGTGTGTGTGTGTGTGTGTGTGTGTGTGTGTGTGTGTGTGTGTGTGTGTGTGTGTGTGTGTGTGTGTGTGTGTGTGTGTGTGTGTGTGTGTGTGTGTGTGTGTGTGTGTGTGTGTGTGTGTGTGTGTTGTGTGCGTGTGTGCATGTGAGCGAGTGCGGACGTTCGTGCGTGTGTGCTTACGTGTATGTATGGATGCATATATGCATGTATTCGTGTACACTACCTACTTTGCGTAGACAATTCAAAGAATTAAAATGTATCCAGGAAAAGGTGATCAGTGAAAAAGACAATTCTGGTTACATCATCGATGCTGGCCGCCATCTTGTGTCATACGTATCTAACACTTAAGAGGAACCATCAGACTGTGCCAGTCAAAGGATTCCTGCCCCACCGATCTCCTGAAGAAATTACTACACATCTGCCTTTCCTATCTGGTGGCCTTGGTGAACAACAGCTTCAAGCAAGGACTATTTCCGAGCACTATGAGAACTGCAATTGTAAAACCACATCTAAAACCCGACACTTTCGGCCTGCTGAGACGCAGACCCATCTCCAATATAACATTCATCGGCAAAGAGCTATGGAAATTTGCAGTTTGTCGTCTGATTGACCATCTCACAGTGAATGAATTGCACAAAGGTATATTCTGTTTTCCGAAGAATACCAATCTGCATGTACAAGATGCTGCACAGTAAAGATTGCTCTATTGCGTGTCCAGCAAGACATTGATGTAGTCCTGTTGTGAAATGCTGTTTTGAGGGTGAATCTCGGTCTGGACAACGTTTTTTTGCCGTTTCTATATCTTTCATGTGTCCCTATCAGGAATCCGAGTGATGCCACCCTGGCGCCCTTGAGCATTTTTCAAAATATGCAAATTACCGTCTTCTTCACTTCACGTCACTTTCCCATAACCCGTAAGGATCGTTGGGCACCACTGACGACTTTTTTAACCAGCTCTCTCCACGTTTCCCTGTTCTCCACAGCCCTCTGGGAGTCGGCGAACTCCAGTCCTGTCCACTCTTTGATGTTGTCTTCTCACACCCCCCTCTCACGGTACCTTGCAAGATGATCTTTGCAAGGCCAGATGATCGTGAGACGTGGCCGTATCACTTAAGTTTGCGCTTCTTGACCGTTGTAAGGAGGTTTTCGTATGGTCCGAGGGCTTTTTTGATCTTTATTACGATCGTATTCGTTAGTAACTTGGTATTTGCATGATATGCGCAAGATCTTCCGAAAGTACTTCATTTCCATGGCTTGTATCCTCTTCTGGAGATCTGCTGAAAGGGTCCATGTTTCATAAGCGTATAAAAAGATGGACATGACAAGGGAGTGCATCAGCTTTATTTTCGAACTGACATTGATGTTACTCTCGTTCCATATGGGTTTCAACCTTGTAAGAGCTAGCTACTGTTGTCTGTGCAATCCTGGCTTGTGTCTCAGTTTTGGAACCCTCGTTTGTGATGGTTGATCCCAAGTACTTGAAGCTTGTTACTTTTTCAAGTCTCTGTCCGTTAACTTTGACCACTGTGTTGATGCCTTGTGTTTTGTTTGTCATCAGTTTGGTCTTTTCTGCGCTGATCTCCATGCCGTATGCTGTAGAGGTTTTGTCAAGGTATTCCACAAAGTTTACTAGTTCTTGTTCTTCTCCTGCTAAGCCGTCGATGTCATCAGCGAAGCGAAGGTTGGTGATTGTCCTGCCTCCAATGCTGATAGTGCCTTGATTGTTTTCCGAGGCATCATTCATGACCCGTTCCAGAAAACTGTTGAAGAGGGTGGGTGATAATAGGCATCCTTGTCGAACCTCCACTCTTGTTCTAAACCAGTCTCCTATGCTGCCATTGAAGATGACTGGTGGCCTTGTCATATATGGTCCAATGATTCGGACAAGATTGGAGCCAATGTTGTACTCCCTCAAGAGAACCCATAGGGCCGCATGCCATACCCTATCAAAGACCTTCTTAAAATCTATGAAGACATGGCACAGCCTTTGCTGATGTTGAAGGTGTTTTTCGGAAAGGATTCTAAGGTTGAAGATATGTTCACTGGTGCTCCGTCCTGTTCGAAAACCTACCTGTTCTTCAGCGATGATCTTTTCCGCCTAGGGTTTGAGTTTGTTCATTGGGATCTTCAGCATGACTTTGCTCGGGTGACTGATGAGGCTGGTTGTTCTATAATTTTGGCACAGCTGTAGGTTGCCTTTCTTGGGAAGCGTGATGATCAGTGACTGGGTCCATGGGGTGGGCCATTCTCCTGTCTGCCAGATCTTGTTGCAGATTGTTGTGAGGGTGGTGATCAAGGCTTCTCCACCCAGCTTGAACCAGTTCTGCTGGTTTGTTGTCAATTCCAGCTGACTTTCCTTTCTTCAGAGATATCACTGCAGCCTCTACTTCTTCACGAAGAATGGGGTAATCGTCCTCTTCGGTGGTCTGTTGACAATTGCAGAAGGGTCCGCAGATGTCTTGTCAGTTGGTCTGAGCATCCTCTCCCACTTTTGCATTCCAATCTCCTAGTACAATTAGATTGTCTTTTTATGGTGTTTCCTCAATGATAACTGCATATAGGTGTTCAATGGTTCGGACAATATAACCTGTTGGCCATATACATCTTCCTCGTCACTGTCGTCGTAGTGGGGCGTAAACTTGTATGACTGTGATGTTAAAGGGAGTTGCCCTCAGGTGGATGGCGATGAGCCTGCTGGAGATAGGGCGACAACCCATGACAGTGTTCACGATGTCTTTGTGTACAAGAAACCCAACGTCATGTTCGTGTTTGTCCTTATTGCGACTGAAGTAGACCTTGTGTCTTTCCTCGGATGATGTTTCGCCAAAGTTTTTCCAACGCATCTCGGAGAGTCCAAGCAGTTTCCATCGGTATCTCTCCACCTCATGTGTGAGTTCTTTCAGTTTCCTTTGCAGCTCTCAGTGTCCTGACATTCAATGTGCTGATGGTGATGTTGTTTCTTCCACGGATCTTCTTGGTAGGGCCACCAGTAGCATACTTGTCACCTCCGTCCTGGTGTAGGGCGGAAGGCGCGGTCATTGCTGACCCGGGCTGCAACTGATCCGGTATGTGATTTTAACTGGTTTTCATGATCATGGTGTGTCTTGGGCAGTTTTACAATCTAGCGGAGCCTACCCTTCTCCAGGCTGGTTGATCACAACCGATATCCAGAAGAAGATGTGTCACGCCTTGATCCCGAACTTGAACTCATTCTGGAGCCCTTCCGCCCTGGCCGTTGACTTTATCGAGGAAGACATATGTCCTGTGATGTTGTGCTATCATCACCGTATTTTACACATAGGTGGTAGACTCGTGAGGACGGGAGCGTCTTATTCCACCCCGTACAGATCCGTTGGACATGTCCACTGCTCAGCGTCTATGGTTTTGAAATAAGAGTTTTCCTTCTACTAGACCAACTGCTTGCCAAGGCTAATGAGCTGGGTCTACCCAGGTTTAGAATCAGAGTTGTTCTTCTTCTAGATCCGTAGCACTACTACCACTCACGCAATTACCGTCGCCATTACCAAATATTCTGTTTTCGTCAATATCTTAGTAGCTACTAACCCTAGCACAACATATGAGGTGTCTTTGCCTATGTTTTGAAGGTCTGTGGTACAGCTCAGAATGTTTCCAAAAGGATTCAACAATCCCCTACACCCAAAATATATTCAAACTAGGTGCCACCATTTGCAAAATATTGAATTTTGCACTATCGCTGGATATGCTTGATAGCAAAACAGACGAAGTGTCTACTGAGGACATTCAGATAGTAGTTCTTTCAACCAGTTTAAACTTAGTATGCAAATTAGCAGCAGCGATTAAACTATTTATGACATCGTTTCAAATGAGGTGTCTAACCCCATGATCATACGGTCAGGAAATGTGATGATGCCATCCAAAAGGTGACTTGTACACTGATTTTCGAACAATTTTAACTATTATATAAATCTACCAACGCCATTAACGTAATATAGTTTTGCTTCAATATCTTCGGGACTATTTATGACAGCGTTTCAAATGATGTGTCTAACCCTATGTTCACATGGTTAGAAATGTTAATAATGTTATCCAAAAATTCTAGTGAGTACACACAGTGTACGAATGATACTAAAATGTCTTTAACTATTTTAGTAATGAAACAGTAAAGCTGACTAGCCTTTACATATATGGGCTGCGAACGAGATATTGTCATTCCTCTTTGCTGCTGGTCACTTCAACTAATCCAGATAGGGCTTATATTACCTAAGACACAACCTGAAGGACATTCTTCACAGGTTCGTGAATGGAGAACAAGTGATGCGCCATAAACCAGGACTGCGAAACTCACATAAACCACATTCATTGGGTTTAGCCGAAATGGAACAGTGCGAATAACTCTCAATCCATCCCCGATGAAGCGGTGGACATTGAGCGAGCACATATGCAGCAAATTTGGTCAAGACATCGAATTGTTCAAGATGTCGTTGTCATGGCAGATGGGTACATACACACGGATGTGACTACACATAAAGAGCAGAAGCCGTCACTTGTCAGAGAGCAAAGAGAGCGGTATACTTGACTTGTTACGCCTATGCCTGCATTTCGCAAGTTCTGACCAGTAGAAAGTTACGTACACCTCGTTTGAGATGCTATCTTGTATACTTGAAAATTATTGGAAAAAAACGGATGTATTAA
>OZ023215.1:40365862-40440862 GCA_963995525.1 Escarpia spicata | reverse complement strand
CGCCGTAGCCATTTGTGCAAACATCTATCAATATATGATGGCCAACACAAACAAACATAGATTTCAGTAGCTACAATAAATCAATATTTACACAACCAAATTGTTATGTGTTAAGTATAGCGGCGTATTTGTTTGGACAATGAACGTTACTATAACATGTTAAGGAGCTGTCAAATTACTTCCATAATGTTACAAATTTCTAGTGACACCAACGATATTGTGCCACCTTACGGGTGGTGTCCACAATTACACACGGGTGGTGTCCACAATTACACCGCTTTTGATAATAATAATAATAATACACTTTATTTGTACACCATCAAATTCTGGATTAATGTCCCGTTCACGGTTGTTTACAAAATCGGCATAATATCTAAGACACATAAAAGTGCATATAAGAGAGCTAAACCAACTTCTAACTTACAGAAACAGTATTTTATGAGTATTTATAGATAACCAGTTGTCAATAACAATGCATGTCCACCTTAACTCCGTGGCGTATCCGCCAATCTACCTGTTGCCAACTTGAATATTCTTATCGATTTTGAGATTGACTTCCCTTTTGAGTTGATGCGCCTCTGAGTTTCGCTTCCGAGGATTTAGGCGCAACAGAAGTTATGCTATTATTATTACTATTATTATTATTAGTAGTAGTAGTAGTTGTAGTAGTAGTAGCAGTAACAACAGTAGTAGTAGCTGTAGCAGCAACAGTAGTTGCGGAAACAGTAGCAGCATCAGCAACAGCAGCATTTACATATTCCGATGCGTCAAAAGTGTGAATAAGACTATGACTATGTTGTTGTTCGGCATCCGACAACAAAAGCTCGTGAAGGTAACTAACAGGAGGCACGACTTGACGTCTTGTTGCAGGAGTTCACGATTGACATATTTCTACGGGAGCGGTGGCACGAACCTCGACTTCATCACAACGTAACCGGGCATATATCTATACATTACAGTCTCTACGAGCAGCTGTGGATTCCTGACACGTACATTTTAAATGAGAAACAAGCCAATTTCCACGAGATGACTATACCGAATCGTATGATCCACATCTACTCGAACGGGTCTATAATCTACAGCCAAAGGCAAGTCAAATTCTAGCGCAGTATTTGGAACTGCTCTGTCATCTACAGCCAAAGGTAAGTGACATTATAAGGCAGTATATAGAACTGTTCTGTCATCTACAGCCAAAGGTAAGTGACTTTATAAGGCAGTATATAGAACTGCTCTGTCATCTACAGCCAAAGGCAAGTTACATTATAAGGCAGTATATAGAACTGCTCTGTCATCTACAGCCAAAGGCAAGTGACATTATAAGGCACTGTATAGAACTGCTCTGTCATCTACAGCCAAAGGCAAGTGACATTATAAGGCAGTATATAGAACTGCTCTGTCATCTACAGCCAAAGGCAAGTGACATTATAAGGCAGTATATATAACTGCTCTGTCATCTACAGCCAAAGGCAAGTGACATTATAAGGCAGTATATAGAACTGCTCTGTCATCTACAGCCAAAGGTAAGTGACATTATAAGGCAGTATATAGAACTGCTCTGTCATCTACAGCCAAAGGTAAGTGACATTATAAGGCAGTATATAGAACTGTTCTGTCATCTACAGCCAAAGGTAAGTGACTTTATAAGGCAGTATATAGAACTGCTCTGTCATCTACAGCCAAAGGCAAGTTACATTATAAGGCAGTATATAGAACTGCTCTGTCATCTACAGCCAAAGGCAAGTGACATTATAAGGCAGTATATAGAACTGCTCTGTCATCTACAGCCAAAGGTAAGTTACATTATAAGGCAGTATATAGAACTGCTCTGTCATCTACAGCCAAAGGCAAGTGACATTATAAGGCAGTATATAGAACTGCTCTGTCATCTACAGCCAAAGGCAAGTGACATTATAAGGCAGTATATAGAACTGCTCTGTCATCTACAGCCAAAGGCAAGTGACATTATAAGGCAGTATATATAACTGCTCTGTCATCTACAGCCAAAGGCAAGTGAAGTCCGAAGACAGTGTATAGAACTGCTCTGTCATCTACAGCCAAAGGCAAGTGAAGTCCGAAGACAGTGTGTAGAGCTGCTCTGTCATCTACAGCCAAAGGCAATTGAAATCCGAAGACAGTGTGTAGAGCTGCTCTGTCATCTACAGCCAAAGGCAAGTGAAATCCGAAGACAGTGTGTAGAGCTGCTCTGTCAACTACAGCCAAAGGCAAGTGAAATCCGAAGACAGTGTGTAGAGCTGCTCTGTCATCTACAGCCAAAGGCAAGTGAAATCCGAAGACAGTGTGTAGAGCTGCTCTGTCATCTACAGCCAAAGGCAAGTGAAGTCCGAAGACAGTGTGTAGAACTGCTCTGTCATCTACAGCCAAAGGCAAGTGAAGTCCGAAGACAGTGTGTAGAGCTGCTCTACACACTGTCTTCCAAGATGGCTGCCGTGGCGTGACGTCTTTTGGTTTCGGGAGCGAGATATAGGATTGAGACGTAAGTGATTTATTGTCTGGACACGGTTTTGGACCGCATTATGCCGACAAAACGAAGAGGTGGTAGTGCCTCAGATGCAACCGAAGTGACACCGGAGACAGACGCTATGCTATTCCGGTTCTTGGATCTTTTATGCAATGAGGCAGTTGCTAATAAGCTACGTGGCGTGCTCTATCCGAAGGGTCTGACTGACAAGTTAGATGCATTGTCCGCTACTATTATTCAGTTGAATGAGCGGTTGGACAAGAAGGATCAACATGTCGCTGCTCTAGAAGGAAGACAGTCCTCAATGGAGGCTGATCTAGATGAATTGGAGCAGTAATCAAACCTACGATTCTTCGGAATTCCCTAGTCGGACAGAGGGAGGACAGGCAAGTTGCTATCTATTGTCAACAAAACAATGGGAGTCACACCTCCCATTGTGAGCGCGGATGTAGTGACCAGCCACCGTCTTGGACGGCCACAGCCAGGTGCGGACGCGCAATCTCGACCAGTGATCATCAAATTTGCCACTACCCACGTGCGCGACGTGGTCATTCGTGCGAGACGTCACCTGCGGGAAAGCGGCGATGGACCGACGGTGTACGTACGTCAATGAGGATTTAATACGTCGACGAGCGGCGCTGGCTAGGAAGACCCGACAGATGAAAAAATCTAAGCAAATAAACGATTGTTGGACTTTCAACGGGCAAAGTAGTTGTAAAGTCCCTGAACGGTGTTATAAAGGAAATCCGCACTGACGACGATTTGAACGGGTATTGACTGGGCCGGCACTTGCTCAAACTGTCAAACGTTGCTTTTGTTCGGGCAACAACTTTGTGTGACTCATGTGTGACTCATCGCAATGACTATAGTGACTCATCGACGATACACAGCTGCCATTTGCTACTGGTATTGATATTTAACAAGATTTAACAAGATTGCCACCCAGAGAATTAACTCTAGGTGGCAGGTGGACAATGAAGCCCTTTGGCTTATCGAGAGTCCGACCCTTTTATCTATGTGTATCCCGCCCTTCTGAGATATGTGTCGATTTTATTTTTAAACATATTCACGCTACTAGCACCCACACAATCAGCAGATAATCTGGTCCATTCATTTACAGTCCTTTGTGAAAATGAGAACTTTCCTATATCTAATCTACACTGCTCCTTTGCTAATGTAACTTCATGTCCTCTAGTCCTTCTATCTTTCTTAACTGAGAAAAAAATATTTCTATAAATATTTTCATAACCATTTATTATTTTAAACACTTCTATCTGATCTCCTCTCCATCTCCTGGTCTCTAGTGTTGTTAAACAAAACTGTGTTAAGTCTAGCCAATGGAAACGCTAACAAAAATACTCTTAATATACAAATACACCAGTAAATATATTTATGTTTACTATTCTTGAAAATGGTAATGCCAACTGTATTCTATTACATATGAGCATTTAAAATTTGTGTTGGGTTATTTTACGAATGAACATCGGCATAATGAAACTCATATGTTTATTACATATCATTTGGGTTTTATAGGCCTACATAAGCATCATCAATGGAAATGTTGATAGTAAGCAATATTTATATGCAGATATGTATAATAATTATTATTGTTATTATTGCTGCTTGTTTACACCAGCCATGCGTGATGTTAACGTTCTAATCCGTACACTGTATTACACGTAACCTTACGCACTGAACCTAATGCTAACTATATCAAGTTTGGTTTTGGGATGTCAGTGTATAATTATGAGCTGACAGACGTAATGTATTATTATTCGTTTGTTTTCTTACATTACTAAAAATCAAAACATTATTTATTATATTAAGTATTATTTGAGGAGCATTACTTTAAGATATGTTATTTTATGGATTGACAAACTAAACCCTAATCTGGTTATATCAATTGTGACTTTGGTATATAAGTCTTTTCAACCGATTTGTTGCTATCATTATATGCAGATATACATAATTGTTATTACTTATTTAGACTTAGTTCCTCCTGTTCCTTTCGGGACATCGGGCGACGAGCTTTCTCCATCTACTACGGTCTTTCGCAATTTCTTTGACCTCATTCCAGGTAATTTCCATTTCTGCCAGATCTTCTTTAAATATCTTGCGCCAGGTCTTAGTCGGCCTTCCTCTCCTTCTGTTTCCACCTTCAGGCACCCACTCCATTGCTACATGTGCTATTCTCTCTCTTGGTAGGCGTAGGATATGTCCCGCTATTCTCCGTCGTGGAGACTTAACTATGTCATGCAGGCTATCCAGACCTGCCCTCCTCATCATTTCTTCATTGGTGATGTGCTCTCTCCACGATGTGCCCAATATGAACCGGAAACATCGTCGGTGGAATATGTCTAGTTTTGTTGATATCCTCGCCATATTCTTCCAGGTTTCGCAGGCAGATATCGCTGTTGGTATTACGATTGACATGTAAAGACGTAGTTTTATGTCCTTTCTGATGGTGTTACTGGACCATATTGGACGTAGTCTTTGGAACACTGCTGATGCCTTGCCTATCCTCGCTCGTACATCTACTTCTGCGTCGCCTTTCCTAGAGATGTAGCTTCCGAGGTAAGGGAAGTTATCGCCGCATTGCCACACTTGCTGACCGATCACAATGTGGGGGTCAGATCCATCACCAACTGACACTGTTTTTGTCTTCCCATAGCTGATTCGTAATCCGACCATCTTTCCATTTTCGTTAAAATTATTGGTCATCTCTTGCAGGATCTCCGGCGTGTGGCTGGGCAGTGCAATATCATAGGCAAAGTCAAGGTCTGTCAACCTATTATTTATCCATTTAACACCAAAGTTCGGATCTTTCATCTTTTTCCTCATGATGAAGTCGATAACAACAACAACAACGAGGAAAGGGGACAGGGTGTAACTTTGACGTACACCTGTTTCTATTCTATATCGAACATGTCTGTTTAGCCAACGTTGGTCTTGATACAGTAGTTGGTGTTTCGGTATAGCGATTTGAAAATGTCTATATATTTGCTTGGTATGCCGTATAGCTTCAGGATTTGCCATAACGAATCTCTGTGGACACTGTCGAAAGCCTTCTTAAAGTCAACGAAATTGACTAAAAGAGGTATCTGGAACTCTCTGCTTTGCTCGATGATGTTTCGCAATCGTGGCTTGTTCCTCACTTGTTAATAGCCCTCTGCCATCTTTGTCTTTTATTGGTATGTTGGAATTGCGTTTCGCGGTAGTTAGCTCTCTCACAATCCTATACAGCGTTTTCGAGTCATTCAGTTCTGCTGCTGTTTGTGCTTCTTTACCTTTCTCTTCTAACCATTTCCTCTTATCCGTCCTACAGCTCTTTTTTACTTCTTTGTCCAGTTTCCTGTATTCCTCATCTGATGATCTCCATTGTTGGAGATTTCTAGCTGCTTGTTCTCTTCTGATCTTCACATCCTTCCTTTTATCAATCAGTTTCCATGAGTCTCCAGTAATCCATTGTTCTCTGTTGGACCCTCTTCTCCTTCCTAACACTACATTCGCGCTCTCCTTTACGGCTTGAAGGAATAGCTGCCATTGCTCTTCTAAGTCGGTTGAGTGTTGTAGCGCTTGGAATCTGTTCTTAGTTTCCTCGTAGCATTGTTTTGATGTGACTGTGTTCTTTAAGTTATCTGTCGCATATGGCCTGACCATCTTCACCGTCTTGATTCTCTTTAACTTCAAGCGGATCTTACCAATCACAAGGTTGTGGTCAGAGCCAACATCTGCCCCTCTATACGTTCGGACGTCCTGTAGAGATGTACGCCATCTACTACTAATGCAGATGTAATCAATCTCATTCGATGTATTGCCGTCTGGTGAGATCCATCCAAGGTTTTCAATCGTTCACCGTTATCATTCGTATTTCCAGCTGAGCCGGGAGGTCCAACCGTAGCATACATGTCTCTTCTGTCTCCATCCAGCTTCGCGTTAAAGTCTCCTACCACCACTTGTATGTAAAAGCTTGGTATCTCGTCAAGCCCGTTCTGGAGTTGGTCGTAAAAGGTGTCCTTTTCCTCGTCTGTGGCGACTTCGGTTGGGGCATATACTTGCTCTACGGTGACTTTGACATGTCTGGTGTTGAACTTCGCTGTGATGCATTCACTAACTGGCTTCCACCCTAACAGTCCTTTTGTAGCATCCTTATTCAGGATGATGCCAACTCCATGGACGTGGTGATCTTCATTTCCGGAGTAGAATATCTAGATGGTAAGCCTTCATTTCGTTCAGCACTTGCTCCATCCGCCCGCTCTGAAACAGCGTTCGAACGTTCCATGTGCCTAGTCTAGTGTTAGTTTTGGCGTTACAGATATGGCTCATCGGGGGTCGAGCTTCCTGACGGCTTTCACTCAACCCTGTCATAGATACATCTGTAGGTGCAGATACATCTGTAAATGCAGATGCGTCCACATTTATGGATGTGCCTTCTTTTCTTCCCATTGAAAGTGTACCGGAATGGCGTCTTCTCGTCGTTTCTGTAGTAGGGTTTGTTTTTACGGGATAGGGTTACTGGCCCTATGCCCAACCCTCCTTCTTTTTCAACCTGGCTTGGGACAGGCTTGGCGGAGTTATTTTTTATTAGTACTGTTATTTTTGCATTTGAAACATCTCAATGATGATGGTATCTTTAGAACTTTGCTATGATAACAAACTAATTGTGAACACAAACCTAAGTCGTCCAAGCACAGATTGAATCTAACTATTTCCTTCCCGTGACAATGCGATGTTTACCTTTACTTACTCACATGGTTTTACATTATCACAATATCCTTAAGCAAACATACTTTTATAATTACAATATAATGATAAAACGCACCCTTTTAGATGATGGAAAATTATTTTCGATGAAGCTTTCCTCTCCTATTCAGGAGGTATTCGGAATAACTGCATAACAAATATATTATATGAAAATGACACTGACATAAATGAACAGCAAATAATACGACGTTCGTCTTACTATGATTTTGACCAATTTAATGAGTTAGCAAAGAAAAATTATAATTCCTTCAGTATTTTAAGTACAAATGCACAATCAATAAATGCCCAATTTACACCAATTATATCAACATTGGAAAACAGTAATTATGATATCATTATTGCTGGGGATTTTAATATTAACATACTCAAATTAAATGAAGATGACATTTTTAGTAGCTTTTTGATACTTTAATATCATATAGTCTCTACCCACAAATAACTCTCCCCACTAGATGCACTAGAACAACTGGAACCCTGATAGATAATGTATTTTGTAGACTTCATAATTCAATACTAGAAAGTACCATAGGGATCTTAACTAAACGATTTTCTGACCACCAACCGTATTTTTTGATTATGCACAACAGTGTAAAGATACAATCGCCTCCTAAATATATAAAAATAAACACTATCAACGTAGAAGCAATGACAAGTATCATGGATGAAATAAAATAAAATAACATTTACGATAAGTTATATAAAAGTCCAACCGCTGATCCAAATTGTAATTATGATGTAATATATGAAGAAATTACCCGTGCTAAAAATAAACACAAGCCAAGCAAATTAGTAAAATTTAATAAATACAAACATAAGAAATCGACTTAGATCACCCAGGGTTTGTTAAAATCAATTAGATATCGATACAAAATGTATAAACAGTTAAAAATAACAAATCCTTGTTCAGCAAATTATGAAGCTATTAAAATTTATTTTAAAACCTATAACGCGATATTAAAGAAAAACATTCGGGAAGCTAATCAAATATATTTTGAATCTCGTTTCTCTCTTTTTAGAAATTATATACGAAATACCTGGAAAACAATAAATTAATGTCTCTCCAAAAACAGACTAAAACAAGTTTCCCAACTTATTCTGAAGACTATGGCACACATATGACAAACAAACAAATAATTGGAAATAAATGTAATAATTATTTCACAAATACAGCTCAGACTACAGTAAATGATATAAAATATGAAGGTACCAAAGATTATAGTTACTATATAAATAAGCAAATAAACTTAGCTTTTAAAATTGAAAATGAAGATGAAGAAATAGTAAAGAAAATAATACACGATCTACCCATAAGACATAGTTGTGGTTTTGATGGTGTCTCTTCAAAATTGTTAAACATAATTGAACCTGCTATAATAAAGTCATTGACTATGTTAATAAATAAAGTGCTAAATACAGGGATTTTTCCAGATAAACTTAAAATTGCCAAAGTAATTCCAATATTTAAAAAATAAGGTCCCACGTTATTAAAAAAACTATAGGCCTATTTCTCTACTCCCAACAATATCAAAAGTACTAGAGAACATTTTCTTTACTCAGTTACCGTCGTACTTTAATGAAGCTAAACTTCTGTTCGATAATCAGTATGGTTTTAGACCTAAACACTCCACTGAGTATGCAGCGCTTGAATTAGTAGACAGAATTATAAATCACATGGACAATAATGAGATGACAATTAATATATATAGGCCTTTGATACCATTGACCATGATATTTTATTATATAAATTAAAATACTACACGTTTTGTCTTAACAGGAACTGAACTGACCCCATTTCACTGTTTTTCTTTTATTACATTGTTTTTTAATTAGTTATAATTAAGTTCTGTTTATTAATAGTTGAAGTACACGATATTATGACTAAACTTGTACTCTTTGGGGGTCAAACTAAACATCTTGTTCTGTTATCTACACTCAAAGTAAAGTAAAATTCTAAGCAGTATATAGAACGGCACCTTCATCTACAGCCAAAGGCAAGTGAAATCCGAAGACAGTGTTTAGAGCTGCTCTGTTATCTACAGCCAAAGGCAAGTGAAATCCGAAGACAGTGTGTAGAGCTGCTCTGTTATCTACAGCCAAAGGCAAGTGAAATCCGAAGACAGTGTGTAGAGCTGCTCTGTTATCTACAGCCAAAGGCAAGTGAAATCCGAAGACAGTGTGTAGAGCTGCTCTGTTATCTACAGCCAAAGGCAAGTGACATTCTAAGGCAGTATTTAGAACGGCTATTTAGTCTACAGCCAAAGGCAAGTGAAATGCTAAGCCAGTATACAGAACGGCTCTGTCATCTACAGCCAACAGCAAGTTAAATTGTAAGGCAGTATATACAAAGGATATATCATATACAATTGCCTTATGGCAAGTGAAATCCAATGGCAATATGTAGATCTGATGCCCTTTGTATTGTTGCTCCATGGGTGGGTGTAAGCTAGTTATAATAATTATAACTAGCTTCAGGCATAATACTTATTAGCACGACTTTTGATTTTGTGTAAGAGAACAACCGTGGGAACCAAGCATATAAAAAGTAGAGACAAGTGAAACTGCAGTAAATGCCAATGTTTTGTTTACAACTTGAACACTTCACTGGCGAAAATTACAAATTGCAAACATTGCTTTGGACTTAGTAAACGCCATTTGGTGGGCAGAATATCTCCAACATATTTACTCTAATATTAAGTACAACACATGAAGAGATATGTTTCTGTTTGCAGACTTACGTTGGTTCTCACCTGCGATATGAAGCTAGCCAACTTCCCAATGGACAATCAGACTTGCATGATCAAATTTGAAAGTTGTAAGTGCTGTTTATATTATCTCTGTTGTAACATAACATGTGTGTCTATGTCTGTGTGTTTGTATTTTAGTTCGTCCGAACATATCTTCCTCAGTTTCGTATGTATTGTATCGACCTAAAATAATGTAGGCGTGCTAAGGTTTTTCGTAGATTTTGAAGTTTTTTAATTTCACTAGGGGACTGGTGGGAGAGCCATCTTGGGGGCTCAAAATGTTGTACTTAAAATTGACTCCGCATAATTTTATATTTCGTCTATGTCAACTTAAGGATAATAATGCAATCCACAAATATGTTATTGCGTCAGCATACAACGACGTTGTCAGCTTCTTTGGGAGTTGGACGTTTCAACGCTAACATGCACAGTTGGGGACTATGTGAAAGTGCTGCTTGTGAATGCGGTGCGGCCCAACAAACAACAGACCACATTATCAGCCACTGCACTCTCTACGGTGCTCCACATGGAGAGACTGGCATCGCCGAGCTGGACCTGGCGACCCGGGAGTGGCTGCTCAACAACACTGCAAGTCTAGGCAGTAGCCAAACGCAAGAAGAAGAAGACGTTGTCAGAGCATCTAGTAGGGTTGCCAAGAACCGAATGCCATGTGGCACCATTATATAGTAAGATTATAGCTTCCCAAGAGCGTACTAATTCATAGATATAACTGACCACATGTCATTAACAATACCCATAAGTTAATCACAGAGAAGATTGGAACACATAGTTTCCGAGGTTTTGCAACTTATACAAAATAATAATATATTTAAAAAAATATGTAAATACGTGTAAAATCGTTAACTGTTACATATGCTATTAAAGTCAATATAATCAGTAATATGTGTATGATGTGTATTGATATCTGCTGTATATGTACATGCATGTTTGTATTTATGTACATGCAAATATGTATGAATATGCAAGTATATTGATGTGTATTTACGTCAACTATCATTAATTTTGTATAATATATTATCACAAATATTCAAATAAAAGCATATTTACACGTCTTTCGCTCTTTCTTTCTTCTTCTGCACATCGCACTTCCTTTATTATACATGAGTTGAACAATTATTTTAGTGGCTCCTATGAGTGCGACTTTAATCTCTTAATAGGAGTCACTGACCCCTTTAATATATATTACGTGGCACTTGCATATATATGAATATATATGCACACTTATAGTTTGTGTTAACTTATATTATATACATACCGTATATCGAAAAGTAATGGGGTAATGTTTGTATTTTTCATTGTATATGCAATATAGTACATTCTTAGTCAGACAATTTAATGTTGTTTTAATTTGAAACAAACTGGGATTATTGTGAGGTAAAATATTTGTCAAGGATCAGATGTGTTGATGCCAACATTAGCTATAACTGTAGCTCAATAATTAGTAGCTATAATAGCCGATTGTTTTTGCGGAAGGTGGTTATGAAAAATAAGGGGTAGGGTTAGTGTTTTGTTTTTGTATGCAATATGTTATAATCTTTGTCGTACAACCTAACGGTATTATATTTGGAAATAAACTGAGATAATTGTAAAAATAATTAAAAAAATAATTGTCATGCGCCACGTGTGTATGTAATGCATTGAAGTATTGTACACCTTGGATCATTAAACTAAACTATAATGTTAACATATACCTGAGGCTATTTTGTGCTTTTCGTTCAAGTAGGTCTGCAATATTTACCTACATTAACTAAAAATACGTATATTATCATTTCAAACATTTTGATACCAACACTAGCTATGTAGCTCTGGTATTAGTAGAAATGTAGCCTATTGAGTTCGAGTACAGTGGTTATGAAAACTAAGGGGGTAGGTTTAGTGTTTTGGCTTGTATGCAATATATTACATTCGTTGTCTGATAAATTAATGCTATTTTATTTCGAAATGAACTGGGATGGTTGCGATATAAAAACAATTGTCATGCAACACTTATGTAAGTAATGATTTGAACTATTATACACATTCAGATACTAAACCAAATAAAAATGTTTACACAATCAGAGCATATGTTGTGCTTTTCGTTCTGCAATATTTGCATTCATTTTAACTATAAATTCGTATATTAACTTTCCAAACATTTTGAAATAAAAATAAGCTAAGTAGCTCTGCAAATAGTAGATTTACATATAGTCGATTGTGTTTGACGAAGGTGGTTATGAAAAGTAAGGGGGTTGGGTTAGTGTTTCGGTTTTGTATGCCAAATATTATATTGTTTGTTAGAAAAACTAGCGTTATTGGAAATGAAGTGGGATTGTTGGGAGATAAAACATAATTGTCATGCACCAGATGGATAAATAATGATTTGAACTAAAGCCCATCCTTCACGAAACCAAGCTAAATTGTTAATATATATTATCATAATTTCAACTTCGTCTACAATATTAATGTATGCATTAACCACAAATACGTATCTTACCATTCGATACATTTTGATACCAAAATTAGCTACGTAACCTTGTAATTAGTACATATATTACGGATTATGTTCTTGGGCGGCGGCTATGAAAAATAAGGGGTAGGGTTACTATTTTGTTTGTGTATGCAATATATTACATCGTTTGTCAGAAAATCTATTGTTTTTTTATTTAAAAATGAATTGGGAAGTTTCTGATGTAAAATAGTTGTCATGTGCCACGCATGAAAGTAATTGTTTTGAAATATTGTACACCGCTGGTCAGGAAACCTATCTAAAATTTCAATATAATTTGGTATATTTTGTGCTTTCCTTTCAATTCTATCTACTGTATTGACTTAAAATTTGCTGCACATAATGTTAACGTGTAGCCATATAATTAGTATATATATATAGCCGACAATGTACGTGTTAAAAAACCTTTAAAAAGCCCTGCCACCATTTTTACAAAATAGTTAACTACGTAGAAAAAATCACAATAGAAAGTGTCATCCAGGCTTTTTGTGACTGGTAGAGGTCACAAATAAATCCTGGCACGGGTGACAGCTTGTAACATTTAGGTACCCCTAACGTGATTTCTAGAGCCCTTTTGATATTTTGGCCCTAGATTATAACATCTGACTTTCAATATGGAAAATTTTCTACATTTTAAAGTATTAATTCAGGTGAGGGACCTGAATTAATTATGATCCCGATATACGGTATGTATAATAATATAAGTTAACATAAACTATAAGTGAGCATATATATATTCATATATATGCAAGTGTCACGTAATTTCTATTAAAGGGGTCAGTGACTCCTATTAAGAGATTAAAGTCGCACTCATAGGAGCCACTAAAATAATTGTTCAACTCATGTATAACAAAAGAAGTGCGATGTGCAGAAGAAGAAATAAAGAGCGAAAAACGTGTACAACTATGCTGCACGTGTACATATGCTTGTATTTTAGCATTTGTGATAATATATTATAATAAATGAATGATAGTTGGCGTACGTACACATCGATATACTTGCATATTCATACATATTTGAGCCTAGACTATTAGCATGTAGCAGTGTTGTGACATTGTATATGCCAAGGACATATAACCATCGTTATTTAATGTTTTCAAACTTTTCTCTTCTTTCAGGGTGGTTATGCAATTTATAGCGACCTGATTAAAAAAAATAATTAGTACGCGGACCTTGACCACTCATCCCCCTTTCTTACGCATTGTACTAATAAGTAATATGGAATGCATTACCTCAGTTAGGATAGCTTGTATCACTAAACCAGTTTATAAGAAAACTAAAAGATTTATTACTATTAAAATACTAAATTCAGGTATTAAGAGGGATTATATATTCAAAGGAATACCTATTTTTCATGTATTATCTTAATAATGTATTATTTATGTAGTTAGTATTATTTATGCAGTAGTAGTAGTCGTTGTTGTCGTAGTAGTAGTAGTAGCAGTAGTAGTAGTAATAGTAGTAGTAGTAGCAGCAGCAGCAGCAGCAGCAGCAGCAGTAGTAGTAGTAGTAGTAGTTGTAGTAGTCAGTGTTTATAAGGTGTACTGATGTTCATGTCTTACATAGCAATAATTAGTGGTCTAGGTGGTCCTGGACAAAAGCCCCAAGAAGTTGCACTTGCGTCTACTGACATCTCATAATGTGACGCATATTATACATACGTGTGAGCAAATAAATAATGTCCTTGTCTTTTCTTATAAGTAAATGTCGACAACTTTTAAGAGTGCGTATTTCAGACGGGCACACAACCAGTGACATTATCATCAAATGGCACTGGGAAAAACAGATGGAGCGATCGGAGGACATGACATTATCCGAATTCACGCTGACGGAAACCAGAGCGGGCGACTGCACCACCAACTATTCAACAGGTTTGTACGTTCACGAATTACATGATTTTTGACATCTGACGTGTTAAGCGATCCTAAACATTAGAACAGCGTCGGACATTGAGAACATTCAGAACACTACGGTAGTGTTTTGAAACTAGATTCGTACACAAACACGTAGTTTGAACTTAGAAGGAGGTAGACTGTTCCTAGTTTTTCAATTATTAATTCATATGATGTTCTTAAGACTATACAAACTATGCTGAAGCAAAATTGTGTATAGTATGCCCGTAACAACGTTCGCAATTTGGACGGTACGACCCCAAAGCATGTTCACATAGTAAACAAAACATCCTGCTTCAAACTAAGCTTTATTGACTATTGACATTGTTATGCAACATGTCAGGTGTGGCGGCTAAGATTAGACTTGGCGCGGCATTTGACATTTGGAGCTTTCCGTTTGTTTGCTATTTGAACAGCAGAATTGTTAGGTGCAGCTCGGCGAGGACAGTGTGGCATGGCTGCTACATACAGGAACACGGGAGGACGATGACAGTACGGCATGGCTGCTACATACAGGAACACGGGAGGTCGATGACAGTTGTAGTTTGCCAGAACGATGTGGGGTCGTGTAGTCTGAAAACATTAGTTGTTGAATAAAAACGTGTTGCTACCAAACTCCGGAGTGGAGTGGCCCACACTATTGTTGTGTTGTGGCTTTGTTAACAATGAACCTGTGCATTCGCTACATTGGTGGCACCGGAGGGATTTCGTCACATGAATTTCATGTGTATCCGCCATAAAACAAAGGTCCGGTAGTTTGTGTGAGGCTTTATAAAATCATATGCAACAAAACGTGTTTCTGATGGTCTTTTGACCGGATTTTAAAATCGAATCGCGGCAACACATGTTGTGCGCAGTCGCACTGCGTGTACCGGTTAACGACTGCGGACAATCGTTGTTGTGGTGTTTTAGTGCTGACTGACTGTATCTGTTGGTGATATATAATGGTGGAACGCAGTGGCGCAGTGGATAGAGCATCGTCGACTCTTAATCGAGATAACCCGGGTTCGAATCCTGTGCAGTCGTGTCCGTTCACTCTACGTAGCTCCTGTTCATTCAGCTGTATGAATAAGTACCTGGCAGTAGACAGGGGTAGATATTTGTGTAGGAATAGTCTTCGCGCATTAATTGCAGCGTGGCTGAATGCTCCATTGAGAAGTCGTAAAGCGCTTTGAGCAGTCCAAATATCTGGATACTGAGCTATATATATATGTGTGTGTGTGTGTGTGTGTGAGTGAGTGTGTGTGTGTGTGTGCGTGTGTGTGTGTGTGTGTGTGTGTGTGTGTGTGTGTGTGTGTGTGTGTGTGTGTGTGTGTGTGTGTGTGTGTGTGTGTGTGTGTGTGTGTGTGTGTGTGTGTGTGTGTGTGTGTGTGTGTGTGTGTGTGTGTGTGTGTGTGTGTGTGTGTGTGTGTGTGTGTGTGTGTGTGTGTGTGTGTGTGTGTGTGTGTGTGTGTGTGTGTGTGTGTGTGTGTGTGTGTGTGTGTGTGTGTGTGTGAATTTACCTTTATAATTGTTCGAGGAGAATATGAGAATGTATAAAAGGCCATGGTTGTGTGGACGGTATTGATGGTTTTTTTATTTAGAATTGCAAAAATGCCCATCCTGAGGACAATTTACATAGCTCGGAACAGTCGTAGAAAACATGTGTACCGTTGTGGCCAATCAGTGCACGTTCGATACGAACCCTAAAACCTGTAAAACAATAACCACCGGGGAATTTCGAAACAATGAAGGAATTGACGTTCTTCTGAGAGATCGACGATGAAACCGTGAAAGGGATGCTAATTGGAAGAAAAACTTAATAGTGCTCACATACAGAATCAACTAGATATGCTAGTTCGATTATAATAAAATGGCTCCTATTTGGATGGATGGACTGACGAAACGTTCTAACAGGCAAGGATACATGACCGTTGATGGCTTTGAGGAAGTTAATGAGACGTACGTTGGTTCTTAAGCCATCTTGGGGGCTAAATATATTGTACTTGAAATTTAATTATTCAGGTGATAAGCAGTTCCAAGTGTAATATGTTTAACATTTCATTTAGGTACAATGTTTATACTTTGACACAGGCATCTACTCTTGCATCTACGGCCAATTCCTCCTGAACCGCCAGTTCCAGTGTCCAGACGTACATCCCGACCCTGTTGATCGTCATTCTATCATGGGTGTCATTCTGGATCGATGAGACGGCAGTTCCGGCGCGTGTTACACTCGGGATACTCACCGTCCTCACGATGACGTCACAGAGTACCGTCATTAACCAGCGACTGCCACGTGTCTCCTACATTAAGGTGGGTTAATCCAACCTCGGCATTTTAACTCTGCCACAACGTGTTTTATAAAATTCAGAATGGACGCTAGCGTAATGGTACATACAATTGGTTGCCTTTGCAACACAATTGATGGTTAAACCGTTTCAACATTTCCTAATCACGATTGTGTGCAGTTGAAATTGAAAGATTTCTTGACATCGATATGAGGTCACCAAGTGAAAATTATGCAGGTTTTGCACATCTTTTCACGGATTTTACAAACTATACTATATATGTACACCAAGTGTTCACCACCTTGTATAGCTTAGAAGATAATGCAAGAATACATTTTGTAGGCGATCGACGTTTGGATGTCAACTTGCCTCATGTTTGTCTTCGGCGCTCTCATCGAGTTTTCGATAGTTAATGTGATTACACGACAATCGTCACTAGCTGAAACGAAAGTTGATATTACATCAGACAACATGGATAACGACGATCAGGTATAAAGAATGTATTCCAATATGTATTTTACGTTACATGTATGCTTGTAAATATTGGCTTAATGATAAACAGGGTCTATACACTAGGCTTGTCATGGGCGACGTTAGCCAACTATGGAACCTTAACCTAAGAGTAGACTACCTACAAAAACTACCTGCTAACACACCCGATGCACTTCTAAAACATGCGCTCAAGCAGCCCAAGCCAACAATAAGGGAGACGTCATAATATAATAATAGGGAAGGTAAAATATTGCATTTCTTCTCCCGTTTTTCAACAATGTGACATGTTTGTAATGTAATAACGGCGTCACTATTTCTAGTTTTATATTAATTAACTAATTAATTCACTCACCCACCCACCCACCCACTCACTAACTCACCAACTCACTCACCCACTCACCCACTCATCCACTCACCCACTCACCCACTCACCCACTCACCCACTCACCCACTCACCCACTCACCCACTCACCCACTCACCCACTCACCCACTCACCCACTCACCCACTCACCTAATCACCCTCTCACCCACTCACCCACTCACCCTCTCACCCTCTCACCCACTCACCCACTCACCCACTCACCCACTCACCCACTCACCCACACACCCACTCACCCTCTCACCCACTCACCCACTAACCCACTCACCCACTCACCCACTAACCCACTAACCCACTCACCCACTCACCCACTAACTCACTCACTCATTCACTCATTTACTAACTCACTCACTCCCGCACTCCATCACTCACTCATCCATTCATCTATCCATCCATCCATCCATCCATCCATCCATCCATCCATCCATCCATCCATCCGTCCGTCCGTCCATCCATCCATCCACCCACCCGTCCTTCCATCCATTAATTCCACAAATCCAACTTGTAATGACATTAGTTGTACTATGTTGACGCAGTCGGACACGGCGCTGCCAGCTCCTCACGTCCACCTCAGGATGAATCCGGTAGGACCCGCCTTCCACCGTGCGTCGGTCGTCATAGACCAGCCATTCCTCGACATCAACATCCCAGACCTCGAGTACGTGGAGACGGACAGAGTAGACAACAAGAAGTGCTGCGGACGTGTGAACTACTACAACCGTCAAGGGGCCGCTCTCATGGACATCGTCTCTCGCGTCCTCTTCCCGTCTCTCTTCGCCGTTTTCAACGCCATATACTGGGGCTTCTATCTGACGTCACCGGGAACTAACTGAACGAACACCGTGGAATAGCGTTTAGCGGAACGGGCGGGTAAAACCATTGTGCTGTACACCCAGAGATCAGTGGGTAAACACGTGATAAATTTTACGGACAAATTACAATAAACAAAACCGTTGCAGTGCATAGAAATGGCGGGCCATCAAAGCATAATTATTGCAGAAATCGTCAGAATATGACGGGCATTTACATGTTATGAAACGTACAGTTTGGTCGATTATTTTTCACGCGAGCATTATGTATCTATGCATAGCCTAATGCACGATTTAATAAACACATGTCTATATAAAATATGCATATATTATTCTGCAATACGTTGCGTTTTTATGCCGTTGGTTGACAAAGACTACTGCGCGGACATCGTAAAACGTGCAGCTTTCATTTTGTTTCCTTTGTTCACGTATCAAGCCAAAGTAACGTTTAGTAAATAGGTTATTATTTGAAGTGGGCTGCGCCTGGTATTTTATCATGACTTACACAAGTTTATCGGGTTACTTTAACTTACCTTTAAGCCAGATCGACTCCTCGTTAACGTCCTTCCTTTAAAATATTGCTTGACATTTGGTATAGAGTTGTTTTAGTTTTGTTTGTTTATTTGTTTACGTTTTCCGGCCGAAAAATTCATATTGCGAGCAATGTTTCGGGCTTATGCATCGCAATATGGCGAGCAGGGTGCGGTTACCATAATAAAAATAGCAGCGGCATTTAACTTTTTTGGCATATTGACCCCTTGAGCGAAAAAAAACCTTAATTACACCCCACCTTTAAATATCAAACACAAGAAAAGGAAAAGAAAGAACATAAATCATAATCGCCTAATTCTCAGTCTTTCAGCGTGCTACTTTTTCACAAGCCTAGGACCTCTTCTTTGATCTTTGGCGACTCCTTCGCCCACTGACTATCACTATCCACGCATTCTTCTCAGTGTTCCAGACCGTGGGAATATCAAAGTATGACCTCTCCCATGGAAAGTATGTGTAGTATGATTTCATCAACTAACGGACACTGCTACATGGTCTCATCAATAGATGTGTAATATAGTCCAGGTGTATAATAAATGTAAGGGCTCTTGATCTGATATCGTCTCCTGAAATGTTCGTCTATAGCGGTTCTTCCCTTCCAAGAGCATGACGAGTTTTTTTATTTGAATTCGAACACACAATGAAATGCTGTCCCGTGATAACTAGCGATCTTCCATAATTATGGAAGAGGTAAACACTGAAATCAACACCGACCTCTTCACAATCACTTACAATTCTCGAGGTCGTGGCTCTCCGTGGTAGAGAGTTTAGAGAGCAGATATTTCTCTTTTACATAGTCGCCTCTCAAATACAAGCAACTGTGCACGGCAGACAACATGTCATTCATTTCATTCAATTAAAACGCGATTTGCTAACACTTCTGCAACTAAACGGGCTTATCCGTATCTGACCTCGCTCCTCTCTGATGTGCAGTTTTCATGGTTGTTTTCTAAAGTAAAGGATGAGCCTTGATGTGTCAACATGGCATGGTTTGATGCGATCTTCTCTTAATGTAAGGGAATTCTTATTTCCAGTATGATGTGTTCGTTCTTCTCTTCGATCCACACATTAGAAAGCTTACGTTACACCCGAGAAAACTCGAATTACCCCAAAGGGGTAACTACCCCCATATTAAATACTGCTGAACTATAATATTATGAAATCATATCACACAAAAATTTGAACAGGCCAACAAGAACGCAGTATTTCGGAACTCTGGATTTATTGTGAGCCCTGCAAGAGTACATTACAGCGGAATTGTCCAATATCGATCACTATTCGAAGGATTAATGCCAGCAACGAGGGTATCTCAAGTAGGTATACCAATAGCGCCGACAAAGTTGCCCAACGAAAGATGTCACGTCGTCGCCATGGTTCACCTCTCGAATAGAAAGAAGAGCCTGCGGCGTGATGAGCTGACGCAATGCGTACATATTATCGTTCAGTCTGAAATGTAGTATACCCAGTAGACAACGTTGAAAATGGCAAAGCTAACGGGGAAGAGAACCTTGGAGATGTTGTCGATTAACGGGTCACGGTGTCTTCTGGATTTTGCATAGCAGCATCGGCATGTGGTCGGCATTTCAGAGGCCGAAAGTCGGTGGCCGTAGTAGGTGACTGGCAACCAACGGGATACGACAGACAACCGGTTTGTTGCTACCAATTGACGCTTACTCTGATGTGCCAACTCTGGCAACATCCACGCCGATACTCTCCGAGATGAGCCCCTGTATTCGCCAGTCTTTGTCGGCACGGTGTCCGTTTCACTGGGACACGGGGTTGTCTTAGAATCACATACACAGGTTTTTTTTTCAGTATCACCAGAAAACGGGGTTGTCTTGGTATCACAGGTATACGGGACTATATTGACATCATCGGTCTGCATAACTGCTTTGGCGTCTTCGGCGTACGGACCAACCTTGGAATCTCCGGCATGTGAGACTGTGTCAGTATCACCAGCGAACGACGGATTCGCCAAGGCTTTACCTTCAGGTAACTCGGGCAAGGTTGGCATCACATGGCAAGACTTCCTGCTGTCTGTAAATGATAACTCGGACTTTCTAAGATGTGGCGCATGACGTTTCTGGAATTCCTCCTACAACAAACATAATTATAGTTAGTAATAAGGATCACCAACGTATTGTCTTGTTTCCATAGATCACTGATTTCGCGACAATTTTCTAATAACATTCTTATTGAAGCAGCAGTAACTGATTTACGAATTACCAAAAAAGCTCATTATCTACTTGGTCACACGGACGAACGCATGCACGCACATACTGTGACAAACAAACAGACAGCCGGACAGATAGACAGACGTACAGACAAACAAACATAATTATTATATACATACATAGAGATAGGCTGGCATGCAGACAGACATATGTAATTATATACATACATGCAAACAGATAGACAGACATACAGACCGACACACAGACAGACATACAGTGTGTGTGTGTGTGTGTGTGTGTGTGTGTGTGTGTGTGTGTGTGTGTGTGTGTGTGTGTGTGTGTGTGTGTGTGTGTGTGTGTGTGTGTGTGTGTGTGTGTGTGTGTGTGTGTGTGTGTGTGTGTGTGTGTGTGTGTGTGCGTGCGTACATGTTGTGTTTCTTAATGAGGACTGCACATTTTGTTTTCACCTCTTCCAGTTTCATTTCGGCTGTCATCTTAAGAAGACGCTGCCGCTGCATAATGAGCATTGCACAGAACTCTAGGACCCCCGCGAACACGAACATCAGGCACGTCTACAAATAGCATATCGAGGACGTTGTCACCTTCATACATCGAACGAAGAAACACTAACATAATCGATATAGAGAACACTCGTAGGCACACGACATGCTCCGTAGTCCAGGACTTTTATAGCCAAAATAAGGCAATGTTGGAACAGACTGCAACAGAAGCAATTATTTAGTTTTGAAACTAGGCATATATCCTAGATAACATATTAACAGTATATTATTCATAATCTATTATGATTATCATCCCTGAGATTGCCGGCGGATGTCAGGTTCTGTCGTCTGCTTAGATATATTCATATTTGTTTTATTACGAATACCTCATTTCAATCTTCATGGAACTGAATAGTTATGTGCTACTTCGAAAATATACATTTTTATGAAACAAACTGCATCGAGGGCCTTGATGATCCGAATATGAACGGCGTATGCCACAGCATGTCTAGATTTGCCGTACGGTCCTGGGGTGTCTGCGTAAATGCCACGGTTTTTGGTAACAATGGTATTTAATATAGGGTAAATAGGAAATATTGATTCCTTGTTTTGAGACACTTCCCCAATTTTCTTTGTTGTATATTTTTGATATGTTTTTTAGGTACCTTCACTTTAGTTACAGCTAGTAATATAAAACATGACAGCAAGAGTTTTTATGTGTATGTTCGAAGCAAACAGAACATTCAAGATAAGGTCGGTCCTATAGAAGATAGTGCTGGACATATAATGTCAGAGGGATTCTTAATGGCAGAAGACCTGAATGAGTACTTTAGTTCAGTGTTTACCAGAGAAGTTATTAGTTCACTGCCAGTACCAGAGGCTAAGTTCAAGGGGGCAGATTCAGATTATTTAGGACAATTAATTGTAACCCCGGAAATGGTAGCTAAGAAAATAAGGGCTATGAAGGATAATAAATCACCTGGAGTGGATGGAATTCCGCCCAAACTACTATTGGAAATTATAGAACAAATTAGCGTACCGCTTGCAACAGTTTTCAATTTGTCATTAGAAGAGGGAGTGGTTCCTTTAGAATGGAAAGAGGCAAACACTATACCGTTATTTAAAAAAAGGTTCGAGAAATAAATCAGAGAACCATAGACCAGTGAGTTTAACATCAGTGATTTGCAAATTATCAGAAAGACTTATTAAAGATCACATGGTGGATTTTCTTGTTAAACAAAACTTGATAAACCCATCTCAACATGGTTTTTTAAAGCGAGGTCATGCTTAACAAATATGTTATGTTTTTTGGAAGACATCACTAAGTGGGTAGATGAGGGATCACCAGTAGGTATCGTCTACTTAGATTTTCAAAAAGCTTTCGACAAAGTACCACATCAAAGATTACTGCTTAAACTAAAGGCCCATGGCATAGGAAATAGTATAATAAACTGGATAAAAAAATGGCTCATTGACAGAAGACAACGTGTAGTAGTTGATGGGGAGGCTTCAAACTGGAAATCGGTATTGAGTGGGGTACAACAGGGATCATACTAGGACCTATATTATTCTTAATATATATCAACGATTTGTTAATGACAAGCAAGGTGTTGAAATTTGCGGATGATACAAAAGTGTTTAGAAGGATTAAAAGTGATGGAGATAGACAGCATTTATAAGATGATCTTGACAGGTTGACCAAATGGTCTGAAAAGTGGAAAATGCTGTTCAATTTTGGGAAATGTAAATGCCTCCACACAGGACATGGGAACGAAGAGGTAGAATATACAATGGGGGTACTGTACTAAATACTACTGTAAAAGAAAAGGACTTAGGGTTAACCATTAGTGCTGATATGAAGGTTTCATAGCAGTGCGGAATTGCAGCTTCAAAGGGAAATCAAATCCTTGGATTAATTAGGCGAAACATAACGTATAAGTAAAAAAGAGCTAATAATACCGCTACACAAAACAATAATGAGGCCTCATTTAGAATATTGTATTCAAGCGTGGAGGCCATATCGCAGGAAGGACATATATATGCTAGAAAGAATGCAGAGCAGAGCAACTAAAATGATATCAAAACTGAGGGATCTTAGTTACGAAATACGCCTAAAAAATGCGGCTTAACAACACTAAAGACCACGAGATTGAGAGGAGATCAGATAGAAGTGTTTAAAATAATGAATGGTTATGAAAATATTTATAGAAATATTTTTTTCTCAGTTAAGAAAAATAGAAGGACTAGAGGACATGAAATTACATTAGCAAAGGAGCAGTGTAGATTAGATATAAGAAAGTTCTCATTTTCACAAAGGACTGTAAATGAATGGAACAGATTATCTGCTGATTGTGTGGGTGCTAGTAGCGTGAATATGTTTAAAAATTAAATCGACTCATACCTCAGAAGGGCGGGATACACATAGATCAAAGGGTCGGACTCTCGATAAGCCAAAGGGCTTCCTTGTCCACCTGCCACCTAGAGTTAATTCTCTAGGTGGCAATCTTGTTAAATCTTATTAAATAACCCTAACCCTAACCCAATATACCGCATCAACGGTTATTTCAGTAATAAACATACACGTAGCTGTCCACATACCGACATCCATACGTCTATTGCCTTGATGTATGAGAGACGTGGAAGATCCTGACTGAACATGTTACTCTGTGCTGTAGTCGTGAGTACTGTCAACATGCCCAGTGTTACCCGGGCACCCATGTGTCCTTCGTCTATCCAGAACGAGATCCAGGAGAGGGACACGAAGAGAGACGTTGGTAGATAGGTTCTCATCAGGTAATAAGTAATCTTTCTCCGGAAGAAGAACTTGCCAATGATGCAACTGAAAGTACCTGTGAACACCCGTTTGCCTGACACCGTCATCATTATGAAGAGGGCGTCAATGTATAATCAAGTTGAATTAATCTTTATACTTATAAATACACCAAAACTAGAATTGTCTGTGAAAATCACTACATATGTACATTTTCAATCTAATGGTTTACTTATAATACTATATATCAGGCATAAGTTAATCATTTGTATTGTTAATTTCTTAATTCAATTAACTAAATTAACTTTTAATTTAATATAAGTAAATATTGTTTCCAAAATACGCAAATTTATTTATTCAATTTATTATAATTTAATTAATTAACTAAATTGTCTGAAAGAGGTTACTTTTATTTTATTCACAAAATCTCAATTAACTTTCCGTTAAGTTGTTTTATTTGGCATTATTTTATGTGTTCCTTTGGGGATAGTCCCTGGCCTGCTGTCTGTGGTTAGAGCTTCAAAGACCATTCTGCACAGTATCCAAAGTTCACTCAATTGACATCAAGGACAGTTACAAGCACAGGTGATTGTTTGAATAATAACATATTTATTTTCGCGCACTCAAAATGGCAATTGTACATTCTTTAAAATACAGTATTTTCTGTAATAGTACGGCTGACATCATCAACGTTTAAAACAGTGCATGTCTTAAAACCATTTTTTATTTCCAACAACAACATTTCGTATAACATTCACATTAGACATTATTTCGTTTGGTACACTAGCCTGCCACAAAGTGAATAGTCTTACTATCCAGCTAGTGTCAGTCAGTGAATAAGCAGTGTACTGTGTTATGTAAGAGCACTGACTTGTATGACTTTTATCACCCATCCAAGCGCATGCAATACAAAAGTGTTGAGCTGTTTAGTGTAGCTGGAAAGGTGTTCAGTGCTGAAAGGTGCTCAGTGCTGAAAGGTGCAGGGTAAAGGACAAGTGGGATTATCCGTTTGAACTACTCATGTTCTTAAAACGTAATAAATGATCTGGACCAAACCGTGAACACTGGTTAACAACAGCCTGATGAACTAATACTAGTTACAGTACTTACGGTACTATGTATAATTATTTTTGTGTTCTCACTTATTTACTTATCCTCTTTGTGTCGTGTGGCACATAAGTCTCGCACAAGATCTCGCCAGACCCCTCTGTCTTGGGCTTTCCTTGCTGCTGTGCCCTATGTCAGACCGGCAGTTTTTAGTTCTTCTTCAATTGTTCGTCGCCAAGTTGTTTTCGGTCTGCCTCTTTTCCTATTTCCTTCTGGCGGCCAGGCCAATGATATATTGTTGATTCATTGCTTGGTGGAGTCTTATGATATATTATACACGTTACTTTCTGTACCTGGATACAATATCTGTTTGCTATGTATGTTTATTGGTGTAGATTATCTCCCGTCGGTTGCATTCGATATAATTATTCTGAAAACGAGCCCAAGCTCGGCGAAACCTAGTCGACTTGTAGGCCCATTCGCTTTCGTTGTTTTGAATAGAATTCGATTCATGTGGAACCGTAAGATAACTGCTTGTTCCTCTATGATGACTAGTGTTTGTATTACGTCGGAATATTGCACATTAACTCATTCTGACGCTCGTTTCGACCCAAAAGCTATCCTTGTAAACATGCTCTGAATGCATGGAAAGGGTCGGCCTGGTGCGAATGTGTGTCATAAGTGACGTCACGATACCACATGATCGCCTAGCTCATTAAAATCTAATTTTCCGCGGGAATCGCTTCACAGACGGGCTTAAAATCGAATGTATGCTACAAATGTTGTTTTCTGTATTTGTTTAATGTTGTCAAATGTTACATACAATGTTAAACTTTGTGTACATATGGAAAAAGGATTGTAGGTAATGCCTTATTTTTATTTCCTTTAACACCAATAGGGAGTAAGTTCCACAAAGTTGGTGCAACACCCATAAAGGCTCGATTTCCAACATTCGTCATACCTATCGGAATAAAAAGTAGATCAAAGTCTGCCGACCGAAGCTGTTTAGTTGTTTTGTTGGAGCAAGGATATAATGTAGGTATGCAGGTTGTTTGGAAGATAGGGCTTGATAAATAATTGTAAAGATTTAAAAAATAATGTGATATCGCACAGGTAGCCAATGCAGTGATTTTAGAATTGGCATTGAGCGAGAAAAAATGAGGTCGGGTAACTAACCTTGCTAAACAATTTTGGACACACACACACAATCACACAAACACAAACACACACACACACACACACACACACACACACACACACACACACACACACACACACACACACACACACACACACACACACACACACACACACACACACACACACACACACACACACACACAGATATATATAATATTATTATGTCACAAAGTGGTTTGTGTAGAATTTAATCCTGCTTTAGAACAGTGGTTTTGTTTACAAAGTATTGTTGATGAGATGGTGCTGCCATCTCTGGTATTATCGCTGAGGTATACGCTGGTGCCCTTTGGCGATTAAGGCGTGTGACGTTTTAACTGCCGACGAGTCAGATTTAATTAATTTCATTTGTAGCGTACACCACTAATTTTATGGTTAGGTATACCAAATTTGGTACCAGTAATAAATTTAACATGACTGGTAATATGGTGACCTTGCAAACTACATATGTTGTGGTTATAAGAAGATTATATTATGAACTTATAAAAGTTGTTTACAAAAATGTAGATGTGAAAAACACTAGGGTCAGAACCTAGCTTATGAATAGAGTACGGGTGTTATTAAAGTTATAGATTCATTTGTGAGAGTTGGAATGTACGACGAACATTGTGGTATCCGGCTCGATACAGGAAATCCAGTGATATTAATTATGTAAGTAATTCACGTAAGTTAGATTGAATGAGCACTTATATAGCCAAACGTTTAGCTGGCAAAATATATTTTAAACTCAGCGAGTTGAATGGATTGGTTCGAAGTGTGAACGGTTTCGGGAGACGGTTTCTGAAGCGATTTTAATTTGTATTAAGTGTCGTAATTGGTCAGACTAACTTCCGGCCATCAAGCTATATAAGGGCAGGACGGCCATTCGAGTGCAGGATCGACAAGGCAAATATACCGTCTACATTATCGCCCGAGTCGCCTTCTTTCGTCTACGTGAATTCGTTCGCCGAACGCCGAGCGACTTTCGTCCTGACATCTCGCCGAACGTTGACATTCGCACATCACGAGACATTGGTTACAGTTCATATACTTTATAACGGTGTATACCCGTCTTCGTGTAAGTGACCAGCTGTTTAAATTGTATCCCATGTAATTTTGTATTTGGATGCATACTCGTCGAGTACAATATACGGTGTTATAAATATAATGTCATAGCAGAGTAACATTTGGACAACTACCACTGAACCGCATATGTTTATGTTGTTGTATTAAATGGGAACGCCAGTTGGCTTCTCGTACATACATATCTGATGTCACGTTATGTCTCTCGTTCACTCCGAATCCTAGTGCACCTGAACCTATAACTTGCTATGTCAAATCGGGTACCGCCAATTTATAAATTTATTAATACTTACACTCGATTTTGTGACAAAAAATATATATATAAGTGCTCCCAGCATTAGCTATGCTCTCTAACACTTCTTTTGTTAATTACACTTTGCGTACCAATTGCTCGTCTAGCCCCTCCTGGTAGTGCTTTTGAATGATGTCATAAAAGTGGCTAATACAGAACGTCATGGCATCAAGTTTAAGTTTGAACAAGATGTAATTGAAGCTTTTAGACATATACAAACCATTACATTGAAGGGTTAGATGAGCGAGTATTTTCAAGCTAGTATTGTTGCATTTTATGCAACTCTGTATAAATCGCACCATTCGATACACAGTCTGACTTTGAAATGGTAAACAATCTGCTAAGGGAGGTACCATGTTACACTGAGTGCAAACTGGCAGCTTAAACAGTTTTATTATACCTTTGCGCCACGTTGTATAAAACTCATCAACACATTTGTCTTGTAAATTCCACAAACATAAACCATAGAAATATATATTGTACGACATAAATAATTGACGTTTTGTGTTTACATTACAACATCCAAAATTAGCAGAGACTGCATTTACACTCCATATAAAATCATATATCTTTAATATCTTTTATTATAGCCTAGTGAGTGCCAGGACCAATCATGTGGCCTAAATGCAACCCTTTTTTTTATTTTGTTTCACTTTTAAACCATCAAAGTAAAATGGACAATCGGTACCACTGCCATTTTTAATAAGATGACATTTTGATGCGTTGAATTGTAAATCATATTCATATGCAAATTCTAGACATATATCACACATTTTGTTCAATGCGTATATTGATGGAGCTACTAAAGATATGTCATTAGCACAGCCAACAGCACCATAGTATTTATGACCAATCATACAGCCGAATCCAGACATGCTGAGTATTGTTAACATTTCATCAATATAGCTAGGAAATAAAATGGGGGACAACACCTCACCCTTCTTCGCTCCATCGGTAGTGGAGAAGTACACTGACATTGAATTGTTCCACGACAGGTTTAAATGTTGATTAGTGTACATGTAAAGTAAACATCTGATTACAAGGGGATTCATTCCTCGATCCATAACTAATTTTGTTTACATAGTTTACTTTATTAAATTCTTTAGTAGCGTCTAGTAATAACACATAAAAATCAGACTTATTCTGCTGGAAATAGTTCACAGTCTCCATTAACGCTTTGGCATTTAAAACCAAACTGTTTTAAAAGCATTTTAAAACCCAATCAAATATTTTCGACAGGGATTATTAAGAGCAGTGGCTCGTTGAATTGCAATGTTTTGGTTTGTTTTCACACATAAATTTAATTGTTATTTGAATTAGAGTTTATTGTTAATTTCATTGAATTTAATTTAAATTGTTAACTGAATTAAAGGTAATTGTTAATTTAATTTAGAAAAATGACAGGTTAATTTAATTTAATTTAATTAACTGTTCAAATTAATTGGCCCATTAATTATATATATATATATATATATATATATATATATATATATATATATATATATATATGTGTGTGTGTGTATGTGTGTGTGTGTGTGTTCTGTTTATAAGAATTGAACTTCTAATAATGTAATTTATTTACTATGCTATGTTGGTCATGTGTGCATATATATGCATGTATACACACTTCCATACATTTAAATATATAATAATAATAATGACAAACTTCTATAGCGCCTATATCCCCAGGAACCTGAGCTCAGAAGCGCAACATACAAGAATCATTGGGCAAAATCGTTAACAGGGACAAGCAAGATTCGTCATTAGAGCAAGGGACCGCCGAAGGTTAGGATGGGAATGCAATTTCAAATAAATAAGTCTTTAGTTTTTTAAGGAAGGTATTTATAGTCTCAGATGATTTTAAAGCGATAGGGAGTTGATTCCAGATTTTGGGTGCAGCTACAGAAAAAGCACGTTTGCCGATATTATGTGCGTCTATAATCGAATCGAAACGTAGCAGTAGTTATAGCGGAGAATATATTGGTCAAATAATTTTTTTTGTAATTAATCAGTTCACTCATTTATTCAAGCATACCATAAAATACCCTCGAAGCACCAAACAGGAATCAGAAATATTAACATCAAAATTATCAAATTATTGTAACATTTGTTTCGTTTTGTTTCTGTTTTATCGAATATATTATAAATGACAGTATCTTTGATAGAAAATGTTCCCGTATAAGGTGAATGTCATTGTGTTTTTAAAGCATATGCATATTTATGTGATATGCAAATTTTTATCATACCCGTGGAATATGTTCTTGTGCAATCATCTGTTTCGCTTCTTAGCAAGACGAACTCGGCAATATTAAGACCATTGCTCGGCAATTCAAAAGGCACTTTCTTATGCCAAAAAAACCGAAGGTGATCGTATTTATCGCTGACTGGAACATACCATTACATTTGTAAATTAATGTAACGCGAATGCACGAATGGAGGCCTGTAAATCACACACATACACACGCATGCACGCATGCACGCATGCACGCACGCACTCAAAGGCACAAACATACACCTGCCAACTCTCCTGGAATTTCCGGGAATCCATTGGATTTTGGGTGTACTTCCCCCAACATCGAGCCTTCTATACAGCGTGACGTCATGGGAACCTTGCTATGGAGACGTGCTGAACTTTTGAAATTGCGGCGAAAAGTCTCCAGCTGCACGTCTCCCCCGTCATCCGATGGCAAGATCCGAGACAACGCGACACGGGATCTACTAATGAATTTCCCGGATTTAAAAACAAAAAATTGGCAAGTATACATACACATACGAACACTTATGTATATGGGCAAACATTGTTTTTTTGGCAAACTGGACAAATCAAACTGAAAAATAAAAATGTTGTTTAACTCTAACATTTCATTTGTTTTCTTATAGGTGAACATGGTGTAGTTCACAAGCCTAAACTATTGTGAACACCACTTCAACCACTTTTGTGTGGCATTCGCCGGAAACTCATGATTGTTTTAACACTTTTTCGTGATGTTTGTTACGACACCCACCACCTTTCGTAACAAAGCACACTGATTTGTTGTGAAAATACATAAAACGAAAGTTTATAATAATATCTGACTGCTACAAATACTATTATTTTTGGAAAAACCATACAACCGAATGGGCATATTCTCGTTTTCATAACTAATACTCGACTCATTTGACACTGTAAATCACCCACTGTTATGTAAAAAAAGGAATGTCTTCGTATCCGTGGTGTGGCATTTAAGTGGTTAAATAGTTATCTAGAAAACAGAAAACAATTTGTGTCCATTGACAAATGTAATTCTGCTATGCGCAATATTTCATGTGGTGTCCCACAGGGTTCGATCTTGGGCCCCAAACTATTCATTCTATACGTTAATTATATGTATAACATATCTAATCTAGTAAAATACATCCTCTTTGCAATAAATATTTTTTATGCAAATAGTAACATCAATAAACTAAACGAAACAGTGTACATGGTTTGCAGTAATAAATGAACATATCTAAAACCAATTGTATGTTATTTGGAAATCGTATGCTCAACAAAGAAGTTAATAAAAAAATACGAAATATTAATATCGAAAGAGTAAGGGTCATCAAGTTTTTGGGTGTGTTTATTGATGATCTACTCCTTGCTTAGTATTTGTGAAAACAACGGAAACGTTTTAGAACGTTGCATTTAGACGTCGTAATAAACATAAAATATAGGTACCCATATGAGACACATACCTACGCCATAACATCCCGTATTACCTCATAAAATATTCCACAAGGTCCGGATGTCGTAATAAAAAGCGATGTCGTAATAAACATTGTTTTTGTGATATAGCTAAGCTAATGGGCACAGATTACAATATAGATACTGGAAGATTTTGGTTGGAAGTAATAAAGAAGGTTTTTTTTCCATATATATAACCATCCCCTTCAGACCTTCTAATATCATGGTTTTTGATGTGTTTAAATTTTATTTATTTTGGATGTCGTAATAAACAGCAAATCTGTGGACAACATATATAGGTTTCTCAAAACAATATTCCCAACATTTTCATAGACTGAATGTATACATGTCACAATTTCATGCATTTTCTAAAACACGGACGAAAAAGAAAGGTTCTCATGCCATAAGTAATAGTTAAAATCAGTGGGGTAAAAATTGGAAAATCGCAAAAGACACCCGTTTTGTGGGTACTCGTAATTTTTGAGAGGCTATATCTCAAAAACTATTGGACCGTTGAAGTAGATTGACGTGGCAACTAACAAATGATACCAGCATTTAACAGGTGGCTGTAAGGTCATTTTTATGGCGTCTAGAGCACGCCAAAGTCCGAAGACACTTTTTTTTGCAGTTTCTCAAACAACTTTTGCCCATATATATATGTATGTATGTACAAAATCGCGACATCAATGGTCGTGCGTAACTAATAACGACGCGAAGCTTGTATGTTCCCTGCGCTATGCTTATTAGTTTGTTTATTAAACAAATGATACTTACAACTTCCCAACTGGATTTTGCAAACTTGTTGATCCAGTGGAAATTTTATTAAGTTGTACCTACACATCAGTGTCATCGTGAAGCTGCAGATTAAACACACACGTCATTAACAACTTAACATCACAAGGATTTCTCATATACATGTATATGTATATATATATATATATATATATATATATATATATATATAGCTGTGTGTGGTCACCTTTAAAGTATAATTTCAGAGATTCTGAGAGAGAGAACGCTTTATGTACTTTTCGAAAGTACAATGATGAATTTAAGAAAACCCAAATGAGACATTATTCTTATTTTGGACTGTCTGTCTGTCTGTCTGTCTGTCTGAAATACATCTTCGATTGGTAAAGCGGGGGTCAATGGCTAAAGGAAGCGAATGAATATAACACAGGAGACGAATTGACCTCGGCGCCGAGCAGATGCACTTACGATGATGTCAGGACAGAAACAGTACGAAGTATTCTACGTAAAAGACCTACGATCGTCTGCCAGAAGTTCCTTACCGCTGGCTGAATGTAATATAGCCATTGGGTTGGACGTGGATTAGCCGGTTCGGTGTTGTTATGTCGTGGAACATTCCATCCATCTCATTCACGATGTAAAGACCTGGCACCCACAAGCGATCAATCGTTTTCTGGTTCAGGGTATCCATGGTTTTCCTGTCCGGATTGGCCAGTCGCGGATCTATCCATCGTTGACGCAAGAATAACTCCATACCGTAACGCTGCCAACGGAACATCGCATGCTGAACGTATTCACCGGACAGGAAGCGTGGAAATATTCCGTAATGAAATCAATACTTTTGATTTATTAAAGCTATTTCCTACATTATAGTCTGGTTTGTTAAGGCAATTTTTTGGCTGAATCGTTACTTGGCGGACAAAAGCATGAAAATTGAACCATATATGTAAAATGTTACGGCGAATCCGATTAGGGATAGCTCCACGTCAGATTTTGTGTAATTGACCTTGAAATTCAAGGTCAAATGTTGTTGAACTTGAAATATAACCGTTTCAATAGCACCATGTTTTGTATGTATGAACGTATATATTTAATTATGTATGTACGCATGCACGTGTGCATGTATATATGTTCAAGACCTTGGATTTCAAGGTAAACTATAATTTTTTCAAAGACACGTGTCTTTTTGTATATATGAATATATGTGTGTACTTACGCATGTATGCATTATATGTATGTATGTATGTGTGTATGTATGTTATTTACCTTAAGCGTCAAGGTCAAATATGACTGAACGTGAAATAAATATATATTTATTTCAATAGCATCGCTGGTTTGTATGTATTAATATGTGTATATATTATGCATGTGTGTTTGTATGTCTGCTTTTTGTATGTCTGCATGTATAAATGCATTCAGACATACAAACAAACAAGCTCCCCGGGGGCACGTGCCTCCCTTAGACCATTGGAATTTGGCGTGTACGTACACCTTTTTTGAAAGGGCCCACGTGACCGTGCCCTCCTTGATCCATGGAAATGTGCCACAGTTCAGGTTACAGTAAACTAAAGTTACGGCGACGCGGCGGCGAAATATTTTCAACAGCACCCTACACTCCACCCCGTCTTCCGATGTCACCAGTCGAGCCGAGAAAGCGGAGAAGGTGAAGTAACGGCATAGCAGCGAAAAATTGTCTTCACCATTTGGTTAGCCCGCCAGTGTAGGTTTTTGTGTTCCCCTAGGCTACCCTCTCTGGTAATTATGTATACCAGAGAGGTATGTATATATGTATGTATGTATGTATGTATGTGTGTGTGTGTGTGTGTGTGTGTGTGTGTGTGTGTGTGTGTGTGTGTGTGTGTGTGTGTGTGTGTGTGTGTGTGTGTGTGTGTGTGTGTGTGTGTGTGTGTGTGTGTGTGTGTGTGTGTGTGTGTGTGTGTGTGTGTGTGTGTGTGTGTGTGTGTCTATATTAGTATTCTGGTATGTATGTAATTATTGTTTTTACCTTATTATGTCATCGTCCATACTAACTATAGTCATATATCTCGTCCTATCATAGGAACACGTGTATAGGTCCTTGCACGGCCACCTTTAAAGCACGTACAACTCGCTGCACAAGGCCTTCTACATTCTCATCGACACACCAGAAGCTCCCTGGACGCCTTGGTAGCTTCAGGAAGCGTTGATAAAGGAGAATACCACCTCCCACCCTCGAACGTCCCCCCAAAGGCACATCCGGCCAAGCCATACAACCCAAAGACAACATGCTTGCCTGGTGGGTGCTGTGCATGACGTGTTTCAGCATTACATCCTCTGTTGGTGGCAGACGATCTAAGGCGCAAGTTTTCTTCATGAAAAGTTCTCGTCTTGCCTTATTATTGCTGCCCTAGACTTGTCATAAATTGTGATGTCGGAGTCCAGTAACTTTAGTTTTGGTCTAGCGACGTGCAACTCTGCAAACGGTAACCTCGCAATGGTTGCACATGCCTGTGTCACCCCGGGAACTTCAGATCAAGCCTTCCGAGCCGTCTTTTTCCCTGCGACATGGAACGCTGAAAATGAAACTACATCAGAGCGCGTCATGGCATGGAACTACATGACACGCGTGTCTGCCTCTTCGTGGCCAGAGTTCCTGTGGGATTCAAAAAACAAGGAGGAGCCATTCACGTTTCATGGAGAAGAAATCCAGACGGAGCAGTGATCGAAAAACAAGGTGTGCGAAATAAATGAGGACAGTGTAGCTGTTATATTCCACGAGAAGACGAACACGCCTGTAATATACCACATTCTGCATGCTCTTCAGCACGGGATAAGACAGTAAATGTGCGCACTGTAGACATGGGTGTTGTCGTATTTTTTGTTGGGATGTTCTTCTGTTTGACAACGACCGTCGGGAACTTCCAACTGTTGGTTTCATTTGGAAGAGGGCAAAGCATCATACATACACACGTCAGCACCGTTTGTGACAACCTTGGAGAGCGGAAGGCCAAGGGAATTCAGAGGCTGCATGCCATGATGGGCTGTGCTCTCATTTCATCGTTCCATGGCGTGGGGAAAGATCGGTTTGGAAGGCTTTTTTTGAAGTTCATGTGGTGACAGGGATATTTGTAACCATTGAGAGGTCATCGTTTGCCGAGTTAAAGGTGGCTAGACCAGAACAAAAGTTGATGAAGAAGCTCGTCATCACAATGCATGACAAGCCAAGTGCAGCAACGTCTGTTAACGACGCAAGACGAGAACCTTTCACGAATAAAAACTAACTGCGCCTCAATTGTTTGCCACCAACAGGGGATGCATTTCTACAACACGTCAGGTGCAACATCTACCAAGCAAGCATACGGTCTTTGAGTTGTGTGGCCCGGCCGGATATGATGCCTCCCAGGGATTTTGGGTAGAACTTCGAGGATGGAAGACATTCTCCTATTTGGACAACGCTTCCCGAAGCTACCAAGGCATGCTGGGAGCTTTTGTAGTGCCGATGCAAAAGTAGAAGGCCTTATGCCGCGCGGTGCACGTGCTCTAATACTGGACCTTTGCACGTGTTCCTGTATCAGGACACATGATTATAGTTACTATGGGCGATGAAATAAAAAAGTAAAGACAATACTTATGTACTTACAAGTCTACTAGACACGTTCGTATGCACGAATACACACGCGCAAATATATATATATATATATATATTATATTTTGTTCAATACCATCACTGTTTTTGTATGTATGAATGTACGTGTGTATTTATGCATTCATGCATGCATGTATGCCTGCATATATATATATAAGAACGTATGTATGTAAGTATGTATAAAAGTATATATATATATATATATAATTATTGTATATACATATATATATATATTTATATTATATATATATATATACATATCAAGTTCAATAATATTTGACCTTGACATCCAATGTAAATAATATACATGCATACGTACATACATACATAAAGTCAAACATACATACATACCTAATGGCATACATATATACACACATGCATGCGTAGGTAGTACACACACATTCATATCTACAAAAACAACGGTGTTTTTAAAAATATATATATTTGACCTTGAAATTCAAAGTCATGGACATACATACATGCACACATACACAAACACTGTAGTGGTATTGAAACAAGATATATTTTACGTTCAGTAACATTTGACCTTGAAATTCAAGGTCAGTGTCACATAATCTGACGTGGAGCTGTCCCTAATCGGATTCGCCGTGAAATTTAACATCTATGGTCCAATTTTCACGTCCGGCAAATAGCGATCTTTCCCTAAGATTAGTACAAGTTTAGTACGTTGAATTGATGTTGGAGATTTGGAAGTGGGTCAATTATCAGTGTTCAGAATGATGCCAACAATAATCTTGGTACTAAAAATTGGGGTAGAAATTCAGTGCAAATGATTGGAAGGGGGCCATATTCCAGTGCCGTGATTTATAGATCGCGCCCTAAGATTGCATGTGTATATATATTGGCATAAACGTAATGTTATGTATCAAGTGTATTTTTCTCTGTGAAAAGCTGGGACGCTAATTATCAACATAAATAATCATGTTCAGATTATGTGCATTGATTATGCAGTTTTTGCTGAAGTAAAGCAACGTTTAACGATCAAAGATTCAAAAGTAAGAAACATTTACCATTTGTAATTGAATCAGTGGTCCCAAGTGAATGATGTGTAATTGAACGGAAACATTGCATGGTTTTCCTGGAAAAGAACGAAATACACATATATTGTGAGTGTAATTAATCACAGAAATATTGTCAGAATGCAACTGTATTCTGAATTATTAATACAGTACCCAGGGTTGCAAGGGATATCAAGCAAACATGTTAATGTGGGATCAAATATGTAGCCAAGATCTCGCGGGTGGGGGACAAATGGAGACCAAACAATACCAAGTTTAATCATCCATTATTTATCCTTGCTAATACGTCGTGGTTCAATAATTTATATTAACAAATACACACATGATCATGGTACGATCCCTCATAACTACCCTACTGATGTATCTAACCTACGTGTATTATAACTGAATTCCACCCCTCTTCGATGATATCTACACATAGTTTGGTTGTTTTTTAACACTAGATTATTTCTCACAACTTCGACACATTGTATTGTTTCATTTGTGCGAAGCAAATATTCTCAAACACTCGATATTTGTATTTTAGCAAATGTTAATGGCTTGTCGTAAACCATTATACCGTTGATTGCACGGTCACTGACTGACTGACTGATTCACTCACTCACTCACTCACTCACTCACTCACTCACTCACTCACTCACTCACTCACTCACTCACTCACTCACTCACTCACTCACTCACTCACTCACTCACTCACTCACTCACTCACTCACTCACTCACTCACTCACTCACTCACTCACTCACTCACTCAACCGTTCACTCATTTGCGTTTGGAAATAGACCATTCATTGACTCATTCATTCATTCATTCATTGACCCGCCTGTGCCCTGAGACGCGCACCAGCTTACTTACTTACTTGCTGTTTACGTAGTCTTTATGGTGGTTGATGACTGGCCTTACCGGCAATATAGTATGGCCGAATCGTGTGGTCGTAATTATGGCTGTGTAGACGTTCTTCCGTAGTCATGTTACCGAAGATCACATGGTCTGTTGTATTGATTTTCTTGTCGCTATCAGACGCACTAAAACACATCGTTAATATAAGAACAATGACAGTGGTGGCAACAAAAAAGAAAACGGAGCAGTGTTGATAAGATCAAAGCGAGTATGTATTAATAGCAAGTATCACAAGCTTTGTTTCACGGTCACCATGGTGTTCATGTCACGTTTATATTATAATTATCGATGGGCCGTAATAATTACCACCTACATCGGCTGAGGGAACCAACTAAAGAACCACGCGGTAAGGTGATAAAGTAAAAATTAAATTAAATTCTTATATATAGCGCTGTATGCATTCCTTGGGATTGCTCAAAGCGCTTTACACTTTGTTTATAACATCTTAGTCGTTTCGTTTGAATGTTTCCATGTTTTATTTCCTTACCACACACTTGAAATTGCGAGCCACGTCACAACTATGAAAGTTGCTATGGCAGTGCACTGCTTACATGCCATTGGTTGCTGAAAATAAATACGTTTTTTTTGTAAAATAGTCGTCTTAAGGGCAAACAATACCTAGTGAAGAATCTATCAGGCGTGCAATTAGGACCGGTGTTTCCAAAAATGTCAAGCAATTGTGTGTATTTTGATGCTACTTTAGAAATTAATTGTTCATCTTGCTAAGTACTTTACTCTCCGATACACTGTGATGATTATATGTATAATTTTATACCACTTTTGTTATTAAATTATCGTGTAAAGTGATTATAATGATGCTCATTTTAAATGCATAGATCTATTATAAATGTATTAAGTGCAACGTGTTAAATGTGTAGGCTTGGGCCATGTAGTTCCCATCTACAATAATCGTAATTTAAATACAGCACAGGTCCAATAATGGTATTCACGAGACTACGTTATCGTATCGTATCGTATCGACAGGAGCACCGATATATCGAGTAAATTATAGGTTAGCAAGAAGAAGAAAACAATCATAATATGACTAATAATATGCAATATCATGCCTTTTTCTGATACATGCATTAGCGATGTCCTGAATTTCCCGTTCTCGGTGCAGTCAATTCCGGAAATGACGTAATGACAAAGGTTTGCGTTTGTCAGTTTCCGGTAAGATTTTGGAGAACAATATATTACTTTGAGAGTTGTGTGTTAGGATATTACACAGCACCAACGATAATATGAGCCAGACATGGCAGTGCGGTGATTAGAATTTTACAATGTGTACCAACTCAAAATGTTTTTGAAAAATGTCCATGTTCCTCAATTCATTTTTGATTTCTTGGAAGCTAAGATGTAGTAGCGTTTAGTCTTTAGATTTGGAATATTGTCAACACCACTTTTATGTGTTTTTGCATCCTTTGGAACAAGATTACATTTGTCGATTTTTACAACCGTGTTAATTACGAAATCTAATTATTTTATCTAAGCAATTACAAGACTGCCCAGTAACATTTCTGAAAGTCTTATGTCGTCTGTGCGATACCCGAATGTAAACAAATAAATAAATAAAGGTTGCAACATGAGTAGTCACAACGCTTCTTTCCTGACAAATCACGTAATAAACATGTATGCGCCCCTGTCATATACACCTTTCTGTGCAAAGCAACGATACAAGACCAATGTTGATTGAAACAGGCCAACTTAATGACATTTATTCACTAACATATATTAAACAACACCATATATACATAAAACCACACCATATATACATACATCAATACACAGCAAGCATGCCGGCCCCAAGAGTATTGTTAAGCAATACCTACAATTTCTAAGCATATAAATTTTTGAAGCAATGACGAAGTAAACACATATTAATTTCTCGGACGTTGTGGTTTTAAATAATAATAATATTATAAGTAATGACGTAAAAATAATGGCATACTTTTGACACCAGTGATATAGTATATATGTGCCGTGTGTTGTTTAAGCTTTGGGACTGACGGTTTTAGAGAAGGTGGGTGTCGTAATAAAGAACTCAAGAAGACGCTACAAGTTTTTACATTTGATATCTATTTCCGAACTCTTATACATTAATCTAACCAACAAGTTTGCTTTCGGATCTTTGAGTATTATTGGACAACAGAGGCACTCTAGTGTTTTGGTTATTATATTCTCCTGTATGATGTAATGCTGCTAAGTTGGTAAAGAATAATTCGAATGTTAATATAACTTGCAAACTACAGCTAAAACAGCCATTTGGTTCACGGGTTTATTACCTTCGTTGCCATTTTGAGCATGCTACGGTGGACATTGTTTTTTGCGGCATGTGTCCGCTATTTATTTCCGATAAAAACCAAAATAATGTATCACTCTTAAGATGCAAATAAATAGCATAATATACCTCGATGCATGCACTCGACATGTGTCCCTTTTAGCTGCTTGACCACTTTGTGATGAAACATATGCTTCACCTCAAGGCGTAACCATCTCTGCAATGACCTTGGGTGACTGCTAGGGTCACAGACATGTTGTGATTAGTCTGAACTGACACCAGTTGAGAAGCATCATAAACGATTATTGCGGGTTCCATCTTTGTAAGCATGCTAAGCATTGCTAGAGGTCTCTTTCTCTAAAATTAGTATTTATACCACTTTCATGCACCGGAATTCTTATGTGTTCTTATTCCGTATTGCTACATCTTTTTTGTCATAACACACATCACAGACTTGGCATATATGAGGTGAACAGATTAGACAATCTGGTCTGAAAAGCTCTGATAGAGCCCTACTAGATGTTCCTGTGTTTGAAGCCCTTCTCTGCAGTTTCTTCAGAAGTCAACCAAGCTCCTACTTCAGAAATTATCTTCCAAAAACCTCATGCAGTTTCGTCGTTTTCAATAACTAAATTAATTTAGTCCATTTGTCACGTTAATCCATTCAAATCAGAAACATAAAGCATGATAGTGTATGTCGATTAGTAGAAGAAATACTGAAATTGAATTGTAAATCATTTTTAATAATGCGAAACATATGCATGTAAACAAACATTAATACGCTGACACAACACCTATTTAATTTGAAGATGCCATGTCACTATCTTGCTATACGTAGCTCGCCAATATTTCACGAATGTGAAACCATCAGGCATATCCGACATATGTCAATTATCAAATTAATACGTACGTGAAGTAACACAATTATGGAAAGTTAGGGTGGATTAATGGGTGATATCTGCTCGACCACAATTTGTGGAAACATATTTGGCTTTCCTCCAAACACCAACCTACCCCACGCCCCACGGAAACCTCGAACATTACAAAGTGTTACCTGAGTTAGATCAGGACATTAGATATGTACTGCTGCAATGCTGAATACCAATAACTTTGACATAAGAGAAACGGACGGTGGGAAAAACTAGTGCGTGCAATTCCTTTCCTTGAGACATTGCAGCTTAATGTATGTACGCAGATGGATTAGATATGTATTATTGCAATGCAGATTCCTAGTAACTGTGACATCAGAGAAACGGACGGTTTGAAACATACTGCTATGACATTCCTTCCCTTGCAGCGTAATTCGTGTACACAATTGTATTAGATATGGTAGATATGTATTGTTGCAATGCAGTATCCCAACAACTTTGACATCATAGAAACGGACAATGTAAAACTCGGGCCATGAAATTCCTTTCCTTGAGTTGTTGCAGCTTAATGTATGCACACAGTAACGTTAGTTGTGTTCTGGTCCGCCCATCCGCATGCAATTTCTTTCCTTGATATGTTGCACTTAATGCATGTGCACAGCTAGTTGTGTTCTGACCCTCCCCTTCTCCCTGTGTGGTATCTCTAGGGGTTCAAATAGGCGTTCCAATAGACAAGGTTGAAGATGACGAAGAGCGCTGGAAAGAGGACACGCGAGACGATGTCCATGGTGGCGGCAGGGTGCCGGTTGCAGTGGTTCACCTGACCACAGCAACACTTGTTCCGGTCGTCCGCACCCGTCTCGACGAGCTCCAAATCAGGGATAGTGATGTCGATGAGCGGTTGTTCGATGACGAACGACGTCCGTTGGTAGGTGGCGTCCGTCGGTTCCATCTTCGTCTGATCGTCATGTCCTCCAATACTCGTCGACGTCACCAACTGTGGCAAACCAACAGAACGGATATTGTTCTCTGCCTGTCAGTGTGTCTGTCTGTTTTTTGTCTGTGTACCCATATCTCCGTTAGTTTTGCACGTATGGGACTTACATTTTGTATGTGATCTAGCGGGCCCATAGGGGTGGTTCGTACATTTATATTTTTTTGAAACTTCATCCGGGGCGGTGGGGATCTCGGGGTCACAATTTCAAAACAGTTTTAGCGCATATGACTGCCTTTTTCCCTGGGCAACGCCGGGTAACTCGGCTAATTACAGATATGTCCGTGTGAGCTTACGAATAATCAATGTGCTTGCGTGCATGTGTGTTTTCTTGTGTATTTATTGTACATTATAGTACGATCAGAATGAACAATCGATTTACTGAATTCGTATGTGTTTGCGTTGATATGATCCGAAATGCGCAGTCGATGTTTAGCTGTACCTCTGCACTGTCATCGTCTAGAAACTCCTGTCTTAGTTCCTCAACTTTTTCCACGAGCATCGACTCTCGCGAGATCACGTTCACGATCGAGAACTCGATGAGAGCGCCGAATACAAACATGAGACATGACGACATCCAAACGTCAATTGCCTGCGCAAGCACAATCAATTTTTAGCAGAGATTACACTCTAGCACAAAGAGGTATATATGTCTAATTTAAATATATTAAACATTATTTAGGTTATACATATAAATAATAGCTGAGAATAAATTATACGTTTAATTAATATGTAACTTATGGTGCCTGTGTTCACATGTACATTATATATCAATACCAAAACATTCGCAGTAAGTGTATGGTGTATACATGTACATGCGAACAAGTGTACAAAAGTGTCTGACGATGTTGCAACCAATATATTTATCAACATATTGGCTAATGGGTGACGATGTTATCATCAATATGATTAATCCACCTTGATGTATGAGACACGTGGCAGACGCTGGTTAATGACGGTACTCTGTGACGTCATCGTGAGGACAGTGAGTATCCCGAGTGTAACACGCGCCGGAACTGCCGTCTCATCGATCCAGAATGACACCCATGATAGAATGACGATCAACACGGTTGGGATGTACGTCTGGACGAGGTAGTAGTTGAACTGGCGAACCAGCAAGAATTCCCCGAATATGCATGAGTATTTTCCTACAACAAAACGGCCACGAATGTATTGCTGCCAAACGTGCATATTCCGGATATAAATGGAACCAGTTTGAGATGGCGAAGTGGGTTAATAAATTATGGATAACGTTGGTGGAGTTTGTGTGAGATAAATTCGTACTGTTAAACAAATCGAATAATTACGTGTGTATGTAGTAAGCCGTCTTAACGTCGATTGGTTTCTAATGGTTTAATACGGAACTAATGGATATCTTAACGTTTCAGTGATTGTCGTATTCACTTAGCCCATCCAAGATATTGCTACATTGCACCAACATACCCCGCGTTCATCGCGGGACAACACGAAACAGACTGTCTGCAAGAACTCATGGGAACATATTTTCCTGAAACAGTATTTCTGAAGGTGAAGATATGTTCTTCTACATCGCAGTTTTAGTCCTTAGGACTGCTCAAAGCACTTTACATTTCACTCCCTGGCGGACCTGTTCAAACGAACACAATCTCGACTTCTCTGAGAAGCAACGCTGCTATGCTAAGACCATTTGTACACAAATATCAACCACTGTCTATTGCCATGCATTCAGTTATATAGCTGATTGCACTTAAGCAATGTGGAGTGAACGAAATTGCCCAAGCTTCAAAACAACAGCAAGGGGAGTCGAACCCGAATTATCTCGATTGAGAGTCCGATGTCCTGTATAGTATGGTCGACCTGATTAATCATAATAGGTATTATTTCCAAAGGCAAGCAGGAATGTCCCATAATGCCCAGCGGTCGTACCTGTTAAATAGTGCTGAGTGCACTTGCCAACATTGTATTCTAAAAATACGAACTCGGATAGTGTCATAGTAGTTTTCCTTTCGATCGGATGTGGATCTGACCAGTGAATGATAAGATCGGTGGTCGTATGTCCGACTGAAATTCAAAGACAAAATACATAATTGAAATTAACGTCGTACATGGCGCATGTGTGCGTGTGTGCGTGTGTGCGTGTGTGCTAGTGCGCGTCTGTGCATGTGTGCGCGTGTGCCCGTGTGCGTGCTCGTTTGTTTAACAAACTAATACGTTCAGCTCAGTGAGCATACAAGCTTCATGCCGTTATTAGATACAAACAACTACTGTTGTCGCCATATCCATAATGTTGCCTTCATAAACAGTCAAACAAAAATTTATGTTTTAAGAGAATATTGGATATATATATATATATATATATATATATATATATAGACCACAACAATGAAGTTTAACTAACATCAAGGTTTCGACCACACAAACAAACATTTATATTATATATAATACATTATACACACACACGTACACACACACACACACACGTACACGCACACACACACACGCACGCACACACGCACACACGCACACACGCACACACGCACACACGCACACACGCACACACGCACACACGCACACATTCAAGTAGACAGACACTATACGGATTTAGTTATCTTTATCTAACTGAAAACAGTTGGCACAGTGAACTTGTCAAGAATAACGCGCATGCATTACCGCACTCACAGCTTTCAAACTTGATTTTGCACGTCTGGTTGTCCATCGGGAAGTTGGCTAGGTTCATGTCACAGCTGAGCCGCAACGTTAGACTGTCGACAGAAAGGCAAAACTTAACTGAGGTTGTCGTTTTGGAACTACTGCAACGGTTGGAAGGCGCACGCGTGATTTTGGTTCACGGTTTTGGACTAGGGTAGCTGAAATGTATTCACCCTCAGTATATATCGCCAGTAATTTCTCTAGTTGATGTACAGCACTATATACGTAGGCCATATGTATGTTTGAGTATGTATGTATGTATGTATGTATGTATATACGTATGTATGTATGTACGTATGTATGTATATACGTATGTATGTATGTACGTATGTATGTATGTATGTATGTATGTATATATGAATGTATGTATGCATGCATGAATGCGCGTATGCACGTATGTACGTATATATGTTTGTATATATGCAATACTGTGTACTTGTGTATGGCATATGGTGTACTGTGCGTGTGAATGCATGAGAGGCGGGTACAGTACAGTACATTACAGTACGCCATTTTCTCCACTTGCCGCCGGCTGTAGAAGAGGTATCCGTCCGGAGAGACATGGACGTAGACATTAGGCACCGTCATCTCGTGGAAGACAGCCTCCTTCTCGTTGATAATATATGTGTCAGGAACCCACAGGTGTCTCAGCATGCTGTAGTGGAGTGTGATCCTAGTGGGAATACTGTGGTTGAGCCGCGGGTCTAGCCACCGCTGTCGTAGGAATATATCAATGGTGTAGTCCTGTAACGAGAAACACAGTATTAAAATCAGGCAACCTGTTTCTAGTTTGTATTAATTAATCTAGGAGTGATCTTTGATAGTAACTTCAATTTCCGACAACACATATCTCAAACATGTCGCTGCTGTTTTTATCATATTCGTGATCTTCGCCGTATTCGCCGGTATATGTCATTTTCTGTTGCTAAGACTATTGCAACAGCGCTTGTTAGCAGCAGACTTGACTATTGCAATTCCCTCCTTTATAATATCGCTAGCAAGGATATCACAAAACTTCAGCGTGTCCAAAATTGTCTAGCAAGAGTAGTTACAAGATCTCCTCGTTTTTCTCGCTCTGTGCCACTTTTGAAGTCTTTGCATTGGCTTCCTGTACGATATCGTATACTATTTAAGATCTGTACCATTACATACCAGGCACTGTCCAATAAGCAACCATCTTATTTGCATGTATTGCTTACTCCTGTAAGAAAATCTATCCAGCTTCGATCATCTAGTTCTGACCTACTTTTTGTTCCTAGAGTCGACACTAACATTGGAACTAGGACTTTTTTTGTTGCTGCACCAACTCTTTGGAATATGCTTCCTCTTAGTGTTAGATCAGTTGAAAATATTACACAATTCCGTCGTCATTTAAAAACATATCTTTACAACCTTGCTTATCCACCGTAGCTCCCTAGAGCCTTGACCCATATGTTGACAACTGGAAAATTACTTACGGATTTTGAGATTGACCAACCCTTTTGTTTTGATGCGCCTCTGAGCTTGGTTTCCAAGGATTTAGGCGCTATAGAAGTTATCTTATTAGTATTAGTATTATTAATTAACACAATGTTGTAGTAAAGAGTTTGAAGGTATACTGCCGACAAACTGTGTTTAGGAAGCCCGCAAAACAAGCTTCATTGTCAATATTACCGAAGCAGGCTAAGTTAACCGCAATAACGTGTGTTGTCCAAATGCAGTTTGCGGACTTCGTCATTGCCGTATGCACTCCAGTGTTCCACCTGCGCACGCACATAGTGTGGCAAACGCCAGCGGTTGATATTTGCGAGGTGGCGGTGCGAACACCTAAACGTGTGCTCAGGAGCAAGACTTTCTGTGACCCAATGGTACGTTCCAATGGGCTCGTGTTCTCTGTGAATGACTTCGTGATCCCTGCGCGACCAAATTTACCAGTGATGAAGTGCAGTTCATGGTTGCTACAAACGGGCTTCTATAATGTCAGAGACTTGACGACTTCTGGGGCGGTTCCCTGGATACTTCTAAAGTAGATTCAGTGCATGAATCCTGGATGAGCGATTTTAACGTTGGGATAGAACAGACACATAACGAGTGCTCGTAAATCTTGCAGGAAGCGGACACGGGATTTCGTTCGCACTGTAGAAAACTAATGCTGGTGGCACCTGTTGAGAGCATCTGCTGTGGCAACTATAGTAGGTAAATTGATGCATACAGGTCCATGAGTAAAACATAGTTGCATCTCTAGTGCAACATCTGACGTATATTGAACTATACATGTAACTTAACAATATCACTTATCATATAATTACACTATTTACAACATCGTCTTTGATGTACAACAGCGATACAACTCACCATGTTGACTTGATCAACTGGGCCTACACTGATAACGAAAATACTGAGGTGAACAATCGTAGGCTTCGCTGAAAAGGAAAACACTTAATAACTGAATTGTGTTGGGAAGTTACACGTTTGGTGGAAATGGTTGAAAAGAATTACAGGAGAAAAAGGAATAGACAAGTATAGAACGGAGGAGCGAATGCAAGAGTCGGACTGGACGTTAGAGTGAAAACGTGTCTGACGATAAGTCCGTTAAGGTGGGTTGTAAAGGTTTAAACGAATAGAAAGAGAGTGGGTAACGAAGAGAGCGGATATCTCCGGCGAATGACAGACGGATAAGAGGAAGTGTACGACTGAAACTAAAAAGTAGGCAGTCTGTTCCCAGCTTATCTTTTATTATTTAATATAATGCTCTTTAGACTGTACAAAAAACTATGTTGAAGGTATACTGCCCGCCATATTGTGTTTAGTAAGGAGACTTGTAATTATTGAGACACGGAAGTGCGGGGTCAATGACGGGAGAAGAAAGGAAACAACAACAATTGACCTATCCATCACGTGATCTGTTGCCTAGCAAACGCTACGTCAAGCCTTCAAAAATGGATGCCGAATACGTGGTGGGTTCGGACATTCCGTCGTATATGTTGTTGAAATTCTGGTCCTAAAGTGTTTTCTTTGTGGTAAATATATAAGGCAAAGTTTGTGAAGTAACAACTGTGTACAGGTGTGTTTGATTTATGCTACACAGTGACACACTATGCTTAAGTCTATCGTCATGCCAATAGCATAGCAATACGAATATTATTTGGCAATCCTACATTATCACAACAAGTGCCTACCAATGGATGTGAGCCTTACAGTCTCCCCGACGTTCGTGCTTTTGAACATAGACAAGCGAGCACCTTGTGATGTTTATAAATGTAACTTAAACATAAATATACTGTCAACCACAAACATTTTCACTGTTTTCTTTGATTATTATGTTCTTGTATATATTGATTTTATTGCTCGTAACACTTTTAGCACGATTTCATTCTGAATCTACCAAATTAGTTGAAGTAGAACTTCCTTTATCACAAAAACAAATCATAAATATGAGATTACTAATAAAATAGTTTTTTAAATCATGATTTTACCAAAATAGTATGCACTTTTTAAAACTATGTTAACGAGTGTGTACCACGCACCAATCCACGAATTAGGCCTAATCTCTCCGTCATATTCGCTACTTTGTAGCAACTTCTGAAGACGCTTGAATTCTGAAAGTCGCTCTAGTGTAGTGCTGCTTTGTACCATCTCCGCTGCACTGGAGACACGAGACAACACCGTAGGATGCATACGCATTACACTATATCACATACATTTATGTGTGTGCATACATACATACATACATACGCACATACATATACACGTACGTACATAAGTACATAAGTATATGCATACATATCTTCACAATTACATACGTACACGCGTACACTTGTGCGTACGGACGTTCATATATACATATACATACATGCATACATGCATACATGCATACATGCATACATGCATACATGCATACATGCATACATGCATACATGATTACATGCATACATGCGTACATGCGTACATGCATACATGCATACATGCATACATACATACATACATACATACATACATACATACATACATACATACATACATACATACATACATACATACATACATACATACATACATACATACATACATACATACATGCATGTATACATACATGCATGCATACATACATGCATACGTACGTACGTACGTACGTGCGTGCGTGCGTGCGTGCGTGCGTTCGTACGTACGTACCTGCGTACATACGTGCATACATACATACATACATACATACATACATACATACATATTCAAACAGACGTATATAGTGCTGTACATCAACTAGAGAAATCACTGGCGATATATACTGAGGGTGAATAAATACACCTACATTTCAGCAACCCTACTCCAAAACGGGGAACCAAAATTATGTGTATGTTCATAGGTAGGGGAGATCGGGGCAAAGCGGCCTTTGGGGCAAAGAGGACAGTAACATTTTAAGCTCAGACCACTTGCATCATCTAACGTTGATGTGATAAAAACTCTAGTTGATATCACTACCGCTTGGGTGCACCACCTTCGCGTGCCAAATCAGTCGTAATTTTTACGTTCTGGCGGTACGTCGCTTTTTGGAACGTTTTTCCTAGTCGTAAATATCAGAAATATTGAAATCGCTCGCAAGCGTGTGATCTGCTACATGCACGTGTAGGTAAAACTAAGTTATGAACAATGTTCGCGGAATAACGTATGGGAATTACTCACATTTGTTACGACAGCGAATGTGGGGTAAAGCGTATGGGGCATAGTGGTCAGGCGGGGCAAAGTGGGCACATTTGTGTTCACTTAACCCCCTAGCTTTTTACGTTACGCTGAGTAGTGAGTACGTACCAAATTCACAAAAATTTACATCAGAAGTTGATTCAGATTCAGACTGTTTATTATCAAGTAGCATTTAAAATGTACGAGGAATTCTTGGCGTTGTGGCGTCAACATACATACACGCTTGTCTCCCCTGCCCCCCATCATGCACACGCAAAATATACAATCAGATACATTATGAAACTATGCTAAAACTAGTATAAATGTAACCAAGGCAAATTGCCAACATATTTTAAGACAGTCGTACATCTATTGACATAAAGTGAACTTGATAACATAATATTAATACCGTCTGAACATTACCTAAAAAGTTTAAAAGTATACATGTAGTTAAATAAATAATAAATAAATGAATCAATAAATTAGCTGACGATATAAAAACTAAGCTGACAGTTAAAAAGTACGTACATACATGTAGTCAACTTAATAAAAAAATAAAAAAAAATAAAAAAAAATAAAAAAAATATATTATTATTATTTAAAAACATTGCATGGCGACATAAAATGTAAACCGACTAAAAACAGTATCATAGCATCTCGCGGTTCAAATGACTCACAGCCTTCGGATAAAAACTATTTTAAAATCTAGTGGTTCTTATCTTAATACTTCTATAACGCTTGCCAGAGGGAAGAAGTTCAAAGAGATGGTTGGCTGGGTGGGTAGTATCCCGTACAATGCTCTTTGATTTTCGCGCACAGTAACATGATAAATATATTCAATGGATGGCAACTCGCGCCCAATGATTCTAGATGCGCCCTTCACGATAACTTCTAGCCATTGTTTCTCCTCCTGACTGGCGCGGCCAAACCACACTACAATCGAGAAAGTAAGGATACTTTCAATGATTGCGCGGTAGAATCGTATCATAATCGCCTGAGCAATGCCGAATCTCCTGAGCAGCCTCGGGAAGAACAGGCGTTGTTGTGCCTTTTTTGTAATGCACAGTGTGTTTGTGCACCAGCTGATCTCGTTTAAAATTGTAGTTCCAAGGAATCTAACAGATTCAACCTGCTCGACCTCCACGCCATTTATCGAAAGAGGGTGGATGGGAGTCTTCTTTTTACGAAAATCAACAATGTTATCCGCACACCAGCCAACCATTCTCTGAACTTCCTCCCTGTATGGCGTCTCATCCGCATTCTAAATGCAGCCCTCCACAGTAGTGTCATCAGAAAACTTGATCACAAGGACCGATTGGTCCACGAGACGCACGGTGTTCGCTACCATGTCTATGCTGATGACACCCAACTCTATGTTGATTTTCCGCGAAACGATTCTGCGTCTGCCGCCGACCGGATATCTCGTTGTGTGACTGACGTGAAAGCATGGCTAGCGTCGCGCTACCTGCTTTTGAACGAGACGAACACAGAGGCGATACTGTTTGCAGCACCAAACAACCGTGTTCCAAGCCACCGCCTCTTCCCATCGAAGTCTGCGGTTGCAACATCAGCACTTCCGCCAACATACGTGACTTTGGAGTACAGCTCGACTCCACGATGTCGATGGCCGCACACTTTAGCCGTACCTGTCGGGCTGTTTATCGAACAGCCTGAATGGGGTGGTGGTGTTAAATGTTGAGCTGAAGTCAATGAACAGGATCCTGGCCTCTCTAGGTGCTTCAGAATGTGAGAGAGCAGTTGTAGATGTCCGTAAACACCGCAGAGAGTTGGTCGGCGCAGTTCTTCAGGGTAGATGTGGATATGTTGTTTGGACCCGAGGCCTTCCGCGTGCTCTGTCTCCTGAACAGTTTCCTCACCTCAGCTTCCTGGAATATGAAGGGCGGAGACAGAGAGGCACCTGCTGGAAGTTAAGTGGTGAATAGTTAAGCTTGTCAAATCTGCTGTAAACGTCGTTCAGCTGATCAGGGAATGACGGGTCACTGCTGTTGATGGCCGCTGCGTGTTCCTTGTGCTGCGTAATCTGCCCCAGACCATTCCAGACAGATCTGGTGTTGTTGGAAGCGAACTGGTCCTCAAGTTTGCGTTTGCATATGAAGTTGCTTTCTTGACCGCCTTCTGCGCCTCGCACTTAGCTCTCCTGAATTCTTCCTTGCTGCCGCTGATGAACGCCGCGTTCTTCTACGCCAGTTACTGCTTGATGTCCCTGGTGAACCAAGGTTTATCGTTGCCATACAGGGTGACAGTCTTTGTCTCCGTTAACAGCTCCTCACACCAGTTGATGGAGGATGTCACGGTGTCAGCGTACACGTCTAGGTCAGGACATGCCTCTTTAAACATGTCCCAATCTGTGCACTCCAGACGTCCACGAAGAGCTGAAGTCGACTCGTCCATCCGCTTCTTGACAGTCTTCTTTGATGGCTTCAACGTTTTCAGTTTCTGTCGGTACGTGGGGATGAGGACGACCGTTGCGTGATCAGACTCCCCGAGGGGAGCCCTGGTGGTGGCACGGTACGCATCCTTAAAGACTGTGTAGCAGTGATCCAGGACCTTGCTGTTGCGTGTGGCACAGTCTACGTGCTGCTTGTACCTGGACAGTACCTTCTTCAAATTTGTGTGATTAAAGTCACCCAGAATGATGACTACTCTGTCAGGATAGGTCGATTCTGCTGCCACCACCTGAGCAGCCAACTGGCTGACTGCCTTGGTAGCACTGGCATCAGGGGGATGTAAACACCCAACAGCACGACCGAAGAGAACTCTCTCGGGGAATAGAACGGCATGCAATTGATAGTTAGAGTTTCCTGTTCACGAGAACACGAAGAAGAGACAAACTGAGTGTCATTACACCACCGCTGATTCACAAGAAAGCACACGCCGCCACCCCGCTGCTTGTCCGTCAGTTCGCTCGATCGGTCCGCTCTAAACAGAGCATGATCAAGGGGTATCACTGCCGCGTCAGGGGTCGTCTCTTATTTTTCGTTTGTAAGTCAACAGGTGAAAGAGTTCGTCTGTTTTGTTCCTCAGTGATCAGCACATTTGCTAGAACGATAGCAGGGAGTGGTGGTCGAAGGCTGCACCGGCGAAATCTACAGAGTGCGCCCCCGCGTCTACCCCGCTTGCGTGTGCGGCTTGAGGCGTTGTGTTGTGTATGACCCGTGTTGTCAACAGAAAAAGTGTCCTCCAAGGTGAAGTTTGGTTTGTACTCACAGTTCATGGATTCCCTGATTCTCAGTAGATCTTCACGATCATTCTTATATACACATATAGACTTAAACACTAGAACAATCATCTGCCCAACTGCGTTTGCATATGCAACACAACGGCATCGGATATCCTTTTCAGAGCGCCTACCGCCCGTCACACAGCGTTGAGACAGCAATTTTGTGTATCCAAGACGACGTGTTAAGATCACTGGATGCTCGTAAGCATGTAGTACTTGTTCTACTTGACCTCAGCGCTGCGTTCGACACGATCGACCATGACATTCTTGTCGCTTAACTAGACCGAATCGGCGTGCGAGGCAACGCACTTTGTTAGCTCGCCTCTTAGCTTGCCGACGGAACACAGTGCGTCAGCGTTGACGGTCATCTTTCTTGCGACAGCCGACTACGACATGGAGTTCCACAGGAATGTGTTTTGGGCCCTCTGTTATTTTCTATATACTGTACTGGTCTTTCCAACGTATTCGAGAAGCACGGTGTTCGCTACCATGTCTACGCTGATGACACCCAACTCTATGTTGATTTTCCGCGAAACAATTCTGCGTCTGCCGCCGACCGGATTTCTCGTTCGTTGTGTGACTGACGTGAAAGCATGGCTAGCGTCGCGCTACATGCTTTTGAACGAGACGAAGACAAAGGCGATACTGTTTGCAGCACCAAACAACCGTGTTCCACAGCCACCGCCTCTTCCCATCGAAGTCTGCGGTTGCAACATCAGCATTTCCGCCAACGTATGTGACCTTGGAGTACAGCTCAACTCCACGATGTCGATGGCCGCACACATTAGCCGTACCTGTCGGGCTGCCTACGTCCAACTACGTGGCATAGCGCGAATACGATCATCTCTCCAGCTTTCAGCGTGCAAGTCTCTTGTACACGCGCTAGTCACGTCGCGACTTGACTTCGGAAACGCGGCCCTGTACGGCATTACTGGAACCTTCTTGCACCAACTAGAGATGGTCCAGCGATCAGCTGCGCGTGTCGTCCTCTGCTTACATCGGCGTGACCAACACAGCATGACGGCGGCACTACAACAGCTGCATTGGCTACCTGTGGCGCAGCGAATTCAATTTAAACTGTTGATCTTGATGCACGGCGCTGTGTATGAAAACACTCCACAGTACCTTGCCGACCGTATATGTGCATATGTTCCCTGTCGTACTCTTCGCTCGGCCAACCAGTTTCTCATGTTTGTGCCTAGAATTAACCTGGAACGGTATGTCCGACGCGCATTTTCATGTGCAGGTCCCACTCTCTGGAATTCTCTTCCACTAGAGCTAAGAAGCCAATGTGACTCTGGACGTTTTAGGAGAGACCTGAAAACATTTCTCTTTAATCAGGCTTTTTCGTAATTTATAGTATTTTTAAATGCATACATGTACATCTTAATGTTATATATGGCCCACATAATAACATAACATAATCGAAATGTGTATTGTAATATTATAACGACAACGTAATGTAGTCTTACATCATGTTTTAGTTTGTAAACACCCCTGAATCTGCTTTGAAGAGATATGTGGAGTATAAATAAATTTGATTTGATTTGATTTGATTTGAAAACGTACAAACAATCATCCACCGCCACAACGTGTCGCCATGCACCGGCGCCATCTTTGTTTCGCGGGGTGGGGACGGGAAATAACCCCAATACATCACCTTTATAATCCCAGTCCACCCCGTTTGGTCGAATTTGCAGTATTTGTTAAATTTTGTTTCTATTATAGCTAAAAGATTGTTTATTAGTTATTATTATTAAATATATACGTTGTCTAATCATATACAATAATAATTACAGCATTACATTAAAGTGGTAATTTAGTAAATTTAAAGATTTATGGTCGGAATTAGATTGCGGATGCTATCGCTTAGGTAATGACATTACGCACCGCACCCTGCCATCCCATTACTTTATTTTGCTCTGCACATGACTATTCTATTCTGCATGCACTTAACACCCTACATATGTCTGTTATTGCAGTTTAAATGGTAAGAACTTATACACAAACAAGTACGCAGCAAGCGTGGAGCGATGTATCTATGGCAAAAGCCATATTTGCGGTTAGATCAGGTAGCAACGAGAAACCAGCAGCGGCTACCTTCAACGTACCAAGAACAACCCTCGGACGAAGGGTGAAATGGACGACTTCGAGAACGGTAAACAGGATCAGGAACAGGAAATGTTTATTTATCCCAAATACATAATACAAAAAAATAATCGTTATAAAAAAAAAATCATACAATACATTGCAATCGAGTATACAAACAGTCGGTTTTTTAATTAAGTCATTTATAAGCAAGAAGGTAAACAATTATTCAATCATGTATTGCATATATAATAATTATGAATTGCACATTGTACAGTATAAGTATTGGTATATTAAAACTTGGTATATGTTGCGAAGCCATATAAACTGTGAGTGGTGATCTTGTCTTTCATTAAATCAGGTGCGTTATTTATGGCATGTGGCAAACTATACCTGAAGCTTCGTTTGGCAAATTCATTGTGTACCCTGGTTGTATGGACTTTATCTTGTCCACGTGTATAGAAGCTGTGAATATTGTTGTTTTGAACAAATTGTAGGTTTTGCAGGTAGACAGGCAGCTTATTGTGTGAAAATGTATGGTATGGTTTTAGTTCGTGTAATTTAAGAATATGTTCTACTTTTAGTAAGTTAAGCTTTTGAACAGTGGATCAGTGTGCTTTACACATACAGACTAATACAATCTCATTATTGTAAAGACACACTTGGTTCTTTAGTTTAATTAAGCCAACAACCGTACAATACTGTTTGTAACGTATATATCAGAAATAAGATCGACATTAAATGAGAAATGTGTCACGCTACATTTGTCATTGCCATTAAAATCATTGCTAATACTCTCCCTTCCTAGATTATAAAACACTACATTTCACGCAATTTCCATTGCATAATTATTTTTAATGGTTTCCATAATTATTACAATTCACCAAAACGTAAATTGCGTATTCTGATTAATTCACTGTTGTTGTTTTTTCTGGCTGGTACAAAAGTGGACCGCACGATCACGCTTACACGTCCATTGCCGCCGGTAGGAGCTCTCCAACGGGGACGCTGTTGACATTTCGCTGGGTAGAATATTTTTCAAAACAGTGTGTGTCGCGTCTCTTTTTCGATTACAGCTTCAGCGACCATTGGCGGGTGTGCTTTTTTTGTCGTATCCGATTTATGCCGTGATTAATGATCACTTCCGATAATACGTACAGGCTATGTTGAGTAAAATGCAGGTATTATGAAAGTGTATTCATTTGGGAATATAGTTGTGTTCGTGGAAGTTGGATTTGCCGTCGCATTGTAACGATACAGATTTTGAACGGCGAACGGTAATTGGCAATGCGAACGCCGACAAATGTAGCGCACTCTTCTATTATAATACCTACAATGGCATAATATACACATTGCACAAAAGACTTGGGCGCTCGTGGTGGAAAGTGCTCTAGTCTAGTACAGGTGGATGGGCTAACGGAGCGGGACAGCTTGGAGGAGCTTGTCCCACTGGACATTGGTGCCGGTGAGGGAGGGTCGAACTCAAGGCGACGTCGCTGTTGCCGAGTGCGATGCTCCACTCCACACTGAATCGTTGGATGGTGGACAGGGCTCGAGTGGAGTTGACGCTGATAGGGTGACAGAGTCGGGAGGGGCTTGTCCCACTGGATATTGGTGTTAGTGAGGGAATGTCGAGCTCCGGGCAAGGCGACGTTGTTGTTGCCGAGTGCGGTGCTCCACTCATCACTGCATCGGTGGATGGTGGAGAGGGCTCGTGACCTAGTCTAGTACAGATGGATAGGTTAACGGAGCGGGACAGCCGGGAGGGGCTTGTCCCACTGGAAATTGGTGCCTGTGCGGGAGTGTCGAGTTCCGGGCAAGGCGACGTCGTTGTGGCCGAGTGCAGTGCTACACTCCAAACTGTGGTGGTGGGGATTTACTCGGGAGGAGTGGGTCTTACCGTCGGTGAATATTACTAGCTTGGTGAACGGTGGGACTGGCTTGTCGGCCCCGTCTCACGGAGTCACGAGAGATACTGTACAACAGGATGTCAACAGGATATCCATCAGCAATCTACACGCGGTAGGGAAACTAGCACCACTCGGGGAAACCACGTGTACAGCAACCATCAACTTGCTAGTCGACACGGGAGCGGAGCGCTCTTTCGTTTTCATGGCAGAAAATCTCTTGAGATACAGCGAATTATTTCGGCAGCAAGGCTATTCGTGGAACGCAGGAAAATTGGGATAGCATGCACTTTGGTTCGGAACAACTTGCCTATACGCAACTGCCTATACGCATGATAAATAAACTCAACCGAGAAGGTAGAAGATACCAATATATTCACCGTGGAAGATTCCGAACAATCAGCTGTTTGTCACGAGGCTGAATTGACAGAAAAATTGGAACAACTCATCCCCACCGTGGGGGTGGTTTCCCCAAAGATGAATTAAGGCAATTCAGGCGCCTCATCCATAATTATCAAGATGTCTTTGCAACGCGAAACAACTCATTCGGCAGAACCGACAGTGTTAAACATATCATCAACAGGGAATAATTTACCTATAAAACAACGCCCACGACGGGAGCCCTTGGGCACGGAGAAGACAGTAAAGAAGGAAATCGACAAAATGTTTCAACAAGATATTATATGTCCCTATACCAACCCCTGGACTTCTCCTATCGTTATTGGTGAAGAAGAAGGATGGAAGTGTGCGATTTTGTGTCGATTATTGTCGATTTAATTATGTTGGCAGGTAAAAATAGACAGAGGATCGTAAGAAGACTGCATTTTGCACCCGAGTTCCGTTTGATGCCTTTTGGACTATGCAAATACGTTCGCAAGACTTATGGAGACTGTACTAGATGGACTACATTGGGAATCTGCCGTGCTCTACTTAGACGACATCATCGTAGTTGCAAATTCGTACCAGAAACATCTAGAACGATTGGAGAAAGTCTTACGAAGGCTACGACAGGCTGACACCTAAAAAAATGGCATTTCCTGCGGAAGAAGGTTGAATTAATAAGATATGTCGTCAGCAAGGAAGGAGGAGCCACCGATCCTGCAAAGATATCAGCCGTAAGGGGGTGGCCGCGTCCTTCATCAATTAAGACCTTCAGAGAATTCTTAGGTCTAGCCGAATATTACTGAGAATATGTGAAGAATTTCGCTGCAATTGCTTCGCCGTTGACGGAAGTGAGCAAGAAAGGAGGGAGGTATAGAAGAGGAGCTGAGCAAGAAGACGCTTTCAACACCTTCAAGTATCGACTGACGTCGGCTCCTATTATGGGCTACCCTTTGACTGGACACCAGTTTGTGCTTGACACTGACGCAAGTAATTGTCAGTTTCTCATCTGTACCGATCACGGAGCTCTCAAGTGGTTGCTCACCTTTAAGGAACCAGAGAGGCAGGTCGCACGCTGGTTAGAACGTCTTAGTGTCTACTAGTTCGACATTTTGCACCGATCTGGATCAGCGCATGGACACTGTGACGCACTGACCCGCATGCCATGTCAGGATACCTGCAGGCATTGCCATAAACATCAGTATTTACAGGAAGACAGAGCATGTTATGCGCATGCGGCACCAGTACTGCCATTTTGTCAATCCCGCTACCTACCTACCTAAGTGGTCTCGAAAGGGAAGAAATAAGGAAGAACGCAGAGGATTCGCTCTAGAACGACAACAACTTGTGCCAAAGTGTCGACGGACGACTTTCCGCCAACTGTGTCATGGAGGGAGGCCATTACTAGAGCCCAAAAAGAGGAAACAATTCTCGTCAGGGAACCGATTAATTGTTGTGATTCAGGACTATTTCACAAAATGGGTAGAAGCCTACCATGTTGTAGACCACAAAGCAGAAACAGTGGCCACCCATATTATGAGCAATTTCTTCTCCAGATTTGGCCTTCCTAGGTTCCTGCATTCGGACTAAGGACGCGAATTCGAGGGCGCCCTCTTCAGTGAATTGTGCTGTAATTTTAGAAATCGACAAGACAAGGACTTCACCATGACGTCCTCAGAACGACAGGATGGTGAAACGTTTTAGCCGCACCCTCGAGACGATGCTCCGAAATTGCAAGTCGGAACATCAGTTTCGTTATATAACCCGGCTAAGACCATCGGGAAAACGCCCAAATTACAAATGTTGTGGGAGAATTCGTAAAAGGGAGGATGGTGTTACGGACATATGCATCCATGCGCTTGTTTACGCGTTTACGTTCACGTGTGCTTAACGGGGACCTCGTGGAACGGGGAGTTACGTTCAAGGTTCGGAGTCGTTAAGACGTTAAAATAAAGTTTGGTAAAGTCTCGATCGACTTGTATTTATAGTAGCAGAGAAAAAACCACACTCACGCAACAAACGTATGTGCCAATTAAATTATAGGTATACAAATATGTCGGGTATGATCATTGAAGAAATACGTTGTCCGAGCAAACAAAACAATTAACAGAAAATACCATTTCGTGATAACAGTCAAAGAAATTATACCCATAAGGTAGTCATTATATCTAACCAAAAGTAATGTGTGCCCAAAATGGCAGACGTGAAGGGATTCATCTTTCAATAGACGTTCAAATCCGGCTTGGACTTTATCTCGGCAACGGCGCCGTTGAGTTTCTTGACGAATATCTTTCCGTTGAAAGTCTAGCAATCTTCTTTTCTTTCTTCAATTATTGGGTTTTATATGCCAGCGTTGCTCTCCGAGCCGTCAAATCTTCGTTAATGTATGCGGTCCGGTTGATGCTTCTTCAGGAATTTTCTTTGTCGGAACACCTGGTCTCTCATCTGTTCTTGTTCAAAGCGAACAATTGTAACGCGAGGCCGAGTGACCACTCGCGCAAGGGGCCAATCCTGTGGTTGCGTGCGATGTATGGCACTTCTAGAGGAGGTTCACTTCCATGACACTGTTGATAATGGAGACGACTTTCTGTAGTGTTCTCGCCTCGGGTCTCAGGGATCCCCTGGAAGAGAATATTCGGCCGCCTCGTGCACTGGCCGTGGCGGTCGATTTCCTCCTCCAAGGAGATCTCCCGTGTCTCTAACTCGCCGATGCGTGTGTCTTTTTCTTTTAATGTCTCGTGGACTAACGTCAATGTCGTTTGCAATTCGCTAAACTCTTCCGCTAATTCAGTTGGGAATAGCGCCAGCTTAATATTTCCCACGATTTCCGGATCTTGGTGCACACCCAACACTCGGAGGTTGAATGCCAGCTGATCTCCTTCATCGGTTGTTCCCCGGCTTCTGCTGCTGCTGCTCTTGCGCATTTCCTTAGATATGATTCACAGTGACAAAGCAGCGCCAGATTTCGACAGTCAATGAACGAACAATGCCACATTCGCTCTAATTACGCAATTGTTGACAAGCTCACTGATGCAGGCGGGGGGCGGCGGGGTCTAATTCAACAAGCGTGCTACGGATCACTGCGTCATCGCTCACAGCAAGATAATATCATGCAGTTCTACTTCACACCCCAGAGACCTCCGCAAACAAAACACTTCACAACAAACCATGCATCCCGCTATACAAAAAGCATCAGAATGGGTAGCCTTGTTCTTACACAAATCTGACCAATTGTGCTGCCCACCCCAGGTTCATTCTTGGCACCTGTGCGCGCCCTGTCCAGATACATCGAGAATGGGCACTGGATGCCACAAACCCCTGTTTTCTGAGGAAGAAGAACAACAACTGTGTGACCATATTCTTGAACTTAAATCGAGGATGTTTGGATTGTCAATAATTGACTTGAGACGATAAGCGTTTCAGTTTGCAGAGAAGAATGATATACCACATCCATTTAATGTGGAAAGTGAACTGGCTGGTGAGGGGTGGGTAGCAGCATTCAGGAAAAGGCACCCCCAGATAACCGTTCGGTCTCCAGAGGCTACCACTGCCCCATGGGCAAAAGGTTTTAACCTTGAAAACGTCACCACCTTTTTGACAATTTAGAGGCCATTATTGACAAATATAAAGTTGGTTCGTCTAGGATTTATAATGTCGATGAAACGGCATTTTGCACCGTTGCAACTAAACAAGAAAAATTGCTTGCTACTAATGGGCAAAAGGTGGGACTGCTGACCTCTGCATAATGAGGGACACTTATTTAACAAGATTTAACAAGATTGCCACCCAGAGAATTAACTCTAGATGGCAGGTGGACAAGGAAGCCCTTTAGCTTATCGAGAGTCCAACCCTTTTATCTACATATATCCAGCCATTCTGAGGTATGTGTCGATTTTACTTTTAAACATATTCACACTACTAGCACCCACACAATCATCAGATAATCTGTTCATTCATTCACAGTCCTTTGTGAAAATGATAAGTTTCTTACGTCTAATCTACACTGCTCCTTTACTAATGTAACTTCATGTCCTCTAGTCTTTCTATCTTTCTTAACTGAAAAGAACATATTTCTATCAATATTTTCATAACCATTCAATATTTTAAACACTTCTATCTGATCTCCTCTCAATCTCCTGGTCTCTAGTATTGTTAAACCACATACTTTTAGGCGTTTTTCATAACTAAGATCCCTCAGTTTTGGTATCATTTTAGTCGCTCTCCTTTGTACTCTTTCTAGCATATCGATGTCCTTCTTGCGGTATGGCCTCCACGCGTGTAAACAATATTCTAAATGAGGCCTAACTATTGTTTTGTACAGCGGTATTATAAGTTCTTTTTCTTTATATGCTATATTTCGCCTAATCAATCCAAGGATTTGATTTCCTTTTGAAGCTGCAATTCCACACTGCTGAAACCTTCATGTCAGCACTAATTGTCAGCCCTAAGTCTTTCTTTTATAGTAGTACTTAGTACAGTTCCCCCCATTGTATATTCTACATATTCGTTCCCATGTCCTGTGTGAAGGCATTTACATTTCCCAAAATTGAACAACATTTGCCACTTTTCAGACCATTTGATCAACCTGTCAAGATCATCTTGTAAATGCTGTCTATCTCCATCATTTTTAATCCTTCTAAATACTTTTGTATCATCTGCAAATTTCAACACCTTGCTAGCTATATCATTGTCCAAATCGTATATATATATTAAGAATAATATAGGTCCCAGTACTGATCCCTGTGGAACCCCACTCAAAACTGATTTCCAATTTGAAGCCTCCCCATCAACAACTACCCGTTGTCTTCTGTCAATCAGCCATTTTCTATCCAGTTAATTATACCATTTCCTATGCCATGGGCCTTTAGTTTAAGCAGTAATCGTTGATGTGACACTTTGTCGAAAGCTTCTTGAAAATCTAAGTAGATGATATCTGTGGTGTTACTACTGCTTTAGTATAACACGTAAAAAGACATGAATACTACATAAAGAAAGAAGACACGTGTAAGTAGAAAATGGCTGTATTCAACGAAGTCCCCGGATGTAGAGGTAGGAGCGCGATAGCATAACACTGCATCTCCCTTTCGAGTCCTTTAAGGATACGAAGACAACTCTACCTAATGATAGTGCTAAGAAGTGACACCATGGTTGGTCTCGACATGGAACTGCATTCCGTAGAGGTAGTCCTTAAATCTCTCAAGAGCCCACGTAGTCGCCAGAGCCTCCTTCTCAATCTGTGAGTAGCGCTGTTCCGTTGGCGTCATCGCCCTCGATGCGTACGCCACGGGTCGCATCTCGCCGTCGTCACTCTGCAGTAGCACCGCCCCCAGACCAAATGATAACGCATCTGCAGACACTGTTGTCGCTCTGTGTGGGTCGTACAGAGCCAGCACTGGAGTGTTGCTTAGATCTGTCTTCACGGCATCAAACGCTCTCTGTTGCCTCTCACCCCATGTCCACAGATTTTCTTTCATAAGTAGCTCACGTAGTGGCTGAGTTGTAGTCGATAAGTTGGCAGAAAACTTGCCTAGCTGGTTAGCCATACCCAGAAAGCGTCGAACGTCGCTCACGTTGCTGGGCTGCTGCATCTATGTGATGGCTCGCACCTTCGCAGGATCTGCCTTGACCCCGTCAGCTGACACAATGTGACCAAGGTACGAGATGCTCGACTTGGCAAAGTCGTACTTATCAAAGTTCAAAGTCACACCGTTGTCCTTGATACGACGGAAGACAGCCCTCACCCTCGCGTCGTGCTCTTCTACCGAACTGCCGTCGTCCATCAAACATAGAACACCAGGTAAATCATCGAGAATGCCACTCATCCTCTTCTGGTAGTACTCGGGAGCCGAAGTGATTCCGAAAGGCAGCCTCTTGAAGCAATACCTTCCGAAAGGAGTAATGAATGTCGTCAATTCTTGCGAAGACTGGGCTAGAGGAATCTGCCAGAAGCCTGAGTTGGCGTCCAACTTAGTGAAGACCTTCGCGCCCGCCAGCCTACCGAGTGTCTGTTCGACTGAAGGAAGGTCGTGTTTCTCCCTCCTAACGCTCTCGTTCAACTTCGTTAGGTCGACACAAATGCGAACTTTGTGTGTCTCCCTCTGCCCCTCAACGTCCGAAGAAGGGACTACCATGCCAGCACACCAGTCCGTCGGACTTTCGATCCTGCGGATGACGTCAAGATTTTCCATTCTCTGAAGTTCTTTCCTGACGACCCCTAGCAACGGTATCGAGACTCGTCTCGGTGTAGTCAACGCGAACGGCTTCGCGTCAGACCGTAGCTTGATTTCGTACTCGACATTCATCTTCCCTGGGCCTCCAAATAGCTTCGGGTTGTCGCGTCTGTAGACGTCTGCTGTATCGACCGCGTCAACAGCAACACGTCTGACAAGATCAAGAGACTCGCACACTCTCCGACTGAGCAGTGACCTCGTCGGGCTATTGATGACGTACACATCTTCGTGAATGACGACACCGTTTCGTGACAGCTTGCCACAGAACTTGCCCATGGTTTGTAGGACGCTGTCGTTCGCGCCTACAAGTGTTCTAGTCGACCTGTCAAGTCGCGGACTACCTGCTTTCTTGTAGTCGTTGGCAGAGATCACAGTAACGTCGGCCCCAGTGTCCAACTTGAAGCAAACGTTCGTGCGAAGGCGAGTGTCCATTGCCTCTAAAACAATGGTGGACCTCCACGGTTAGTCGTCGCCCTTCGTCACTTCGCCGAGAAAAGCGAACTCCGACTCAGCGTGCTTAGTGACTGCGTCTACAGATCTCGTTGACCTGCATACAGCCCCAAAATGTCCGACTTTCTTACACTTGAAGCCTGCTGCCTCACGCGCTGGGCACACTGACTTCTGATGAGCCGGAGATCTCCCACAACAGTCACACTTCCGCGTCGAAGTTGACTGAGGCTGAGCTTTCATCTTCTGTTTCGACTGGCTGGGTTTGTACGACTTCCTAGTCCGCACAAAGTCAACATTGCCGCCTGTCTTCGCCGCAAAGTTGTTCCTCAACAGGGCCTGCTCTTTCCTTGCAGCCTCGTTCTGGCGTGCCATGTCGATTGCCTTCTTCAGTGTTAATGTCGCGTCCATCTGCAGTTTCAACGACAACGCCGCATCAGTGATGCCAACGACAATACGATCTCTGATCATTTCATCGTTGAGCGCGCCGTACTCACAATGTTCCGCCAGGCAGAACAACGCAGTGATGAAACTGTCAACCGTCTCGCCCTCTTCTTGGGAACGTCGGTTGAACTTAGCCCGCTCGAAAATCGCATTGCGTCGAACTACGAAGTGCGCATCAAACTTGCCTTTGACGACCGCATACACATTCCGTTGCTCATCTGTCAAGCCGAAGCCTGCCATGATATCGTCCGCCTCGTCACCCATCGCGTAGATAAGTGCGTTGACTTGAACTGTCTCGGCTTTCTCGTCCAGGGCTGACGCTGAACGAAAGCGCCCAAACCGTCAACTCCATTTAGGCCATTCATTAGGTTTGACGAAGCAGAAAGCGTCAGGCGGGGCGATTTGGAATGTTTGGGCCATGACTGGGTCAAACAAGCAAAAATAACGTACCTCGCGGCAGATGTATGCAAATTGACTTATGCAACAACATCACCTTATTCTTCTTAAAATTCTGACACCATGTGGTGTTACTACTGCTTTAATATAACACGTAAAAAGACATGAATACTACATAAAGAAAGAAGACACGTGTAAGTAGAAAATGGCTGTATTCAACGAAGTCCCCGGATGTAGAGGTAGGAGCGCGATAGCATAACACTATTGGTGATCCATCATCTACCCACTTATTGATATCTTCCAAAAAACATAACATATTTATTAAGCATGACCTCGCTTTTAGAAACCCATGTTGAGATGGGTTTATCAAGTTATGTTTAACAAGAAAATCCACCATGTGATCTTTAATTAGTCTTTCTAATAATTTACAAATCACCGATGTTAAACTAACTGGTCTATAATTATTTGACTTGTTTCTCGAACCTTTTTTAAATAACGATATAATGTTTGCTTCTTTCCATTCTAAAGGAACCACTCCCTCTTCTAATGACAAATTGAAAACTGTTGCAAGCGGTATGCTAATTTGTTCTACAATTTCTAATAGTAGTTTGGGTGGAATACCATCCACTCCAGGTGATTTATTATCCTTCATAGCCCTAATTTTCTTAGCTACCATTTCTGGGGTTACAATTAACTGTCTTAAATAGTCTGATTCTGCCCCCTTGAACTTAGCCTCTGGTACTGGCAGTGAACTAGTGTCTTCTCTGGTAAACACTGAACTAAAATACTCATTCAGGTCTTCTGCCATTAAGAATCCTTCTGATATTATATTTCCAGCACGACCTTATCCTGAACTTTCAGTTTGCTTCGAACATACCCATAAAAACTCTTGCTGTCATGTTTTATATTACATGTACAAGCTAATTTATGTTAATAGCTTCTCTTTGAATTTGTAATTTAATCTGTAGCTTGGTTTAGTGCTTCTTTATAAATGTTGTAGTCTTCGTCATTTCCAGTACGTCTATATGACTTCCTCATCATTTGTTTATACTTAATTTTTCTAATGGCTTCTTTCGATAAGTATTTCTTTCTGGTCCGTTTCCCTTGTTTTTTGAAGGGAACAAATTTATCTACTATGCACTCTATTTCATTCTTTAAGATATTCCAGCATTCTGTTGCTGTCTTATTCTTCAGTGTTTTATTCCAGTCTATCTTTGCTAAATATTTCCTCATTTCCTTATATGTTCCTTTGTGGAAATTTCTCCTGACCTGCTTTTTATTATTTCTTTCTGATTTTACTTTGATGGTAAAATGTATCTGGTTGTGATCACTACTTCCCAGAGGCTCACATAATTTATCATTGTCAACTAATTCATTATGTGAGGAAAAAACTAAGTCTAACACATTCTCTCCCCTGGTTGGTTCTAGCACATGTTGAGAAAGGAAACTATCTTGTACTAAAACTAAAAACTTGTGGTCCTCACTACCCATACTCTGTAGAGATTTCCATTTTATATGCCCATGGTTAAAATCCCCCATAATAACGCAGTCCCGTTTGCTCACTTCCCTTAAGCGTTTTGTATTTTTTCATTCTCTTCTATGCTTATGTTTGGACTTCGATAAACTAATCCAAACGGTAACGTTGAGTTTCCTGTAACTATGTTACACCAAACAGCTTCTTCGCAATCTGCTTCTTTGTCTAATTTTATTTCATAAGCCTGGATAGATTCTTTAATATATAAAATAACTCCACCTCCCCTTCTTCCTATTCTATCTTTACATTACATATCCTGTCAGTCCCAATTCGGCATCTGATATATGGGTAGTTGCCCATGATTCGGTTATACCTATTATGTGAGTGTCAATATCTTCTACCATAATGTTTAGTTCATTTCTTTTGTTTACTATACTCCTTGCATTTAAACAAACACATTTATACCCAGCTTCAGAACAGTTTTCCAGACTGTTCTTTGCTGAATTATTTTTGCTGTCTTTATCTATGCCTCCAGTTTCAGGCTTCTCTGCGAGTCCCCCTGCGAATTTAGTTTAAATGGATGCAACTTGTCCCACTGTCAACAGATCGCAGCAGATTCTCTGAGAATACTGCTGCCCCCTTTCCATTTAGATGGAGGCCATCTCTCATGTACATATCTTCTCTCCCAACAAAGTACCCCCATAAATATATGAATCCCACGCCCTCTTCTTCACACATCTGCTCAACTAGTGCGTTGATCGCCATCCTCTTACAGTTTATGTATGTTGCCCCCCCCCCCCCCTTCCTCCCATCATTGGCAAAATTCCTGAGAGAACAACCTGTTCCACTCTTGTCTTCTTTAGCTTCCTCACTAGATGTCTGCACTTCTGAACTATCCCAGTTGTTCCCTCCTTGTCTGCATTGTTTGTCCCTACGTGTACTAGTATAGACCCTCCCTTGCCATGTCCCAATATCTTCTTAACCCTTTCGGTCACATGCTCTATCCTAGCCACCGGTAGATATGACGAGTGATGTGTCTCAGTGCTGGGGGTCATTATGTACCACCAGCTGTCATTTTCCTAAAGCAACGAAGCAACCAGAAACTAGAGAACGGTCTGCCTTTCGGATGTAAATATCTGTACCACCCATCCGGATGGATGCAAACACGCCTGTTTGTTGAGTGACTGAAGCATTTCTTCGCAAGTGTGAAGCCATCAAAGGATGGTCTAGTTTTGCTAATCTTAGATGGGCACAAGAGCATTGAAGCAACACATATGTGGAGGGAGACGGGTATTGTGATGCTCACGATCCCACCGCACATGTCGCATAAACTTCAGCTTCTTGACGGAACTTTCATGCTGCCACTAAGCACAAATTTTGGACAATTCCAAAACATGTCGCTTAGAAATCATCCAGGAAAAGTCATCACACTCGACCAGATGGGAGAACTTGTTGGAGCTCCTTTCACACTCTATGGAACATATCGTGGCGATATAATGGACACCGAACATCCAACAGCATCCACATCGTACGTCTCTCCGGAGGAGTATTGTTCCAATCCACCAAATCAACCAACGCACTGTAAAAAAGAAAGGTCCTAAAAAAGGAAAACCTGTGTGATAACCGGAACGCCTCATAAGGAGGAATTGGAAAAGGACGTTCACATCAGAAGAAAAGGAAAAGTTGCAGAAGGTAAACAAAGCTGAGAAACAACAGAAAGAATTGCAAAGACCAAACAAAGTCAACGGTGATAACGCAAAAGCGAAACTCAAAGCTGAACCTAGCCACAAGAAACAAAAGCGGTCAAGAAGGCTGTTTCAGCATGATGACATTGATGATGAGGAGGATGTGTTGTGCTTGTATTGTACCTCGTCTTAATCTCATTCCAAACCGAACGAGAGCTGGTCATGCTGAGTATCTTGCGATCGGTGGGACCACGATGCATGCATGCAGCGGCGTCGATGACTATGATGATGACTATGACGAACATTTGTGTGTAGTCTGTTCAAAACATGTTAAAGTCGACACAAACCAGTTATACGTTCATCTTTATTGAATTATGTAAGGAGAGTGAAGTACGTTTGACTTGCTTTTAGTTACATTAAGAATGCTTATCATTTTAGTTAATGCAATTATACGTTGTTTGCCCTGCAGTTAGTAGGCTTATGATGCATACAGCGGCATCGATGAACGATGAACGACGAACGACGAACGTGCTTTTGTGTGTGATCTGTGCAAACCAGTTTAAAGTTAACAACAACCAGTGACACGTTCATGTTTGTTGAGTTATGTAAGGCCATCTAAGTACATCTAATTTGCTATTAGCTACGTTAAGAATGTTTACCATATTAGCTATCGCAGTTACCATTACAGTTACTGATAATAAAACTTGAATGCAACACGTTTTATGTGTGTATCCGTTGAACAGTAATACTTTATTCACGTGATGTTTAAGAAGTGTTGCTTATGACCAGATCACGATTTCGTTTTCGTTCCGTTTTCGTTCGTTTTCTAACTTGGTTGGGTTGGCTTTTGATGTCATTCAAAGAATGTCCACTTTGCGCCAGAGATGGGGCAAAGTGGACATATTGCAGAGGGTGCTCTTTCAGGTTTGCAGGACCTAAACATATCAATTCGCTGGAACGAAACTGGTTGCATCGATTATACCAGTTTCAGTGGTGATTCTCGTTGTCAAGTATTTAAAAAAATATTTTAAAATATGTACACAATAACAATTATTTTCTTAGGGGGCCGCTTTGCCCAGATCTCCCCTACATGAATGTATGTGTACATACACGCATACATACATATACACAAGTACACACACGCATACACGCACACACGCACAAACGCACACACGCACACACGCACACATGGTAACAAACGCACACACGCACACACGCACACACGCACACACGCACACACGCACACACGCACACACGCACACACGCACACACGCACCCTTCTGCTGATCCTCCACTTCACACAGCATTACTTGTTACCGCGTCACACCACAGCACCTGTTAGACCAAGAGAAGCAAACATGACGAGACATGGTGTGCCGGCGCCTACCTCAGTGGATGAAGAAGACACACTACAGCCAGACACGTCAGGGCGCCAGCGGGCAAATGTCGAGTCATTTCCGGCTGAAGCAGATGACGGACGTGTGTGTGTGCGAATGTGTAAGTCACAATTATGTGTGTCAAACCAGGAGTTCAAACGTGATGGAACAACACCTTCTAGGCTCAAATTATAAATGCAGAATTGTGCATGGCCAAACTCTACATGCACGACATACCAGACTGACAGAGGCAGAGTTCATCAAAACCGTAATGTCATAAGCGTCCGGGACAGAATTATCAGAGACAGAAATGTACGCGGCAGAAAGGTGCGCGGTTAGAATGTTTGATCACATGTTCATGTACTCTTTTACTACTTTTTAATGGGCTAGTCCCGTGAAAGCTTTGTGATGCATGTGTTGTGATGTAGCTGTCTGTGCGCCAAATAATTAATTAAAATCTGGTTAAAACAGTTGGAAACAGGCTAGATTAAACCAATACTGTTATAACTATGTATAGACTATAGTTAAGTTATATCCTTACGTGTTTCTAAGTGTAAATGTAACATACTTACTGGAGTCGTGTAGGCGAATTAGTGCAATGCAAGCATTACTTAAACACCTTCCAACATCGCATAAATGCCTCTGTCGAAGAACGCGCAGGAAGCAAACAAATATAATGACGTCATTGCGCCTGCGCAATTCTTACAATAGTCGTGAGCATGTCAGAGGTTCTGTAGTCGTAGAAATGTAATAAAGAACTGTAACTCTAATTTAAACCAATATTCCAATAAATTAGTAGAGTCGTGTTAAATTACAAATATATTAATTTAAAGTACTCCAAAGGCATTGTTTTCATTTGGTAGTAAGTTTCCATTTCCAAATATATTCCTATCTAATTATAATGGTCTAAAATCAGCGTGCAAGTAAGTGTGCGTGTTAATGTGCGATTTTCGGCGGGAGTGTGTTTATTTAAGAAGTATAGTAAACAAAAGAAATGAATTAAACATTATGGTAGAAGATATTGACCCTCATATAATAGGTATAACCGAATCCTGGACCACCACCGATATATCAGATGCTGAATTGGGACTGACAGGATATGTAATCTTTAGAAAAGATAGAATAGGAAGAAAGGGAGGTGGAGTTATTTTATATATTAAAGAATCTATCCAGGTTTATGAAATAAAATTAGAAAGAGAAGCAGATTGCGAAGAAGCTGTTTGGTGTAACATAGTTACAGGAAACTCAACGTTAACAGTTGGGTTAGTTTATCGAAGTCCAAACTTAAGCATAGAAGAGAATGAAAAAATACAAAACGCTATAAGGGAAGTAAGCAAACGGGACTGTATTATTATGGGGGATTTTAACCACGGGCATATACAATGGAAATCTCTACAGAGTATGGGGAGTGAGGACCACAAGTTTTTAGTTTTAGTTTAAGATAATTTCCTTTCTCAACATGTGCTAGAACCAACCAGGGGTGGGAATGTGTTAGACATAGTTTTGTCCTTACAGAATGAATTGTTGACAATGTCAAGATATGCGAGTCACTGGGGAGTAGCGATCACAACCAAATACATTTTACCATCAAAGTAAAATCAGAAAGGAATAGTAAAAAGCAGTATAGGAGAAATTTCCACAAAGGAAGGTATAAGGACATGAGGAAATATTTAGCAAAGATAGACTGGAATAAGACACTGAAAAATAAGACGGCAACAGAATGCTGGAATATATTAAAGAGTGAAATTAAGTGCATTGTCGATAAATGTGTACCCTTCATAAAACAAGGAAAACGGTCCAAAAAGAAACACTTATCGAAAGAAGCCATTAGAAAAATTAAGTATAAACAAATGATGTGGAAGTCATATAGATGTACTGAAAATGATGAAGACTACAACAGTTATAAAGAAGCACTTAACCAAGCTACAGCTGAAATTAGAAATTCAAAGAGAAGCTATGAACAACAATTAGCTAGTAATATAAAACATGACAGCAAGAATTTTTATGCGTATGTTCGAAGCAAACAGAAAGTTCAAGATAAGGTCGTTCCTCTAGAAGATAGTGCTGAAAATATAATATCAGAGGGATTCTTAATGGCAGAAGACCTGAATGTGTACTTTAGTTCAGTGTTTACCAGGGAAGATATTAGTTCACTGCCAGTACCAGAGACTAAGTTCAAGGGGGCAGATTCAGACTATTTAGGACAATTAATTGTAACCCGGGGAAATGGTAGCTAAGAAAATAAGGGCTATGAAGGATAATAAATCACCTGGAGTGGATGGTATTCCACCCAAACTACTATTGGAAATTGGAGAACAAATTAGCATACCGCTTGCAACAGTTTTCAACTTGTCATTAGAAGAGGGAGTGGTTCCTTTAGAATGGAAAGAAGCAAACATTATACCGTTATTTAAAAAAGGTTCGAGAAACAAGTCAGAGAACTATAGACCAGTGAGTTTAACATCAGTGATTTGTAAATTATTAGAAAGACTAATTAAAGATCACATGGTGGATTTTCTTGTTAAACAAAACTTGATAAACCCATCTCAACATGGTTTTTTAAAAGCGAGGTCATGCTTAACAAATATGTTATGTTTTTGGAAGACATCACTGAGTGGGTAGATGAGTGATCACCAGTAGATATCGTCTACTTAGATTTTCAAAAAGCTTTCGACAAAGTACCACATCAAAGATTCCTGCTTAAACTAACGGCCCATGGCATAGGAAATGGTATAATAAACTGGATAGAACAATGGCTGATTGACAGAAGACAACGTGAAGTAGTTGATGAGGAGGCTTCAAACTGGAAATCGGTATTGAGTGGGGTACCACAGGAATCAGTATTAGGACCTATATTATTCTTAATATATATCAATGATTTGGATGATGAAATAACAAGCAAGGTGTTGAAATTTGCGGATGATACAAAAGTGTTTAGAAGGATCAAAAGTGATGGAGATAGACCACATTTACAAGATGATCTTGACATGTTGATCAAATGGTCTAAAAAGTGGCAAATGCTGCTCAATTTTGGGAAATGTAAATGCCTCCACACAGGATATGGGAACGAAGAGGTAGAATACACAATGGGGGGTACTGTACTAAGTACTACTGTAAAAGAAAAAGACTTAGGGTTAACCATTAGTGCTGATATGAAGGTTTCAGAGCAGTGCGGAATTGCAGCTTCAAAAGGAAATACATTCCTTGGATTAATTAGGCGAAACATAACGTATAAGAAAAAAGAGCTAATAATACCGCTATACAAAACAATAGTTAGGCCTCATTTAGAATATTGTATTCAAGCGTGGAGGCCATATCGCAGGAAGGACATAGATATGCTAGAAAGAGTGCAGAGAAGAGCAACTAAAATGATACCAAAACTGAGGGATCTTAGTTACGAAATACGCCTAAAAAATGCGGTTTAACAACACTAGAGACCAGGAGATTGAGAGGAGATCAGATAGAAGTGTTTAAAATATTGAAGGGTTATGAAAATATTGATAGAAATCTTTTTTCTCAGTTAAGAAAGATAGAAGGACTAGAGGACATGAACTTACATTAGCAAATGAGCAGAGTAGATTGGATATAAGAAAGTTTTCATTTTGACAAAGGATTGTAATTGAATGGAACAGATTACCTGCTGATTGTGTGGGTGCTAGTAGCGTGATTATGTTTAAAAATAAAATCGACACATACCTCAGACGGGCGGGATACACATAGATAAAAGGGTCGGACTCTCGATAAGCCAAACGGCTTCCTTGTCCACCTGCCACCTAGAGTTAATTCTCTAGGTGGCAATCTTGTTAAATCTTGTTAAAGTAAGTCCTAAAAAAGTGGTGTTTTTCAACTTAGACTTTTTGCGAGCGCCCCGATACCAACTCATATTCCAAAATCCAGTCTCAATGTGTGTACTACGTCAGCGCTTCTTGTGTTTCTATGATTTATAAAACAAATATTTCTTATGTATCGTAGTATCCAGTCCCCAGGACTGCTCACATCGCTTTACACTTTACTCCCTTGCAGATCTTTTCAATAGAACACAATTTCCATTGATCTAGTAAGCATTCAGCCACGCTGCAATTAATGCACGAAGACTATTCGACATTATCGTTGAATCAAATTGAATAGAAAAATAGCATTATCTAACTGCCTTGGAGTAACTAGCTGCACCACTTTAGCTACAATGACGGTTTCACACCCATTCACTCACTACCCCGTAACCAGATCGTTGTTGGGGCGCCTCTGATGAATTTCTGACATATCCCCCATCTCTTTAGATTTTCTGCCCTCCTCCGGGAGGTGCCGAAAGTCAAAGCAGTCCACTCCTGGATGTTGTCTTCCCATATCTTCCTATGTCTGCCTCTTTTTCTTCCTCCTGGCACAGGACATTGAAGGTTTATTCCATCATAAAACGAGTATCAAATTAGCACTTTCTGTGGTAAGAAAAATGCTCGAAGCCATGCATGTGAAACAATGTAAATCAATCCTATGTTATCAACAACACCAAATATCCAAATAAAATTGTTAGCATGCTGATTGCGCAAACAATCATTTGCGCGAGTTAATATCGGGACGTTTGCAAATGTCACTATTGTTTGCAGCTGGCTCGTTTCGATAATCGGCGTGGATTCAATCGACTTTGTGCTCCTAGTTGGGACACAGCTCCCGCTTTACCACCGTCTTAACAACTGTCGTACGTGGCAGCCCAAAGAGAAGAAGAAACTGTTACGTTTGCTTCTATTCTTACATTAAACAACGGTATGAAACGCTTTATTGTTGTTCTGCTTCTCATACAATACCGGTTCACATTTCACTCGACCATGCTGTCAGACCAACTCGACACACCATTAACATAATCTACAGTACACAAAATAGCCGGTCGTCTACACTGGGTCTCCGGCTCCATACCGTATATTACGCTACATCCCTTTCCTTTTACAAAAGCGAAAGTCAATAACAACTCTAGTTCTTAAAGACAAACTATCTAGCCAAGTCTCTACCGATAATCAGGCAGCTTTCGGACATGTGTGCTTCTGCGCACAAGCGTCAGGTCCACACGTGGCGATGGTGTGTTTTGCATCAACACAGGTTGTTTTCTCGGCAGTGTGTCATGCATCAGCACAGGATCTTCAATCGGCGTCGTCCTGTCTGCACGAGGCGGTGCTAGAGGCGATATATCGTTCGCTTCTCGTGGCAGAGGAGTCGAACTGTCTTCCAGGGCTCACTCACTGGAAGCGGTGGACACTCGACTACCACACGTAGAGCTCATCGGTTGCGTCTGCACATACGACCTTCAACTAGAACGACGTACGACCGGTTTGAGAGCTTCTTCGTGCATTCGCCAAGCGTCCATCTTGATCTGGCAACTCCATACGTATAGCATCACCCGGTGCTATCGGTTTCAAGTCATGTGCTGGCCTGTTGTAGTGTGCTACTTGAGCGTCCTTGCTAGCTCTGCTGTCGCGAGACACGTTAGCAGCAATCTCTGGTATCAGCATGCTGCGCTGAATAGGGAACCGTGTTCGGAATCGACGACCGAACAACAGCTGTGAGGGAGACGTACTGTAACCCTCACGCACAGTGTTTCTAAAGTTCAGCAACGCCATTTAGACGTCGCAGCCATCTTTCATCGCATTCTTCACGAGGTTCATCACCGTCTCTGTTGCTCGTTCTACCTGCCCGTTGCTCTGGGGGTATATCGGACTGAACACCAACTTTCGCCCAAGGGCTCTTTACACTGTTCTGGTCTGTGTGTGTTGCACACAATACAGTGACTGACGTAATCAGTGATCTCCTGTTTCATCAAAGGCCAGTACACAGCATATTTGGCGAGACGCATACAACCCTGCATACCCTGATGCAAACGGTGTACCGTGGCGATGATGTTCTTGCGTAAACTGTT
>OZ023215.1:40343362-40355862 GCA_963995525.1 Escarpia spicata | reverse complement strand
GGGCACTGTTCCTGAAAACTTAAAAACTGCAAAAGTGATTTCCGTTGTCGCGCTTACATTTATCCGGGCGTTAAATTGTATCCAGGTGATGTTTATATGCATATGTATGGCATAATATTTGGCACCAGTAGATCACGCAGTGATAAATAATATCCAGTAGTTAAATATGTTTCGTTTGATGTCGTAATACGAGCGTTAAAGTTAGAGTACATAATTATAATTTGCTGCTTCAGATTTGTGACCAAGTATAAGAGTATGTCACGTGACGTATGCGTGGAGAGGAAACTGTTTTACGACAGAAATTGTTTTATGTCTGTGGGAAGCAAACATTTTATAATTTATGTATATATATATATATATAGACATATATGTAAATATATATATATATATATATATATATACATATAAACATATATAACGCCCGGATAAATGAAAACGAGACAGTCGTAGCTGGTGCTAAATGCATTCCCCTAGATACGCGCACGCGCAGAAACGTCACCCGGATATTACTTAACGCCCGGATAAATGTAAGCGCGACACCGTCTTCAAATCAGGTAACAATAAACTGTTCAACAAGTATAGACCTATACGTATTCTAACCGCGATTTCTAAAATAACGGAAACAATTGTATGCAATAGACTAATGATGTTCTTAGAAAATATAATATTTTGTATAAACACCGGTATGAGTTCCGTGCAAAACATTCTACTATTCACCCAATACTGTATTTCCTCAATGATATTGCCGATGCAAACGATAAAATAACAATGGCTGTGTTTCTGGACCTATCAAAGGCATTCGATACAATATACCATGATATTATACTGTACCAATTATTTTTATGGAATTCGGGGAATAACTAATAAAGGTTTGCAAGTTATTTATCATATCGAAAACAATATATTGAGATACACAAATGTCAATCGTCTCCATAAACATAATAAGTGGAGTACCTCAAGGACCCATCCTTGGACCAATCTTATTTCTTATTTATATCAATGATATAACTAACTCTACGTCTCTGAATTTATTATCTTTTGCGAATGACACAACTGTATACCAATAATGTTCTCATGTTGATACTTTAATTGACATCATAAACCAAGAATTAATACATTTGTACGACTGGCTTTGTGCCAATAAATTGTCATTAAATATTAAAAAGACAAACTTTTGCATATTTCGTCCACCGAATAGCAAATACCAGGTAAATAAATGTATTAAAATAAGCATTGACATTATTAATCATGTTGGAAAAGATGACAAAGAAGAATCGGTCAAGTTTTTTGGAATACATATTGATAAACATTTAACATGGAAAGAACATATCAACGTAATCAATTCTAAAATATTCAGAGCTTCTTTGCAATTAATAGAATGAAAATTGTTGTGCCCACAATACTTTAAAAACTCTCTATTTTACCTTAATTTAAGTTCACTTAACTTACGGTGTACAAGCATTTGGCATTGGAAATACTATAAGAAAGATATACATTTTACAAAAACGGGCAATACGAATAATTAACAAAAAAGATATAGGAGTCACATCGATCTTGTTTTTAAATCTGAAAATATACTTAAAATCGATGATATTCACAGGTTGCATGTCTCACTATTTATGTATGACTATCACCATAATGCACTGCCTAAATCCTTCACACATTATATACCAAAACAGAATCTAGCCACTAACACCAGAATTACTAGAAAACATAACCTCTTATATACAGAGAAGCCCAGAACACATTTTCCATCTAACATCTTTTATAAAAACTATGGAATAATCTTTATTATAACATTCAAAACATCAAATCCAGACAAACATTCAAATTGTTATTATCCAATCAATATCTAGTCAATTATCTTAGCCACGTGCACTGCCTAAATCCCAGATGTGCGGAGTGCAATGAAATATTTGTTTACTTTTTATATTTATGTTTGGATCCGCACAAATTTCTTATAATTGTTTTCTAACAGTAATTTCCTACAATAATTCGTTTTTTCTCCATCGCATCCCCGTCCGTTGTCATACAGAAGATACCATACACTTGTGATAATCATCGTATACGTATGTATATATATTTTCGAAATTTATGTTTATGGGGTCACAGGAAGACCGCATATAACGTGCCATATTACCACCATGCAACACAACTTTACTCTTTTAAATGGCTGTTTGGTGTTTGTATATTGCTATGTTGTTGTTGTAAAATAAATTTGATTGAAGCCAATTGTTTCGATGATTTAACCAAACTAAGTACTGACTAAACCGATTGCATACATTACTTAATCTATTAATCACCTAACATGTGAACATCGACGAATATGAGTCGTGATGGGCTAAGTCCGCAGGGGAGGGAATTGTCATTCTTATTTCTGACTCCGGACTTTAATAAAGTTCGTTTTGCTTTCAGGTGTTTCCCAGATATTGCTCAGTAAAGGTATAACGTTTTATTAACGTTGCTTCATTTCACTTAGAGTTGGATGTTGCCTTGGCGTGAGCATGTCGAAAAAAATTAAATTTTGCCTAATAACATGACAGGGTGAAGGAAAATTGACATATTGCAATTGATATACTGTAAGAATTGTTTGATCGCGACGTGTCAGTTATGAACACGAAGATGATGCAAACTGCTAATATTACGTCTGGTTGCAGACTGTTTAAACATACTTAGAAGTGCGTAGGCAATATCAATTGTTTAATTAAGTTGTCCGCGTTTCCCAGTTGTCCTTATAAGGGGCATAGATCTTTGTTTCAGTACTCCGATGAGGGCACACGAACAACGCTCTTTACCTCAGGCTGTATGTGAGAATGCCGCTTGGATTGACGTGTACCAGTTGGTTCGGTTCTGGTATGTCGTGAAACGCGCCTGTGATTTCATTTTTGACGTACAAACCAGGCAGCCACAGATCCTCAACGTTAACTGAGTTAAGTACCTCATTGCCTGTCCGATTCGGATTGGCCAGCCGTGGATCCGTCCAGCGTTGACGCAAGAATATATCAATTCCGTAACTCTGACAGCACGAAGTTTATTCTCAACCAATTATGGTTCTCAACGGATCGTTCGGAATGTTATGTACGTAATAATAACGAAATAATTTATATACTTGTAGGTACCTATTACTATGATCTAGTAAATAAAGGTTGTCGGAAGAGTTCAGTTAAGATATTAAAACGCCACTATCACCAGTAATAATAGTAATATATAGTAATAATGTGTGTGTGTGTGTGTGTGTGTGTGTGTGTGTGTGTGTGTGTGTGTGTGTGTGTGCGTGTGTGCGTGTGTGCGTATATGTGTGTGCGTGCGTACGTGTGTGCGTGTGTGTGTGTGTGTGTGTGCGTGCGTGCGTGCGTGCGTGCGTGCGTGCGTGCGTGCGTGCGTGTGTGTGTGTGTGTGTGTGTGTGTGTGTGTGTGTGTGTGTGTGTGTGTGTGTGTGTGTGTGTGTGTGTGTGTGTGTGTGTGTGTGTGTGTGTAAGCGAAAGTAAGTGAAAAAATGTTGAAAATAACGTGAATCAAGGTTTACCATTGTTTTCTGATTCATAGGTCCGAGGTGTATGACATATAAGTTCAACGAAACTTGGCATGGCTTTCCTGAAAATGAACGGTGAACACATATACATGTGAGTAGTTGATGGTAACATAGAAACAGTTTTTATAATTAATTATAGCATTATTTTACCAATACTAATCGGCATTACTGTTGGATATGTTATTAATTAAATAGGACCTAATATTGTAAGATTCCTTTGCTGGAAAGCAACAGCCGCTCGCCAACAGTTAAACAACGAACGCTCTCATGGTTTGCCCACAGTATCCCTCGCAACACAATTTCTTAAACCATCACGCAAGGCACCATAAAGGGCACGTGAAACGGCGATGTCACAAGAAAAAATGGACGGGTAATGTCAAATGACAGGCGCTGCTATGTGTCGCAAACAACAGACCAGGCAGGCACAACACACTATACGACTGCCTCGTTGGAGGAATTAAGTGAGGTGTAGTCAATGTAATGTAAACGTTCCTAATGACGACATACTTTACCTGAAAGGAAGAATGGTCGTGTGGTTTTGTCGTACAAGTTGCTGTGTAGCCGTTCTAACGTTGTCAAGTCACCGTACACCAAGTGGTCAGTTGTCGCTAACTTGATTGCAGAAGCACTACAAAGAATATCGCAAGTACAGCAACCATTTGCAATAATTAACTGATAGCAATAATAGTTGCAATCAAAAATGTCTTTTAGATTGTTTGAGCGTATCTGACGTGCTGTCTTATACTTCGCTGGTACCACCTAGTCTTGGCGCTCGTAGTCAATCGGCATCGTTTATTTCTAATATGACGTAATCCACTTGGTGGGTAAGTTGACCGTCGATTCGGTGCTCCCTGACCAGGCGCCCGGGTGCGTGTGCGCCCTCCGCTCTTGGGTAACTACGCCACCGTGCCCGACATTACCCTAGATGTAATCCGGTGTTGTCCGACGAGCCGAGTTTCGCGTAACATGTAACACAGATGGCAGTAGGAAGCGTGATGTTCTTACCGCATTTGTGAGTTGGTGATCCACGTCTCTAGCATGGCAATGATCGATACTATGAAACTACACTGCATGCGCGTCATTGGCTGCTGAAAATGAATGCCGACTTAGTATAACTTCTACCAAAGCATTTAAATAACCAAGCATAGTCACTCGCGCAGCGCCCTCTGTTATTCATGTGTGAACGTAATGATATTGTATACGCTACCAGTTCAAATACAAAATGGCGGATCGCTGATTGACTCTGCTTGGTAATTTAAATGCTTTGCTTCTACTTCATTATATTATAATAATTTGTTATAGTTATTTCATTACTTGATATTTATGGTATAGACTTATACACTAAATGTCAATTTAATATAAAACAGCTAAGGTGATTTGAACTTTAAATGCAATGCAGTTTATAATAAACATATTTATTATGAATCTATTCAAACTTATACTAACATAACTTTCTTTCATTCACAAAAATGTTCAAATAGTTTAGTTTCGAAATATGTAGGGCTTAGTTATATTACTGTTTAAAATTATGGTTTGTCGTTTAGTTTAAAAAAATTATAACACGATGGTTTAGCACAAAACAAACCATGTAGTTATTTACAACATGCCTATGTATTGTAAACATACTAGATCCAGCAGAAGAATTCGCACATGGCAATCCACACCCGGATCCGTACTTCACATGACTACATTATAACGCTCTCCAACACAAACAAAATTGTAATGCTCTCTGTCATAAATTTAGTCTAAACGTTGCGTATAATACCAGGAACGATGGTAAGACCATAATGCTACGAATTTGGAGACGTTCTAACCAGTCTACTCTGCATTATTATCAATTTATGTAACTAATGTGTTGGTACATATAGTACTAACTGCAACAGGACAAACTGAAGGGGAAATGTCCACAGAGAATAACAATAACAGATAGTATGTCAACATAATGTGGAAGGAGCGCAACATAACTGCTACAAACTACAAACAACAAGGCCAAGATCGCCAACGCCAACGCCTTAGAAGAAAGAACTAATGTATAAATACCTTCAGAGAGCCACATGGGTAAACCTTCTTGTATGAAAGCTGCACTACCTTGACATTAGCAGCGAACGTACGTTGTGTGGAGCCGATCTGATGTCACGCAGACGACCGACGTGGTCGATAACATCTTGTGATGTCCGAATAAGTGCTAGTGTTGTTTCTTGGAAAACAAATATCTGATACGGTGACGCTAGATTGCTTCGCCATGACGTAATCGCTACCGGAACTTACGTAATGACAAAGGTTAACTTCTGTCTGTTTCCGGTGAAACTTATAACAACGAAAGCCTTAATACATGAACAACATCTGGCTTAAAAAATACAGCAACCTAATCAACAAAATACGGTATGGCAGAACCTTGAAAACACGACAATGTCTCATCGCGACGACGTTTGCTTGATTACACTACATCCTTGCGTATATGTGCTTCTTTCTGGTACATCGCTATTTGTGGAGTGCGATGGCGTAGTGACTAGAACGTCCGACCTTCAATCAAGAGATTCGGGGTTCGAATCGTTTAGGCAGAGGATAATGCACTCCATTGCTGCCTTTGTATAGTTACAATGGTCCTACAAAGCAGTGGAATCGTGTGGGTGTTTTGAGAACATGTGCGGAGCAGCTGTATGTAATTTAACGTCATATTTTAAATAGCTCAACCATTTGTCTTGTATTGTCCCTGTGCCAGAAAAGCAGCCAGTGAAAGTTATGAATGATCTGCATCCTGCGGCACTTATCCCTGTGTCATGAAAGAGTTTCACTTATACACCTCCAGGAGCAAATAGCAGATATGGAATGTTTCAGCTTTCATGGATATAGCCCTACAGAAATAACGTAAATGTAGATGATGTCATTTTACATGTTTTAAACTCCCATTTGGAAAAAACATGGCACATGCATTCGCCCGATGTTTTACGATTTTTCGAGTGTTTTAATATCATTCAGCCTCACCTTCTCTAAAAAAATATGTTTACCATGAATGTCTAGGCATTACCATAATATGGATTTTTAGATTCACGTTTGTCAAAATGCAGACAGAATGCAAATTTTGCAGTCACCAGCAACATCCTGAACATAATTTTATATTATCGGATGGCATCTGTACCAAAACAGCTATGGTACAGGGGACTGTTTTGTTGCTATTTTTGTTGTCTCTCTATATGGCAGATTGTCGAAGCTCTCGGGATGACTGTATGATTTACAAGAACGCTTATGATGCGACATATAACTTACGACGACACCTACAATCAACAGGAGATTGGCAGCTTTGTTCAGTGGTATGATCAGAATAGAACTGGAATAGAACGTTGGTAAAACAAAGAAAATGTTGATTGAATTCACAAAGCAATGTGCCTCATTATGTTGCTCATCATACAAATATCTAGGAGCCGTCTTTGATAACATTTAGGCCATGGGCAAAAAACACACATTCGACAACATTGTTTGAGAAAGTTAAGATCGTTTGACATCAGTCCTCAGATCTTACAGATGGCTTTTACTTCTGCATACACCCAGTGAAGACGGACATGGACAACAGAACCACTGAACGTAGTGGACGATTTAGGGTGCATATGTCGACAAGATACGCTGCTATAATAAACAGGTTCTCTCAATCGAGAGTCCGATGCTCTAATTACTGCGCCACCGCGCCACCGCGCCACCGCGCCACCGCGCCACCGCGCCACAATGCGCCACTTTGCTCCACATTTAAGTAAACTGCCGCTTCCAGACATAGGTAAAATGGCTGTGGCTGCCGGCGCGGTGATACAGAAATATAACAAAGTGATCCAATGTTCCTAGAGAGTCATCTACTTATTCAAATATATAACCCAAGTCACAAAGCGCCGATGTAGCCTCTTCGACACCTATCCACGTTTAGGTCCCGGCTTCAAAAGATGACACTATATTGCACCCAGTGAAGGCATGCGGGAATAGACCATATCGGAACCCAACGTCATGACCAGCTCAATAGCTGCCAGGAGTTTGTAACCGCCAGGAGTTTGTAGCCGCCAGGAGTTTGTAGCCATTTGTGGACACTTTACTAGTAATAAAGGAATCGATGGAGGTGTAATTGCTAATCTTCCGGACCAATAGCTAATGTTTTCCCCACATCACCCATTACACCAGAAGATTGAAATGATCCGTACGTTGCAAGACAGATGAAAGCTCTAACCAGATGCGGATATCCACAATGGACCATTTCAATGGTACAGAGAAAGATGAAACAAAAGAAGGATGGCAACATCACGAAGCAGACGGTGAAAAAAGACAAATGGCAAAGGCATGGTGATACTTCATTATGGCCAAGGATTAAGAGAATCAACAAGAAATGGGTGCATTCCACTGCGTTTAAGAACTGAAGTGCCTTATATACATCTGAGAAACAAAACTTACGTTAGTAACCCGCACCAACGAACGCAAAGAAGAGGCTGGGAAAGAATCGACAAGCAGACCCTACACGCGAGTTACAGAAAAAAATCGGGAAAATATATACATAAATCACATATCACATGATCCAATAGAATCACACAGGAGATTGGGAGGGACCCAAATGTAGATAGGGATTCGGACTGCAGAACAAGAGGCATCAAAGAAACAAGCTGGATAAGGAAAACACTAACAGGTGAGGGCCGGAACGACTGTCACATAGCTACAGCCATCTCCCGACGTGGAGAGCAGTGCCGCAATGAACAGAGCTTCGGACTTTCGACCGAGAGAAACCGAGTTCGAATCTTGTGCTGCGGTGTCGAACTTTGGGCAATTTCGTTCACTCTACGTTGCTCCAGTTCACTCAGCTGTATGAATGAGTTCCTGGCTAAAGATACTTTTACAAACTGAGTGCGTAATAATACAATCCAAAACAAAGATACTTTTACAAACTGAGTGCGTAATAATACAATCCAAAACAAAGATACTTTTACAAACTGAGTGCGTAATAATACAATCCAAAACAAAGATAGTTTTACAAACTGGGTGCGTAATAATACAATCCAAAACAAAGATAGTTTTACAAACTGGGTGCGTAATAATACAATCCAAAACAAAGATACTTTTACAAACTGAATGACAAACTGAATTTTACAACATTTGTGATAGACAATAAAAACGCCAAAAGTTACAATTAAGGTTTCAGTTTTGGACAAAACATTATTTTATTTGAGTCATTTCAAATTTGGCATGTAGATAGAAGATGTATTGGATGATATGGAGGCAAAATTTCTTCACACAAGGATTGGTTTCTCAGATTGCATGCTACATTGAATACGGGGTCCAATTTATGAGCATCATCTCCACAATGAAAGGATATTGACATCTTCACCGGTAATTGTATCTGACCAAATCATTTGTCCTGCAGAGCATTATATATGTAGTAAATGACAATACAAATTACGTTGTATGATGTTTAATTTGCTATTCTTCCAAAACGCCTTAAATGTTGAATGTTTCATGAATTTCATTTGATATTACACGTCGTGTAATTATTGCTCTTTATCAAATCCAACTACATACAATTATAGGATTATATTGACGCTATTGTAAATTTAATCAACATCCAATCTAGTATACATAATTGTAGATTGCCTCTTGCTTACATCTATACTTTCAATACTACGTTAGACCACAACGAAGTAGATTGGGTTCTGCGTAACGGAGATGACGGAAATGTCACTGTAATAGAAATATTAGTATTTGCTATTTCCTAGTACAATCGAAATAACAGCAACATTTTTAGAGATTCTACAAATGTTTGAATGTCTCCCGAATCGCTAATGTGTAGCACTTGTGTACAAATACCATGATTACATATTGTCGGCGTAACTCAAAAGTGGTAAGTGTAAATTAAATATAACAACACTGCATTAGGGTAGTTAACTCTCACATTCCATGTTATTACAGTTATGACAACTATTTAAAATCAATAATGTACAGCTGGTTTAGTTAATGGACTGATTATTTGCTAACAGAAGACAAAGCAATTACTCAACGTTACACAGATCATATTAGAAAACTGCATTGTCCCGAGACACAGTCTGCCTGCCCTTCATTATGGCTTCATATATATATATATATGTATATATATATGTATATGTATATATATACAGGTATATACATATATATGTATATATATATATATATATATATATACATATATATATATATGTGTGTGTGTGTGTGTGTGTGTGTGTGTGTGTGTGTGTGTGTGTGTGTGTGTGTGTGTGTGTGTGTGTGTGTGTGTGTGTGTGTGTGTGTGTGTGTGTGTGTGTGTGTGTGTGTGTGTGTGTGTGTGTGTGTGTGTGTGTGTGTATATACATATGTGTGTTTGTGTGTGTGTGTGTGTGTGTGTGTGTGTGTGTGTGTGTGTGTGTGTGTGTGTGTGTGTGTGTGTGTGTGTGTGTGTGTGTGTGTGTGTGTGTGTGTGTGTGTGTGTGTGTGTGTGTGTGTGTGTGTGTGTGTGTGTGTGTGTGTGTGTGTGTGTGTGTGTGTGTGTGTGTGTGTGTGTGTGTTGTGTGTCTGCCTGTCTGTTGACATATGTTTATATATGTGTATATATATATATATATATATATATATATATATATATACATATACCAACATATAAGACATGGCGGTTTCTCTGTATGAGGGTAGGTGAGTCGGCGAAATTGTACACACATCAGGTACCCGGGAAGTTATTCTATGTGGTGATGAGCAGGATAAAATAGTCGGTGCTGAGGAAGACGCTTTTTCACGGGGACCGAATATTTGTAGTGTACTTTTTCGCGTGTTTACTGTAGAACGTGCATTTGTTAACGCAAGCTCATTTTCCATAGAAGCCATGTTAATTGACTCAACTTTCAGACGTTGGTCAATCTCTAACATAGTTGGTACACAACGTGACATGATAAACGCTGTTTTCTTTTACATCGACCATTTGTCTGATCAACTCGAAATAATGCAATGAACTATCGTCGAAAATATTGCATTTATTTACGTATCTACTGCACAGAGAAGATCCACGGGTATTCAGTTCGGCTGTAGCAAAAGTATCACGGCGCCAGCAAAACCTAATCTCCCCTTGCATAGCCGCTGATGACTCCGACAGTCTCGCCGCCAAAAGTCGAACGCTCTGATCGAGTCTAACTGAGATAATAGCACCAATATATTAGGTTGAATACAGCGAAAGAGATAGGGAAGACGATCTTGGACACGTTGTCGATGAGTGGGTCTCGTTGTTTGCGTGATAAGTTAAAACACTTAGTGACACACGGGGCTGGTCGTCGCGTAGGAATGGACGAACGTAATGTTGACGGTGATCTGTATGACGTCCCACGCAACGCGCGAGATCCACGTATGCTGTCGCGAGTAAAATTCGACAGCCTACGCATCGCCGCGCCAGACTTCGAGAGTACAGACCGACGCTCCGTCGATTGTGTCTTCGACGACATCACATCGGTGAAGGCTATTTCCGGTTCAGTGTCCCCAGACGCCGGACAAGGCTGCGGATGAGGATCGTGCGCACGGTAAGCTGACTTGTCCGAATATAAGCTACAGGTGCAGCTGCCGCTGGGGCAACTGACGATGCTGGGTTCGGACGCCGAATAGTCCTCTTTGAATTTCACCTTGGTGGGCAGTTTAGGCTCGGCTAGATCAACGGGCGAAGACCTCGAGTGATGCGGGGCGACAATCTGCAACTACAACGCACCCGACGCGTAGAAGGATGAAAGCTACCTGGATGACGTTGCGCATAGAATTAGGTGTGACTATTGGGGTTGTTTTACTAATGCGAGGGTATTGGTATTGGACACTGTCATAACTATTAATATAATATCGTGAGAGTAACATGGAATAGAGAATATAGAGAACAAGAATTATCAATCTCTCGTGTAGCGCACACACATACACATGCACAAACACACGCACACGTCCACATGCACACACACTAACAAACAAACACACGTACGCACGCGTGCACGCGTAACACAAAACACACGTAACATTGTGAACAACAGTCTAACGTCCTGGACGAACGCTAAGGCAAGTGTGTGTGTGTGTGTGTGTGTGCGTGCGTGCGTGCGTGCGTGCGTGCGTGCGTGCGTGCGTGTGGGTGTAGGTTTACGGTAACCTATAATCCTCCCAATATTTGCCTGTACAACCGTACTTTTAAAACATGTTCTGACTTTATCAACGGGCAACACAAAAACTAAGTTTGATTTTTGAATACAAATGTTATGACACAATATATTATGAGCTAACCGTACCTGATATGTTTTATGCAATAACCCTCACGTTGTTGAACACACAGATAACTCAATAATTACCTCATGCGTCGCGATTAGTTCCCACCGCTTGATCTCCTCAGCGAGTTGGACAAGATGCAACTCGCGTTGAAGGACGCTCATTAAACAGAACTCGACAAGGGCGGCGAATGCGAACAAAAGACACGTCGACAGCCATACATCCGCTGCCTGCATTAATGTTAACACAAATATACGTCACGTCGACAGCCACACGTCCGCTGTCTGCATTAGCGTTAACACACACGCACGTCACGTCGACAGCCACACGTCCGCTGTCTGCATTAGCGTTAACACACACGCACGTCACGTCGACAGCCACACGTCCGCTGCTTGCAATAATGTCAACACAAACACACGTCACGTCGACAGCCACTCGTCGGCTGCCTGCATTAAAGTCAACAAAAACACATGTCACGTCGACAGCCACACGTCCGCCGCCTGCATTAATGTCAACAAGCACACGTCATGTTGACAGCCACACGTCCATTACATGTATTAATGTCAATACAAACACACGTGAAATCGACAGTCATATAGTGTCGACGTATCACGTCGACAGCCATACGTCCGTTTCCTTTGATGTCAACACAAGCTCCCGTTACGTCGACGTTCCATTAGCTGCGTTAATGTCAACACTTCACACATGCATGCAAATA
>OZ023215.1:40310862-40340862 GCA_963995525.1 Escarpia spicata | reverse complement strand
GGGGTCAAATAAGTATTGGTCATAACACCGACACTAGTCACCCGCTAAAGCAGCGATCCGCAAACAGTGGCAGGCATAGCTGCACATGGCTATATTTTTCAACTCTTTCAGGTCTATAGGGAAACGGTTCAAACTCTTTCAGGTCTATAGGGAAACGGTCCAAAAAGAAACAGTATTATTAGCTCTTTTTCCTTATACGTTATGTTTCGTCTAATTAATCCAAGGATTTGATTTCCCTTAGAAGCGGCAATACCGCATTGCTCTGAAACCTTCATATCTGCACCAATGGTTAAACCTAAGTTCTTTTCTTTTACAGTAGTACTTAGTACAGTACCCCCATTGTATAGTCTACCTCTTCGTTCCCATGTCCTGTGTGGAGGCATTTACATTTCCCAAAATTGAACAGCATTTGCCACTTTTCAGACCATTTGATCAACTTGTCAAGATCATCTTGTAAATGTTGGCTATCTCCATCACTTTTAACCCTTCTAAACACTTTTATATCATCCGCAAATTTCAACACCTTGCTTGTTATTTCATCATCAAAATCGTTGATATATATTAAGAATAACATAGGTCCTAATACTGATCCCTGTGGTACCCCACTCAATACCGATTTCCAGTTTGAAACCTCCCCATCAACTACTACACGTTGTCTTCTGTCAATCAGTCATTTTTCTATCCAGTTTATTATACCATTTCCTATGCCATGGGCCTTTAGTTTAAGCAGTAATCTTTGATGTGGTACTTTGTCGAAAGCTTTTTGAAAGTAGACGATATATACTGGTGATCCCTCATCTACCCACTTAATCATGTCTTCCAAAAAACATAACATATTTGTTAAGCATGACCTCGCTTTAAAAAAAACCATGTTGAGATGGGTTTATCAAGTTGTATTAACAAGAAAATCCACCATGTGATCTTTAATTAGTCTTTCTAATAATTTACAAATCACTGATGTTAAACTCACTGGTCTATAGTTCTCTGACTTGTTTCTCGAACCTTTTTTAAATAACGGTATAATGTTTGCCTCTTTCCATTCTAAAGGAACCACTCCCTCTTCTAATGACAAATTGAAAACTGTTGCAAGCGGTACGTTAATTTGTTCTACCATTTCCAATAGTAGTTTGGGCGGAATCCCATCCACTCCAGGTGATTTATCCTTCATAGCCCTTATTTTCTTAGCTACCATTTCCGGGGTTACAATTAATTGTCCTAAATAGTCTGAATCTGCCCCCTTGAACTTAGCCCCTGGTACTGGCAGTGAACTAATATCTTCTCTGGTAAACACAGAACTAAAGTACTCATCCAGGTCTTCTGCCAATAAGAATCCCTCTGATATTATATTATATTTCCAGCACTATCTTCTAGAGGACCGACCTTATCTTGAACTTTCTGTTTGCTTCGAACATACGCATACAAACTCTTGCTGTCATGTTTTATATTACTAGCTAATTGTTGTTCATAGCTTCTCTTTGAATTTCTAATTTCAGCTGGTTAAGTCCTTCTTTATAACTGTTTTAGTCTTCATCATTTCCAGTACATCTATATGACTTCCACATCATTTGTTTATACTTAATTTGTGTAATGGCTTCTTTCGATAAGTGTTTATTTTTGGGCCGTTTCCCTTGTTTTTTTAAGGGTACAAATTTATCGACTATGCAATTAATTTCACTCTTTAATATATTCCAGCATTCTGTTGCTGTCTTTTTTTCAGTGTGTTATTCCAGTCTATCTTTGCTAAATATTTCCTCATGTCCTTATACCTTCCTTTGTGGAAAGTTCTCCTATACTGCTTTTTACTATTCCTTTCTGATTTTACTTTAATGGTAAAATGTATCTGGTTGTGATCACTACTCCCCAATGGCTCACATATATTGACATTGTCAACTAATTCATTCTGTACGGACAAAACTATGTCTAACACATTCTCACCCCTGGTTGGTTCTAGCACATGTTGAGAAAGGAAAGTATCTTATACTAAAACTAAAAACTTGTGGTCCTCACTCCCCATGCTCTGTAGAGATTTCCATTGTATATGCCCATGGTTAAAATCCCCCATAATAATACAGTCCCGTTTGCTTACTTCCCTTATAGCGTTTTGTATTTTTTCATTTTCTTCCATGCTCATGTTTGGACTTCGATAAACTAACCCAACTGTTAACGTTAAGTTTCCTGTAACTAGGTTACACCAAACAGCTTCTTCGCAATCTGCTTCTCTTTCTAATTTTATTTCATCAGCCTGGATAGATTCTTTAATATATAAAATAACCCCACCTCCCTTTCTTTCTATTCTATCTTTCCTAAACATTAGTCCTAATTCGGCATCTGATATATCGGTGGTGGTCCAGGATTCGGTTATACCTATTATGTGAGGGTCAATATCTTCTACCATAATGTTTAGTTCATTTCTTTTGTTGACTGTACTCCTTGCATTTAAACAAATACATTTATATCCAGCTTCAGAAGGGTTTTCCGGACTTTTCTTTGCTTTATTTGTGCTGTCTTTATCTATGCCTTCAGTTTCAGGCTTCTCTGTGAGTCCCCCCTGCGAATCTAGTTTAAATATATGCAACCTGTCCCACTGTCAACAGATCGCAGCAAGTTCTCTGAGAAAACTGCTGCCCCTTTCTACTAAGATGGAGGCCATCTCTCATGTCCATATCTTCTCTCCCAACAAAGTATCCCCATCAATCTGTGAATCCCACCCCCTCTTCTTCACACATCTGCTCAACTAGTGCGTTGATCTCCATCCTCTTGCAGTTTATATACGTTGCCCCCTTTCCTCCCATTACTGGCAAAATTCCTGACAGAACAATCTGTTCGACTCTTGTCTTCTTTAGCTTCCTCACTAACTGTCTATACTTCTGTACTATCCCAGTTGTTCCCTCCTTGTCTGCATTATTTGTTCCTACATGTACCAGTATACAGCCTGTAGACCCTCCCTTGCCATATTCCAATACCTTCTCTACCCTGTCAGTCACATGTTCAATCCTAGCCCCCGGTAGACAAACAACGACGTCCTTCCCCTCGCTCAGTGTCTTGTCCGTCTGTTTCACAATGGAGTCGCCCATAAACACCCTGTCTTTCCTTGTTGCCCCCTCAATCACTGCCTTAGAATAGCTCCTTCTTCGGTTTGCATCTGTCTGGTTGTTGTCTTTCCCCCTGTCGTCTTCTCTCCTGTCACATTCTCTTCCGATCCGATCTTTCCTGTCGCTTTTTCTCTTGTCACCTTTCCTCCTGTCAGCGTCCCTTTTATCGACTTCTCTTCTATCACATTTGCTCTCACTTTCTTTCGTCCCTTCATCTTTCCTCCCATCTCATTATCTTCTCTCTTCTCCCGCCGCATCTTCCCTCCCTACTTCTCTACGGTCACTTTCTCCCCTGTCACCTTCATGCTTGTCACGTTTTCTGTCATCGATTTTCCAATTTCTTCCCCTCCAATCACATTCCCTCCTCTCAATCTCCTTTCCTCAGTTTTCTTGCCACTGCTATTCTCCTTCAGTCTTGCAGTATTCTCACCTCTCTCCCTGTCATCTCTCTCCATTCGACCTGTCTCCTTGCTAATTCCCATCTCCATTCTCTTCACAATATCTGTCAACCTAACTATCTCCTTCTGCAGACACTCCACCTTCCAAAACCCAATGCACTGAAAGGTGAATCCTTCCTCCATGGTTTCTGCCCATGACTTCCCACAGCCGGACAACACAAAATATACTCAGCTGTGGCAGTGATCGCACACCAAGTGTCGCTTTGCCTTGACTTTCCGCTTGCAAGGCGCCATATCCCTATCAGAATTTATTTAATAATTTAACTAACTTAGTCTTTATAAAGACTGTTTCCTGTGTACTACAGCACACTTTATATTACAGATTTCAATTACACAGTTAACTATTTATCCTATCACGAACTCTAACATTAATGGTAATGACCTACTTTAAATACTGTCAGTTACGTTAGGGTGCTTTATTTATTGGACGTTGTTACGTAGCCGAGCATCGGAACCGTGCGCGTCTCGGCGATAAAGGTCCGAGCACTCAACGCGCATGTGCCTATCGTGGCCACTTTCCGGTGCTGGGACGCGGAGCGGCAAGAACCGATGCACGGCTACGCAACCACTTTGTTGTTATATAGCCGAGCATCGGGACCGTGCGTGTCGGCGATAAAGGTTCGAGCACTCACTCAAAGCATCGGAATCGCGTTTGTCATGGATGAAGATCCGAGCATCGGAACCGTGGTCATCCGTGTTATAGGTCATTTCCCGACCGACTACACGTCAGTATTCCTTTTGCTCAGTTCAACTTTCAATTTTGTCATTGCTCATCGTATTACTAGTACTAACTTGACCTTTAGTTTAACTGCTAACTTGCTACTACTAGTATTACCGTATACTATACTTAACTTTCCGTACTATAAATCTGCCTTTCTATAATAATGGGAAAATATAATAATATAAAGAGTCAATTATACTAGACGTGCTCAATTCTATCCAATTACATGCAAAAATATAACATGACAACCAAACAATACACATTGACAGGAACTAACATAACTATTGTAACATAGCTGTGGGCCATAGTAACTACAAATAAAAAATAATATCATATATATATATATATAAATTATATATGCAAATATAATAAATTACTTTGGAATACGTTATGTGCTCTACCAATAATGATGTAATGATGTAATGATGTAATGATGTAATGATGTAATGTATAATGACTTATGAAAACAGTAGAGTAGAAGTAACATAACATGTTATTGAAATAATGCATAGAATAGAATAAGACTAACATAAGTTTATTAGCAACTCAACTGAGTTGGATTCACAGTATACAATAAAATACAACTAATACATTGAAACGTCATACAGTATGAATACACTTAAATGTCATACAGTATAAATACCATCCCTTTGCCCTTCATTCGTTATTGGCAGTTGTGTAATCCCCGTGGTATAAAGGCATACATGAAAAGTAAGGTATATACATGATAAGTAAGGTATAAATGCAGTATGATAGGAGATAGTATCGAAGTTCGGGCTTAGCCTTGCCCGCGCAGCCGTGATATCGTTCCATCGACGCAGCCAACGTCTTACAGTCGCGTCTGTACAATTGCACGGCTGTTGCATTTTTGATTTCCTTAATCCGATTACACATGCACTTCTTCAAAACTATCCAAAATATCTCCTATTTTTAGCCCAAATAAAACAACACCACGCTCGATCGCCATATTTGAGGGAGACAGAGAGCGGAAGCCAGTGCGCACGCGTGACGATTGGCGCATGCGCATTGAGTGCTCAGACCTGTATCTCTGTAGGGGACACGGTTCCGATGCTCGGCTACATAACCACTTCGTTATTTATTTAGGTTACGCCGCCCGACTATCGCCCTTGCTTAATTTTAACAACAATGCTACCTTATCCAAATATCTAGCAAGTACTGGCTTACACAGATATTATCTTATGTAAGTAGTTTGATGGTTGTTACTTTATCTCCTATATATTCTACCACATAATCAGGTTTGTTAAATCTTGTTTACAACTTATCGAAGGCTAAGTTACCTTATTATCACTCACCATACTAAGGTGTTCTAAAATACTTTAACTAACTAACTTTAAGCACAACTGCTACTCAACATATGTTTACTGCAACTTTATGAATGATATTAAGGCAAGAATAATACTTATCAATCAGTAATTCCACTTGTTTATCGACTTTTCTGCACCACCAATTTCTACGATCTATCTCCGCCAAATATAGCCTCGAACCAAAACCGAGGGATCTTAGTTACGAAATACGCCTTAAAAATGCGGCTTAACAACACTAGAGACCAGGAGATTGAGAGGAGATCAGATAGAAGTGTTTAAAGTAATAAATGGTTATGAAAATATTGATATAAATATTTTTTCTCAGTTAAGAAAGATAGAAGGACCAGAGGACTTGAAGTTACATTAGCAAAGGAGCAGTGTAGATTAGATATAAGAAAGTTCTCATTTTCATAAAGCACTGTAAATGAATGGAACAGATTATCTGCTGATTGTGTGGGTTCTAGTAGCGTGAATATGTTTAAAAATAAAATCGACACATATCTCAGAAGGGTTGGATACACATAGATAAAAGGGTCGGACTTTCGATAAGCCAAAGGGCTTCATTGTCCACCTGCCACCTAGAGTTAATTATCTGCGTGACAATCTTGTTAAATCTTTTAAAATCTTATATGCCCAAAAAGAAGAGTTTGCTTCCAACTAATATTCTAAAATGCGCGTTACATTTCTGTTCGCCCTACGAACTGTTCGCCGGAATTGACAGTGTACCCCACGCCCACCCTACCGTACCGTGATCTTTACAAGATAAATTCTTATATTGACTGCTCAAAGCGCTTGACACTTTACTCTTTGGCAGACCTGTTCAATCGACACCATCTCGACTTATCTTGGAAGCATCCAGCTACGCTGCACTTAATGAGCAAAAACTATTCATACACAAATATTTGAACTGAAGCAACGTAGAGTGAACGAACTTGCCCAAGGTTCGACACCACAGCTTAGGGTTCGAACCCGGGTTCTCTCGGTCGAGAATCCGAAGCTCTAGCCACTGCACCACTGCACGGGAAGCTGCGTAGGGTTTAGTTATGCAGCCTTTTTATGTTGGTATAAATTTCCTCATAATCATTCACAATTAATTAAAAGCAAGAACATTAATGTCTGTAAAATCTGACTACTCACAGCTTTCAAGTCGCAAAATACAACTTTGAGTGTCTAGTGGATATCTATGCAGGTCCATCATGCATAAGAGCGATAATGCCAACCTGTAAATAAAGAAGACATTGCTATAACGCTAAAGTAAATATGTACGTCAGCGGGCTAAAGGGGGTCAGAGGGATCCCGACACTCACCTCCAGGCCCTGGGAGGCATCCTCGCTAGCCAGGGATGGTAGTTGACTACATTACCACTGCCCTTCGTTCCACGCAATTCACGAAAGTTCGCCGAATCAGCTGCACACTGCACCCATTTTACTGTTATATTCCCGTGAGTTGAGGAACCAACTGTATTAGCTGACTGGCATTAATCACCCATTACCACATTTCATAGGGGAATAACTTGCCAGCTTTTGAGGCAATGATCAACTATGATCAATGTCAATGTCAGTCTTCAGGACTGGACAACTGGTGTCACCGCAGCAGCTAGTCAGTACCGGATTTTGGAAAGCATGTGGATGTCGCCTGGACAGTGGTTAACCAGTTATCCTATCACAATAGTTCTTACACCACGAACTTTATAGTTCTACATCGGCCTACCTAATACAACACGGACTTTATAGTTCTTACACCGGCCTGCCTAATACAACACGGACTTTATAGTTCTTACACCGGCCTACCTAATACAACACGGACTTTATAGTTCTTACACCGGCCTACCTATTACAACACGGACTTTATAGTTCTTACACCGGCCTACCTAATACAACACGGATTTTATAGTTCTTACACCGGCCTACCTAATACAACACGGACTTTATAGTTCTTACACCGACCTACGTAATACAACACGGACTTTATAGATCTTACACCGGCCTACCTAATACAACACGGACTTTATAGTTCTTACATCGGCCTACCTATTACAACACAAACTTTAGAGTTCTTACACCGGCCTACCTAATACAACACGGACTTTATAGTTCTTACACCGGCCTACCTATTACACCACGAACTTTATAGTTCTTACACCGGCCTACATATTACAACACGGACTTTATAGTTCTTACATCGGCCTACCTATTACAACACGGACTTTATAGTTCTTACACCGGCCTACCTAATACAACACGGACTTTATAGTTCTTACATCGGCCTACCCATTACAACACAGACTTTATAGTTCTTACACCGGCCTAACTATTACAACACGAACTTTATAGTTATTACACCGTCCTACCTGTTACAACACGAACATTAAAGTTCTTACACCGGCTTACCTATTACAACACGAACTTTAGAGTTCTTACACCGGCCTACCTATTACAACACGAACTTTATAGTTCTTACACCGGCCTACCTAATACAACACGGATTTCATAGTTCTTACACCGGCCTACCTGTTACAACAGCACAACACAAACGTTTTAATGTAAAACGAAAATCTGCATTGAATAGTGTTTTCCATAATATATGTCTGCAGATGCAACATATACCCAAAACGTCATGTTATATATTTATTGTAGTTTCAGAGAGAGGCTCCTGTGTGGTATTTGTGCGAAATCTATTCTTGGTGGGTTTCAAGTTTTAAATAAAACGTTCTTGTTCTTCTTCTTGTTCTTGAAAGCGAACGCTCACTACTGCGGTCGGTGACCACCAACACTAGGTCGATACAAAGAGCTATTTTGTCCTTAGGAAATTATCATGCTTACCACGTATCGACAAACACATGAACTGTTCTCTGCCTATGCCATAATTTTTCATCTTTGGACATACTTGGGAATTCAGCTCAATACCAAACCATTGATCCAGATCGTTATTGTGCAAGTAAATCAGTGTAATACATTTGTAAAATGTTGGTTACCTTCGAGTACATAGGGCCTACGTCATTAGCCATTAGTTGTCACGCGACCACGTATAGGCACAACAGGTTTTGTCACCTGCATTTATTCAACTCCAAAGCCACTGAGTCATGATCCAATAAACGTTTTGTGGACCCTCGTGTATTTGTGTATTATTTTGTGGTGGCCCCTGAGCAACTGCTCAGTCTGTGCTGCCCTAAATAAGACACTGAGCAGCCAGAGAAGTCAAGCATGCCACCACTTCCTTCTAAGACGTTCATGAGCTTTCTAAGTGTCATTAAATATAGTTGTTGTGCAGTAACATTACATGGGTATACCAAATGTGTTGAATATCACTGGACCTTAAGACATGAATCATGGTCTCAATTATACGCCTATATTTAAACATTTCGTTGATGGAGATTTTGTGTTTTAAATTATGTGGTTATTTATTTATAGTGCACTATATTGATAGAGCACATCAATAGGCTACGAGATAACCCGTGTGGGCATCGCGTATCACTACCTGTCGACCCTACGAAAGAGAAACGATCTAGAGGAAGAACGGCGTGACCGGTGGAGAGGCGAACAAGATGAATACTGGAAGGGCACCATCTGGTAGAGGATAGCGCAAGACATGCTGAGGCCTTCGCCCAACCACGGGACACTACGGCTGCACTATGATGATGATGATGATGACGATGATGATTTAGATAGGGGTAACTTTTTGAAATAGTTTTGTTCGCGAAACAACGACGTGGCCATACCGCTGACTAAAGGTGATCCTGCCGTTCGGAAGGATGTGTAGAAGTTGGTTGGGCACGGTGAACTCGTGGAAGCTCGACTTCATCTCGTTGATGAAGATTAGGTCGGGAACCCACATGTCTTCCTTCAGCGCGTAATGTATTGGGCGCGGGCCTTTTCCCTTCCTGGCTGGATCTGTCAGGCGCGGATCCACCCATCGTTGGCGCAGGAAAATGTCCATTTCGTACTCCTGTACAAAACAGCCATTTGCATGTTAACACCCGTTTATACGAACGATTTCTGGACCGACCAACACAGGAAACAAAAATTTTGTATTCCTGCACAAAAACAGCCATTTGCATGCTAACGCCCGTTTATATGAACGATTTTGTGTTCCGACTGGTCGGGCCACACACATAACAACGCGCAGCTACATTTGTGTGCGTTTACATAAGCGACCGCGAGTGCAACTTATTGACTCGAGCCAATTTCGACTTGATCTCTGATGAAAGGTCGCAACAAGTACAGCATACGTGAGTCGCTGCTTGCGTTCTGCTTCAAATCGTCGGCCGCTTTTTCGATCAGATGAAAACCAGGAACAACTCCCCTAACACAATCGTAGCCACAACTTGGTTTTTGGTAATCGATCGCGCGAGCGTGTATTCGATGATTAATTGCCAGTTTGTTCGACAACCAAGCAGACAATCGCTCATGTTAAAGGACTTTTACTTGTTTTCCATCTTCAAACATAACAGATACAGGCACGCATGCACTCGCACTCGAACACGCGCACACACACACGCACTCACACCAATTTGGTGTAACTGCACGGGCTGCGAGTAAGGAAATAATTCAGGTTCGAGGTACTGGTCTGTATTTATTATAAATCTAAGTATGATTTGGATAACACTGCATTTTTCAACTGCTGATTCGAAGAACATAACCAATGACTGTTATAGTTATACGATCACTTACATTTCTACAGTTAGCTATTCCACCATATTATAGAACCGTTGTCACGGGGTACGTTTTGTGATTACAGTTTATGAGCGCAGTGATTGGCAACAGAAACTAGACGGTTGATCGATCCATCCATTCATCGATCGATCGATCGATCAATTGACTGATTGGTTGGTTGATTGATTGATTGATTGACTGATTGGTTGATTGATTGATTGATTGATCGATTGATTGATTGATTGATTGATCGATCGATCGATTGATTGATTGATTGATTGATTGATTGATTGATTGATTGATTGATTGATTGATTGATTGATTGATTGATTGATTGATTGATTGATTGACTGACTGATTGATTGACTGATTGATAATGTTTCACTCACCAGTTTCCGTTGATCAACCGGGCCCAGTCGTACGACGTATATCTCGACATAAACAGCGGTTGGTTTATCTGAAGCCGTAAGCGGTTGGCTTAGACACATACAACCGTGTATTTATCAGAGGTACCAGAAGAATTATAGGTTTCAAAAGAAATGCCAAACGTGAACCGGAATAGGACGTTAAGAAAACTCCCCATTCAATCAATGTTAGAATTTTCAATTTAAATTCAAATCGCTCTTCTAATGTTAAAAATATGTTAATATTCTCACAGTTGAACCTCGTGACCTCGTGCTTGAACTAAAGCATGGCTAAATACGTGGGTTATTAAGATGTTACAATAAACAAAGGCGTCAGAACGGGGGAGCTTGTGGATAAGCCCGTAATATTTTATGGATTTTGTAGATATGTTTGGTAGGCATCATCCCTGGATCCCCCAAGCAACGTAATGATTAATTTGTCACAGTAAATTAGTTTTGTATGATTGTTCCGATGGGTCAAGGGCATGGATTGGTTCACGGTACACACGACAGGGTTTAATGATTAGTCGCGCATGTGTAAAGCACCTAAGTACGAGGCAATCGACCCTTCGCGATACGTCCATTGGCTAACAATCACTGTCGTATTTGATCATCACAGTTTCACGTGTATAAAGACGTCGATGACGTCATCTGTTCCTTACCCGTCAGGTAAAACGGCCGTATACTTCTGTCGTAATAGTAGCTTCGTAAGCGGTGCTCTGTCGACATGTTCATGAAGATCAAATGATCCCCCAACTTCTCGTGTTCCCACGTGCACCCTCTGTGTACACATAGTGCATCATCAGCATCATTATCATCATCATCATAATCATAAAGGTAAGTTCTTATATACGCGCAGGCTCCAGTCATCACGAAGCTCTTTACACTTTACTCCCAGGCAGACCTGATCAATCGAACACCATCGCGACTTATCTGGGAAGTATTCAGCCATGCTGCAAGTAAAGCGCGAAAACTATTCGTACACAAATATCCACCACTGTCTATAGCCAGGTACTCATTCATACAGCTGAGTGAACTGAAGCAATGTAGAGTATACGATATTGCCCAACGTTCAACACCGCCGCGCAGGATTCGAACCCGGGTTCTTTCAGTCAAGATCTTACCGCTGCGCTACTGTGCTCCACATCATCATCATCATCGTCGTCGTAATCATCAACATAGTAATCATCATCATCATTAATAACAACAACATCACTAACAACAACACCTACTACTACTACTACCACTACTACTACTACTACTAATAATAATAATAATAATTGTACTACTACTACTGCAGCTGCTGCTGCTGCTGCTGCTGCTGCTGCTGCTGCTGCTGCTGCTGTTTAATAAATGAGTGCGTACCGTCACGTTAGTTAAAATATTCGAAAGAACTTACTTCGCTAGTTATATCGGATAACTTAGGCAAGTAATAAATAATAATGTGCTACGGTAGCATATAGCCGGGTCATTGTTGCAGTAGTTTTCGCGAAATTGTGTCAAACATAATGTAAGAGTTTAACCGATAATTTCGCAATCAACTAAATATACAAACTGCACAAACGTGCTAGCATTGTCTTCTGCGAAATAAGTCCGAAAGAACCCAAGTAAAACGTCAAACTAAGGAAATACTTGTATTTTCCCCGTATCCAGGAAAAGAAACAATACAAAATTCGGAGATAATGCATAACAGTGATCACCAGAAAGTGCCAACTACTTGTAATCGAAGCGATACTCTTACTTTATCCCTTCCTTGCAGGTGCTGCATTGCCCTCGGTCGTACTGTAAGACGGCCGTCGCGATCAACACCACGGTACGAAGCATCCGCAGCAGCGATAAGTTGGCGCGCGTTGCACGCCAACGCAACGTCACAACACCGTAAAGGGTAGCTCAGGTTAGCTTCCGTTGACAGGAGGCACAAAGAGAAAACAGACTTCTTGTAGTAATCAATCTACTAAAATCGTGTTTTCGAAACATGAAAGTTATTTCTTGAATTGTAATATTCCGAGTGACAGGGATGGTGAACGAAACAATATGAGTATTATGGTAGTATTTGACACGTTTGTTATATGCGAATTGTGAACATACGCTCGAAGCTATACAATCAAGAACCAGTCAGCGCCAGAATTATGACAGTGGAGGCCCTTGGACAGTGGATGACCGGTCATCGTAGCATAACAGTTCTCCCTCCTCCCTACCAACTGCAACGTGGACTTATCAGCACTGAAGCACAGTCGGTTCCACCTAGGTGTGCAACTAGATTTGTGTACTTTTGTGTTGATTGTCAAGTAAACACATCATTATTATTTGTGAGTCTGTTCCGCTACCTGCAATTAACCAGGGGCAGTAGTTATCATCCGGAAGTTCGTCGAATCATTTGTACTTCGCCCAATTATGCGCTTAGGAGTGTGGGAACCACCCAACGTCTGAGGTAGTTGCGGTTAGAGTCGCCTGCCTCCACAATATGTTACAATTTTAACACTGTTTTGGATACATTACACGCAATGTGGAGGGCAGTGTGCCTTCGACGTATTTATACTAGTATTAAGATTGTTATATACAAAATGAAGATCAAGTAGCCTCGGTTATAAAGACTCAGCTTTCAAAATGTAACGCCACCAACGAAGAGCACTATAAGGTTGCATTACATTAGTTGACGAAATTACGAAGTAACTCGACCAAATGTATGCTCTGGATTGCTTCTGATGATCTTCACCAATATGACAAAAAAGGTTTTCAATTGGTACACTGCTAGAATAAAATCCCAAAATGTATTTGCAAGTGACGGTCAATGAAAGAACAATAGAAAGATTGACATACGCGGGCAGTCGGTGAACGTCGACTGGACGTACAAACACACCGAAGAAAGTAAGTACATGATTGTATAAGAGGACAGTTTGGATGATCCTTCACATACCGAGCAACTGCAATTATGTCAACATTTCATTCATCTACAGCGATCCGTTACAGAAACCTCCGTTAGATGATTTTCCACTGTATCGTGTTTTGCATTATACACTGATGGGCTTATATTAGTTTAATGTCGCGGGCTTCATGTCTACAGGAAGATCACGAACAATCTGACATAGTTTTCATCCAGTAGTCATATTTCATTTATGTTCCACATGTTATGCTGTCGATGAAAACATTGTGTTTTGCAAAAGGGAAATTAACAGAGAAGCAATCTGGTGAACAGCGTGAACACTATAAAATGATAATATCTTGATGAAATGCAGACGAGTACCTCGTCTGTGCTACGTAGTTGTGCAGACCTTCATCACACGGCTGTCCTTATTGGCTTCTGTCGTTTTTTTCAACGCACGCGTAGACTTCATTACAGGTTAGACCTGCACAAATGCACGTTCTACGTCTCGTTGCTACGGTATTACGTCAGAATGCAGCGAGTAATATCGTCCACAGTCTCTGGTTTCATTTATTATGTTCTAGACAGCCCATTCTTGTGCTAATGTATGACTGTTTGTGATCTGTGCAACGTATATTCAAACAAAGCTCAACGTCAAACCATAAATTCATAATTTGGAAAAAACGTAGTCAATGTTTTATGTGTTTCAATTTCGGCCGGCACAGATCACCGAAAACCAACGTGACGTAAAACGAGTTACGTATTCTCAACAGATCCGCAGAAATTATAAGGTACCCGTGCTCAAAGAAACATACATAATCAAACTTCTCAGCAGAATCATAATACATTAATTCGTATCTTATATTCCCATACGATCTACCTTACACCAATAATCAAACAAGTGTTTGTAGCATTATTGATAAAATAATATCACATAGATGTTTTTGCGTCTAAATTGTCAGGAATTTGAGCTCAATAAACCAAATCGTAAAATTAAAAACAATAGTTAAGTAGACTTCCCTTTTATATGAGCTTTCATATAAATAAAACCCATCCTGATGCCACCACGCCGCCTGGTGGATTATTTGGAACGAGTGGGTCAAGAGCATCTTGGGCCGCTGCTTAACACAGGCAAGTGCTGTTCTAAGATCTTAGATTTTGGCATATTTACCGCATATAATGACAGTTAGCATCACTGCAAGATGATGAGTAAATAGTAAATATATTGTACCCGAATTTTATGTAATTTTGTTGGTTTGCAGGCGTAACATTTACTCAAAGTTTGCTACTAATTTCGCTTGCTGGTTAACAAAATCACAGCACGATTGCCCGATGCCGAGAGAATGTTAGCTTTGTTATGCATTGACGTGGCACATAAACAGGCAAAATAATTATTACCAATGCAGTTGAGTTGAAAGTATTAGACTGTGCGATTATGACCAACAACATGAGGAGGTTAGCGTTGCATTCTGAGATAAAGTACCATGTTTAACTCTTTTTAATAAAAATGTATTCACAACATTAACAATATTTACTTATTTGATTACATGTACTACCGTATATGTCACTTTGGCAGTTGATATGTTATTCGATGAATTTTGCCTTTGCCGGCCAGCGGAGTAATAACGTATGACACGCGGTTAAACGTTTTCATCTTTTGTGCCCTGTTAACTTAAAATTGCATATCAAATAAAGTGTATACGGAGTTGAGGAGAGCGATAATATATAGAGTTCGGAGCCTGTTGTTTCACAGGAAATTTGTATTTAAAAGATGAACGATCTGATGATGCAACTTTAACGACTGAACTCATATAACTAATTATGGTTACGCAGCAGCTTATTCTGCAACTTGGAACAACTATGCGGCTTAATTAATTATACAGTAGATCCAGAACAGGCCAATAAATGTCAGCTTACTGCAACCTATTACGTAATAAGCCAGGTGCGATTGTTAAAATGTAACAAAGACGCATTAGTCTTATATGGTGACTTCAACATAGATTTGTTTAAATGCGATAGTCGTTGTGGTACGGAACAATTTATTAATTTGATGTGTAATCTTGGTTTCTACCCTTTAATTAGAAGACCAAGTAGAATTACTTCTACCTCTGCAACCTTAATAGACAATATCCTTACTTCAGAACTCGAATGCAAGATTGACAGTGGACTGTCAGTAAATGATATTAGCGATCATCTTCCTATATTTGCTTTCTGCAAAGGTAATAAAAAAATAATGTTGGTTTTTTCTTCAAACAAATGTGTACGTCACATTAGTCATGAAAACATCAATGCGTTGGAAACTGACTTAACCAAACATTCATGGAGTACTGTTGTAAGTAATGACGATGTTAATCTAGCATATGACTATTTTCTACAGACGTCTACAAAATTGTACAATAGAGACTGTCAACTAAAAGTATCCAGCCTAAAGTAGCTAAGTTGAATTTGAAAAACGCATAGTTTACAAAAGGACTGAAGAGTGCATGTATAAAGAAAAACTAATTATTTAACACATTTGTATCATGTAGATCAATTAATTCCGAAATCAGGTATAAAACATATAAAAATAAATTAACTAGTATTCCAAAATCTGCTAAAAAAAACAGTGTTTAACAGTCTTCTTGAAGAGACAAGAAATGCTATTGCTGGTACCTGAAAATATTTTAAAATGTAATGGGAACCACTTCCCCAACCATTAGTAATAGTGTAACTGCTAGTAATAAAAAATATATTGCAGATATGTTCAACAATTCTTTTACTAACATTGGCCAGAAATTACCAAAGGATATAACCGTACCTGCAAATGTTTCAAGTTATGACTATTTAAACAATAGAAATAAACATAATTTATGTTTAACTCCAGTTACTGAAGAGGAAGTAATCGGAGTTGTAAAAATATGGGACGGTAAAACATTAACTGGTTATGAAGATATAAAAAAGGAATTTCTTGGTATCCACGGAGTGGCATGTAAGTGGTTAAACAATTATCTAGAAAACAGAAGACAATTTGTGTCAACTGACAAACGTAAGTCTGCTGTACGCAATATATCACGTGGTGTGCCGCAAGGTTCGATTTTAGGCCCCAAGCTATTTATAGTGTACGTTAATGATATGAGCAACATATCTAAGTTTGTAAAATATATCCTCTTTGCAAATGATACGAACGTGTTTTTGTGCCGATAGCGATATCAAAAGAGTTACAGTGTGTAACCTACTGGACAAAATGTCTACTTGGTTTGCAGTAAATAGCTTAACATTAAACATTTCTAAAACAAATTAAATGCTATTTGGAAATCGTATGTTTAATAGTGATGTCGTTATAAGTATAAGGAATATTAATATTGAAAGAGAACGAGTTGTAAAATGTTTAAGGTGTTTGTTGATGACTTATTTAATTGGAATGTTTAAATTAAATACGTAAAATCAAAGCTTTCCAAAAGTACAGCTATAGTGTATAGATGCAGTCATCTGCTTAACAGAAATAGTATGTACATTGTTTTTGTCTTATTTAACATACTTTGTAGAAATATGGTGTAATACATACCCGACAAATATTAATGGTATTTTTGTCTTACTACAAAAGAGAGTTATCCGCATTGTGTATGGTGCCAAGTGTTTGGATGACACGAATGTACTTTTTCAACAATTACATGTCTTAAACTGTCTAGACATTATAGAACTGAAAACGTTATTATTTATGTACAAAGCCTACTACTGCTGTTTACCACCAAACATTCAACGTATATTTGTTAGGCGGGAAACGTCGTACTCGTTGGAGCTAATCATGATTTAGAACGGCTCCGCTTTCATTCCACAATGAGATTGATGCATCTCTGTGCTTACAGAGTGCGGTTGTGGAATTCTCTGAGTAATGACATAACAAACATTAATAATATAATTACATTTAAATCTAAATACATAAAAAGTATATTTCACAAATGTGTCACTGTGGAAATGTAACTGTTAACGTATTGAATCATGCTATCTAATATATGATAAATACATTGAGAGGGTGCACAATATGTATTAATTATAGGGTGTGAAAAAGAAAAAAGGACAAGTGTGGGAAACCTAACCTTTTACATTAAGTCTTTTTTTTGTATCATGTTGCCAATGTTTAAATAAAGGAATCATTCATCCACTCATAGACTGGGCATTGCCAGCAGAGACTGGGGTGGCAGGAGAACGAGAGTGTTGGCTGGCAGAGCCTGAGACAAAGTGGCAACGCTGTAGCCAGGATGTTGTATTAGAAAACTGAATAAAATCGAGTAGAGTGGCCCACGCAAGTGTCGTGTTGTGCCTCGATTAAGAACAAAGCAGAGGTTTTCGTTACACATGCAAACATTCATACATCGTTACTTGCGTGTAACGTGTAACGTGAATACGGGTTAACTGCCTTCCTCCGTGTATCAAATGAAACGAATTGGTTCCGCCTGAATGAACAAGTTGCCTACTAGCAGCAAAGACGTATGCAGTGAGATATGTAGTTCCAAAACCATCCGTTACCCGCAAAACATTAATGTGTAGGCTAGAAACAACAAGTGTGAGAATAAAGGTTTTTATTAGTCGACGCGGATATATACTAATTACACATCGCATACACATATCAACTAATAATGATAAACATAAAAAACCATTAGAGAACGTAAAAATGTTTCGACGCTTCGGGGAATGTGTCCCCAAAACGCACCTGCGTATTACATAGGCGGATCCGGTGGTCCTGGGTGGCACGTACCCCTTGACCTTTGGAATTTGGCGTGCCCGTAGGCGTCTTTGCGATTCACTTAAGAAAAGCTAATAGGCGCTTTTAAGCCACGCCCAGCGCTCTCGTCCTTGGTCGCTAGGGCAAGAAGCGTTTGACACATGTGTCACGCGCGTTTCATTTTGTTTTTCGAGGGGAGACGTTGTCGCGCTTACATTTATCCGGGCGTTAAATTTTATCCGGGTGATGCTTATATGCATATGTAAGGCATACTATTTGGCACCAGTAGATCACGCAGTGATAAATAATATCCAGTAGTTAAATATGTTTTGTTTGTTGTAATACGAGCGTTATAGCTAGGGTACATAATTATAATTTGCTGTTTCAGATTTGTGTAGAACAGTATGTCACGTGACGTGTGCGTGGAGAGGAAACTGTTTTACGACAGAAATTGTTTATGTCTGTGGGAAGCAAACATTTTATAATTCATGTATATATATATATATGTGTGTGTATGTATGCATATATATATATATATAAACATACATAACGCCCGGATAAATGAATACGCGACAGTCGTAGCTGGTGCTAAATGCATTCCCCTAGATACGCACACGCGGAGAAACGTCACCCGGATATTATTTAACGCCCGGATAAATGTAAGCGCGACAACGTCATGGCTTGTTATATGTTAGCAAGGGGCTATACGTACACAGACTAATTTTACGAACAGTTGCCACTCCGCCGTCGGGTCATGATATCGGATCGGAAAACGGGGGGGGAGTGTTAACAAATGTTCCCAACTTCGTTCACAATTGATTAAGGTGTGGGGGGCACGTAACGGGGGCACATCCAATAGGTCTAGGGAGTACGCTACTGTACCGCAGGCATAGCGCGGCCAAATTCCAAAGATCTAGGGGGCATAAGGGGTATTGGGTCCTGGGACAAGTTGGGATTGTGAGGCCATTTTTTATACATTTGTAAACTCACATTTTTTAAACTTAGAACTTATTTAATTTTGTGTGAGTTCCACAGAAAGTTTCTATAACGGTGTGATATAACTATTTTGGTTATGAATTATAATAACAGTGTGGATACGTTTCAGTATCCGAAGATAAATCTTCCAGAAAGCGAGCTGTAACTGTACGAATTGAAACACGACAACGTGGTCAACGCACTACTATGCTGTTTTAGCTTCAGTAAAGGAATACGTCATCACCTTTTTATTTTCTTCATAAGATCACAGGCAACGGTTTCGTGAACTAGAAGTCCTGATCAGGGGCCCAGATTTTCGCAAAGACGACGAAGATGCGGGGTGACGACAAGACTGAGGCACTGGATCACGGAACGCGTGAATGCGATAAAATACAGAAGCTCACTATTAAGGTCATCCTCGGGACTGGCCAAAAGTGAACTGAATAGCGAAGTGACCTTATTAGTGAGACTATATTTGCTATATTTTACTGTTACGGAAATTTGGGACTGTCCTAGCGTGATCTTACTTATAAGGTGCCCGTATTACAGAGGTGACCGTAAAGCGTTCCACTGTAAGTCCCATAGCTATGAGCGTTTTGGCAATGCGATATTCCAGTGGGTGTTGAGACATATGTTATTTGCAGCGCCCCGGTAGTACTACTCCCAAATGTTTGTGTATTACACACACACACACACACACACACACACACACACACACACACACACACACACACACACACACACACACACACACACACACACACACACACACACATATAATTTATATATATATATATATATATTTCCCGGCATATTTTTATTTTTATTTAAAAGGTCCTTAATCAGTTGGTTTGCCCATCGCCAATCCGGTCTTTTACGTTTATGTATGTAATGAGTGAATACTTTAACTAGTGTGCGCAGTCTGTTTAATAAAAAATGTGTACTTATTTTTAATCGTCAAAAAAGATTGCCGTCGTTACATCTGGTTAGCGAACAACCACAACAAAAGACGTCTTGGAAGTCATATTATGTTTGCGATATGCATACCGTATTCACCGACCCAATCATCAAATGATATCAAAACTGAGGGATCTTAGTTACGAAACACGCCTACAAAATGTGGTTTAACAACACTAGAGACCAGTAGATTGAGAGGAGATCAGATAGAAGTGTTTACAATATGGAATGGTTATGAAAATATTGACAGAAAGATTTTTTTCGCAGTTAAGAAAGGTAGAAGGACCAGAGGACATGAAGTTACATTAGTAAAGGAGCAGTGTAGATTAGATATAAGAATGTTCTCATTCTCACAAAAGACTCTAAATGAATGGAACAGATTATCTCCTGATTGTGTTGGTGCTAGTAGCATGAATAGTCTGAAATTGAAATTGACACGTACCTTAAAATGGCGGAATACACATAAATAAATAAAATATTGGACTGTCGATAAGCCAAAAGGCTTCCATTGTCCACTTGCATCTATAGTTAAATTTCTGGATGGCAGTCTTGTTAAATCTTGTTAAATCATGAGATCCGCCGGTCAAGGTCTATTGACAATAGACACCTTTAATTAATTAAATTAAGCGCCGATACTGTAATATTACGTACAAACAATGTATATAAGTAATGTAGAATGTGTATTCAAACATCTGTGTACGATGTACATCGTGACCGTGTGCCATGTGTTCCGCCTGACCTCTGGTCGCACTCACCAACACTACGTGTACTTATTTAGGACCAAGAAGGTGGCGCCACTGCTTAGCTAGATTACCACAGATACCGTTGTCGATTTTCATTGATCCGGGCGTTATGTATGTTTATATATATATATATATATATATATATATATATATATATATATATATATATATATATATACGTCACGTGACTTACTCTTACACTTGGTCACAAATCTGAAACAGCGAATTATAATTATGTACTCTAACTATAACGCACGTATTACAACAATAAACGAAACATAGTTAACTACTGGATATTATGTATCACTATGTGATCTACTGGTGCCAAATATTATGCCTTACATATGCACACAAACATCACCCGGATAAAATTTCACGCCCGGATAAATGTAAGCGCGACACCGTACGCGTGTCTGCGATTCACTTACGAAAAACGAAGGCGCTTTTAAGCCACGCCCAGCGCGCTCGTGATTGGTCGCAAGGGCAAGGAGCTTTTGACACATGTGTCACGCGCGTTTCATTTTGTTTATCGCGGGGAGATATTTGTTTTGACTATACGCCATGTACAAATTTAAATAATTTAAGGTCAAGGAGACTCCCATTAAGACATAACATGTCGCTAACATGGGAGCCCACTTTTAATAAAATAAATAAAATAATAATAATAAATATTAATATTAATCATCTAAATCAATGTTAATAAATACATAACAAAATAATACATATTTACATAACATATTTATGTGTTACAACTTTGCCAATTATGGATAGTGCAATTGGATTTATAGTTCATAATTAAGTAGTTTTTAATTGTGATAAAACCAGGTAAACTATGTGTGTAAATGTTATCATTGCTAATGCTTGGAGTACTGTTAAGTGTTTCTATTGTGTTGTGTTTGTGTATATATATAATTTGCATATATTCATAATTGCATCTGGGAATAAATAGGTTATTTATTCCTCATGTGTAGTGTTGATGCCTACATAATGTTGTATTTCAAAAATTGTGTAAATAACGGATGTGACAGAAATAGTCCAGTAGAACGTCTTTGACTAATTTTTAATAAAATTTAGGTTGCTGCTGTTTATAAATATCATCCAATTATGAATTTGAGTTTCTTAAAAGGCCGGGTGTGTCTGTTCATTACATTTACTCACAGAAATTATTCCTATCACTTTTATAAATTAACAACTCTGTGCCATAATAGAATACCATAACTAATATGAGGAAGAATGAGGGATGTGTACATTATAGATAATACGTTTTGTTGTAAATAATGTTTAAGCTTATTCAACACTGGAATTGTTTTATCCATTTTTTTAGCTATTCTATTTGTATGATTCTGCCAGTTTAAATTATTATTTAATGTAATACATGAAATACTGAAATTAAAATCACTGACACAATCAACTGTTTCCCCGTCTATTTCCAACGAGGGGATTTCAATTGTCTTTAGAGGCATTTGAAATATCATGAATTTAGTTTTATTGACATTCAATGAATGATTTTTAAAAAGTGTAATTCTGGAAGAGGGACCTTAATTCATTTGAACAAACCACAATTAACTTGGATATTATTTGGATACTGGATATTATTTGACGTATTCAAGTGGCAATTGTCACTGGTCTGCTGTCAACAGTTACAAGTAGTGAACTGCTTTGATGATCATTCTGCACACCGTATATTATAGTCATTGATCCAACCAATATGTTTCATTGTCCGACCAGTGCCAGTTAGTCAGAAGGGGATTGTTTAATGTATAACTAACCATGTCTACGCATCACTATGTGTATCGGTCGATCGATTAATGTAGTACAATCGACACGTATAGCTCAACTGACAAACCTGACAAGTGGGTAGTGTGTTCACTGGGTAATCATTGTCCCAGCATGACTTGGGGGTGATAGAATGGCGTTGCTTTGTAGGATGCATTCAATGGGATAGACCTTATGTGTACTGCGTGCGTACAGGGTGAGGGGTACACCTTGTGTGTACTGCGTGCATACAGAAGGAGGGGTAAACCTGATGCGTACTGCGTGCGTATGGGTGAGGGGGTAAACCTTATGTGTGTTGCGTGCAAATAGGGGGTGGAATATGTTTTATTGTACTGCGTGCATACAGAAGGAGGGGTAAACCTGGTGCGTACTGCATGCGTATGGGAGAGGGGGTAAACCTTAAGTGTACTGCGTGCGTATGGAGGAGGGGGTAAACTTTGTGTGCACTGCGTGCGTACTCGGGGAAGGGGTAACTTTATGTGTATTGCGTGCGTACAGGGGTATTGGGTAAACCGTGTGTGTACTGCGAGCGTATACGAGGAGAGGTAAACCTTATGTGTACTGCGTACATATAGGGGTGGGGTAAATATTATGTGTACTGCATGCATAGAGGGGGAACATGTATACCCTATGTGTACTGCGTGGGCACAGGGGGAAGGGTAGGCCATGTGTTTATTCTGTACGTACATGCCATGTTACTTAGGTGTTTGACATAGGCTCTAGCCTGCGTGAAATCAGATTCAGGCGATATGTGAAGGAGAATATGTATACAAGGCCTACCAACTGAGATGGACTGGTCACTCTGCCAGCATCTGAAGAGCCAACATGGCCTCTGTAAATATCTGGTAATATAACTTCAGTTTGGTAACTATAGTTAACTGTGTAAATGTAATGTAACGTAAGTGCAAAGATACGTAGTGGAAATAGCATTTGCGATGTTAATATTGTTTAATATATAATAGTGGATAATAATAAAACACAAGTTTTTAAAGAAACCTATATTTATTATTATTATGACGATGCATTTCATTTATAACCCATTACCTGTACAGAAAATATACATGTAAAATGACATAAAAAGGAGCACTATATTGAAACTGTACAAGTGCTCTTCTCTTATGCGTTTTATGCGTCCATATCGCAAATACACCATAGTTGGCAGCACATTAGAAACATAAACATCACAGAATGTATTGTGACCGGCACAATAATAAGCTGGATAATCAGCAAACGAATGCATTCACAATATAATTATCTCAACAGGTATGCCAACATAATAACTAAAGCCAAGGAACTACCGAAGGGGGCTTCCGTTTGCTTAGCACCTTCGTTCCTTGTTTTCCTGTTTGCGCAGGCGGAGCTCAGCGCAATCCGCGTGGTGATTGGCTCGGCGTAGCAGCCAATCGCGAGTAGTCCGTTAGTTTATAGACAGCATCGGTCGACGTATAAACAAATGTTCAACGGTAATAACAATACACACGACTCACCCGTGCGTTTCCCTTAATGGTGCTTATATTGTTAGACCTGGGGCCGAATAATAGTTTATATACAGACACCGTTGCTCCATCAGTGTAGCTAAGCAGAATTGAAATCAGCTAACTAATGTTAGTTTTGGAAATCGTGGAAAACGACATTATACTTATGATAACTAGATGGACGTATAGAAAATTGTTACAAAACCGCATTCATTGTTCATTTGAATTAACATTGGAAATATAAATTAATTACAAAAACGATACTTACTAATAAAAAATACTTATATTTAACGTTTAGCTAGTTACACGATGGTATAAACATAGTTACACATAAGATACAGACCAGAATTGAGGTTTGGTGGAAACTGCTATAGACACAATGATGAAGTGACACATTAATGCTCATTATGAAACTAGGGATCAGGCAGGCAGACTGGTTTTGCCCTTTTCAATTTACAAACACCAGTAGTTAAGACGAACTGAATATAAACCTGAAGCAATAACTAACTGAAAACAGCAAACGTAGCACCGGTTTGTGGGTGAAAGAAGATCGGCGTTGATATGAAATAATGTCGTAAATCAGTAACCATACGAGACGTGTGGTGTACCGAAGATGACCTCATTTACTTCTCCTTCGTCGTCGTCGACTTCTTCTTCTTCTTCTTCATAAGGTGTCGTGTTGACATCATGCTCAACGCCATACGAGAACTCGCACTTTCCTTCCGTTGTTACACGCACGCTGCTTTTTAGAATTTCCACAAATTTGTGTGGTATCAAACGATTTTTTTTCCCCTTTACGTATTTCATGATATCAACGATGTTCTTAGGATCAAGCGACATCAAGAACACCTTGTCGTTGCCCGTTTTCTTGTAAACCGTAACTTTCACCATGCCGCTGATCTCAGAAGCAACACTGAAAATTGAAATAAAAAGTTGTGACATACGTTGTCCGGAAGAATATAAACAAAATAACAGCCATTAAACGACAATTTGCCAACCAACAATCCACGAGTGGAATGTGTCAACTTACTAAAAATGTGCATGTGCCAGTAATGTTTAAATACAAGTTTCTGTTTTCGTAACACGAACTTAACAAGAGTTAACAACGTTTGATAACATTGACACCAAAAGTATTTAAAAAAACGAGATGGCAAAGGACAAAGAAAACCTTCGGCTTATCGGATGTCCAAAATAGTGTAATACGCTGGGCTGGGGGCTGGGGGCTGGGGGCTGGGGGCTGGGGGCTGGGGGCTGGGGGCTGGGGGCTGGGGGCTGGGGGCTGGGGGCTGGGGGCTGGGGGCTGGGGGCTGGGGGCTGGGGGCTGGGGGCTGGGGGCTGTGGGGCTGGGAGCTGTGGGGGCTGGGGGGTTGTGGGGCTGGGGGGCTGGGGGGCTGGGGGCTGGGGGCTGGGGGCTGGGGGCTGGGGGCTGGGGGCTGGGGGCTGGGGGCTGGGGGCTGGGGGCTGGGGGCTGGACGTGTGATTGTGTGTGCCTCTTTGTGCCCATGTGCGTCTGTGTGCGCGCCTGCGCGCCTGGGCATCTGGCATAACTAAAGTATTTGATACCATAACATATAACCCACCTGAAAGTAGACGAGTAGTTGTTGACATTGACAGTTTGCTTGACCGTTCTCTTCTCACCCGGCGGCACCGTCACCTTCGTGACTACCTTCCATGTTTGCTCTTTCTTGATCGTCTCTCTGTCGATCTTCGTGATGTTCATGGTCTCGTCGAACACCGTGTTGACCTTTTCGTTGGGCAGACACAACGTCAGTCTCGTCTGTTCTTTCATTGTGAAGGTCTTGGAGAGAGTGACCGAGGTCGTTGCTGTGTACTTTCCTTCCACGATAACTTCGTTATCCTGAACGTTCTCCGTGTCATTTCCAATTGACGACTTCGATCTGCGTACTACTGTACGGTCCTTCGAAACATGATATGTCGGCGTATCTGTCTTGATTCGCACCATGTTCCAGTTAATGTCGTATACAGTATTTGATTTCGTACTCAATCGTTTGGGAATAACGTCTCTCACCCATATCTTGACGATCTCGTCGAAGTCAACCACGTTGCTGTCCACCATACCCTACACATACGACGACATGTGACGTAAAAGCTTGGATCTCCTTAACATTGCACAACGCCACGCCATTATAATATATATTAATAGTAATAACAGTTGCCAGATACCCCACTGCTGTGTTGACGGTCGAAAGCGTGATAACTTGGACAGAGTAATGTAATATTAATAGAGTATGAAAGGGGACTAGTCTATACAATTATTTCAAATGTTCGATTTAAAGTCTAGACTTCGTTTAAATAGTACTATCCCTACAAATATGGCCATTTTAGTATAAAATGTCTATAGTAATGATAATTATTCATATAACTACATGCTCCTATAAATTATTATAATTTAATAATTATAAATTAAATAATTATGTATATATATAGATATATTGTTTAGTAAATAACAAAGTATTCTACGTACCTGTTGGCCCGGGCTCGTTGAAGCTGAACTGCCCATTTGTTTTCTCTCTTTTTCAAACCTGCGAACACAGTAAAATATAATTGAATTAGAAACACGAATGAGGTCACCGGGTGGGTACTCCGAACGAAAGGCACTAAAAGAAAGGATACCATTGAACGAACTTTCCACTTCTGATGTCTACTTTTAAAGTTACAAGAATTTAAAGAGGGCACCCATCAAACATTATTGCAGGAGAAAAGTACTCGTAGTGTCTGGAATCATCATAGTTCATGTCAAAATAACATTTTGCTGCGGTATTAATATTAGAACAAAATGCATGTCAAGATTCTCACCTTTTATGGGGTAAATCAGTTGTTCGGAACGTAAAATGTAATGCGCGTGTAAAACGTAACTTAACAATCGTAATATAAAAGAAAGGATCCGATTGAACTCACTTTCCACTATATATATATATATATATATATATATATATATATATATATATATATATATATATATATATATATATACAATGTTAATCTACGACTTCAGGAGTTGGAAGTATTACCTATATTTTTTTCTCAAAACACCACATACATCGAATCCTTTCCAATATATATATATATATATATACATATATATATATAAAATAGAGATGATACGTCTATCTCCTGTGGTTATTGATTAATCTCTGAAAGCTTGACGTCCGAGGTGAATGTCGTCTATGAGGAAAGCGTAAACATTCCCGCATTTATACGCAAGCTCGATTATAGTTAGATAAAGCGGCGATTGCAACATCATCGAGATCGTTGGGGAAGTCTGCCTGATCAAGCTCCACCCACGCGATTATTATTATTGTTATTATTAAGTATATAGAACCCATATTACTTATGTTTTCACAATTTAGTTATTGTCTGCCGCCTCCCAGACGTCATTCACCAGGTGGCGCCACTGATTATTGACAACGTGCATCAGTTGGCACTGAACCATTCGTCCCACTTGGTGTTCTCGTCCTGTGATTCCCCGAAGTAGCTCAACTTGAAAGACCAGTTAATAATACTAATGATAACATGTGGTGGTTGTGTCGTTTTCACTTGTGTTGTTATCACCATAGGCGGATCCAGACCTTTGTAAATGTGCACCCGTCCAGGTTACAATAAGCAAGTTGTGCCGGGTGGCGCGAAAAATATTCAACAGCACACCCTCACCCTGTCTTCCGATGTCACAGTCGAGCCAGGCGAACTAGCGAAGAAGCTGAAGAAGAGCTGAAGATACGGCGGCGTGGCGGCGAAAACAATTTGAATCGCACCCAACCCCCACCCCCACCCCGCCCACCCCCGTCTTCCAATGTCACTAGTCGATCCGAGAAAGCGGAGAAGCTGTAGTTACGGCGGCCCCCTACTAGACGACCCTCTCTGGATCCGCCCCTGATCACAATTGGGTAAATAAAAACCAACATTGTTCACTACACAAGAATAACGACGTTATGGTTATAATTACCTTCATATATTTCAGTATAATAAAAAGGTGCGTCCTTATGCTGCGCATTATCCAGTCATTAAAGCGGGTTACCTTTCACCCCATGGTAGACGTATTTATTTGAACACCATCTCGACTTCTATGTGATGCATTCTGTGAACCTACAAGTATTAGCTGCGCGAAGACTGCCCATGTTCATGTCTTACCTCAGTGTACAGCCAGTTAAGTATTTCAGTGAACTGAGGCAACGTGGCGTTAACGAAATTGTTCTAGTCTCCAAACCTAAGCAAGAGAAGATGAGGTTCTCTCGAGTGAGAAGTCTGATTTTCTAATCATTTCGTCACCGCGCCCTAGGATGTTGTAAACAGATGTAATACACAGCTGTCTTCTCTAGGCTGTTTTGACAAGACGATATATGCCAGGAGGCACCAAGCCTAACGTAATCAACCCACCTGCTTGTAGAAAGCGTCTTTGTTCGACCCTTGTGTGTCAAATTTTTTGAAGTGTTGTGGTGAAATCCAACTTATATACTTGGTTATACCAGTTGTATAAATACACAATACAGGTATTTCCCAGCATCACTGGAAATTGTATTTGCATAACCATAACCACGTCTGGCAGAAGTTTCGAGACGAGAGCCTTACGTCACGTCGAGCGAGACGTGTCGCCTGCACTACGGCTGCGGCCAGGCCATGAAGGGGAATTTACGCTGTGTACATTACATGCGCGTGACACGATGTATCGGCCGATTGACTAATGTACAACAAAATGACACGTATACAAAATGTGATATGATTCATCAATCTGGTTTCTGGGTGGACAGGGTCCTAGCATGCCTACACACAGAGGATCAGGCAACAGTTTGAACGACATTTTGTTATATATATGTACATGTGTGTGTGTGTGTGTGTGTGTGTGTGTGTGTGTGTGTGTGTGTGTGTGTGTGTGTGTGTGTGTGTGTGTGTGTGTGTGTGTGTGTGTGTGTGTGTGTGTGTGTGTGTGTGTGTGGCGGCCTAGGAAAACCAGTCACATTGACAACAAATGGAAAGCAACACTATTTCCAATTCCAATACAGTTTACTGTATTCAAAGTAACAAGAATTTAATGAGGGCCCCTGTAAGCAAAAATTTGTTCAGGAGAAAAAATTAATTAGTTTTAAAGTCGAGTCTCACTATTACCATATACCATACAGTGAAGCAAATGTAGCTGTGTTTGGTAGCTTTATCTTACAGAAATAACTATTAAATTCTGATGTCTACTTTTAAAGTTACAAGAATTTAAAGAGGGCACCCGTCAAACATTATTGCAGGAGAAAAGTACTCGTAGTGTCTGGAATCATCATAATTCATGTCAAAATAACATTTTGCTGCAGTATTAATATTATATAAAAATATCCAGTGCTATTACCATGTCCAATGTAGTGAAGAAAATGTAACTATGTATCTTAGCTTTAGAACACTGAAACTATTATCAAATTATGATGGTTACTTTTAAAGTTACAATAATTGACTAATCAACACGCAAGAGGTAGCAAACTCTTCCATGAATATGTGGTTAGCTCTGAAAAGAACTGTTGTTGTTGTTTGGGTCTAAAGAGAGGCGTTTGTGTTCTCATCTTGCGCCTCGGGTCGTCATAAACAGTTTGACTGTCACCATTGGCATTGGCAGATCCGCTCACTTCCTCTGCCACCTTCGGGTCAAAAACAAAGTCATCTTCGCTCGAATCAGACAAGTCCGAATCACTGTCATCATTGTCGATCGGGTGTGTCACAAAGTAGTCATTCACAAGTTCGTTGAGGATGTCCCCACTTGCGATATACTGCATGTTCACCAATACCAATGCGTTGAAACACCGAGCAACATCGTTCGACTTCGGTCCATCCATGCCCATGGCCATGGGCATCTTTGATTTTT
>OZ023215.1:40275862-40305862 GCA_963995525.1 Escarpia spicata | reverse complement strand
CTGTCTGTCTGTCCATCTGTCTGTCTGTGCCTGTCTGTGCCTATCTGTGCCCGTCTGTGCCCGTCTGTGCCCGTCTGTGCCCGTCTGTGTCTGTATGTGTGTGCCTGCGTTTGTCTGCGTAACTATGTATAATTCAGAAAGCTCTTGTGTTATTACTCAAATATTTATCACCGACAGGTGTTACGTACCTGAACGTGGACGAGTACTGGTTCACAGTGATAGTTTGCTCGACCGTTTTCTTCTCACCTGGCGGCACCTTCACCTTCGTGGTCATCCTCCACGTCTGCTCCTTTGTTTGTCGATGTTTTTCGATCTTCGTGATGGTCAATGTCTTTTCAAACCCTGCTTTGACCATTTCGTCTGGTAACGACAGGTCGAGATTCGTCTTTTCGGCGATGTTGAATGCCTGGGAGAGAGTGATGGAGGTGGTAGCCGTGTATGTGCCTTCCATGACAACCTCGTTCTCTTGGCTGTTCTTTGTGTCGTTTTCAATCGACGACTTGGTAAGGATCACCGAACTGGAAACGGGCTTCTGGACTTTTGGACCATCGTATTTTGGCTTTCCAGTGTTAATTCGCATCCTCTCCCAGTTAACATCGTACTCAGTATCTGATCTGCTACTGAATCGCTTGGGCGCAACGTCCTTCGCCCATGCCAAAACCATCTCGTAGAAGTCAATCACGTTGCTGTCTGCCATAGTCTACAAATATCAAGATATGCGACATCTAAGCTTTGCTAAAATTGCACCGGTCGTTGTGAATGAATTCGATTAGGGCCTTGCGGTATATGCCACAGACACATCGGATATATTCAGTCAAAATGTTCTCCCACCAAGACTAACTTATCAACCTACTCATTTACAAATCTAAATACTTGCATTCGTACTTACTCAATTACTTACTTTCGTTCTTAATTACTATATATCTTATTTAGTTACTTATGCACGCACCCACTCACATCCTGCATAATTAAATTATTAACCACATTTATCACATGCAATGTCCCGCTGTTGAAGACCGAGGGCGTGACAACTTGAAATGTAAACAAAGTATGGAAGTGTGCATATTTTTCCAAATGTTCGGTTCGGTTTAACGTTCGCCTCAAACCGAGGTCGTCTAAATACTATTCGTCCCTCGCATACAGAAGTTGGAAATGTACCATTGTGTAATAACTAGCTAAGTTACCTGGCGTTGCCTGGAGAAAAAGGCAGTCATGTGTGTATGATCCCCGAGATCCCAATCGCCCCGACGAATTTTGAAAAAAAATCAAAATCTACGAACCACCCCAAACGAACCCGCTAGATCGCATATAAAAGTTCAGCCCCATACATGCAAAACTGATGGTGATAAATACCATTTTAAAATTGTGACCCCCAAAATCCCCACCACCCGACGAATTAAAAAAAAACTTTAATCGAACCACCACAGTTGGCCAGATATATAACATACACCATGTCAGCCTTATACATGCAAAACTAACGAAGATATGGGTACACAGATAAACAGAGAACCGTATTTTTACAATATATAAGATATATAACTACTTGTTCTTATAGAGGCTATAACTAATAAATCTAGAAGATAGTAAAGTATGTATTATATATGCGTACCTCCTGTTGACCACGGCTCGTTGATTGTGGATTACCCATTGGTTATCTCTTGACAATCCTGTGAACATAATAAGATATTTAGAGACATGAATGAGGAGATCACACGCACTCACATACGCGCGCACGCACGCACGCACGCACGCACACACATTCAGCCATTGACCAATTACTAGTTGCATGACGACTATTCATTCACATACATATGTATCTACCACTGGGTTAACTAAGGAAACGTACCGTTAACACAATTTCCCTAGCTTCGAAAAGGCGGCAAGCGGATCCAAAACCGGGTTACGGCGATTGAGAGCCAGATCTTCTAAACAGTGCGTAACCGCGCACCACGCTTTTGTAAACAGACGTGTTACACAGCTGTCTTGACAATCCTCCATCAAACGTTGTTATCTTCGCCGGTCGCTATTTTGGCTGTGAAAACCATGTAAATGCCTGCGCCCCATACCATAGGGCAATTCCAGGAAATCACAATATTGTTCGACCATTATCCCGAGCCAGCGGTGTTATTAAAATTGATACTTTTTAATTATTAGCCTATGTGAAACATCAGCAACGAATGTCCAAGCCCAAATTGGCCTAACTTATTAGCTCAATCAAATGTCCACGTTTTGACAAAACGATATATGCCAGGAGGCACCAAGCCTAATGTAATCAACCAACCTGCTTGTAGAATGCGTCTTTGTTCGACCCCTGTGTGTCGAACTTTTAGAAGTGTTATGGTGAAATCAAACAGCCTTTCCACTTATATATGTGGTTATACCAGTTGTATAAATAGACAATACAGTTATTTCCCGGCATCACTGGGAATTTTACTTGCATAACCATAACCACGTCTGGCAGAAGTTTCGAGAATAGAGCCTTACGTCATGTCTAGAGTGACGTGTCGTCTGCTCAACGGCTGCGGCCAGGCCATGAAGAGGAATTTACGCTGTGTATATGCGCGTGACAAGATGTACCGGCCGATTGATTAATGTACAACAAATGACACGTATACAAAATGTTATATGACTCATCAGTCCCCGATTTCATGAAATCGCAATACTGTTCGACCATTATCACGAGCCAGTGGTGTTGTTGAAATTGGCTACGTCCTCAATATTACGAACAACAGCCACGATTTCTCCCCACCAAAGTTGGCCTAACTAGTGGGCTCATCCAAACTTCCACGTTTCAACACTTGAAGCGATATATCCTGGGGTTCAGAAATGTGTGTAATTAGCAGCGCCCCCGGCTCGTGACTATGGAAATGGTGTCAAGTGGCCGAACTTATCGCCAGAGTGATTACTGCTAGAGGTACGACGTCCATTCCTTATTTAGAAACATTTATATTGTAGACTAAATATGTTGAAGATATACCGGCCGCCAACTTGCGTTTAACAAGAACATAATAGTGTTCGCAGTTTGAAATTGCGCCCATAAAATGTTCAAATTGTAAACCAAACGTTTTAAATGAGCTCTGTTAACATAATTTTCTAGACCAGTTGGGTTAATCGCAAGAACGGATGAAGCGAACTTCCTACTAATGACTATCTCATCATTGCTGATTCCGTCTATAGCAACGGGGACCCCCGCTATATGCCACACAAAACAAAATACACCATACTATCAAATGTTAAAATGTTTCACTGGTGAAATCTACGCGCCAACGAAAACAAATCGGAACTCATGTCTCAGACTATTCTTCTAAGTCGATATTTCAGACCAACGAATAACATAACAACTATAAATATTCAACCCACCTGTATGCAGAAAGCGTCTATGTTCGACCTGTATGTGTGGAACCTTGGGCTGTGTTGTGGTGAAATCTGAAGATTCCTCCACTTATATACGCGTTTATACCAGTTGTATAAAAATACATTACAGTAGTTTCCCAGTTTTACTGGGATTTCTTCTCGTATAACCATAACCATCAAGTCTGGCAGACGTTTCGAGACGAGAGTCATGCGTCACGTCGAAACTGACTGTCGTCTGCTCTACGGCTGCGCACAGGGGACTTGACGCTCTGTGCGTGCGCGTGGCTCGGGATATCGGCCGATTGATTAATGTAGTACAAATGGCACGTATACAAACAAGTGACATGACTCACAAATCGGGTCATTGGGTGCACAGTGTCCGAGCATATTCCCACAGCCATTCGATCGAAGTAACGGTTTGAACGACGATGTGGTGCAAGTCGACGGACGTTAGAAGCAATGCACTTCACGCAAAACCGCATTGAGATTAACAATAATCTAATTTAGATTGGCCATAACATATTTGAGATTAACAACCAACTCGTCGAGATTATCCAAAACGTTATTGAGATTAATTAAAACCTCGTGAAATTGACATTAGAACAATTTCGGTCTGTACTTCTTGGTGTTAGGTGACAGTGCAGTAGCAGGTTGGTTTACAAGAACATTTATAGCAGATTAGTTAGAAATGACAGTACAGTAGCGGTTAGCTTTCGGTGTGACATTACAGTTGCCGGTTACTTATCGATGTGAGATTAGAATACAGTAGCCGGATAACTATCGGTGTAGATGGCTGTTGAGTGGCCTGTTAGTGCTCAGTGTTAGATGATAGTAGAGTCGCCTGTTAGTTGTGAGATGTCAGTACAGAAGCCAGTTAGTTCTCGTTGTGAAATGACAGTACAGTAGCCGTTTAGTTCTCGGTGTTAGAAGACAGTACATTAGCCGGTTAGTTCTCGGTGTTAGATGACAGTACAGTAGCCGGTTAGTTCTCGGTGTTAGATGACAGTACAGTAGCCGGTTAGTTATCGGTGTTAGGTGACAGTACAGTAGCCGGTTGTTAGTTCTCGGTGTTAGATGACAGTACAGTAGCCGGTGGTTCTCGGTGTTAGATGACAGTACATTAGCCGGTTAGTTATAGGTGTTAGGTGACAGTACAGTAGCCGGTTAGTTATCGGTGTTAGGTGACAGTACAGTAGCCGGTTGTTAGTTCTCGGTGTTAGATGACAGTACAGTAGCCGGTTAGTTCTCGTTGTGAAATGACAGTACAGTAGCCGGTTAGTTATCGGTGTTAGGTGAACGAAGATAGTGTGGCAGAGAGTATGCGAAGGTTCCGATCGGTAACTCTGTAAGTAATCCTCGATATCTCAAACAGACCGCCTCGCGTGCGCTAAGTTTCGCTGACTGTATCCACAGCTAGGAGCGAGTTAGTAACACAAAGAGCACGTGCCCAATTTGCACTGATTACGCGTTCGTTCGTTCTTCCATTCATACACCACTACGTCTTTATTAACACAGGACACTTGTAAGGGTCTCTCTTCTGCACCTAGTCATACTACACCGTCCGCATGTGTCATACGATATACCGGCATAAGCCGCGTGACTCCGGGTCAGAGATCAATCAGATATGGAACCTGTTCTGTGTTCTCGGTGCGTCTCACTCTTTAAGTACGCCAGATGCGCTATGATAATGGTATTGTGGCACACCTGTCTCAATTACATTGTCTTTATTCCGCAGTCGCGGAAAACGTGTAGTCATGCTAACAAGACCGACGGCTACAGTGTGGATGCATCTACACCGGTGACTGAGACTTAACGTTGAATCGTTATCATTCGATTCCGAAATAGTGTCAACTGTCCAGCTGCTTCTTAGAAACACTGATGTAATTTACCTTCCGTTGACAAGACATTTAGAATTTAGGTGTTGCTACGTTTGTATTTATTTCTGATATGCATGCATGCACAATTACAGTTTCATTCTGTTCATTAATTGTATTGGTTATAAGATACCTTTTACCTTGTACTTGCTAGTTCTTCACTGTAAAGGACAGTTGGACATTATTTTGTAAATAACTACACAGGTTGAGCAATACTCTCTAAACGTATGGGGCGCGGTGGCATAATAATTATAACACCCGACTCTCAACCTAGGTCATCTGGGTTAGAGTATTCTTGCTACCGTTTTGAACCTTTCGACCAGTCTACGTTGATCTCATTTTCTCGGCTGTATTATTGAGTACCGGGATATTGACCGTGGTGGGTATTTGATGAATGTTCTTCGCGCAGTAAGTGTAGCGTGGCTGAATGATTCCCAGGAAGACGAGATGGTGTTCGATTGAACAGGTCTGCCAGAAATTAAGTAAGCACCTGAGCAGGTCTGCCAGAATATGGTAAGCACTTGGCGTTTTGCGATCTCCAACACCTGTGTTATTTTCTGTATTTTAAAGGCGTTTTTGGTGTATGCTTAGTGCATTTGTGCAGTGCGACGTATACTTTATCTACACCTTCTACATTGTTGTTTCTAGGCAGAAATTCGGAATAGTCATGTTTATTTAGTTTAGGGGGTAGCCTATGACTTATCGATAACCTCCCTGTAGCCTATCTTAAATTTATATAAACCGATTATCTTTAAAAAAATGTATCTATGCCGTAGGCCTACGCCTCCATAGTTCAAAGGCAACTATCGTAACTACACAAGCCTATAGCATTAGCGTCGAGTGCGCCATCGTTGGAACGAATCAGACGACGGGAATAAATGATTAGTGTCAATCTCATCATTCACGTTGTGTATATACGGTTAGTGTTGGAGTCAGTTATAACTGGGGTTATGGTTAGCAGTAGAAACTAATTATGTGTAGTTATGGTTAGAGTTAGGCGTGCAACGATTACGGAATCGACCATCGTCTATTCACTGGCAGTCACGTGTCCGGTGGTCAAGACAGACCATTCCCCATCAGTGTTTCGGGTACAACTACATCATAGGCGTCGGAACGGGAGGCTAGAGGTAGGGTTTAGCCCCCAATAATTTAGATTGTAGGGTTGGAGATAGGATTACCCCCCGAGTATTTAAGGAAGATGTGTGATTTTTCAGGTGCAATTTGAGATTTTAGGTCAGCCTCAATGTGGCGGGTGCAAATTGATGTTTGTGGAGAGCCTCAATGTGGGTGTTTTGGTGAGTCTCAAGAGGGGGTGCACATCGAAGTTTTTGAGCTCGTCAAGGTGAGTTTTTGGCGAGCGTCAAGGGGGGGTGCAGATTGGGGTTTTTAGAGAACTTCAATATGGATTTGTTTGGTGAGTGTCAAGGGGACGGTGCAAATTGAGGCTCTTGGAGAGTATCGAGATGGTTTTTGTTGAGCTTCAAGTGGGATGTGACTGGAGGTTTATGGAGAGTCCCACCCCCCAATATTCACCTTGTTCCGACGGCACTGTACGTCTCTCATGTGACGCCAGCCTGTTGTTTGATTTGATGACGAACTTTCCCAAAAGTCTGTAGTGTGGTCATATTCAGAAAATTTGTTTTTAAGGTAACCTTCCGGTTCGCGTTAAAGCATCTACGGACGTGGTAATGTGGATAAAATCGCGCGCGTGTGTGTGCGTGTGTGTGTGTGTGTGTGCGTGTGCGTGTGTGTGTGTGTGTGCGTGCGTGTGTTTATGTGTGTGTGTGTTTGTGTGTGTGTGCGTGCGTGCGTGCGTGCGTGCGTGCGTGCGTGCGTGTGTGTATGTGTGTGTGTGTGCGTGTGCGTGTGCGTGTGCGTGCGTGCGTGTGTGTTATGAACTACTAACTTATATAGATATCTGCACCCAATCGTGGAACAACAAACACCTTTGATTTTCATTTTATTTTAATTGTTGCTCTCGCCAATCACGGCATAGCGTGCAGGAGATAATAATTTCATTAAATATTCACATTGGCGCCATTGGGGAATCGCCGACGACTCAAATTATCCAAGGAAAAGTACATAAATAAATAACCACCGTTGTGTTTTAATGCATCGCCAGTTGATAGATCAGAGGCAAACGACCCAAGCACGCACATGAACACAGAATGAGGCATGTAGACCTCCAAACTAGGCCCTAGTGCAGATTAAAGTATCGGTTTCGGTGTGACGTCAGTTTCTATAGGCTAATTGGAGATGTGATTCAACCACGCTTTCGACGCATATTGCAACATTTCTTTTGACCAGATGTGTTTAGACTTTAGAATCGATGTTTATGTGTGTATTCAAATACAAAGCCTAGGCAACGCTAGATCCTACTTACTTCGACACATTCCACTTACGTTGAAGTTACATTACGATCTATAAACAGGCTATTGTATTAAACGTTCCTCCAATGTTCTATAATAGTTAAAGTACTCCTATGTTATTACAGTTTCAGTTGAACCTCGTTCCATTGTCATCTCACTTTTACACCCACTTCGCAATTGATGTCGCCCTAGGTTACTCCCAAATTATTTTTGTAACGGTAAAGTTTAATGAATTAGTCCTGTTAATGCGGCCACCTCGCCATTCAGGTCACTTTAGCCCAGTCCCGATGGTGACCGTAGTAGTGAGATTCCACTGTACACATAACATATCCAAGAATACGTCAATGAAACATACATCTTTAATACCAACACAAAGTGAAACGGGCACTTGCGTGAATTTCAGGCCCACTTAAATTTCATCGTTATAACTATGTTTTTGCCTAAATGTCCATGGCGTATTTACATTATAAAAATGTTGCGTCTTAGCGCATTTTGAGGCTGTTATATCGCTCATTTCAAGCGCGAGAGGCGCATTAACGCGCGGTCGCAGCGGCGAAGACGGGCGCAAACCGGAACGCTATTTGGGCTACAAATGTGCTCTAAGACGCAATATTTTATAACGTAAATATGCCTGGGATCGTGTCGAATGATTGAGTTAACGCAATGGTATATAAAATCTAGACAAATATATAGTTATAACGGCACAATCGAGGTGCGCCTGGATTCTACATAAGTGCTACAAAAACGTGCATGATCGATGTCCACTCAAGAAAGTTGTCAAATATCCTAAATTTCTATAAACCGATTATCTTTAAAACAAATTATATCTGCCGTAGGCCTACGCCTCCATAGTTCAAAGGCAACTATCGTAACTACACAAGCCCAAGCGTCGAGTGCGCAATCGTTGGAACGAATCAGACGACGGGAATAAATTATTAGTGTCATGAATAGTTATAACGGCACAATCGAGGTGCGCCTGGATTCTACAGAAGTGCTGCAAAAACGTGCATGATCGATGTCCGCTCAAGAAAGTTCTCAAATAACTTTACCATTATATGCTTTAAATATGTTCCGCCATTGTGAGGCACGCATCACGCCTTTTTTAGTGGCAGCTCGTTATGGACGTAATTCTGTCGCTCGCCGCTAGTTGCTGGACACGGTCACGTGTTGCTCTATGGCGTACGTGAACTTGCATTGACCTTCGCTGGTGACGCGTACGCTACGACCTTCGATTTTCACAAAGTCCGGCATCGTAGGCTTACCGGGGTCGGAGGCACTGTAGTGTTGCTCCACGATCTCAGAGATGTGCCCGAGCGCCACGGATCTCACAAAAGTCCCGTTCTTGTCGAGTACTCGCACATGAACCTTGCCGGACAGTATGCTGTCGACACTGAAAGTTTGAATGGCAAATTATCATTTAGAAAATGTGTTCTACACATGGTTAATACATTGACATAGTTAATTTCATATTTGTGGCAGTATTCGTAGTACTTCACAATGGTGTGTATATAATTATATATATATATGTATACACCCACTGTATAACTAAATTGGGTCAAATTACGTAACTTACTCGTTGTTTATAATTACATCCATGATTCTGCCCATCATGTCAGGCCCGTAGCGTGGTTGATCAAGCTGCGCCCTCCTTCCTCGCTTCCAATGACTTTAAACTGCCCCGTGGATACCCCCAACTGCACCTCCATGAAAATATAAAATCTTAAACTGACGCCAACCCCCCCCCCCCCCCCCCCCGACACATTGAGCGGAACTCTTTTCCCTCGAGCAGAATTGTTTTGTCTCTGTGAGGGGTGCATACGCACCCATACCTGCGAGTCTGCATGTTAACGTTATTCTAAAAAAAACACGCTCTGCATGTTGGAGGACTTTATAGACATATTCAGTATAACCTCTGATCGAATGAACAAACGAACAAACGAACGAACGATTTAAAAAAATCAATAGGCGAATATGTGCAACGAACCTGAAGGGTGCCGAGTATTCGGTCTCACTGATGCTTTGCTCGGCCGTTGTAGAAGCGTTTTTCGGCACGACGATCTTCGTGTTCACGTTCCAAATGTGTTCGTTTTGGAACGTCTGTGTACCGGCGCTGGTGACGCTGAGTGTATGTCCAAAGCTCGACGTGGCCGTCAGAACATCATCAGGGAGAGACAGGTCGACATTCGTCCGTCCGTTGAGCGTGAAACACTGGTAGAGACTAACGGAGCCTGACGACGTGTACTTGCTCTGAGCACTGAACGAGTGTTCCTGCCTTTCTGCACTCTGGTTATTGAACTTCGACTTGAAGAGAACCATTGACTGGGGTGACGTTTGATCAGCGGATTTGAAGTCGTAAACTGACTTTTCTGTCGTAACATACACATGGCTCCAGTCGACTTCGTATGAAAGATTCTGCGTCGAACCGTTGGCGAACAGCGAATTTTTGGCAATCTTGTCAACTTTGATAGCCTGCAGCTTGACAATCTCATCTAGATCTACCACTGTCGCCATTGTGTAGCCTTCTGAGAATAAAACACAAGTTATGCATCAATTAAACCAACGCCGTATAATCCTCGTTTTAATATACTATTTAAAATACTAGATGAAATATGTTGAAAGTATACCGCCCGCTAGCCCTTAGCCAGAGACCCGTTGTCCCGTTACTGGAACGGGTTTTTCGAAAATCGCAGCGGGGTTTTTGCTTTCAAATAACGGGTCTTTTGGTCTTTGGTTAACGGGATTTTTATTTTTCAGACACTATGATCTTGCGTTGGTCCATAACGTGGATTTATTTTCCCAATAACAAGGTCAAAACAGTGTTTACGTTGTCATAAAAAGGGTTTTGTTCTAAGTGTGAAAACGAGTCCAGGGGTGTAGTTTGAAGTTTGAGTATTTTGCGAGCCTCAAGAGGGAGTTCAGAGGGCGGTTTTCGGAGATCCCTCAAGGGGGAGTGCAGAGGGTGGTTTTCGGAGAGCCCTCAAGGGGGAGTGCAGTTGGAGGTTTTTGGAGAGCTCCAGCCCCCTGAATATTCACCACGTTCTGACGCCAATAACAAATGCATGTGTAACGGGGTTATACACGAGCCTAACGGGTAAATAAAAACAATGAGAACAGGTCAAATTCCACAATCCTGGCAGGCCTGCCGCCCGCCAAATTACGCATAATAATAGGCCCGAAGCATCATTCGCAATTTGGAGGTTGCTTGAAATTGTAAAAAAAACATTCACTTTGCAAATCACCACAAATATCTTTGAAGGTGAATGGTTCCCACATTATTATAATAAGAGTGACTCAGGAAGCTAATTTCAACACTTAATTTGTGTGGGTGTCAGACATTTGCTACAAGTTTGAAAATGAATTTGCTCATAATGGTGAAGATAAGTAATTGTTTATTACATCATACATCTTACAATAGCTAGTAGTAGTAGTAGTAGTAGTAGTAGTAGTAGTAGTAGCAGTAGCAGTAGCAGTAGCAGTAGCAGTAGCAGTAGTAGTAGTAGCAGTAGCAGTAGCAGTAGCAGTAGCAGTAGCAGTAGCAGTAGCAGTAGCAGTAGCAGTAGCAGTAGCAGCAGTAGCAGTAGCAGTAGCAGTAGCAGCAGCAGCAGCAGCAGCAGCAGCAGTAGCAGTAGCAGTAGCAGTAGTAGAAGTAGTAGTAGTAGTAGTAGTAGTAGCAGTAGCAGTAGCAGTAGCAGTAGCAGTAGCAGTAGCAGTAGCAGTAGCAGTAGCAGCAGCAGCAGTAGTAGTAGTAGTAGTAGTAGTAGTAGTAGTAGTAGCAGTAGCAGTAGCAGTAGCAGTAGCAGTAGCAGTAGCAGCAGCAGCAGCAGCAGCAGCAGCAGCAGTAGCAGTAGCAGTAGCAGTAGCAGTAGCAGTAGCAGTAGCAGCAGTAGCAGTAGCAGTAGCAGTAGCAGTAGCAGTACCAGCAGCAGCAGCAGCAGTAGCAGTAGCAGTAGCAGCAGCAGCAGCAGCAGTAGCAGTAGCAGTAGCAGTAGCAGCAGTAGCAGCAGTAGCAGCAGTAGCAGCAGTAGCAGCAGTAGCAGTAGCAGTAGCAGTAGCAGTAGCAGTAGCAGTAGCAGTAGCAGTAGTAGTAGTAGTAGTAGTAGTAGCAGTAGCAGTAGCAGTAGCAGTAGCAGTAGCAGTAGCAGCAGTAGCAGTAGCAGTAGCAGCAGTAGCAGTAGCAGTAGCAGCAGTAGCAGTAGCAGTAGCAGTAGCAGTAGCAGTAGTAGTAGTAGTAGCAGTAGCAGTAGCAGTAGCAGTAGCAGTAGCAGTAGCAGTAGCAATAGTAGTAGTAGTAGTAGTAGTAGCAGTAGCAGTAGCAGTAGCAGTAGCAGTAGCAGTAGCAGTAGTAGCAGTAGCAGTAGTAGCAGTAGCAGTAGCAGTAGCAGTAGCAGTAGTAGCAGTAGCAGTAGCAGTAGTAGTAGCAGCAGCAGCAGTAGCAGTAGCAGTAGCAGTAGCAGTAGTAGTAGTAGTAGTAGTAGTAGTAGTAGTAGTAATAGTAGTAGTAGTAGCGCCCCGTTGTCAGCTCCTGGCTGTGCTGACCGATTTGGGAGTGACAATGCCAAGCTGATGTTATAAGCCTTCAGGTCGCCCTTGTAGACGTCCTTGAATCTGAGGGCTGGGCGTTCCACTAGTCTCGCGCCAGTGGCGAGTTGTCCATAAAGAATGTATTTTGGTAAGCGGCCGTCCTCCACCAGCCGCACGTGGCCCAGCCAGCGGAGACGTATCTGGCTCAGCAGTGAATACATGCTGGGGATCCTAGCACGGTCCAGCATATCGTTGTATGGGACTCGGTCATGCTAGGTGATGCCGAGGATGCGCTTGAGGCACCGCGTGTGAAGAGAGACAAGATGTTAAGGCGGCACTCCTAGTGTATGTAGGTCGTCCGATTCACTTCCGTAATGGAGGGTGCTCAGCACATGAGCCTGGTAGACTCTCATCTTGGTGTTCTCAGTGAGCACATGTTTTATCCCATACTCTTTTGGTCAGCTTGGCCATAGTTACTGCGGTTTTTCCGATGCGCCTGTTTATCTCAGTGTCCAGCGAAAGGTTGTTGGAGATGCCTGACCCGAGCTAGGTGAAGTCGTCTACTACCTTCAAGGTGTAGTCATGGATCTTGATGGTGGGGACTTGGGTAACATCCCTCGCAGTGACGTTCGTCTTCTTCAGGCTGATTGTGCGTCCACACTGCCGGCGTGTGCAAGGCGATTAACCAGCGTGTGAAGGGCCTCTCCTGATTGGGAAGTGTGTGCATGTGTGCGTGTGTGCGTGTGTGCGTGTGTGCGTGTGGGCGAGTGGGCGTGTGGGCGTGTGGGCGTGTGGGCGTGTGGGCGTGTGGGCGTGTGGGCGTGTGGGCGTGTGGGCGTGTGGGCGTGTGGGCGTGTGTGATAGTGTGTGTGTGCACTGCCTATGCAGTGCTGGTATGTAGCGAAGTACATTTACCTCATTACAGTACTTAAGTCGATTTTTTGAAATGTACTTGTAACGAAGTATATTTTTAGAGATTACTTTTTACTTATAACGAAATACATTTATCTGCACCTTTTTTTATTTTCTACTTTTTTTGTACTTTTTATGTTATAACTCCAGGGATGAAGCAGCTTCACCGGGCTTTTGTTGGCATTGCCTAATCTCTGACTGACTACACTTAACATTCATTGGAACCATGTGGCAAATACCTCGATAAAACGGCCCCTGCGTCATGGACTTGGCACCATGAAGTAGACGCTTACACAATATGCTCATGTCTACCCTCATGCCAATAGAATGGCAAGACGAATATGGTTGGACAATTCTACACCTTCACGACTAGGGACTATCTGTGCACGTGAACTTCACATTCTCTCCGACCTTCACCATTTTGAACAAACAGCGAGTATCTGCGAGCGCGTTATGGTGTTTATGTAACGATGATGTGTGTTTCTTAACATTACGTAACTATTACTATCAAGACTGTCAACAACCAAGGCATCCCGTCAGGGGGCGGGTATTTTTGATAGTGTATACTATATTATTTAAAACTCTGAAGACAATTCACGTTGCTGTTCGCACGACACTTCGATGGTTGCTATCGTCATTGTTCTGATATTAATTTGTATAGAAATTAGTTGTAACAAATGTCCTCAAAACACCGGTAATACATTCAACGTGTACGTTAGCACTGAATACAAATAACTAGAATACAAAATACATTTTAGAAGTATTCCTAGAGTGGATTTTGCAGATGATCGGAGTAAATACAAATACATATATAAATAAGTGCTGTATTACTTACTTGTATACTTGGTACACTTCGTCCCACAGATACCTGAAGTATTATTACTTGTTGCTTAGAGCACACTGGTCAACGAATCTCTGCACAGGAACAGTTCTACCAGCAGGAGAATACTTATGCACTCTTCCAGGTAAACGAACTGGCTTTATATAGCAACTATCATGTGGTGATGACATCACGCCAGGAGCGAGAGATCGAAGCCGGAATGTTGAGAGCGTGGTTTTGTGGCTGGAATTGTACTGACTATAACCACCGGCAGTACTGGTTTTGCGTGAGACTGCTGACGTCGGATGGGTATTGCCCTGCTAACGTTGCCGGCGGTAACGGGGAATTTTTTTCGTCTATAACCACTGCTTACGACGGGCTCTCTGCCGATTCATAAATTATAACTCACGACTTCAGCGAGTTATCTGTTTGGACAAAATCGTGTACCAGTCGTGAAGCTTAGCTAGACTATGGAGAAAAACACTGGTAATAATTATTTATTAAAGACAATAGCGTTGGTTTCGAACATTGGATATCTCGCATATAGCCATAAACTTACACCATCGATAACATAGTTTATTCTATAGGCTAAGGCTAAGGCGCAGGAACCCAGGGGTTTGGGAGGGCTGGGACCCCCGATATTTGCGGATGGGGCTGGATATATGATTAACCCCCAATATTTAGGGAAGGGCTGTGCATTATATGGTGTAATTTTTGTTTTTAGGGGGCTGGAGATACGATTAGCTCCCAGTATGTGTTGGTGCAATTAGGGGTTTCTTGGAGAGCCTGAAGGTAGGTTTTGGTGGTGAGCTTCCGGGGGGAGGGGTGGAATCGAGATTTTCGGATAGGCTGAAGAGCTTATAAAGTGTGAACGTCGCCGCGAAAAAACAACAGCGCCCCTCTCGTCTTTTTATGTGAACTGTAGAGCCGACATCGGACAGCCGAGCGATGCTCAAGTTCCGGTTCAGCCCCTCCAATATTAATTTCATTCCGGAGCCTATTACAGTGTAAGTATATATTGATGTCAGTGACGGATCTCGGAAAGGGGGTGGATAACACGGGCGACCCTTAATCACCCATTCGTTTTCTCTCCTAAAATGCGGTGGAGACACTCACACACAAACGCACGTACATATACCGCATGCTGCACACTACACGCGCACGCTCGCGCGCACGCACATACACACGCTGGACGCATAAACATATACACACACGCACGCATGCACATTACCGGTTAAAAATCTGTAGGCCTACACTGACGAAACATTTACTGCCGACGAGAGTCACGCGACCGGTGTGATAAACAAAAAAATCATTATCTCTGTTGTTGCTTGTAAAACCACGCAACGTTGGCATGAGGTCAGCTTTATTTTTACGAATGTCGTCGTGGCCGTGGTTATACAACGAACACATTTATTAACTGCTGTATACGTTCGTCTAGTTAGGTCTAAATGTTGGTTTGTGGTTATAGTAAAAAAACGAACGTGGTTATGTCGAAAACATTATGTTTCTGTCAATAAGATTTCCAAATAATAACCAATCACCGAGAAAGTACAGTTTAATGTCCACTTTCCTCATAAAAGCGTGTGCGTGCGTGTGTGCGTGTGTGCGTGTGTGCGTGTGTGCGTGTGTGCGTGTGTGCGTGTGTGCGTGTGTGCGTGTGTGCGTGTGTGCGTGTGTGCGTGTGTGCGTGTGTGCGTGTGTGCGTGTGTGCGTGTGTGCGTGTGTGCGTGTGTGCGTGTGTGCGTGCGTGTGTGCGTGTGTGTATGCGTGGGTGTGTGGCTAAACTGTGTTTCCCTGCTCTGGGACATTATATATCGATGCATAAAATGCCACAAGTCTTCTGGAAACTCATATTTCTGGTGGTAATAGAGAAGTGTTGGCCACCAGCAATAGCAAAGTTGTCTGTCACGTGTGCATTGGAGCGCGACGGGAAACACCGAATATTTATTACGCAGCTTTTATTCAGATTAACCTGTGAGGCGTGACGGTGGAAGCGCGCTTCGTGTGAGTAATATATATAGTGGACATTGCTATTAAACAAAATGTTCTCTACTTGAACGGTTAGCAAGGAACATATAATAAGACTCGAAGGAAATATATTTTTAACTACAATAATGTGTTTTATTTGTGTAACATACTAGGCCAAATGTGAGGCATAGGCAGTGTTACTTAGACCAACATATTCTACTCAAAACACAACATAGATACAATATGATAGACTCGTCATTTCAGTTAACAAGAGGGGTGTAATTGGAGATTTTTGAGAGCCCCAATTGGAGGTTTTTGGAGTCTCAACGGGGTGCATTTGGATGTTTTTGGAGACCCTCAAGAGGGATGTAATTTTTATTGGAGGTTCATTGTGAGCCCCAGCCCCCGAATAATCATCACGTTCCGATACCTACGAACATAGACATAGAAGGCAATCGTGTGTACGTGCGTCTACATGTTAATCGTAACGGTATCAAACAACACCGGTAAAATACATGTGAATTATTGAAGTTCAAGCTCCAAGTGTACCTTAACGAATTTGTTTACCGATTACAAATTAGATAGGGTAGGGCTTATGCCTGGACATTGCCTTACAATAACTCACATAGTCATCACCATTGTTCTTTTTGCATGGCACACACACTCGAATGCACGAACGCACGCACGCACGCACGCACGCACGTTTGTACGTACGTACGTATACACATGCACACATACACGAACGCACACGAACGCACATACACATACACGCTCGCAAGCGCGCACACATACGCGCATGCACACACAAACACACATGCGCACTCACACACAGTAACGAACGAACGCACACGCGTGCACACACACAGACACACACACACACGCACCAGACATGCACACGCACGCATGGACGCACGAGCGTGCGCTCATAAACCCACAAACTCTCACACACACCAACCCACTTACTCAGCATTAAACATTAACTACTGACCAGACAGCCACGTGACCACTGTCATAGATAAACGTGTTACATCATCATCGGTATAATTGGTTGTAAAGCCAGACATAGCAGTGAGCTCAGCTTTATTTGTACGTATGTCGTCGTCGCCGTGATTACGTAAGACATGTCCGTTAGTGGTTATACCGTCTAGTCAACACAACCAGAAATGTGGTTATATAGAAAAGGATTGTTTGTTTTTGTATATATGTCTTCAAATAATAATAACGGCTAAAGCATTTTAATTTGTTTATGTTGTTGCTTACTGTGGTTATCCTATTTGGATTCACATGTGATGATACATTGCTTTTGTTCGTATTACTTTTGCGGTTTTCGGATAAATTCCTTGTCAGAGGAACATACTTGGCAATGTTTGATCCGTGGAGTGAGGAACACGCCGGAGAACCGGGGCATTTGTTTTGGATATCATAGTCTAAAAGACCTCCTGTGCAGGATTATGTCTATGTCAAGATGAAACCCTCTTAATCGGCACAGGTAGCCAATTCACGCAGTTTCATATTGTCCAGAGGCACACCCATTTAAAGTGTTATCGGAATGTTTGTATCAATGCTAAACGTCGTTCTGGGGGTCGTTACATATCACTGGGTAGAATGTTTGTATCAATGCTAAACGTCGTTCTGGGGGTCGTTACATATCACTGGGTAGAATGTTTGTATCACAGCTAAACGTCGTTGTAGGGGTCGTTACATATCACTGGGTAGAATGTTTGTATCAATGCTAAACGTCGTTCTGGGGGTCGTTACATATCACTGGGTAGAATGTTTTTATCAAAGCTAAACGTCGTTGTAGGGGTCGTTACATATCACTGGGTAGAATGTTTGTATCAAAGCTAAACGTCGTTGTAGGGGTCGTTACATATCACTGGGTAGAATGTTTGTATCACAGCTAAACGTCGTTATAGGAGTCGTTACATATCACTGGGTAGAATGTCACAACAGAACTTCATATTTCTGGAGATAATAGAGAAGAGTTGGCCACCAGCCAAGTTGTCGTGTATTGTGTGCACTGGAGCGCGACGGGAAATACAGATTATTTATAACGCAGCTTTCATTCAGATTAACCATTGAGGCGTGACGGTGGAGGCGTGCTTAGTGTGAGTAATATTATACGTAACATGATAATTTATTATAGTGGACATTGCCAGTAAACCACCCTCGCGCGTCAGAGGGTACTCCAGTATGAGAACCCCAGGCATATCGCCTTGACAACACGTGGAAGTAAGGGAGAGCCCGTTATCCATTTATTTTGCTTCTACTTATTTCATGGCGTTTTAGGTTTTGGCCACGTACATGTGACTGATGCTACATCGGACGTATAGACAATTATTAGAAAATGCAGTGGCGTTGGGGCCGGTAACCCTCTGTGGGGTGAACAGGGAAAATAGTAGCCTGCCGGTAAACCGTAGAACACCCAGGTCAACCTCACCTCCTTGCGGTTCCCTCTGGGAAACCACTACCGTGCGGTTATGGGCAAACGAAGCTCTGACTAGGGGAAGGGAAACCACAAAATTAAACCTACTGCGGAGGGCCAACGACCCCCCCCCCCCAGTTCAATAATTGTTACCGAAACTGAATGTGTGACTTCGCCAGCACATGCAGGAAACGGTTATGACGAGGCGGCGCTCCATATACCTAAGGATATCAGATACATGGAAAGTATGACACTAGCGGATCAAAGCCTATCGGACATTCGGCAGCCGACAGCGTCGCTGACAAGACCAAAGGAAACTGTAAATATAGGATGTTGGATCTTGAGAACGCTATATTCAGTAGGTAAATCTGCACACGCACAACTTGCAAAAGAAATGGATAAGTACGAAATCGATGTCATGGGCATTAGCAATTGCAGATGGACAGGATACGGGAAAGTCAAGTTGAACACTGCAGAGATTGTTTTTCTCTGGGAGAGAAGACAACCTACACAGACACGGAGTGGCAATAATGATGAGAAAGAAAGCAAAGCAATCATTACCAGAGTGGAAACCTATCAGTGATAGGATTAGATATGCTAGATTCTTTTCAAGGTATGTGAAACTATCAATTGTAAAACATATGCACCAACAAATGAAACATGTGACGAAGAGAAAGACCAATACTACGAACTGTTGCAGTCAGTTGTGGGCAGTGTACATAAACATGACATGCTCATAGCAATGGAGGACCTAAATGTAAAAGTTGGAGAAGACAATGAGGGCTATGAAGACATACAAATTGCTCCCTTAACCAACTTAGTGATTGCCTTCAAGATATCATCATGGATGACTGACAGCAAGTTGAAATTAAATGCAAATAAAACTGAATTGAGCATTATTGGTACTCCAATGCAGCGTAATAAATTGGATGGTTTTTTTCCTACACGTATTTTGAATCAGTATATCACGTCAGCAACCTCGGTGCGGAATCTAGGAGTCATCTTTGATAGTAACTTCAATTTCTGACAACACATATCTCAAACATGTCGCTGCTGTTTTTATCGTATTCGTGATCTTAGCCGTATTCGCCGGTATATGTAATTTTATGTTGCTAAAACTATTGCAACAGCGCTTGTTAGCAGCATACTTGACTATTGCGATTCCCTCCTTTATAGCCAGCAAAGATATCACAAAACTTCAGCATTTCCAAAATTGTCTTGCAAGAGTAGTTATAAGATCTCCTCGTTTTTCTCGCTCTGTACCACTTTTGAAGTCTTTGCATTGGTTTCCTGTACGATATCGTATACTATTTAAGATCTCTACCATTATATACCAGGCACTGTCCAGTAAGCAACCATCTTATTTGCATCCATTGCTTACTCCTGTAAGAAAACCTATCCAGCTTCGATCATCTAGTTCTGACCTACTTTGGGCTTTTTCTGTTGCTGCACCAACTCTTTGGAATATGCTCCCTCTTAGTATTAGATCAGTTGAAAATATTACAAAATTCCGTCAACATTTAAAAACTTATCTTTACAACCTTGCTTATCCACCGTAGCTCCCTAGCGCCTTGACCCATCTGTTGACAACTGGTATATTGCTTATGGATTTTGAGATTGACCAATCCTTTTGTTTTGATGCGCTTCTGAGCTTAGTTTCTAAGGATTTAGGCGCAATAGAAGTTATCTTATTATTATTATTATTGTTATTATTATGGGAAGCCATGGAATTGGTGAAATAAATTAAAATGGAGAAAGACTAATTGACTTCTGTGGATTAAACAACCTTGTGTTAATATGTACCATATTTCCACATCGACTCATCCATAAGCAGATGTGGACATCTCCAGGATGGCGAACCAAAAACCAAATTGACCATGTGCTAGAGAGCAGGACGCACAGAACATCAGTTATAGTCACCAGTGTGACGAGGGGAGCAGATATTGCGAGTGACCACCAGTTAGTGTGCTCGAAGATCAGCCTGAAGCTAAACAGGACGCAAAAGACAAGTGAACAGAAAGAAATTCGACATAATCAAGCTGCAACAACCAACCATAAAAAGGCAATTCTCGTTGAAGCTACGGAACAGATATGATGTACTACAGGACTACGACGAAACAGATAATGACATTGTTGAGAGAAAATGGCAAGAATTCGAGGTGGCCTACAAAGAAACAGCCAAAGAAGTACTGGGTTACAAAAAGAGAGGATAAAAAGCGTGGATCAACAAAGGGTCATGGGAGCTAGTAGAAGACAGAAAACTACTAAAGAACAACATAGAACAAACAAAGTCAGAAAGGATAAAGCAGAGCTACAAGGATAAGTATCAACAAAAAATAAAGACGTAATGAAAAGCATGAGACAAGATAAAAGAAAATAGGTAAACAACGTCGCCTCAGAAGCAGAGAAAGCAGCAGGGAACGGAAGGGTGAAAGAAGGGAAGGGTGAAAGAAGGGAAGGGTGAAAGAAGTCTACAACATCACAAAGACACTTAGTAACGACACACACAAGACAGCGAATGCAATAAAAGACAAATCGGGAAACCTAATAACTGAAGGATCAGCCAGGCGGGCAAGATGGAAGGAGCACTTTGAAGGAGTCCTTAATGCCCGACGACCCCGTGATAGATATTGAATGAGATCCGATCATAGATTAAATCAGCACAGACTCTATAACAAAAACAGAGATTAGAGCAGCACTGAGGAAGCTAAACAATGGGAAAGCCGGAGGTAAAGATGACATTACAGCAGAATTGTTGAAAGCAGACATGGCGACAACAGAGAATTGGCTTATAAGCTTATTCAAACAATTTTGGAACAAGAAAGTACCTAAGACGTTGAAACAGGGACTGATTGTTAAAATACCAAAGTGTGTGGAAATTGGAGAGGAATTACTCTAACATCTGTCCCCAGTAAAGTGTTCGGAAGAGTGATAATAGACAGAATAAGAGACGGAGTTGACAACAAGTTGAGAGATGAACAAGCAGGTTTCAGAAGAGGACGAAGCACAGTTGAGCAGATATTCATCCTTCGAAACATAATAGAACAGGTAGTGGAATGGCAAGTAACCCTATATGTAACTTTTGTAGACTTCGTAAAGGCATTTGACTCTGTGTGCACCAAGAGAGCCTTTGGGAATTCATGGCGAGCTACGGAATCCGACACAAGATAATCAGAATGGTCCAAATGTTGTACGAGGACAGTGAATGTGCACTGTTAAATGAAGGTGAACAATCTGAGTGGTTCAAGGTAAAAACTGTAGTTAAGCAAGGAGACGTAATGTCCGAATTTCTGTTCTTGATGGTAATAGGCTGGATAATGAGGAAAACAACTGAACAAAGCAACATAGGGATAAGATGGAGATTCATGTCACAGTTCGAGGACTAGGACTTCGCAGATGACACTGCGCTTATGTCATCAACCTGCTAATATGTCATTTCACTGTCAAAACATGTTAGCACCCAAACTGCTAATATGTCATTTCACTGCCAAAAAATGCTAGCACTCAACCTGCTAATATGTCATTTCACTGTCAAAACATGCTAGCACTCAACCTGCTAATATGTCATTTCACTGCCAAAACATGTTAGCACTCAACCTGCTAATATGTCATTTCACTGTCAAAACATGCTAGCACTCAACCTGCTAATATGTCATTTCACTGCCAAAACATGTTAGCACTCAACATGCTAATATGTCATTTCACTGTCAAAACATGCTAGCACTCAACCTGCTAATATGTCATTTCACTGTCAAAACATGTTAGCACTCAACATGCTAATATGTCATTTCACTGTCAAAACATGCTAGCACTCAACCTGCTAATATGTCATTTCACTGTCAAAACATGCTAGCACTCAACCTGCTAATATGTCATTTCACTGCCAAAACATGCTAGCACTCAACCTGCTAATATGTCATTTCACTGCCAAAACATGCTAGCACTCAACCTGCTAATATGTAATTTCACTGCCAAAACATGCTAGCACTCAACCTGCTAATATGTCATTTCACTGCCAAAATATGCTAGCACTCAACCTGCTAATATGTCATTTCACTGCCAAAACATGCTAGCACTCAACCTGCTAATATGTCATTTCACTGCCAAAACATGTTAGCACTCAACCTGCTAATATGTCATTTCACTGTCAAAACATGCTAGCACTCAACCTGCTAATATGTCATTTCACTGCCAAAACATGCTAGCACTCAACCTGCTAATATGTCATTTCACTGTCAAAACATGCTAGCACTCAACCTGCTAATATGTCATTTCACTGCCAAAACATGTTAGCACTCAACCTGCTAATATGTCATTTCACTGTCAAAACATGCTAGCACTCAACCTGCTAATATGTCATTTCACTGCCAAAACATGCTAGCACTCAACCTGCTAATATGTCATTTCACTGTCAAAACATGCTAGCACTCAACCTGCTAATATGTCATTTCACTGTCAAAACATGTTAGCACTCAACCTGCTAATATGTCATTTCACTGCCAAAACATGCTAGCACTCAACCTGCTAATATGTCATTTCACTGCCAAAACATGCTAGCACTCAACCTGCTAATATGTCATTTCACTGCCAAAACATGTTAGCACTCAACCTGCTAATATGTCATTTCACTGTCAAAACATGCTAGCACTCAACCTGCTAATATGTCATTTCACTGCCAAAACATGTTAGCACTCAACATGCTAATATGTCATTTCACTGTCAAAACATGCTAGCACTCAACCTGCTAATATGTCATTTCACTGTCAAAACATGTTAGCACTCAACATGCTAATATGTCATTTCACTGTCAAAACATGCTAGCACTCAACCTGCTAATATGTCATTTCACTGTCAAAACATGCTAGCACTCAACCTGCTAATATGTCATTTCACTGTCAAAACATGCTAGCACTCAACCTGCTAATATGTCATTTCACTGCCAAAACATGCTAGCACTCAACCTGCTAATATGTCATTTCACTGCCAAAACATGCTAGCACTCAACCTGCTAATATGTCATTTCACTACCAAAACATGCTAGCACTCAACCTGCTAATATGTCATTTCACTGCCAAAACATGCTAGCACTCAACCTGCTAATATGTCATTTCACTGCCAAAACATGCTAGCACTCAACCTGCTAATATGTCATTTCACTGCCAAAACATGCTAGCACTCAACCTGCTAATATGTAATTTCACTGCCAAAACATGCTAGCACTCAACCTGCTAATAGGTCATTTCACTGCCAAAACATGCTAGCACTCAACCTGCTAATATGTCATTTCATTGTCAAAATATGCTAGCACTCAACCTGCTAATATGTCATTTCACTGCCAAAACATGCTAGCACTCAACTTGCTAATATGTCATTTCACTGTCAAAACATGTTAGCACTCAACCTGCTAATATGTCATTTCACTGCCAAAACATGCTAGCACTCAACCTGCTAATATGTCATTTCACTGCCAAAACATGCTAGCACTCAACCTGCTAATATGTCATTTCACTGTCAAAACATGCTAGCACTCAACCTGCTAATATGTAATTTCACTGCCAAAACATGCTAGCACTCAACCTGCTAATATGTCATTTCACTGCCAAAACATGCTAACACTCAACCTGCTAATATGTCATTTCACTGTCAAAACATGCTAGCACTCAACCTGCTAATATGTCATTTCACTGCCAAAACATGCTAGCACTCAACCTGCTAATATGTCATTTCACTGCCAAAACATGCTAGCACTCAACCTGCTAATATGTCATTTCACTGTCAAAACATGCTAGCACTCAACCTGCTAATACGTCATTTCACTGTCAAAACATGTTAGCACTCAACCTGCTAATTTGTCATTTCACTGTCAAAACATGCTAGCACTCAACCTGCTAATATGTCATTTCACTGCCAAAACATGCTAGCACTCAACCTGCTAATATGTCATTTCACTGTCAAAACATGTTAGCACTCAACCTGCCAATATGCCTGATCTATTGCACTCGTTTCCTGTAAAAAGTCTTTCACATTTCAAATATTACATTTTCTAAAAACTATGTTATTGTAAAACACAACAAGGAGGTTAACTGTGCTCTGATCCTTTCAGCGCTGATCCCTTCAGCTTCCGACGCCTTGTCCTATATGCCCGTACGAATAGTTTCCAGTCGTCCGTAGCGCTATCTCGGTTGTGCACCGCTGGTTATTCAACGGGAATTCCCCGCCACCGCCGGCGTTAGCACAGGCATGACGTCGGTCCAACATGAGATCAGCTCTCTGATACGACATCTGCCTACGCCATGGTTATGGCGAGGAAAGACCCAGACACGAAACCACGGTTTCGACAACCCGGCGACGACAGTTTGACACGCCACTTTCTAGGCAGCTAAATAATCATGTTGATGGCGGTGCCTGAGCATAGGTGACAGGAAGAAGAAATCGATCTTCAACATACAGGTATGTAATGTCTGTCTATTACTGTTAATGCTATGCTACCTTCATCGGACTTCAGCTAATTGTGTTTAAGTAATTTACTTATTATGTCTCAAACGTTCACACAGAAACGTATTCTACAATGGGTGGATCTCACACCCCGTCCCTGGCTGACATATCTGTTGTATCCAGTATAAAAGTGCAATATATTGCACGGAATTACAATGATACACGTCATTACAACGATTGAAACCGATCCACGATGACAGTCTCGCGAGAAAATTTATTTTATATATTATTCACATGTATTCACGTTATTTAGCGTCATGTACGTAGGCCTACTGTAAATTAATACAAAGCATTTATTTAATTTGAGAACACCCATGCGTGAACAAAATAGTTTTTTTAATATTATAATAATTATCACTAGCAGAGATTCCCACCGGTGTGCTAATGTATGCGTGACGTGTGTTATTCACAGAAGGCTGAAAAATGACGAACGTAGTCGATCTGGACGACTTTGTGTATGCGTGGTTGGAGGCCTTGGCGGGATACAACACGACGCAGGATTTAATTTACACAATCGATTGGAGCCGGGTGAATGTGACGTCAGAGAAGCCGATTTACACCTCTGCCGGTCAAACATCGCCTCACTCGGTCATCCTCTTCAAGTCGACGTTCGACAACGACAGTTCTGAAAAGCAGAAGAATTCGTTCAGTGCTCAGAGCAAATACACATCGTCAGGCTCCGTTAGTCTCCACCAGTGCTTCACGCTCGACGGACGAACGAAGGTCGACCTGTCTCTGCCCGGGCCAGTTGTGAATGCCACCTCAGGCTTTGGGCAGAAACTCAGCATCACCAGCGCCCGCTCACAGGCGTTCGAGAAGGAACAAACGTGGAACGTCAACACCAAGATCGTCGTTCCAGAACGAGCGTCTATAACGGCTCAGCAAACACTTCAACTAACCAAGTACTCCTCCGACTTCAGGTTCGTTGCAACGATATTCATATGTATCATTTGGATTAATAAATTGTTGATTTATTACTCTATTAAACAGTAATTTGTTCGATTGTTCGTTCGTTCGTTCGGTCGGTCCGACTGTTGGTCGATCGTTCGTTCGTTCGTTCGTTCGTTCGTTCGTTCGTTCGTTCGTTCGGTCGGTCGGTCGGTCGGTCGGTCGGTCGGTCGGTCGGTCGGTCGGTCCTTTGCTCGGTCGGTAGCAATTCTCGTGTATAAATTGTGTGTCTATACTAACTTGCTCTTCACACTTCCAGCGTCGTCACGGTGATTTCCGGCAAAGTTCGCGTGACAAGCCGTTCGGCGAACGGATCCGAGGTGTTCATTGATCCTAAAAAGATCGCTGAAATCGTCCACGAATACAAAAACTCGCTGCCGCACTTTGCGCAGACCGACGGACGCACGATACGTGTCACCAGCAGGGGACGGTGCGAGCTGACCTACGGCATAGAGCAACACGTCACGGTGTCCAGCTACCGGCGTTGAGCCACGGAAACAACCGCGATGTCCACACACGTCGCTTCACTGCCAGCCGCGTGGCACAAGATGGCGGCCGGCACACCCCGTCTTTGGGTGTAGATATTTATTTGACTGTGATTATGTCGGACATGTAGACATGCTATGAAAGTAGCATAAGAATTAATATTTGTTATAACCTGTTAATGGTTTGTTATAAATTAGTCCACTGACATGACGTGTATATATATATATACACATATATATATATATATATATACATATATATATTGTGTGTTGTGAGTTGTATGTTGGCCTATGTATCACTGCCGATATGTCGTATTTATTCGTGTATGTTATGCAAATAAAACACATTATATTATATTTTAAAATGTGATTTTCTGTCGATTCTTATCTTTCACAACGATTGGAAACGAGAATATGGTGGAACCTCAGTATTAAGGTATCCCTCTCTATGAAACAACGTTAACTTGAACGGCGAGGTGACCGTATTAGTTGGACTAAGTTCATAAGTTCAGCAGACATCGCAAGCCAGGGGTGACAGTTGATTACATTAACCTTAGCAGACACGCCACGCCATGCACGGACGTTCGGTGAATTAGTTGCAACTCGCCATAGTAGCTGTCTCCGCCGGTCGTCGCCATCGTTTCCCTCAAATGCTGGACAATTCCAGGAAACTCCAATAGCATTACCAATCCGACCATTTACACAATATAATGACAATGTATTTTATAATAATTGCTGATACTTCCGATGTAGAATCAGACACATGTGGCCAAAACCCAAAATGCCATGAAATAAGTAGCAACATAATGATTGGATAACGGGCTCTGCTTTAATTCCACGTGTTGTCAAGGCGATATGCCAGGGATTCTGATACTGGAGTACCCTCTGACGCGCGAGGGTGGTTTACTAGCAATGTCCATATTACGTATAATATTACTCACACTAAGCACGCCTCTACCGTCACGCCTCACTGGTTAATCTGAATGAAAGCTACGTTATAAGCAGTCGGCATTTCCCGTCGCACTCCAGTGCACACAATACACGACAACTTGGCTGGTGGCCAACTCTATTATCTCCAGAAATATGAAGTTCTGTTGTGACATTCTACCCAGTGATATGTAACGACCAACGACCCCTACAACGACGTTTAGCTTTGATACAAACACGTTAACTGTGATTTTCAAATCAAATGCCCTGTTTCTCCGGCGTGTTCCTCAATTTATCCGAACACCGCAAAGTAATACCAACAAACGCAATGTATCATCACAGACGTCAATCCAAATAGGATCATCACAGTAAGCAACAACAATATTAACACATACTATTACGGGAACATTAAAATGCTTTAGCCGTTATTATTATTTGAAGATGGTATACAAAAACAATCCTTTTCTGTATAACCACATTTCTGGTTGTGTTGACTAGACGGTATAACCACTAACGGACATGTCTTACGTAATCACGGCGACGACGACATACGTGCAAATAAAGCTGAGCTCACTCTAAAACTGCTATGTCTGGCTTTACTACCAATTATACCGATGATGATGTAACACGTTTATCTATGACAGTGGTCACGTGGCTGTCTGGTCAGTAGTTAATGTTTAATGCTGAGTAAGTGGATTAGTGTGTGTGAGAGTTTGTGGTTTATGAGCGCACGCTCGTGCGTCCATGCGTACGTGTGTGTGTCTGGTGCGCGCGTGTGTGTGTGTGTGTGCACGCGTGTGCATGCGTTCGTTACTGTGCGTGTGTGTGTGCCCGCGCACGCGTACGTGTATGTGTGTTTGTGTGTGCATGTGTGTGCATGTCCGTATGTGTGCGTATGTGTGCGTGTGAGTGTGAGTGTGTGTGTGCATGTCTGTACGTACGTATTACGTACGTACAAGCGTGCGTGCGTGCTTGCGAGCGTGCATTCGAGTGTGTGTGCCATGCAAAAAGAACAATGGTGATGACTATGTGACTTATTGTAAGGCAATGTCATAGGCCCGAACCTATTGAATTTGTAATCGGTAAACAAATTCGTTAGGGTACACTTGGAGCTTGAACTTCAATAATTCACATGTATTTTACCGGTGTCGTTTGGTACCGTTATGATTAACATGTAAACGCACGCACACACGCACGAACGTGCGCGCGCGCGCGCACACACACACACACACACACCCTCCTTTGTGTAGGTACAATCGGACTCACGGTCACGAAATCCCCCGAGACATAACGCGGTTGTTCTTTCGATGCGATGGTAGCCTACCTCATCCGGTGCTTTAACATTCCCTAACCAATTATGCCAGTTGATGAAAACACTGTTTCGATATTACAGTCGTTCGTTCGTTCGTTCGTTCATTCGTTTGTTCGGTCGTTCGCTCGTTTGTTTGATCGGTCGTTCGTTCGGTCGGTCTGTCGGTCGGTCGGTCCGTCGGTCCGTCCGTCGGTCCGTCGGTCCGTCGGTCCGTCGGTCCGTCGGTCCGTCGGTCGGTCGGTCGGTCGGTCGGTCGGTCGGTCGGTCGGTCGGTCGGTCGGTCGGTCGGTCGGTCGGTCGGTCGGTCGGTCGGTCGGTCGGTCGGTCGGTCGGTCGGTCGGTCGGTCGGTCGCAACACAATGCATCGAATAATAACGAAGGCATGAAGTTAACAATTCCCGTTTATATACTGCATATTTATAATAACAATTTAATTTTCACACTTTCAGCGTCGTCACTGTGATCTCTGGGACATTTCCGTCACAAGTTGTTCTCCGAACGGGTCAGAAGTGTTCACTGAACCGAAGAATATCGCTGAGATCCTAACGTCAGAACACTTAGTTTTTAGTATGTGTGTCTTCACAGATACTTTTAATATTTAAAGAAATTCATTTCGTTTCAATGTAATACAGTTATTTTAATTGTAAACAAAGTTTGTACAAGTTTCAACATAAACGCCTCAGTATGTTGTTTTACCGGGTCGTTTTGGTGAATTTATTTAAGAGTAATTTTAGTGTAATTGCATTACTTTTATCATGTATATAATGTTCTGTAATTATTTTAATATAATTTCTTGTGTTTTATAACAGAATATTATACTTGTGTGGTTTTGTTTGTATTTTATCGTGAATATATGTACAATCCAACTGAAAAGTTGGCAACAATAAATTTATTCTGATTCTGATTCTAAGGTATTTCGAAGCCTCGCTGCAACACTTTGTGGAGATCGACGGTCACGCAATACGTACAAGCAAACATACTCCGTAGGGCGTAGACCAAGACGTGACGGTGTCCAGCAACCTGCGATGGCCAACGGAAGTTACAACCTCGACCAACGTCCACCATGTGTCTTCGCTGCTAACTGGGAGCCACAAGATGGCAGACTATACTCTGGTTCTATATCTATTTGACTGTGGTTAAAGTAGATCGGACATCAACATTTTATGGAGATAGCGTGATAATAAATATTTACTATAACCTATTAACGTGATTTCATAATAAACTACTCCGCTTTAATGGCGTGTCTATGTCTACATTCATATCTGTCGGAACGTGGTGAATATTTGGGGGCTGGGGTTCACCAAAAACCTCCAATACAAATTGCACCCCCTTGAGGCTCTCCAAAAACGTCAAATTGTGGCTCTCAAAAACTTCCAATTACACATCTCTTGTCAACTGAAATAATTAGTCTACAATATTATATCTATGTTGAGTTTTTAGTAGATTATGTTGTAACACTGCCTATGCCTAATATTTGGCTTAGTATGCTACACAAATAAAACACATTATTATAGTTAAAAATACATTTCTTTCGAGTCTTATTATATGTTCCTTGCTAACAGTTGAAGTAGAGAACATTATATTTAA
>OZ023215.1:40270862-40273362 GCA_963995525.1 Escarpia spicata | reverse complement strand
AACCTCGCGATTAAGGTCACCTTTGGGACTTGGCGAAAGTGACCTGAATAGCGAGGTGACCGTATTAGCATGATTAATTCCCTATACGTTACTGTATATGGACATAATTTGGGACAGTCTTATTGTGACCTTAATTGTGAGGTGAAGGTATTACCGAGGTGACCGTAATGCGAGGTTTGACTGTAATGCGTAAATCTACACGACTGTGACTCAAATATATAAGATAAGATAGTTTATTATTACTTTTTACGATGACATTTGGAATACACTTCACGGGCATTTTAAGAATTCAAGTGTCCTGCCCACGCTCGCGCCACACGTGGAAAAGAAGGTAAAACTACACAATAGTCTGAATATATTCTATTTCAATAACTGAAGTAAACGTGCAACGGATAAATGTGTCCAAAACTCAGGTTAGACAACGTTCTTTGTAAACGTCTTCTCTTTCACTCCGTTGTCGTCACGTGCTGTTCTTTGCCGTAGATGAACTCGCAACGTCCTTCGGAGGTGATGCACACTGTACGTCCTTTGATTTCCACGAAGTCAGGAATCGAATACGGCTTCTGCTGTCTCATCGACATGACGATTTCACTGATGTCCTTCGGCTCCAAGGACTGCACGAACACGTCGTTTTCGTCGTGGACCGTCACGTGAACCTTGCCGGAAATGACGGTTTCGACGCTGCAAGTAATACATAATGCTGATTAGGTGTATGCCATCAGTAAATTTTTGTTGTACCGGAAGGTGCAAAGAGGAGACTATATAGCTGCGCACAAAACAATTAAGGTTAGGATTGGGGTTATGGTCAGCTTGATATGTAAAATATAAATGGCACTGACTATGTGCAGTGATTTAAAATAAGTTAGACTTAGGCTATTTCTAGAGCAGCTCTACAAATAAGAGCGTAGGCCATTTCTAGAGCAGCTCTAGAAATACGTGTCTTCTAAATCTCCCCATCAAGACGGACAAAAACACGTAGGGTATGATTCTGTGTCGTCGCATTTACTTGAATCGATTACACTATCCACGTATATACCGTGAACATATTACTAAGTGCCCGTGTATGCACGTCGAGATCTGCCCCATAACGATCATATTCGCCGCCCCAGACGTCGTGAGGTGGCCGGACTCCCCTCACTACAGACGAAGTCACGCAGCCGGACAAGAGTAAGCGAGACCAGATCTTCTCTAGAAATAGCCTACGCTCTTATTCTCGAGCTGCTCTAGACATAGCTAGGGCGAATAAGAAGTTATCGTGCTTTAGCCGGCACACAATGTATTCATACGCAGATGTAGAACCGATTTTTGAAGATCCAGTTGCTGGCAATAAATGCATTCAAATCGGGGTAGCGGTGCGAATGAAGGCGTATAGCAGTGTTATGGGTACATACAGTTTTCATAATATCCTTCATATAATGATCACCAATTTCATCGAGGATATTTTTGGTTAAAGGTTAATATAACGCACAAAGTTTAGAGCATGGCTGAATTCATGAAAGAGAAGTTCAGAGGGTGTTTTAAGAAACAGGGTGAAATGTAAAAAGCCATGAAAAGATGACACTGCGCTATATAAGAGTATATTTCTAGCACTGAATACGTCCGGAAACGTTATACGGCATGCAACTAAATGCAACTCACTTGAACTCCGCCGAATACTGCGTCTCCTGGATGCTCAGCTTCGCCGTTCTCTCGCTCTGTGGCGGCACCTGCACCTTCGTGTTGACGGACCACGTTTGCTGCGTCTCGAACAACTGCGTTCCGACATGGCTGACACTCAAGTCGTGACCGAACCCCGACTTGGCCGTGATGATATGCTCCGGCATCCTCAGATCCAACCTAGTCTGTTCACCGATGGAGAAGCACTGAGTGAGACTAACGTAGGTCGACGCTTTCGTCGTGTTCTGAGCACTGAACGTGTTTTCTTGCTGCTCGTCGGTCTTGTTCGTGTACGTCGACTTTAGGATGATCACCCACTTCGGCTCCGGTCTCCTTTCCGGGTTTGGGAACTTGGGAATCTTCGTCTCGAACTTCACCCTGTCCCAGTTTACCTTCAACCTGCGCCTGGAGGAGTTAATCTTCTTCCCGCTAGAAACGCCTAGGACATTCTCCGCGTACGCCTTCGCCATTTCGTTCAGATCGATCACTTTGATGTCAGCCATTGCGAATCAGTAAGCGTGCAACCCGATTGGAATTGCACAGGTTCTATGCAGGTATCAAATTAGGTGGGTTTATATCATATGTGGGCCATGACGTCGCGGATTTTTGGAAAAAAAACATTGGCTGAACGGTGCCAGGTAAGGACACGTGGCTCTTCTACCAACACGTGACTTGACCATCGCAATTATGAAACTACGTAATGACGAAACAGTGATTTCGTCATCGTGAATCATTGATTGGGGAAATTTATCGCATAGGCATAAGTAGGCTAACCTCGAGTCGAAACCACAGCCGCGTGCTGTCTCGGGGTATTTCCGTCCAAGTTTTAACCACGCCACGCCTG
>OZ023215.1:40235862-40265862 GCA_963995525.1 Escarpia spicata | reverse complement strand
CAGACGTCGTGAGGTGGCCGGACTCCCCTCACTACAGACGAAGTCACGCAGCCGGACAAGAGTAAGCGAGACCAGATCTTCTCTAGAAATAGCCTACGCTCTTATTCTCGAGCTGCTCTAGACATAGCTAGGGCGAATAAGAAGTTATCGTGCTTTAGCCGGCACACAATGTATTCATACGCACATGTAGAACCGATTTTTGAAGATCCAGTTGCTGGCAATAAATGCATTCAAATCGGGGTAGCGGTGCGAATGAAGGCGTATAGCAGTGTTATGGGTACATACAGTTTTCATAATATCCTTCATATAATGATCACCAATTTCATCGAGGATATTTTTGGTTAAAGGTTAATATAACGCACAAAGTTTAGAGCATGGCTGAATTCATGAAAGAGAAGTTCAGAGGGTGTTTTAAGAAACAGGGTGAAATGTAAAAAGCCATGAAAAGATGACACTGCGCTATATAAGAGTATATTTCTAGCACTGAATACGTCCGGAAACGTTATACGGCATGCAACTAAATGCAACTCACTTGAACTCCGCCGAATACTGCGTCTCCTGGATGCTCAGCTTCGCCGTTCTCTCGCTCTGTGGCGGCACCTGCACCTTCGTGTTGACGGACCACGTTTGCTGCGTCTCGAACAACTGCGTTCCGACATGGCTGACACTCAAGTCGTGACCGAACCCCGACTTGGCCGTGATGATATGCTCCGGCATCCTCAGATCCAACCTAGTCTGTTCACCGATGGAGAAGCACTGAGTGAGACTAACGTAGGTCGACGCTTTCGTCGTGTTCTGAGCACTGAACGTGTTTTCTTGCTGCTCGTCGGTCTTGTTCGTGTACGTCGACTTTAGGATGATCACCCACTTCGGCTCCGGTCTCCTTTCCGGGTTTGGGAACTTGGGAATCTTCGTCTCGAACTTCACCCTGTCCCAGTTTACCTTCAACCTGCGCCTGGAGGAGTTAATCTTCTTCCCGCTGGAAACGCCTAGGACATTCTCCGCGTACGCCTTCGCCATTTCGTTCAGATCGATCACTTTGATGTCAGCCATTGCGAATCAGTAAGCGTGCAACCCGATTGGAATTGCACAGGTTCTATGCAGGTATCAAATTAGGTGGGTTTATATCATATGTGGGCCATGACGTCGCGGATTTTTTTAGAAAAAAAACATTGGCTGAACGGTGCCAGGTAAGGACACGTGGCTCTTCTACCAACACGTGACTTGACCATCGCAATTATGAAACTACGTAATGACGAAACAGTGATTTCGTCATCGTGAATCATTGATTGGGGAAATTTATCGCATAGGCATAAGTAGGCTAACCTCGAGTCGAAACCACAGCCGCGTGCTGTCTCGGGGTATTTCCGTCCAAGTTTTAACCACGCCACGCCTGCAACACGTGGCGTGTAGAAACAACCGTAACGGGCATCGAAACTGGCAGTTCGATTGTACATATTAAAACTGAGAAGGATTGTGTGTGTGTGTGCGTGTGCGTGCGTCCGTGCGTGCGTGCGTCCGTGCGTGCGTGTATGTCTTAGATGGTTGACACACTAATGCCTATTTTCTTAGCAACAGTTATATAAAACAAAATCAACCAACTAGACAATATATCTGGTTTATTTCCGGCCTATATCTCTAAATGAGAGTGGGTGCCACGAAATTCATTCTCTAGTGATGGATCGTGTATGTGCCATATCTGTCGAAACAGAGGGGGTATTTTGGGTGATAAGGCTGGAGAATATGTTAACCACCAATATTTCTGGAATACTAGCTAATATCAAGCGGGGATTTCACGAATAGTAAATTGGTAAATGGCCCCTCCATTTTGAGAGAACGTTTGTTTAAAAATGGTAATAATTGTAAACAAAATTATATATATGGTTTTAATGCTTCTGAGAATGATAAAACGAAACTGAACTGTTGAGAAAGATTTTGAGATGTCGGTGTATTTGTGGTGAGCCTTGGGGTGCAGTTTTTTGTGAGTGTCATTGGGGTTCAATTGGAGGATTTGGGTGAATCTCTATGGGATGCAGTTGAATGTTTTTAAGGTAATAGAACAACATGCAGCTTTCCATTAGACACCGAACCGCGTTTTGTAAACCATGAGAACAGGGCTGGGCCCCTTATTTTCACAGCCATCAGCGCCAGCCCTCAGCCACTCAATCGTCACTTCCGGCTTCATGACGCAGCCCACAGTTAACTTTCTCATTGGTGGCCATGTTAACGTTTTGTCAGATTGTAAGAAAACTGTATCTGAGAAAAATCTGAAATTTTTGACAGGCCGATCAAATTTCGTCAAATCACATACCTCCAGTTCTTTAAGAACGCATGCATGCCCATCAATATTTACCAAATTAACCATGTTTTCGGCACCGACATGTGCTATGTGAAAAAATTGCAACAAAATCACTCCGCCAACTACACTCTTCCGAATATATGTAATTTCACTGCCAAAACATGCTAGCACTCAATTAATCAACTTACACAATCGATTGGAGCTGGGTGAATGTGACGTTAGAGAAGCCGATTTACACCTCTCCCGGGCAAACATCGCCTCAGTGCATGTCTGTACGTACGTAGTACGTACGTACAAGCGTGCGTGCGTGCGTGCGTGCGTACATTCGAGTGTGTGTGCCATGCAAAAACAACAGTGGTGATGACTATGTGACTTATTGTAAGGCAATGTCCTAACCTATCGAATTTGTTAGGGTACACTTGGAGCTTGAACTTCAATAATTCACAGGTATTTTACCGGTGTCGTTTGGTACCGTTATGATTAACATGTAAACGCACGCACACACACACGAGCGTGCGTGCGCGCGCGCCCACACACACCCTCTCCACTGTTGGTACAATCGGACTCTCGGTTTCGGTGCACGTTATGTTAGTTTCTATACGCCACGTGTTGCAGGCGTAGCATGTTTAAGTCGGACGGAAATCCCCCGAGACATAGCGCGGCTGTTCTTTCGATGCGATGGTAGCCTACCTCATCCGATGCATTAACATTCCCTAATCAATTATGCCTGTTGATAAAATCACTGTTTCAATATTACAGTCGTTCGTTCTTTTGTTCGTTCATTCGTTCGTTTGCTTGTTCGTTCGTTCGTTCGTTCGTTTTTTGTTCGATCGTTCGTTCGGTCGTTCGTTTGGTCGGTCGGTCGGTCGGTTGCAACACAATGCATCGAATAATAACGAAGGCATGAGTCGGTCGTCCCACCCAAAACAATGGACACACCGATTCCAATACGATAACGAAAATGTGTCCACAACGGACACGTCACTGTAAAAGAAGTTTTACCGTTGCTGAAACAGACGAACATTTAACGGAGACTATACCTCACTAACAAATGGCTAAGATTACCAGCAGTACACGTAAGGCATATTAGGATGGTTCGAGCAAATGTCCAAAACGGGTACCTTGTCCATAATAACACCAACGGACCATTTCACCATAACGGACGCATGGTCATAGAACTCCAATGTAGCCTTAAGAAGGTTGACTGTGTTTACCAGAACGAAAACATTGTCCAACATTTATTTTTACAACAGTCTAAGTTTCCATCGGTGTCGGTTTTACAAGCGTTTTTGTACTAGTTCGTGGATAGTTGTGATGCATCCATAATACATTTTTTAGTTGCCAATCACGCGCATGATGCTTTATGCACGACATAACAAAACCTAAGTTCAAATCGCCAATTTCGGCGTCCCAATTGCCACGTCATCGATGGTTATATCTATAGACAGAAAATCCCCAATCAGTTATGTTTTCGTGGGTCGAGGTTATAGACAGTGGTTATTGCCGGGAAGGTTCCAGTGACGAAACCACTGTTTCGATATCGCAGTTTCGCCAAGACATCACTTAATGAGTGAACACGTGATTTAACTGAGCACTATATATATTCTGCTGCCGAGATCCTCTGCTCATACGTAGAAACCAATCAGTACGAAGAAGACATCGGTATTCTAAACCAAGGTACGTGATTAATATTATGTCAGTTCAATTAAGTATTTTTATGTTTTCATAAGTTTGCACAAACACGTTTACATGTGATGTTGTTTTCGTGACATAACGCCTACATGACCAGTGTAGGACCTAGATTGGCCCTAGAAGTATGGGTGAAACTACAATACATTTTAAATATGCTGCCAATATAACCTATCCTGTGCGGGATGGTTAATTTTTCTATAGATTTTCTTTAACATTTCTAAGCATATGAAACATTAATTAACTGACTTCGAGTGGACAATTCGTGAAAACCCAAACCTGATACCCTTCAATTTCGTTCCAACCTGGTGACGAGGTTTGAAATATTGGTGCGTTCTGCATAATAGCCACGAACGACTAGCGTATATTTTTTGCTACCTCATGAAAGGTGACCTAGCACAGAACAACATTCAGCATTCACTGAACCAACATGTGCTGTTTAAAAGTTCTTGAAATCAATTCACACATCTCACCAACATGCTATTTTAATAGGGACTCGTTCAGCGGGTAATTGCGGTCGGACATTAATTGTGGTCTTATGGTGGCGCCTAACATTTATGTAAACTGCAGTTTTCTACAATACATTTTATACGAGTATCATCGGAGTCGTGAATGTTTCATTAATCTTTGTTAATCAAAGAACATTTGAAATACACTAATGATTGTCTTTAGCATTTGTTAACACTAGCACCCATACTAATTAATGTATGTTATTTGCAGAAGGCTGAACAATGACAAACAACGCACATGTACTAGACCTCGACGACTTTGTGAAGGCATGGGCCGACCAAGTGAGCAAGTCATCGGGACTCAACTCGACGCAGAATGTCACTTACGAAATAAACTGGAGCCGGGTTAATGTTGCAACCGAGAAACCGAACTACACCGCTACCGGGCCGATGTCCCCTCATTCGGTCATCCTCTTCAAGTCGAGGTTCGAAAACAACAGTTCTAAACAACAGGAGCACTCGTTCAGTGCTCAGAGTAAGTACACGTCGTCAGGCTCCGTTAATCTCCACCAGTCCTTCACGCTCGATGGACGGACGAAGGTCGACCTGTCTTTGCCCGGACCAGTTCTGAATGCCACCTCAGGCTTCGGCCAGAAACTCAGCGTCACCAGCGCCGGCTCACATACGTTCGAGAAGGAACAAACGTGGAACGTCAACACGAAGATCGTCGTGCCGGCGAACGATAAAATCGTTGCCCAGCAAAGCATCGAAGAAGTCACGTACTCCGCACCCTTCAGGTGAGAATTTATGTGCGTGTGTGCGTGCGTATATGTGTGTGTGAGTGTGAACCTGCGTGCGTGCGTGTGTGAGTGTGTTTGCATGCGTGCGTGCGTGCGTGCTTGTGTGTGTGTGTGTGTGTGTGTGTGTGAGAGAGAGAGAGAGAGAGAGAGAGAGAGAGAGAGAGAGAGAGAGAGAGAGAGAGAGAGAGAGAGAGAGAGAGAGAGAGAGAGAGAGAGAGAGAGAGAGAGAGAGAGAGAGAGAGAGAGAGAGAGAGAGAGAGAGAGAGAGAGAGAGAGAGAGAGAGAGAGAGAGAGAGAGAGAGAGAGAGAGAGAGAGAGAGAGAGAGAGAGAAAGATAGAGTATGTTTGTGGTGTATATGGTGTATTTGTGTGTAATCGCGTGTATAAACTGTGTACTTTATCTATGATAATTGTTCTTCACACTTTCAGCGTCGTCACGGTGATTTCCGGCAAAGTTCACGTGACAAGGCGGTCTGCGAATGGATCCGAGATGTTCATGGAACCTAAGAACATCGCTGAAATCGTTCAGGAATTCCGCAGGTCGCTGCCACACTTTACGCAGACCGACGGTCGTACCATACGTGTCACCAGCAGTGGACTGTGCGAGCTGACCTTCGGCATAGAGCAACACGTCACGGTGTCCAGCTACCGGCGTTGAGCCACGGAAACAACCGCGGTTGTCCACACACGTCGCTTCACTGCCAACCGCTTTGCGCGGGCCACAAGAATGTGTTTTTGAGTTAATTATTAGAAGCAGACGTTGATTCACGCCCTCGAGTTGTGTACTTTGGACATAGTTAATAAACGTCTCTTTTGTTTTGGACGGTAATAATGATTATTTCCTATAACATTTATAAATACATCGATGTCTCTCAGAATAACTGGCCGTTGGTTTGTATATGAAAGTGTGTGACACAGAAATAAAACACTTACATTAAACAAAAAACTATCGCTTTGATGTTATACTCTCATTCCTAGAAACTGAAGTATTAGCCGATAGAGTCGTATATGTTCCTAGACAGAGCGACTACGATTAAAACAAGCCATGCTATGTCTCGTTAATAATGATAGTCGTCCGACACACTGGAGTGTTTCGTCCTGAGCACCACACGCTAAAAGTAGACATATTCAAGTCGAGCCCTCCTCCCACCCAAAACAGTAGAGGAGATAACCCCCCCGGGTTCCTATACGATAACGAAATGTGTCTACAGTGAAAACATCACCGTAGCGGACATTTCACCATAGCTGAAACAGACGGACATTCAAAAATTAACTATAGCCCATCAACAAATGACACATGGCTGAAATTAGCAATGGTTTACTTAAGGCATAGCTATTAGGTTGTTTCGAACAAACATAAAAATGCTACTTTGTCCTATCGGTAGTATACTGTAAAACGGATAATTCAAAATAACGGATGGCCATAGATAATACAGCTTTGAAATCCAGTCTACCCTTATATAGGTTAACTAGGCTTTAAAATATGAGAAACGGAGAGCTCTGAGATCTATAAAACGCTCCGCAAATTCTCGTATCAACAGCGTAATGTACGTGAACGACCTTTCTAGCTGGTTCATTTACCAGGAATGTTGAATAATGAATGTAGTTGACGTTCCGAAGCTGTCTCCCACAATTGCAAATTGATTATGAAAGCAACAACGAACTGGAAGAAACCTAATCTTTGGTTAGATGGCCTCGTCCTTTGAATTGTACATTCAGCAGATTGAGATGCGCCCTGATATCGACAAGAAATGCAAAATCTCTAATGCATGGTTGTAGGTTTTCGTTGATTTGCCAAACAGGCTTTCAGAGGGATTATACAATAAGCCCTGAAAAGATTCACACAGACACCTGCAACGTGTCGAACCTTTCCCATCAATGAAACATCTAAATTTTGTTTGTTCTCCCTTGGAAGGTGCACCATGTAAATGCAAGTTGTCTTCCCGCGGGCCGCATTGTGTGCAATATTGCTCTTAGTCGACATGATGATGTGTACGTGTGTGTGTGTGTGTGTGTGTGTGTGTGTGTGTGTGTGTGTGTGTGTGTGTGTGTGTGTGTGTGTGTACGTGTGTGTGTGTGTGCGTGGGTGTGTGTGTGTATGTGTGTGCGTGGGTGTGTGTTTGTGTGTGTGTGTATGTGTGTGCGTGGGTGTGTGTGTACGTGTGTGTGTACGTGTGTGTGTGTGTGTGTGTGTGTGTACGTGTGTGTACGTGTGTGTGTGTGTGGGTGTGTGTGTGTATGTGTGTGCGTGGGTGTGTGTGTGTACGTGTGTGTGTGTGTGTGTGTGTGTGGGTGTGTGTGTATGTGTGTGCGTGGGTGTGTGTTTGTGTGTGTGTGCGTGCGTGCGTGCGTGCGTGTGAGAGAGAGAGAGAGAGAGAGAGAGAGAGAGAGAGAGAGAGAGAGAGAGAGAGAGAGAGAGAGGGAGGGAGGGAGGGAGGGAGAGAGAGGGCGCACACGCCACTCGCGAACAGAGGTCAATGTAAGCTTCATTCAAGCTGTATGGATACACCCTCACGAATATATTCGAGTCAATCGTCCCACCCAAAACTGTGGACACACCGATTCCAATACGATAACGAAAATGTGTTCACAACTGACAGTTTTATCATGGCTGAAACAGACAAACATTTAACGTAGACTATACCTCACTAACAAATGACACCTGGCTAAGATTACCAGCAGTACACGTAAGGCATATTAGGATGGTTTGAGTAAAATGTGCAAAACGGGTACCTTGTCCAAAATAACACCAACGGACAATTTCACCATAACGGATGCATGGCCATAGAACTCCAATGTAGCCTTAAGAAGGTTGACTATCTTTACCAGAACAAAAACATTGTCCAACATTAATTTTTACAACAGTCGTTTCCATCGGTGTCGGTTTTACAAGCGTTTTTGTACTAGTTCGTGGATAGTTGTGATGTATTCATAATACATTTTTTCAGTTGACAATCACGCATGATGCTTTATGCACGACCTAACAAAACCTAATTTCAAGTCGCCAGTTTCGGCGTCCCAGTTGCCACGTCATCGGTGGTTATATCTATAGAGAGAAAAATCCCCAATCAGTTATGTTTTCGTGGATCGAAGTTATAGACAGTGGTTATTTCCACGTCATCGGTGGTTATATCTATTGACAGAAAAATCCCCAATCAGTTTTGTTTTCGTGGGTCGAGGTTATAGACAGTGGTTATAGCCGGGAAAGTTCCTATCGCAAAACAATGGTTTTAACATCGTAGTTTCGCCATGACATCACTTAATGAGTGAACACGTGATTTAACTGGACACTATATATATTCCGCTGGCGAGATCTACTGCTCATACGTAGAAACCAGTCAGTACGAAGAAGACATCGGTATTCTAAACCAAGGTACGTGATTAATATTATGTCAATTCAATTAAGTATTTTCATGTTTTCATAAGTTTGCACAAACACGGTTCCATGTGAAGTTGTTTTCATGACATAACGCCTACAGGAGCAGCGTTGGACCAAGATTGGCCATAGAAGAATGGGTGAAATTACATAAACGGCCAACACAACCTATCCTGTGTTGGATGGTTAATGTTTCTATAGATTTTCTTTAAAATTTCTCAGCGCATGAACCATTAATTAGTTGACTTTGAGTGGATAATTCGTGAATACCCAAACCTGATACCTTCAATTATTTCGTTCCAACCTGGTGACGGGGTTTGAAATATCGGTGCGTTCTGCAAAATAACCGCTGTGCGAATAAGCGAGCGACTAGCGTATGTTTATTGCTACATCATGAAAGGAGATCTAGTACAGTACAACATTCAGCATTCACTGAACTAAAATGTGCCGTGTAAAACTTCTTGAAATCAATTCACACATATCACCAACACGCTATTTTAATAGGGACTCGTTCAGCGGGTAATTGCGGACTGACACTAAGTGTGGTCTCATGGTGTAGGGGCTTAGACGCCTAACATTTATGTAAACTGCATTTTTTTACAATACATTTTAGACGAGCACGATCGGAGTCGTGAATGTTTCATTAATCTTTGTTGACCGTCGAACCTTTCAAATACACTAAGAATTGTCCTTAGCACATGTTAACACTAGCACCCATACTAACTAATGTCTAATGTTATTTGCAGAAGGCTGAACAATGACCAACAACGCACACGTAGTAGACCTCGACGACTTTGTGAAGACATGGGCCGACCAACTGGACAAGTCATCGGGACTCAAGTCGACGCAGAATGTCACTTACAAAATAGACTGGAGCCGAGTTAATGTTGCAACCGAGAAGCCGGACTACAGCAGTACCAGGCCATCGACCCCTCATTCGGTCACGCTCTTCAAATCGAGGTTCGAAAACAACAGTTCTGAACAACAGGAGCACTCGTTCAGTGCTCAGAGTAAGTACACGTCGTCAGGCTCCGTTAGTCTCCAAGAGTGCTTCACGCTCGACGGACGGACGAAGGTCGACCTGTCTTTGCCCGGGCCTGTTGTGAGTGCCACATCAGGCTTCGGCCAGAAACTCAGCGTTACCAGCGCCGGCTCACAGACGTTCGAGAAGGAACAAACGTGGAACGTCAACACGAAGATCGTCGTGCCAGCGAAAGATAAAATTGTTGCCCAGCAAAGCATCGAAGAAGTCACGTACTCCGCACCCTTCAGGTGAGAATTTGTGTGCGTGTGTGCGTGCGGGCGGGCGTGTGTGTATGTGTGTGTGTGCGCGTGTGAGTGTATGTGAGTGTGTGTGTGTGTTCGTGCGCGCGAATGTGTGTGTGTGTGTGTGTGTGTGTGCGTGCTTGCGTGCGTGCGTGCGTGGGAGCGTATTCTCATAGCGTAAACTGTATTCTTTATAATTAATAACTATATTTTGCTCTTCATACTTTCAGCGTCGTCACTGTGGTTTCCGGCAAAGTTCTCGTAACAAAATATTCTGCGAGTGGATCCCAGGTGTTCATGGAACCGAAGAAGATCGCTGAGATCCTTCTGCGCAACCAAAAGTTGCCATCCTTTGTGAAGGTTGCCGGTGACACCGTACGTATCACCAGCCGTGGACAGTGCGAGCTGACCTATGGCGTAGAGCAACACGTCACGGTGTCCAGCTACCGGCGTTGAGCCACGGAAACAACCGCGATGTCCACACACGTCGCTTCACTGCCAGCCGCGTTGCACGGGCGAAAAGTCTGTGTCTTTTAGTTAATTATTAGAAGCAAACCTTCATTCGTTCCAGCAAGTTGTGTACTTTGGACATAGCCAATGAACGTCTGTCTAGTTTTCTGACATTGATAATGATTATTTCCTATAACCTTTATAAACACGTCGAAGTCTCTAGGCGTCACAGTAGTTGCTTTGTATTTGACTACACAGAAATAAAACACATTCAATAAAAAACTATCGCTTTGATGTTATACTCTCATTACTAGCAATTGAAGTCTTAGCCAATAGAATCGTGTATTCGCACAATGCATGTAGGCGCCAGACGATGAAAACAGGCCATGGTATGTCTCGTTAATACTGATAGTCCTTCGACACACACATGTATTTCGTCCTGAGCACCACACGCTAAAAGTGGACACTGAATGCCTCATACAGTCTGCATAGACATACCTTACGAACATATTCGGGTCCCTCCTCCCACCCAAAACAGTAGAGGAGACCCCCCCCCCCCCGGCTCCTGTACGATAACGAAAATATGTCTACAGTGGGAACATCACCGTAGCGGACATTTCACCATAGCTGAAACAGACGGACGTTCAAATTGACTATAGCCCATCAACAAATGACACATGGCTGAAATTAGCAATGGTTCACATAAGGCATAGCTAGTAGGTTGTTTCGAACAAACAAACGCACGCTCGTGCGCCCATGCGTGCGTGCGTGTGTGTGCGCGCGGACGCGTGTACATGCGTTCGTTACTGTGCGTGTTTTTTGTGCCCGCGCGTGCGTGCGTGTGTGTGTGTTTGTGTGTGCATGTGTGTGCATGTGCGTGTGTGAGCGTGTGAGTGCATGTACAAGCGTGCGTGCGTGCGTGCGTGCGTACATTCGAGTGTGTGTGCCATGCAAAAAGAACAGTGGTGATGACTATGTGACTTATTGTAAGGCAATGTCCTAACCTATCGAATTTGTAATCGGTAAACAAATTCGTTAGGGTACACTTGGAGCTTGAATTTCAATAATTCACATGTATTTTACCGGTATCGTTTGGTACCGTTATGATTAACATGTAAACGCACGCACGCACGCGCGCCCACACACACCCTCTCCACTGTTGGTACAATCGGACTCTCGGTTTCGGTGCACGTTATGTTAGTTTCTATACGCCACGTGTTGCAGGCGTAGCATGGTTAAGTCGGACGGAAATCCCCCGAGACATAGCGCGGCTGTTCTTTCGATGCGATGGTAGCCTACCTCATCCGATGCATTAACATTCCCTAAACAATTATGCCTGTTGATAAAATCACTGTTTCAATATTACAGTCGTTCGTTCTTTTGTTCGTTCATTCGTTCGTTTGCTTGTTCGTTCGTTCGTTCGTTCGTTCGTTTTTTGTTCGATCGTTCGTTCGGTCGTTCGTTTGGTCGGTCGGTCGGTCGGTTGCAACACAATGCATCGAATAATAGCGAAGGCATGAGTCGGTCGTCCCACCCAAAACAATGGACACACCGATTCCAATACGATAACGAAAATGTGTCCACAACGGACACGTCGCTGTAAAAGAAGTTTTACCGTTGCTGAAACAGACGAACATTTAACGGAGACTATACCTCACTAACAAATGACACCTGGCTAAGATTACCAGCAGTACATGTAAGGCATATTAGGATGGTTCGAGCAAATGTCCAAAACGGGTACCTTGTCCATAATAACACAAACGGACCATTCCACCACAACGGACGCATGGCCATAGAACTCCAGTGTAGCCTTAAGAAGGTTACTATCTTTACCAGAACGAAAACATTGTCCAAAATATATGTTTACAACAGTCAAAGTTTCCATCGGGTGTCGGTTTTACAAGCGTTTTTGTACTAGTTCGTGGATAGTTGTGATGTATCCATAATACATTTTTAGTTGCCAATCACGCGCATGATGCTTTATGCACGACATAACAAAACCTAAGTTCAAATCGCCAGTTTCGGCGTCCCAATTGCCACGTCATCGATGGTTATATCTATAGACAGAAAAATCCCCAATCAGTTGTTTTCGTGTGTCGAGGTTATAGACAGTGGTTATTTCCACGTCATGGGTGGTTATATCTATTGACAGAAAAAAAATCCCTAATCAGTTATGTTTTCGTGGGTCGAGGTTATAGACAGTGGTTATAGCCGGGAAAGTTCCAGTGACGAAACCACTGTTTCGACATCGCAGTTTCGCCATGACATCACTTAATGAATGAACTCGTCATTTACCTGAGCACTATATATATTCTGCTGCCGAGATCCTCTGCTCATACGTAAAAACCAGTCAGTACGAAGAAGACATCGGTATTCTAAACCAAGGTACGTGATTAATATTATGTCAGTTCAATTAAGTATTTTCATGTTTTCATAAGTTTGCACAAACACGTTTACATGTGAAGTTGTATTCATGACATAACGCCTAGATGAGCAGCATAGGACCTAGATTGGCCCTAGAAGTATGGGTGAAACTACAATACATTTTAAATATGCTGCCAATATAACCTATCCTGTGCAGGATGGTTAATTTGTCTATAGATTTTCTTTAAAATTTCTAAGTGTATGGAACATTAATTAACTGACTTCGAGTGGACAATTCGTGAAATCCCAAACCTGATACCCTTCAATTTCGTTCCAACCTGGTGACGAGGTTTGAAATATTGGTGCGTTCTGCATAATAGCCACGAACGACTAGCGTATATTTATTGCTACCACATGAAAGGAGATCTAGTACAGAACAACATTCAGCATTCACTGAACCAACATGTGCTGTTTAAAAGTTCTTGAAATCAATTCACACATCTCACCAACATGCTATTTTAATAGGGACTCGTTCAGCGGGTAATTGCGGACTGACACTAAGTGTGGTCTCATGGTGTAGGTTAGACGCCTAACATTTATGTAAACTGCATTTTTTTACAATACATTTTAGACGAGCACGATCGGAGTCGTGAATGTTTCATTAATCTTTGTTGACCGTCGAACCTTTCAAATACACTAAGAATTGTCCTTAGCACATGTTAACACTAGCACCCATACTAACTAATGTCTAATGTTATTTGCAGAAGGCTGAACAATGACCAACAACGCACACGTAGTAGACCTCGACGACTTTGTGAAGACATGGGCCGACCAACTGGACAAGTCATCGGGACTCAAGTCGACGCAGAATGTCACTTACAAAATAGACTGGAGCCGAGTTAATGTTGCAACCGAGAAGCCGGACTACCGCAGTACCAGGCCATCGACCCCTCATTCGGTCACGCTCTTCAAATCGAGGTTCGAAAACAACAGTTCTGAACAACAGGAGCACTCGTTCAGTGCTCAGAGTAAGTACACGTCGTCAGGCTCCGTTAGTCTCCAAGAATGCTTCACGCTCGACGGACGGACGAAGGTCGACCTGTCTTTGCCCGGGCCTGTTGTGAGTGCCACATCAGGCTTCGGCCAGAAACTCAGCGTTACCAGCGCCGGCTCACAGACGTTCGAGAAGGAACAAACGTGGAACGTCAACACGAAGATCGTCGTGCCAGCGAAAGATAAAATTGTTGCCCAGCAAAGCATCGAAGAAGTCACGTACTCCGCACCCTTCAGGTGAGAATTTGTGTGCGTGTGTGCGTGCGGGCGGGCGTGTGTGTATGTGTGTGTGTGTGTGTGCGCGTGTGAGTGTATGTGAGTGTGTGTGTTCGTGCGCGCGCGCGAATGTGTGTGTGTGTGTGCGTGCTTGCGTGCGTGGGAGCGTATTCTCATAGCGTAAACTGTATTCTTTATAATTAATAACTATATTTTGCTCTTCATACTTTCAGCGTCGTCACTGTGGTTTCCGGCAAAGTTCTCGTAACAAAATATTCTGCGAATGGATCCCAGGTGTTCATGGAACCGAAGAAGATCGCTGAGATCCTTCTGCGCAACCAAAAGTTGCCATCCTTTGTGAAGGTTGCCGGTGACACCGTACGTATCACCAGCCGTGGACAGTGCGAGCTGACCTATGGCGTAGAGCAACACGTCACGGTGTCCAGCTACCGGCGTTGAGCCACGGAAACAACCGCGATGTCCACACACGTCGCTTCACTGCCAGCCGCGTTGCACGGGCGAAAAGTCTGTGTCTTTTAGTTAATTATTAGAAGCAAACCTTCATTCGTTCCAGCAAGTTGTGTACTTTGGACATAGCCAATGAACGTCTGTCTAGTTTTCTGACATTGATAATGATTATTTCCTATAACCTTTATAAACACATCGAAGTCTCTAGGCATCACACTAGTTGCTTTGTATTTGACTACACAGAAATAAAACACATTCAATAAAAAAACTATCGCTTTGATGTTATACTCTCATTACTAGCAATTGAAGTCTTAGCCAATAGAATCGTGTATTCGCACAATGCATGTAGGCGCCAGACGATGAAAACAGGCCATGGTATGTCTCGTTAATACTGATAGTCCTTCGACACACACATGTGTTTCGTCCTGAGCACCACACGCTAAAAGTGGACACTGAATGCCTCATACAGTCTGCATAGACATACCTTACGAACATATTCGGGTCCCTCCTCCCACCCAAAACAGTAGAGGAGACCCCCCGGCTCCTGTACGATAACGAAAAAATTTCTACAGTGGGAACATTTCACCATAGCTGAAACAGACGGACGTTCAAAATTGACTATAGCCCATCAACAAATGACACATGGCTGAAATTAGCAATGGTTCACATAAGGCATAGCTAGTAGGTTGTTTCGAACAAACAAACGCACGCTCGTGCGCCCATGCGTGCGTGCGTGTGTGTGCGCGCGGACGCGTGTGCATGCGTTCGTTACTGTGCGTGTTTTTTGTGCCCGCGCGTGCGTGCGTGTGTGTGTGTTTGTGTGTGCATGTGTGTGCATGTGCGTATGTGAGCGTGTGAGTGCATGTACAAGCGTGCGTGCGTGCGTGCGTGCGTGCGTACATTCGAGTGTGTGTGCCATGCAAAAAGAACAGTGGTGATGACTATGTGACTTATTGTAAGGCAATGTCCTAACCTATCGAATTTGTAATCGGTAAACAAATTCGTTAGGGTACATTTGGAGCTTGAATTTCAATAATTCACATGTATTTTACCGGTATCGTTTGGTACCGTTATGATTAACATGTAAACGCACGCACGCACGCACGCGCGCGCGCGCGCGCCCACACACACCCTCTCCACTGTTGGTACAATCGGACTCTCGGTTTCGGTGCACGTTATGTTAGTTTCTATACGCCACGTGTTGCAGGCGTAGCATGGTTAAGTCGGACGGAAATCCCCCGAGACATAGCGCGGCTGTTCTTTCGATGCGATGGTAGCCTACCTCATCCGATGCATTAACATTCCCTAATCAATTATACCTGTTGATATAATCACTGTTTCAATATTACAATCGTTCGTTCTTTTGTTGGTTCATTCGTCCGTTTGTTTGTTTGTTCGTTTTTTGTTCGATCGTTCGTTCGTTCGGTCGGTCATTTGGTCGGTCGCAACACAATGCATCGAATAATAACGAAGGCATGAGTCGGTCGTCCCACCCAAAACAGTGGACACACCGATTCCAAAACGATAACGAAAATGTGTCCACAACGGACACGTCGCTGTAGAAGAAGTTTTACCGTTGCTGAAACAGACGAACATTTAACGGAGACTATACCTCACTAACAAATGGCTAAGATTACCAGCAGTACATGTAAGGCATATTAGGATGGTTCGAGCAAATGTCCAAAACGGGTACCTTGTCCATAATAACACCAACGGACCATTCCACCACAACGGACGCATGGCCATAGAATTCCAGTGTAGCCTTAAGAAGGTTACTATCTTTACCAGAACGAAAACATTGTCCAAAATATATGTTTACAACAGTCAAAGTTTCCATCGGTGTCGGTTTTACAAGCGTTTTTGTACTAGTTCGTGGATAGTTGTGATGTATCCATAATACATTTTTAGTTGCCAATCACGCGCATGATGCTTTATGCATGACATAACAAAACCTAAGTTCAAATCGCCAGTTTCGGCGTCCCAATTGCCACGTCATCGATGGTTATATCTATAGACAGAAAAATCCCCAATCAGTTGTTTTCGTGTGTCGAGGTTATAGACAGTGGTTATTTCCACGTCATGGGTGGTTATATCTATTGACAGAAAAAAATCCCTAATCAGTTATGTTTTCGTGGGTCGAGGTTATAGACAGTGGTTATAGCCGGGAAGGTTCCAGTGACGAAACCACGGTTTCGACATCGCAGTTTCGCCATGACATCACTTAAAGAATGAACTCGTCATTTACCTGAGCACTATATATATTCTGCTGCCGAGATCCTCTGCTCATACGTAGAAACCAGTCAGTACGAAAAAGACATCGGTATTCTAAACCAAGGTACGTGATTAATATTATGTCAGTTCGATTAAGTATTTTCATGTTTTCATAAGTTTGCACAAACACGTTTACATGTGAAGTTGTATTCAAGACATAACGCTTACATGACCCGTGTAGGACCTAGATTGGCCCTAGAAGTATGGGTGAAACTACAATACATTTTAAATATGCTGCCAATATAACCTATCCTGTGCGGGATGGTTAATTTGTCTATATATTTTCTTTAAAATTTCTAAGCGTATGGAAAATTAATTAACTGACTTCGAGTGGACAATTCGTGAATTCCCAAACCTGATACCCTTCAATTTCGTTCCAACCTGGTGACGAAGTTTGAAATATTGGTGCGTTCTGCATAATAGCCACGAACGATAAGCGTATATTTATTGCTATCTCATGTAAGGTGACCTAGTACAGAACAACATTCAGCATTCACTGAACCAACATGTGTTGTGTAAAAGTTCTTGAAATGAATTCACACATCTCACCAACATGCTATTTTAATAGGGACTCGTTCAGCGGGTAATTGCGGTCGGACATTAATTGTGGTCTTATGGTGGCGCCTAACATTTATGTAAACTGCAGTTTTCTACAATGCATTTTAGACGAGCACGATCGGAGTCGTGAATGTTTCATTAATCTTTGTTGACCGTCGAACCTTTCAAATACACTAAGAATTGTCCTTAGCACATGTTAACACTAGCACCCATACTAACTAATGTCTAATGTTATTTGCAGAAGGCTGAACAATGACCAACAACGCACACGTAGTAGACCTCGACGACTTTGTGAAGACATGGGCCGACCAACTGGACAAGTCATCGGGACTCAAGTCGACGCAGAATGTCACTTACAAAATAGACTGGAGCCGAGTTAATGTTGCAACCGAGAAGCCGGACTACCGCAGTACCAGGCCATCGACCCCTCATTCGGTCACGCTCTTCAAATCGAGGTTCGAAAACAACAGTTCTGAACAACAGGAGCACTCGTTCAGTGCTCAGAGTAAGTACACGTCATCAGGCTCCGTTAGTCTCCAAGACTGCTTCACGCTCGACGGACGGACGAAGGTCGACCTGTCTTTGCCCGGGCCTGTTGTGAGTGCCACATCAGGCTTCGGCCAGAAACTCAGCGTTACCAGCGCCGGCTCACAGACGTTCGAGAAGGAACAAACGTGGAACGTCAACACGAAGATCGTCGTGCCAGCGAAAGATAAAATTGTTGCCCAGCAAAGCATCGAAGAAGTCACGTACTCCGCACCCTTCAGGTGAGAATTTGTGTGCGTGTGTGCGTGCGGGCGGGCGGGCGTGTGTGTATGTGTGTGTGTGCGCGTGTGAGTGTATGTGAGTGTGTGTGTGTGTGTTCGTGCGCGCGCGCGAATGTGTGTGTGTGTGCGTGCTTGCGTGCGTGCGTGGGAGCGTATTCTCATAGCGTAAACTGTATTCTTTATAATTAATAACTATATTTTGCTCTTCATACTTTCAGCGTCGTCACTGTGGTTTCCGGCAAAGTTCTCGTAACAAAATATTCTGCGAATGGATCCCAGGTGTTCATGGAACCGAAGAAGATCGCTGAGATCCTTATGCGCAACCAAAAGTTGCCATCCTTTGTGAAGGTTGCCGGTGACACCGTACGTATCACCAGCCGTGGACAGTGCGAGCTGACCTATGGCGTAGAGCAACACGTCACGGTGTCCAGCTACCGGCGTTGAGCCACGGAAACAACCGCGATGTCCACACACGTCGCTTCACTGCCAGCCGCGTTGCACGGGCGAAAAGTCTGTGTCTTTTAGTTAATTATTAGAAGCAAACCTTCATTCGTTCCAGCAAGTTGTGTACTTTGGACATAGCCAATGAACGTCTGTCTAGTTTTCTGACATTGATAATGATTATTTCCTATAACCTTTATAAACACGTCGAAGTCTCTAGGCGTCACAGTAGTTGCTTTGTATTTGACTACACAGAAATAAAACATATTCAATAAAAAACTATCGCTTTGATGTTATACTCTCATTACTAGCAATTGAAGTCTTAGCCAATAGAATCGTGCATTCGCACAATGCATGTAGGCGCCAGCCGATGAAAACAGGCCATGGTATGTCTCGTTAATAATGATAGTCCTTCGACACACACATGTGTTTCGTCCTGAGCACCACACGCTAAAAGTGGACACTGAATGCCTCATACAGTCTGCATAGACATACCTTACGAACATATTCGGGTCCCTCCTCCCACCCAAAACAGTAGAGGAGACCCCCCGGCTCCTGTACGATAACGAAAATATGTCCACAGTGGGAACATCACCGTAGCGGACATTTCACCATAGCTGAAACAGACGGACGTTCAAAATTGACTATAGCCCATCAACAAATGACACATGGCTGAAATTAGCAATGGTTCACATAAGGCATAGCTAGTAGGTTGTTTCGAACAAACAAACGCACGCTCGTGCGCCCATGCGTGCGTGCGTGTGTGTGCGCGCGGACGCGTGTGCATGCGTTCGTTACTGTGCGTGTTTTTTGTGCCCGCGCGTGCGTGCGTGTGTGTGTGTTTGTGTGTGCATGTGCGTATGTGAGCGTGTGAGTGCATGTACAAGCGTGCGTGCGTACGTGTGTGCGTGCGTACATTCGAGTGTGTGTGCCATGCAAAAAGAACAGTGGTGATGACTATGTGACTTATTGTAAGGCAATGTCCTAACCTATCGAATTTGTAATCGGTAAACAAATTCGTTAGGGTACATTTGGAGCTTGCATTTCAATAATTCACATGTATTTTACCGGTATCGTTTGGTACCGTTATAATTAACATGTAAACGCACGCACGCACGCACGCGCCCACACACACCCTCTCCACTGTTGGTACAATCGGACTCTCGGTTTCGGTGCACGTTATGTTAGTTTCTATACGCCACGTGTTGCAGGCGTAGCATGGTTAAGTCGGACGGAAATCCCCCGAGACATAGCGCGGCTGTTCTTTCGATGCGATGGTAGCCTACCTCATCCGATGCATTAACATTCCCTAATCAATTATACCTGTTGATATAATCACTGTTTCAATATTACAATCGTTCGTTCTTTTGTTGGTTCATTCGTCCGTTTGTTTGTTCGTTTTTTGTTCGATCGTTCGTTCGTTCGGTCGGTCATTTGGTCGGTCGCAACACAATGCATCGAATAATAACGAAGGCATGAGTCCGTCGTCCCACCCAAAACAGTGGACACACCGATTCCAAAACGATAACGAAAATGTGTCCACAACGGACACGTCGCTGTAGAAGAAGTTTTACCGTTGCTGAAACAGACGAACATTTAACGGAGACTATACCTCACTAACAAATGACACCTGGCTAAGATTACCAGCAGTACATGTAAGGCATATTAGGATGGTTCGAGCAAATGTCCAAAACAGGTACCTTGTCCATAATAACACCAACGGACCATTCCACCACAACGGACGCATGGCCATAGAACTCCAGTGTAGCCTTAAGAAGGTTACTATCTTTCCAGAACGAAAACATTGTCCAAAATATATGTTTACAACAGTCAAAGTTTCCATCGGTGTCGGTTTTACAAGCGTTTTTGTACTAGTTCGTGGATAGTTGTGATGTATCCATAATACATTTTTAGTTGCCAATCACGCGCATGATGCTTTATGCACGACATAACAAAACCTAAGTTCAAATCGCCAGTTTCGGCGTCCCAGTTGCCACGTCATCGGTGGTTATATCTATAGACAGAAAAATCCCCAATCAGTTGTTTTCGTGTGTCGAGGTTATAGACAGTGGTTATTTCCACGTCATGGGTGGCTATATCTATTGACAGAAAAAAATCCCTAATCAGTTATGTTTTCGTGGGTCGAGGTTATAGACAGTGGTTATAGCCGGGAAAGTTCCAGTGACGAAACCACTGTTTCGACATCGCAGTTTCGCCAAGACATCACTTAATGAATGAACTCGTCATTTACCTGAGCACTATATATATTCTGCTGCCGAGATCCTCTGCTCATACGTAGAAACCAGTCAGTACAAAAAAGACATCGGTATTCTAAACCAAGGTACGTGATTAATATTATGTCAGTTCGATTAAGTATTTTCATGTTTTCATAAGTTTGCACAAACACGTTTACATGTGAAGTTGTATTCATGACATAACGCCTACATGACCCGTGTAGGACCTAGATTGGCCCTAGAAGTATGGGTGAAACTACAATACATTTTAAATATGCTGCCAATATAACCTATCCTGTGCGGGATGGTTAATTTGTCTATATATTTTCTTTAAAATTTCTAAGCGTATGGAACATTAATTAACTGACTTCGAGTGGACAATTCGTGAATTCCCAAACCTGATACCCTTCAATTTCGTTCCAACCTGGTGACGAAGTTTGAAATATTGGTGCGTTCTGCATAATAGCCACGAACGACTAGCGTATATTTATTGCTACCACATGAAAGGTGACCTAGTACAGAACAACATTCAGCATTCACTGAACCAACATGTGTTGTGTAAAAGTTCTTGAAATCAATTCACACATCTCACCAACATGCTATTTTAATAGGGACTCGTTCAGCGGGTAATTGCGGTCGGACATTAATTGTGGTCTTATGATGGCGCCTAACATTTATGTAAACTGCAGTTTTCTACAATACATTTTAGACGAGCGCGATCGGAGTCGTGAATGTTTCATTAATCTTTGTTGACCGTCGAACCTTTCAAATACACTAAGAATTGTCCTTAGCACATGTTAACACTAGCACCCATACTAACTAATGTCTAATGATATTTGCAGAAGGCTGAACAATGACCAACAACGCACACGTAGTAGACCTCGACGACTTTGTGAAGACATGGGCCGACCAACTGGACAAGTCATCGGGACTCAAGTCGACGCAGAATGTCACTTACAAAATAGACTGGAGCCGAGTTAATGTTGCAACCGAGAAGCCGGACTACAGCAGTACCAGGCCATCGACCCCTCATTCGGTCACGCTCTTCAAATCGAGGTTCGAAAACAACAGTTCTGAACAACAGGAGCACTCGTTCAGTGCTCAGAGTAAGTACACGTCATCAGGCTCCGTTAGTCTCCAAGACTGCTTCACGCTCGACGGACGGACGAAGGTCGACCTGTCTTTGCCCGGGCCTGTTGTGAGTGCCACATCAGGCTTCGGCCAGAAACTCAGCGTTACCAGCGCCGGCTCACAGACGTTCGAGAAGGAACAAACGTGGAACGTCAACACGAAGATCGTCGTGCCAGCGAAAGATAAAATTGTTGCCCAGCAAAGCATCGAAGAAGTCACGTACTCCGCACCCTTCAGGTGAGAATTTGTGTGCGTGTGTGCGTGCGGGCGGGCGTGTGTGTATGTGTGCGCGTGTGATTGTATGTGAGTGTGTGTTCGTGCGCGCGCGCGAATGTGTGTGTGTGTGTGTGCGTGCGTGGGAGCGTATTCTCATAGCGTAAACTGTATTCTTTATAATTAATAACTATATTTTGCTCTTCATACTTTCAGCGTCGTCACTGTGGTTTCCGGCAAAGTTCTCGTAACAAAATATTCTGCGAATGGATCCCAGGTGTTCATGGAACCGAAGAAGATCGCTGAGATCCTTCTGCGCAACCAAAAGTTGCCATCCTTTGTGAAGGTTGCCGGTGACACCGTACGTATCACCAGCCGTGGACAGTGCGAGCTGACCTATGGCGTAGAGCAACACGTCACGGTGTCCAGCTACCGGCGTTGAGCCACGGAAACAACCGCGATGTCCACACACGTCGCTTCACTGCCAGCCGCGTTGCACGGGCGAAAAGTCTGTGTCTTTTAGTTAATTATTAGAAGCAAACCTTCATTCGTTCCAGCAAGTTGTGTACTTTGGACATAGCCAATGAACGTCTGTCTAGTTTTCTGACATTGATAATGATTATTTCCTATAACCTTTATAAACACGTCGAAGTCTCTAGGCGTCACAGTAGTTGCTTTGTATTTGACTACACAGAAATAAAACATATTCAATAAAAAACTATCGCTTTGATGTTATACTCTCATTACTAGCAATTGAAGTCTTAGCCAATAGAATCGTGCATTCGCACAATGCATGTAGGCGCCAGCCGATGAAAACAGGCCATGGTATGTCTCGTTAATAATGATAGTCCTTCGACACACACATGTGTTTCGTCCTGAGCACCACACGCTAAAAGTGGACACTGAATGCCTCATACAGTCTGCATAGACATACCTTACGAACATATTCGGGTCCCTCCTCCCACCCAAAACAGTAGAGGAGACCCCCCGGCTCCTGTACGATAACGAAAATATGTCCACAGTGGGAACATCACCGTAGCGGACATTTCACCATAGCTGAAACAGACGGACGTTCAAAATTGACTATAGCCCATCAACAAATGACACATGGCTGAAATTAGCAATGGTTCACATAAGGCATAGCTAGTAGGTTGTTTCGAACAAACAAACGCACGCTCGTGCGCCCATGCGTGCGTGCGTGTGTGTGCGCGCGGACGCGTGTGCATGCGTTCGTTACTGTGCGTGTTTTGTGTGCCCGCGCGTGCGTGCGTGTGTGTTTGTGTGTGCATGTGTGTGCATGTGCGTATGTGAGCGTGTGAGTGCATGTACAAGCGTGCGTGCGTGCGTGCGTACATTCGAGTGTGTGTGCCATGCAAAAAGAACAGTGGTGATGACTATGTGACTTATTGTAAGGCAATGTCCTAACCTATCGAATTTGTAATCGGTAAACAAATTCGTTAGGGTACATTTGGAGCTTGAATTTCAATAATTCACATGTATTTTACCGGTATCGTTTGGTACCGTTATGATTAACATGTAAACGCACGCATGCACGCACGCGCGCGCGCGCGCGCCCACACACACCCTCTCCACTGTTGGTACAATCGGACTCTCGGTTTCGGTGCACGTTATGTTAGTTTCTATACGCCACGTGTTGCAGGCGTAGCATGGTTAAGTCGGACGGAAATCCCCCGAGACATAGCGCGGCTGTTCTTTCGATGCGATGGTAGCCTACCTCATCCGATGCATTAACATTCCCTAATCAATTATACCTGTTGATATAATCACTGTTTCAATATTACAATCGTTCGTTCTTTTGTTGGTTCATTCGTCCGTTTGTTTGTTCGTTTTTTGTTCGATCGTTCGTTCGTTCGGTCGGTCATTTGGTCGGTCGCAACACAATGCATCGAATAATAACGAAGGCATGAGTCCGTCGTCCCACCCAAAACAGTGGACACACCGATTCCAAAACGATAACGAAAATGTATCCACAACGGACACGTCGCTGTAGAAGAAGTTTTACCGTTGCTGAAACAGACGAACATTTAACGGAGACTATACCTCACTAACAAATGATACCTGGCTAAGATTACCAGCAGTACACGTAAGGCATATTAGGATGGTTCGAGCAAATGTCCAAAACAGGTACCTTGTCCATAATAACACCAACGGACCATTCCTCCACAACGGACGCATGGCCATAGAACTCCAGTGTAGCCTTAAGAAGGTTACTATCTTTACCAGAACGAAAACATTGTCCAAAATATATGTTTACAACAATCAAAGTTTCCATCGGTGTCGGTTTTACAAGCGTTTTTGTACTAGTTCGTGGATAGTTGTGATGTATCCATAATACATTTTTAGTTGCCAATCACGCGCATGATGCTTTATGCACGACATAACAAAACCTAAGTTCAAATCGCCAGTTTCGGCGTCCCAATTGCCACGTCATCGATGATTATATCTATAGACAGAAAAATCCCCAATCAGTTGTTTTCGTGGGTCGAGGTTATAGACAGTGGTTATTTCCACGTCATGGGTGGTTATATCTATTGACAGAAAAAATCCCTAATCAGTTATGTTTTCGTGGGTCGAGGTTATAGACAGTGGTTATAGCCGGGAAAGTTCCAGTGACGAAACCACGGTTTCGACATCGCAGTTTCGCCATGACATCACTTAAAGAATGAACTCGTCATTTACCTGAGCACTATATATATTCTGCTGCCGAGATCCTCTGCTCATACGTAGAAACCAGTCAGTACGAAGAAGACATCGGTATTCTAAACCAAGGTACGTGATTAATATTATGTCAGTTCGATTAACTATTTTCATGTTTTCATAAGTTTGCACAAACACGTTTACATGTGAAGTTGTTTTTATGACATAACGCCTACATGACCAGTGTAGGACCTAGATTGGCCATAGAAGTATGGGCGAAACTACAATAAAATGTTAATATGCTGCCAATATAACCTATCCTGTGCGGGATGGTTAATTTGTCTATATATTTTCTTTAAAATTTCTAAGCGTATGGAACATTAATTAACTGACTTCGAGTGGACAATTCGTGAAAACCCAAACCTGATAGCCTTCAATTTCGTTCCAACCTGGTGACGAAGTTTGAAATATTGGTGCGTTCTGCATAATAGCCACGAACGACTAGCGTATATTTATTGCTACCACATGAAAGGTGACCTAGCACAGAACAACATTCAGCATTCACTGAACCAACATGTGTTGTGTAAAAGTTCTTGAAATCAATTCACACATCTCACCAACATGCTATTTTAATAGGGACTCGTTCAGCGGGTAATTGCGGTCGGACATTAATTGTGGTCTTATGGTGGCGCCTAACATTTATGTAAACTGCAGTTTTCTACAATACATTTTAGACGAGTACCATAGGAGTCGTGAATGTTTCATTAATCTTTGTTGATCAAGGAACCTTTCAAATACTCTAAGAATTGTCGTTAGCACATGCTAACATTAGCACCCATACAATTAATGTCTGATGTTACTTGCAGAAGGCTGAACAATGACCAACAACGCACATGTACTAGACCTCGACGACTTTGTGAAGGCATGGGCCGACCAAATGAGCAAGTCATCGGGACTCAACTCGACGCAGAATGTCACTTACGAAATGAATTGGAGCCGGGTTAATGTTGCAACCGAGAAGCCGAACTACACCTCCACCGGGCCAACGACCCCTGATTCGGTCACCCTCTTCAAATCGAGCTTCGAAAACAACAGTTCTGAACAACAGGAGCACTCGTTCAGTGCTCAAAGTAAGTACACGTCGTCAGGCTCCGTTAGTCTCCAAGAGTGCTTCACGCTCGACGGACGGACGAAGGTCGACTTGTCTCTGCCCGGGCCAGTTCTGAATGCCACCTCAGGCTTCGGCCAGAAACTCTGCGTCACCAGCGCCGGCTCACAGACGTTCGAGAAGGAACAAACGTGGAACGTCAACACGAAGATCGTCGTGCCGCCGAACGATAAAATCGTTGCCCAGCAAAGCATCGAAGAAGTCACGTACTCCGCAACCTTCAGGTGAGAATTTGTGTGCGTGCGTGCATGCGTGTGTGTTGTGTGTGTGTGTGTGTGTGAGAGAGAGAGAGAGAGAGAGAGAGAGAGAGAGAGAGAGAGAGAGAGAGAGAGAGTGTGTGTGTGTGTGTGTGTGAGAGAGAGAGAGAGAGAGAGAGAGAGAGAGAGAGAGAGAGAGAGAGAGAGAGAGAGAGAGAGAGAGAGAGAGAGAGAGAGAGAGAGAGAGAGAGAGAGAGAGAGAGAGAGAGAGAGAGAGAGAGAGAGAGAGAGAGAGAGAGAGAGAGAGAGAAAGATAGAGTATGTTTGTGGTGTATATGGTGTATTTGTGTGTAATCTCGTGTATAAACTGAGTACTGTATCTATAATAATTGCTCTTCACACTCCGCACTCTTCAGGTGATAATTTGTGTGCGTGCGTGCGTGCGGGCGTGTGTGCATGCGGTGTGTGTGTGTTCGAGCGCGCGCGAGTGTGTGTGCGTGCTTACGTACGTGCGTGCGTGTTTGCGTGCGTGGGAGCGTACCTCGCAGCGTAAACTGTATTCTTTATCATTAATAACTATTTGTTCTTCACACTTTCAGCGTCGTCACGGTGATTTCCGGCAAAGTTCACGTGACAAGGCGGTCTGCGAATGGATCCGAGGTGTTCATGGAACCCAAGAACATCGCTGAAATCGTTCAGGAATTCTGTAGGTCGCTGCCACACTTTACGCAGATCGACGGTCGTACAATACGTGTCACCAGCAGTGGACAGTGCGAGCTGACCTACGGCATAGAGCAACACGTCACGGTGTCCACATGTGACGTTTCACGGCCAGTCGCGTTGAGCGAGTCACAGGATTGTGTTTTGATGTAATTATTAGAAGCAGACGCTGATTCACTCCATTGAGTTGTGTACTTTGGATAATGAATGTCTGCTTTGTTTCTAATGGTACTAATGATTATTTCCTATAGCATGTATAAATACATCAATGTCTCTCATAATCACTGCTGTTGGTTTGTATATGAAAATGTGTGACACAGAAATAAAACACATACATTAAACGAAAAAACTATCGCTTTGATGTAATTCTCTCATTCCTAGAAATAAATTGAAGTATTAGCCGATGGAGTCGTATATTCGGACAGTACATATAGCCCCTAGACAGAGCGACTTCGATGAAAATAGGCTAAGGTGTGTCTCTTAAAAATTGTAGTCTTTCGACACACAGAAGTGTTCCGTCCTAAACACTACACGCAAAAAGTGGACACTGAATGCCTCATACAGTCTGCATAGACATACCTTACGAACATATTCGGGTCCCTCCTCCCACCCAAAACAGTAGAGGAGACCCCCCGGCTCCTGTACGATAACGAAACAATGTCTACAGTGGGAACATCACCGTAGCGGACATTTCACCATAGCTGAAACAGACGGACGTTCAAAATTGACTATAGCCCATCAACAAATGACACATGGCTGAAATTAGCAATGGTTCACATAAGGCATAGCTAGTAGGTTGTTTCGAACAAACAAACGCACGCTCGTGCGCCCATGCGTGCGTGCGTGTGTGTGCGCGCGGACGCGTGTGCATGCGTTCGTTACTGTGCGTGTTTTTTGTGCCCGCGCGTGCGTGCGTGTGTGTTTGTGTGTGCATGTGTGTGCATGTGCGTATGTGAGCGTGTGAGTGCATGTACAAGCGTGCGTGCGTGCGTGCGTACATTCGAGTGTGTGTGCCATGCAAAAAGAACAGTGGTGATGACTATGTGACTTATTGTAAGGCAATGTCCTAACCTATCGAATTTGTAATCGGTAAACAAATTCGTTAGGGTACATTTGGAGCTTGAATTTCAATAATTCACATGTATTTTACCGGTATCGTTTGGTACCGTTATGATTAACATGTAAACGCACGCACGCACGCACGCGCGCGCGCGCGCGCCCACACACACCCTCTCCACTGTTGGTACAATCGGACTCTCGGTTTCGGTGCACGTTATGTTAGTTTCTATACGCCACGTGTTGCAGGCGTAGCATGGTTAAGTCGGACGGAAATCCCCCGAGAAATAGCGCGGCTGTTCTTTCGATGCGATGGTAGCCTACCTCATCCGATGCATTAACATTCCCTAATCAATTATACCTGTTGATATAATCACTGTTTCAATATTACAATCGTTCGTTCTTTTGTTGGTTCATTCGTCCGTTTGTTTGTTTGTTCGTTTTTTGTTCGATCGTTCGTTCGTTCGGTCGGTCATTTGGTCGGTCGCAACACAATGCATCGAATAATAACGAAGGCATGAGTCGGTCGTCCCACCCAAAACAATGGACACACCGATTCCAATACGATAACGAAAATGTGTCCACAACGGACACGTCGCTGTAGAAGAAGTTTTATCATGGCTGAAACAGACGAACATTTAACGGAGACTATACCTCACTAACAAATGATACCTGGCTAAGATTACCAGCAGTACACGTAAGGCATATTAGGATGGTTCGAGCAAATGTCCAAAACAGGTACCTTGTCCATAATAACACCAACGGACCATTCCTCCACAACGGACGCATGGCCATAGAACTCCAGTGTAGCCTTAAGAAGGTTACTATCTTTACCAGAACGAAAACATTGTCCAAAATATATGTTTACAACAATCAAAGTTTCCATCGGTGTCGGTTTTACAAGCGTTTTTGTACTAGTTCGTGGATAGTTGTGATGTATCCATAATACATTTTTAGTTGCCAATCACGCGCATGATGCTTTATGCACGACATAACAAAACCTAAGTTCAAATCGCCAGTTTCGGCGTCCCAATTGCCACGTCATCGATGATTATATCTATAGACAGAAAAATCCCCAATCAGTTGTTTTCGTGGGTCGAGGTTATAGACAGTGGTTATTTCCACGTCATGGGTGGTTATATCTATTGACAGAAAAAATCCCTAATCAGTTATGTTTTCGTGGGTCGAGGTTATAGACAGTGGTTATAGCCGGGAAAGTTCCAGTGACGAAACCACGGTTTCGACATCGCAGTTTCGCCATGACATCACTTAAAGAATGAACTCGTCATTTACCTGAGCACTATATATATTCTGCTGCCGAGATCCTCTGCTCATACGTAGAAACCAGTCAGTACGAAGAAGACATCGGTATTCTAAACCAAGGTACGTGATTAATATTATGTCAGTTCGATTAACTATTTTCATGTTTTCATAAGTTTGCACAACACGTTTACATGTGAAGTTGTTTTTTATGACATAACGCCTACATGACCAGTGTAGGACCTAGATTGGCCATAGAAGTATGGGTGAAACTACAATAAAATGTTAATATGCTGCCAATATAACCTATCCTGTGCGGGATGGTTAATTTGTCTATATATTTTCTTAAAAATTTCTAAGCGTATGGAACATTAATTAACTGACTTCGAGTGGACAATTCGTGAAAACCCAAACCTGATAGCCTTCAATTTCGTTCCAACCTGGTGACGAAGTTTGAAATATTGGTGCGTTCTGCATAATAGCCACGAACGACTAGCGTATATTTATTGCTACCACATGAAAGGTGACCTAGCACAGAACAACATTCAGCATTCACTGAACCAACATGTGTTGTGTAAAAGTTCTTGAAATCAATTCACACATCTCACCAACATGCTATTTTAATAGGGACTCGTTCAGCGGGTAATTGCGGTCGGACATTAATTGTGGTCTTATGGTGGCGCCTAACATTTATGTAAACTGCAGTTTTCTACAATACATTTTAGACGAGTACCATAGGAGTCGTGAATGTTTCATTAATCTTTGTTGATCAAGGAACCTTTCAAATACTCTAAGAATTGTCGTTAGCACATGCTAACATTAGCACCCATACAATTAATGTCTGATGTTACTTGCAGAAGGCTGAACAATGACCAACAACGCACATGTACTAGACC
>OZ023215.1:40036508-40235662 GCA_963995525.1 Escarpia spicata | reverse complement strand
ATGGTGTATTTGTGTGTAATCTCGTGTATAAACTGAGTACTGTATCTATAATAATTGCTCTTCACACTCCGCACTCTTCAGGTGATAATTTGTGTGCGTGCGTGCGTGCGGGCGTGTGTGCATGCGGTGTGTGTGTGTTCGAGCGCGCGCGAGTGTGTGTGCGTGCTTACGTACGTGCGTGCGTGTTTGCGTGCGTGGGAGCGTACCTCGCAGCGTAAACTGTATTCTTTATCATTAATAACTATTTGTTCTTCACACTTTCAGCGTCGTCACGGTGATTTCCGGCAAAGTTCACGTGACAAGGCGGTCTGCGAATGGATCCGAGGTGTTCATGGAACCCAAGAACATCGCTGAAATCGTTCAGGAATTCCGTAGGTCGCTGCCACACTTTACGCAGATCGACGGTCGTACAATACGTGTCACCAGCAGTGGACAGTGCGAGCTGACCTACGGCATAGAGCAACACGTCACGGTGTCCACATGTGACGTTTCACGGCCAGTCGCGTTGAGCGAGTCACAGGATTGTGTTTTGATGTAATTATTAGAAGCAGACGCTGATTCACTCCATTGAGTTGTGTACTTTGGATAATGAATGTCTGCTTTGTTTCTAATGGTACTAATGATTATTTCCTATAGCATGTATAAATACATCAATGTCTCTCATAATCACTGCTGTTGGTTTGTATATGAAAATGTGTGACACAGAAATAAAACACATACATTAAACGAAAAAACTATCGCTTTGATGTAATTCTCTCATTCCTAGAAATAAATTGAAGTATTAGCCGATGGAGTCGTATATTCGGACAGTACATATAGCCCCTAGACAGAGCGACTTCGATGAAAATAGGCTAAGGTGTGTCTCTTAAAAATTGTAGTCTTTCGACACACAGAAGTGTTCCGTCCTAAACACTACACGCAAAAAGTAGACACTGAACGTATAGACTGCATGTACATACCCTTACGAATGTATTCGAATCTCTCCTCCCACCAGAAAACAGTACATGAGACCCCTCTACGGTTCCTCTACGATAACGCTACGATGATGTTTCTGCTGTAGACATATACAGCGAACATATCAGTGTAGCGGACATTTCACCACAACTGATACAGACGAACGTTCAACAACATTGCTATAGCCCATAAACAAATGACACATGCTAAATTTAGCTATCATTCACATAAGGCATATTAGGATGGTTCGAGCAAATTTCCAAAACGGGTACCGTGTCCCTAATTAATGCCAACGGACAGTTCAACACAACGGACGCATGGCCTTAGAACTCCAGTCAAACCTTAAGCTGGTTGACTATCTTTATCAGAAAGAAAACGTTGTGCACAATATATTTTATAGCATTCCAAGTTTCCATCGGTGCCGATTTTACTCGCGTTTTTTGAATTGGTTAGTGGATAGTTGTGATGTATCCATAATACACTATTCAGTTGCCAATCACGCATGATGCTTTATGCACGTCCTAACAAAACCTAAGTTCAAGTCGCCAGTTTCGGCGTCCCAGTTGCCACGTCATCGGTGGTTACATCTATAGCCAGAGAAATCCCCAATCACTTGTACTTTTTCGTGGGTCGAGGTTACAGATAGTGGTTATAGCCGGGAAAGTTCCAGTGACGAAACCGCGGTTTCGACATAACGTCAATTAATGGTGTGTGTGTGTGTGTGTGGGGGGGGGGGTGATCGTGCGCGCGCGTACGTACGTACGTACGTACGTGCTTCGTGCTTGTGTGTGTACTCCCTCCCTCCCTCCCTCCCTCCCTCCCTCCCTCCCTCCCTCCCTCCCTCCCTCCCTCCCTCCCTCCCTCCCTCCCTCCCTCCCTCCCTCCCTCCCTCCCTCCCTCCCTCCCTCCCTCCCTCCCTCCCTCCCTCCCTCCCTCCCTCCCTCCCTCCCTCCCTCCCTCCCTCCCTCCCTCCCTCCCTCCCTCCCTCCCTCCCTCCCTCCCTCCCTCCCTCCCTCCCTCCCTCCCTCCCTCCCTCCCTCCCTCCCAATTTTGTTTTCTTGGCTTGTTGTTAGTTGCCATTTTTCACATCCACATAGAATGGTTGGTATAACGTTTAAGATATAACAGCGGAGTTTAGATTTCAAGGTAAATTTCTTGCTGTTCCAAATTTTCCTCAGCTGATTGAAGACTGCTGATGCTTTCCCCACTCTGCAGTTTAGTTCATGATCGATGAGTCCTTGGTAGTTAATAAAGCTGCCAGGGTAGGTGACGTTTTCGACTGTTCTACTTTTTTTCTGGATGATCAAAACATATGTGGGTGGTTGATGCTCCCCTGTCAGCAAGTATTTTTGTTTTCTTTTCACTGATGACAAGTCCACGTTATTAGCTTATCTGCTGACTGATTCCACGAGACGTTGTAGGCCCTGGGTGGTGTCTGAGAGGGCAGCAATGTCATCAGCAAAGTCCAGGTCTGATAAACGCTCCTCCTTAACCCACACAATCCCTTCATTGCTTGTGGTTGCTAGCCGCATGACACAGTCGATGGCCACGACAAAGAGAATGGGGGAAGAATGCAGCCTTGTCTGACACCAGTCATCACATGGAACCAGTCACTGTAGCCATCTTCTGTTTTTACACATCTCGAGTTTTCATATATATATGTTTGTTCCTCGCACAGTTCGCCATCTACCATATCTCGCTTTCGGTTCAGTATCATCTGGCAGTACACGTTTCCTGGTATTGACAGCAATTTCACACCTCTCCAGTTGTCAGATTCAGTTAGGTTTCCTTTCTTGGGAAAACAACAACACCATCTTTCCAGTCTTCAGGAACGATGCCCGAGTCCCAGATCTGGCTGCATAGTCCGCACATCCATTGTACAATTGCTTCACCACCAGCTTTGATAATTTCAGTTGTGATTCCGTCCATGCCAGGTGACTTATTTGTTTTGAGAGTCGCAATGGCCTTCCTCACGTCATCCTCCGAGAACTCCTCTGTGTTTATTGGGAGCACGGTCTTTGGGTTGCCAGTCTGTGCTGGTGTGTCAGGTGCAGGTGTATTGAGAACCTCTCTAGAGTGTTCTGCCCATCTCTCTAGTTTGTCCTCTCCTTCCGATAGTAGAGATCCATCTTTGGCTTTGATTTGTCCAGACCTTGTCTCTGTGCTGCCAGTGATTTCTTGACAATGCGGTAGACCTGTCTCATGTCATTTCAGGCAGCTGCGTCCTCTGCCTCCTGTGCCTGTCTCTCAAACCATTTGCGTTTGTCCTTTTGTGCACTGCGCTTCACTTATCTGTCCTTCTTACTATAGGCCCGGTAGGAAGCTGGGCTGCAGCACTCGTTGTCGTTTCTATTGCATATTGCCACAAAGGGTTCTGGAGCTTGTTAATTCATATCGAATCTCTTAGTCATGTTTGACTTCTTCTTTTGTCTCCTCAACTTGATCTTGATCTTCGCAATAACCAAGTGGTGGTCACTGGTCACTACAGACGTCTGCTCTACGGTGCATTCGGACGTCCTGTAGACACGGAGTCCTCCAGCCTGGTCCAATAACAAAATGGTCGATCTGTGTGAAGGTCTTGTGGTCGTTTGAAAATCATGTTATTTTGTGTATGTCTTTGTGTTTAAAGACTGTAGATCACTAAGCTGTTCATTGTACAGAATTGCACAAAGCAGTTGCCATTATCTGTACGTTTCCCAAATACATGTACGTGATTCTAGGACATGTTCAAAACCAGATCTATCTCCACCGATCTGGGCGTTCATGTCTCATAAGTTTCAACCTATGTTGGGTATATATACCGTTGTAAAAAACATCACGTAGATTATAATGTTCATGACATTTGTCCATACCAGGCGCCAGTTGCATTGTGCCAATGAACACAAGGTAGCCAACTTGCAAACACATCTTGGTTTTGATAATTTATGTAATCTGACTTGGGTTTGTCTAAAAGGCGCACAACCACGAAGTTGACGAACAACCACGCACGACCATGTAATATAATGTTTTGGTAGATAGTTTGGCCGTTGGTGGTATATATATGGTTTGTGTGTGCATTAGTAAACATGTTGAGTCTGTATTTCACCCAGGAGTTACACAATTTAAGCATTTTATCTAATCTTCCGGACGAGCATTTAGTCTTGGCACAGTAGCGCCACCTGGCTAATGGAACCGACGAGTTACCACAAGCGATGACTACAGTTGTGAATTTTGTTATTCCAATGTGAAGAACATATCTGACATTTGGCGAGCTGCACATACATACCTCCTACGTGCCACCAACAGCCCACTTGGTTACCAACACTACATACATTTTGGTCGTGCGTGGTCGTTCGTGCGCCTTGTAATCAACCCGCCTGACTTCCCACCGCCAGTTGTAATGATAAACAAACGGCTCAGGCTATTTCTCGAGCTGCTCGAGAAAAAGCATAAACCCAAATAGCAATCCGATAGGTGGCGACTCTGCGTTGTCGCAGATGAAATTTCAGAAGTGTGCACAGTAGTCAAAACTGTAATGCCCAATTAATAATTATATTCGGTTGGGTACATTAACGTTCATGCAATGTGTATAAACTGGCTAACTGAGCAACGGAATGAAAGTATTTTGTCTGCAAGGTAAATATTCTTATCTGATGCGATATTATTCGGGCGAAAATAGAGAAGTCGGAGCAAGGACCCGAAATACATGAGTGAGTTCTACTTCTAGTTGTTTCCAGCACTCGGCAACGTTCTATTACCTGACTAGTTTGAATTATTGTGGTTAAACTGTTATGATCTCATGGGGTCTCATTCAACTAGTCAGCCTTTTTCAGAACATCATCGCCAAGCCGACCTGTATCTGTGTCTGTATTTTGACTGACAAAATGTCCTATGGACACATCACGCCAGTGAGACACATCACGCTTTCTATGCTGGCACTGAGGATGGTCACTGTCAGGGTGCCTGTCGTCCTCGGGCTCAGTGGTTCTTTTACGTCCTAAATTAAGACGGGACCGACATTAACGTGATCTGCGAGTCGCGAGGGATACACAGTCCCCAATGTTGAGAGCCAGGTTTTTACACCAAATATACCATACCTGCCTGGTCCGACTATTGAACTCGGGACGCCGGCATGTCAGGGCACTACACTATATGTGCTCAAGTGAGTTTATTCAATAACATTATATATTTACAACTAGAACACAAAATAATGTCACATATATATATATAAATATATATAAACAAAGGATAACATATTAAAGCACACATAAGTACACTTATTTCCAATGTGGTCCTCAAAAATTATAAATAAATATTTATAGGGGCGTAATAAAAAATAAATAATAAAAAGATGTAGAATAAATAAAATACAATAGGTACCTACCTAGTACCTAAATATTTCATAATTCCCAGATTAATGCTCTCTGAGTATCTAATCATAGGGTTTTGAATTTACCTTAGGATACCTTAGGACTGTTCTGATCGCAGGATCCTCTCGGTTCCTCAATGATCAGATCTTCTTCTTCGGGGTCTAGTATTAAGAGTTTGTGTTTTCCGGTTCCAGTGTTTAATGTTAGTGGGGCTTCATAGTCGTATAATATCTCCTGGGTTGACCAGAATTTATCAAGGCGGTTTTTAAATGAGTTTATTGATTTTGCTTGTATTAATGAATCAGGTAAACTGTTCCATGGTTCAACCACTCTAAGCGGGAATGCATTTTTTCTTATGTTTAGTTTTGCTCTTTGGTTGAACAGTTTAAGGGAGTGTCCTCTGTTACTGGATCGTGATGCCACATCCTCCCACTTAGGAAGGTTTGGTGCAGATTTGTTGTCATATATGTTATGCATTATTTTATACACTTCAATCATATCTCCTCTTAACCTACGATATGTTAATGTGGGTAACTTAAGTAATTTTAGTCTTTCAATATGTGATAAGTCCCTCATACCAGGTAGTTCTTTTGTGGCTCTTCTCTGGACATTTTCTATGGCTATTTTATGTTTCGTCTTAAATGGATACCACACTGCTATTGCATAATCTAGGTGGGATCTAACCATAGTCTTGTATAGTGGCAAGAAAGTGTATGTATCTAAGAATTGAAAAGTTCTTCTGATTACTTTTGTCATTCTGGTTGCTTTATTAACCACTTGGTTGATGTGATCATCAAAAGAAAGTTTTGAATCAATAATTACTCCTAAATCTTTTTGTTTGTCTGTGGTGGCAAGAGCATGTTTGACATTATTTGTTGCCATAAAATATTAACTTTCACCAATATTATTTTTCCCAATTTCCATGTGTACACATTTATCAGGATGGAATTTTAACAACCACTTGTCGCTCCATTGTTCTAGTATGCTTAAATCATGTTGAAGTACATCCTGATCATCTATATGTGTTATTGTTCTAAATATCTTTATGTCATCAGCAAATAGAAATGTATTTGAATTTGTTAGATCTGGGAGGTCATTAATATATAGAACAAAAAGTAAGGGTCCTAGAACGGAACCCTGGGGTATCTCTGATATTACCTCTTTCCAGCTAGACTCGTCTCCATTTACTGAAACTTTTTGTTTTCTATCTGTGATCAGTGATTGAATTTCAAACATGCAATTTGAATTTTCACTTAAAGTGCATTTTTAAGGGAGATCTATGACATTTTAAAGATGTTGATTATTCGTCCTCTATGTCTCACCTGTTACTGTGCTAATACTGCATAATTTAAGCACCAATTCTGACATTTTTTATTATTTTCGCAAAAATAGTTAGATTTTAGTCAAACTTGTTGTCTATGGGTTTTTTAGGGTGGCCAATCACCTCAGCATATCAAAACTTAAGAAAAAACATGTTATCATGCACAATTTTGGTTTCCATTGAATCCATTATGGGACTACACCCTTCAATATTATTACAATAACTCCAACTGTATAAGTATCATTTGGTATGTGAACCTGTAACTGCATGGCTTTACATTAATAGGTTTAAAAAGTTAAAACATTTGACTTGTAATTGGATAATGTACAATTGCCATGGAAACCAGAAATAGCTATATGTGTGGGCAGTACTGAGTTGCCACAAAACTGTGCAATTGTGCACAAAATATTCATATTTACTAGCCTAAATATTCTTTAAAAAGATATGAAAATGTGAGTGTTCTAATAGAATTATCCTACACATGATCAAATGCAGTAATATTAATAAAACAACTTGATTAATAATTTTAATTAAACCTTAACATAAAGCTTGTAACCAAACGACTATATATATATATATATATAATAATAATAATAATCTTTATTGATACATAATGTTAAGTATAGCACAGATGTAGCAGTAATATGAAACATGTATACATTACGTAACAATTGGAACGAAGCAACACATTGCTTGTGTTCCTTATTCATGTCATATTTGAAATGAAAACTATGATTCGTGTCCCCCCAAAAAAAAAAAAAACCATAATAAACTAACTAATTATTTAATAATGCATTATACGAGTACCGTAAGACTGAACACCAGGTACATCTTAACATGACAACATTATACGAGTACCGTAACACTGAACACCAGGTACATCTTAACACGACAACATTATACGAGTACCTAACACTGAACACCGGGTACATCTTAACATGAAAAAATTACATTAAAGCAGCATTTAACGTATGTTTGCTAGAATTAGACGCTTGGTCCTTTGTTTGAACATATGAAGAGATGTACAATATTGTAAATAGTTATTTGTAATAAATGTATTCCAGATTTTAGGACCAACATAAGCCAAAGACAGTTGTCTACAATTAGTCTTGCAGTATGGTATTTTATTTGTTACTTCCTGCCTTGTATTATATTTATGTGTGGATATTTGCAGGACAAATACATCATGATATATATCTTGCAACATACCCCTATTATGCTTGTACATTAGAATACAGCATAAATATTTATTTACGTCATAAATATTAATTATTTGATAAGATGTAAATAAAGGCTGCGTATGATCAATAAATCCTACATGACTTATTACACGCAAAACTCGTTTTTGGAGTAAATGAATTTTAGCAAGGTATATATTCGGGGCCCTTCCCCAGACGACATTACAATAAGTAATATATGGGTATATAAACATGTAATACAGGTTTAACAATGATTTGTTATCTAATTTGTTTGTCACCTTTTTTATAATACCAATATTCTTAGAAATTTTATTTGATATATATTTAATGTTTGTGCTCCAATTCAATGTATTATTGATAAGCAAACCCAAAAACTTGATCTCATGTACAGTGTTAATTTGTATGCCGTCTATGCAAATGTTATTACACCTCTCTCTTATACTGATCGTATTACTAAAGGTCACTGTGTGAGTTTTCTGTATATTCAAAGAAAGTTTATTAATGTTAAGCCATAAAGATAGTTTTTTTATTTCAGAGTTCAGAACATTTTTCATTTCATCTATATTGTTGCCTTGTATAAAGATGCTCGTGTCATCAGCAAACGTAATGGTAAACGTTGTGTCAGATAAAGTAGATAAATCATTTATATATTATATAAACAATGTCGCTGTAAAACTAGTTAAAAAAACAGGTGAAGTCTATGTTATATATATTTAAACTAGTTTTACAGCGACATTGTTTAGTTTCAATTGGCAAGTTATTCCGTTGGCATATCGATGTACACAGAAACGAAATTTGTCCAGAAGCCTTAACTCTTGTTCACTTGCTCTTGTGTTGTAACTATACTTCACTATATTAACATTTTCTCTTGGACAAGCTGGTGTATTATCAATGATAATGTTGTACATGTGGCCCAGCTTTAACTGTTCTACTCTATACTCAACAGGGAGTAAATTCATTTGCACCAACATGAAACCTCGGTTAACATAAATCTGATAATCTTATTCTGTAAACACTGCATTCTGCCTTTCATCTTCTTCGACGATCCACTATACCAAGCTGAACATGTGTAGTTAAAATGACATTCAATCAAAGCAGAGATTAGCAGTTTTTTGTTTTGATATTAAACTAGTAGTAGCACTTAACGCCGTTTGTACAACAAAAATTTCCGACTGCATGGATAAAGTATATGAGCACTGCTTATACAACATTTTGTGAATTGTTACATTAGCTGCATTCCGTATTAATGTACATGTAGCCGTAAGAAGCTGCAGTCTTTTCTTGATGATTCTCTTTTCTTCACTAGCCTAAATTATTAGCATCATTTGCCTTGTGGGCCTCAGTAAACTGTGGAACTGATGTAAATATCTATGTAATACAACCTGTCTGGCAATATAAAGGCATACTATCTAGATAAAAGTACATTCGTATATGATGGAATGTCTCGGAACGACAGTAAAATTTCGCTAGTAATTGCCAGAATCGCCGGTAGGTGTCAATCATTCCATCAACGTTCAGCCTCACAAAAATGTAACTTAATCTAGACATTATGCCTTCATATTGTCACAGAAGTTGTGTTGCATGAATATTTAACCATGCATGAAGTATGAATCTCATTCGTAGCACACACCAAATGCTAGCAATTTTACATTTTTTTCCGCCTTGTTCCGCAGTTTACAGAGGCCCTGATGCACTCACCGAACACTATTTCTGTTCATCACAATTCCACTGAATATGGAAGTCCAATAAATAACTTTAAATAAAGACCATTGGTTTTTTAATGCATCGTCAGTTGATAAATCAGAGGCCACTATAGTCAAAGGAAATGAATAAACATGAAAAAGGCGACTGGACCTTAGCTCCTAGGAGGAGATACACTTAACAAGTCCCAAAGTTAGCATAAATATTATACATAGATTCACAGCCATGTCACCAACCATTTGTTCAAACGTACAGTTAGAGTATAATGACCTCCAGATGAATACATTAAAACCAACACATTTCTGCCCTGGTAATATGAAGAGTCACAGATTCAGCAGCCCCATGGACCAGGTATAAATGGACTTTAATTGTTTTGATTTCAGAACCAGGCATGAGGTCATCTTAGTGCACTATCTAAACAAGACTGTGCAAGGTAACTACCCAAATACAGCCATGTGCATGTACATGTATGGGTCTGTTATAGAATATATATATATATACATATATATTATTGATATATATATATACATATATATATATATATCAATAATCAATTATATACAGTTGTACCATCGTTGTGCAGCCGTTGTGTCCCGTTGGTTGGGTGAAGGCCTCAGCATGTCGTTTCCAGATCATATATTATACACACAAAAAAACAATTATATATATAATGCAGGTTTGGTAAGTCCAGTAAGTCGTTACGAAAGATACAGCAATGTGTGTCGGGTTACTTTTAGTTCATTGTGGTTTGGACACAGTTGTTGTACATTGTAAACGGAGTGCAGATTGTGAGAGAATTTGTACAGGATTGCAATAAAAACAAATTTACTTTGTCACACAGATTGGTTGCTGCACGTTCGAGTTCTCCAGGATGCTTATGAATGCTATGATACCCTGGTGGCGCGTGTCTTCGTCAATGTCTCGGCTTGAGCGAGGCGTCGCCCCATCATTGATCTTTCGGGTATGCTTAATGCAATTTACTCAAAACGTGTCTACCGTAATGACTATGTGTTCGGACACCTGCGTGAGCGAGTCCGTGTGTGTCTATCGCAATGACTGTAATTAAATTATTAGCTTTTCGAAAACATACAGTACAATAAAAGAATTATTGTTGGTGTCCGAAAATATGCAATACATAAAAGATGATTTCTTTTGTAGATTTTGTGGGTTTCTGAATTCAGTGTCGTTATAATATATACCATGTTCGTCCTATTAAGCCCTAATATGCATACATGTACTCCGTCATGTATTTAATAAATGAATACCAATTTTGTGTATGCCTGCAGAATTTGTAACTATGCATCAATCATAAGGCTCACTAATCAAATGTTCCACTCCAACCACCAGACTAATCTGGTATCGTTGTTGACCAAAATAGTATGTGAATATATAAACGTTCGGCTGTTAGCTCAAACCCTGTACTCAGAAGTAGTTTTCAACACGTTGTAACCACAAACTGTCGACCGAAATGTGCATTTCTCACTCGCACACTGTTATTGTATAAAAGATTAAAGTGGATATCCTTTGGCCACAAGGTGGCACCACCTTTACCTGCTGATGTTTAGAAATTTGTTTCTTTAAGTATTGGTGTACACTTACCAGCTTGATTGACATCTTTTTAAAGCATACTGTATGTTTAATGGGACGAACAGGGTATGTCTGTTAGGGTGGCATGTTATTGCTTAAGTCTTTCCTCAGTTCATCTCTCATTTCCTGCAGAAATTCCTCTTCAATGTGCTATGTTGTGCAAAATTGTGGTGAAATAATTGGTTAAACTTATCTTTGACTAGTAAAACATATTAAATTGGCAAAACCGGTCCAGTTCTATATGCCACAACATAAATCTGTTTAAGTGTTAAACAAGATTGCACCAGATATTTTATTTATCAAAATAATGAAATTGCTGTCACGTCTCGATTTCAGATGCTCTGCAATAAGGTGCGATGCGTGTCATCTTGGGCCATAAACAACAGAAATAACCAATACCATCCGAGATTTCAAAGGTTAAAACCGACAGCCCAAGTTTTGCCAGCCTTCACCCAGGTGGCATGTTTATCAACAAAACCCCAGAAACCTGCAAAACCCCAGACCGACAACCTGCTGATATATCGCAGCAACATGGAGCGCACGATTTACTGGACTTACATGTTGAGTGCCTTCACCATACTTCCCGCCGCTGCCAATGCCATATGGAATTTCACCGTTTACAGATCGGAACTAGCTGTCATGTTCAGCGATCTTGACTCACCGTTGCTTCATGCGACACTTATCGCAACATTCAGTGGCGCGATTCTTGCTGCGATGTACTCGTTGCTTAGTCGTGTTATAGTGAGCATCTACTACAACGACACGAACAAGACATTTACCGGGTTCTACTATGACTGGAGACTCTCAAAGGCTAAGATCGTATTCACGCCAAAGGATGTGACGTCGAAAAAACCGTCAACTGTTGGACTGGGGTTAATGGGCGGGAACTTTGTCATTAAAGGACGTCCGTATTTATTGATGGAGAAGGATTTTAATAGTCCTCTCCATTATAACATCATGCTTGGCGTGACAGACGGAACAACATGGAAGAAATAGTCGACTGAATCTGGCTGCTAACAACATTTCAGCAATTTGTTTTACAAAGAGTATAACTGAATTTGAAGTGATATAATTGTGAGGCAAACAGCTCACCTGTGCATAATAAAGGATGAACACGAGATATCTTTTCACAAAGTTTTTTATAAAAGGTCATAGCAGGCAGAATTACAACGTATTTACCAACTGTAATACAACTAAGACGCATGTCACGTCACCATTATGTTGACTTCGTGTCAACCAGGTTTGTTGCTGTCTGAACGTATCATCCAAATACAGGCAAAATGTCACGCACATGGAATCCACATTCTCTGCACAAATACCAGTATAACTGGAACTCTATTTTGTTCATCTGTATTAGTCTTGGTCAAAATGACACAGAAATGAGCGCTGGTTCGAGAATGAAAAAACCACCACACATGCCTATCAATAATGACATTGTTCAGTGCTGGAACGTTGTCTTCTCTACACAGCCTCAAGTACAAAGGTTGATATGTGCAGCAAATGTCTGTTTAATTTACAATAGTAACGAAAGTCCTAACCAGTTTTCAAATAACTGAATAGAGTATGTAAACATTTACACGGCTACTGTCTACTAAGTACTGGTACAAAGCTAACACTGCTACTTGACTCAGTATATATAATATACTCAGCCTGCATATGCATACATATAAATATACATGTATACATAGCTGCTTTTGTATGTTGATCTACTTGTTCGATCTGACAACACCATCATCTTGTCCCGTCTCCAAACACAAAGAACTTGAGCTCAAGAACACAGAAACCAAGAAACAATAAACAAGACAAGTCATATTTAAAGTAAATGCTGCCTCCAATTAACTGTGTTTATTTACGGGTGACCGCACAAGTTCGCCAAGCCCCAAAACGTAGCATTACGTATTTGCGAGTGGTGGGTTGGTAATGTTTAGAAATCGACGCTGTGGCGCCACCTGGTGAATGCAACTGCTACTAATGTACATTAACACTGTTCTGGGTATCAGAACCATGTCACGATGGTTAAATCATATTACATTTTGACGCAATATGCCCGTTATCTCCATTTCCACCCCGCATTATTCCGACAGCGGTGGTTCAAACAAATGCGAAACACCACACGTTTTTTGGACGATGCGAACTCGTGAAACCATCCCTTAATGCTGGAAGAAGTAACGAAAATGGTCCAATACGATATGCTTTGTTTAAGACAGTCAACTGGAAGTGACGGTTGTCACGTCGCCGTTGTTCGTCGCATGTGAGTTGATTGTTCCTGGGTACGCGTGGTTGTCGTAGGTGGTCGTCGTCGTGGTTGTACTGCTGCTAGTACTGTTACTGGTGGGTGCTGTGTTGTTACCGTTCTGCGTGAACGGAACGCCGAGGCCATACAAGTGTCCGCAGTACTTGTTGTCGTCAATGTTGTCCTCAAAGAACATCTGAAGACGGAAGGAATGTTGTACACTAACCAGAGAACAAATGCGACCTGCCACTGCAAACTGGGTATTAAGTTGCAAAACTTAAATTGGGCACTGCGCCAGTGACCTTAATAGAGAGGTAATAACCACGTTAGCAATAATAATTTCCTATACTCTACTGTTATGGAAATGACTTAGGACCGTCCTTGGGTGACCCTAATGGCAAGGTGGTTGTACTATCGAGGGACCACAAATTGGGAGATTTATTGTATTTGTGATAGTTTTGAAAGAACTGCACTATCCCTCATTGAAAGCATCTATGTGCCGTACCTCTCTCATCTTGAAGAATGTACAGCCAGTGAGGAGACTGTCGCTGCCGGCCTGATGTTGGGGTCCAACTCGTTGAATCTGAATCACGACAACAGTTGACACTCACTTTGTTTAGTGTTAAACCTTTTCTTAAAAGGAGGCAGTCTGTTCCTAGTGTTTCACTTAGCAATTCATATAATAAATGTTCTTTAGACTATACAACTATGGTGAAGGTATACTGCCCGCCAAATGGTGTTTAGTTAGCCCATAATAACGTTCGCAATCTGAAGGTACGACCACGGATGCTTGTTCAAATAGTAAACAAAACATCCAGTTTCAAAACAAGCTTTAGACAATATGGCCGAGTTGGGCTGAGTTAACTGCTATATTCTTTGATGTTCAACTTCACCACGTTCAACATAGTAGACTTCCTGTTACAAATCACTACGCCCGGTAATCCCGGATAGACGAACAGACTACGTCCCTTTAATATAATGTGCTTAATACTAGTAAAGATAAACAACAAACCTGAAACATTGTTCACTATTTAAAAGTTAAACCATAGAATTTTTTTTATTTTAAACAAAACATTAACATTCGAAACACTTTATTGGCAGTATTACGGATGCCGTAATACAATATAAATATAACAATAATACAACATCGGCCCGGAATTGTGAAAGGACATAACGGCACCAACAAATGTTTCTATTTATGATTACTTAGAAAATAGAAATAATAACAATTTATTTCTAACTCCAGTTAACGAAGAGGAAGTTATCCAAGCTGTGAACAATTGGGAAAGTAAAACTTCCACAGATTTCGAAGATGTATGCATTTGGTCAAACAAGTTATTAACTCTGTCGCAAAACCTATCACTTATATTAGTAACCTATCTTTCACCACCGGAGAATTCCCGGAGAAAATGAAAATAGCAAAGGTTATCCCACTCTAAGTCTGAGAATAAATATATATGCATTAACTATAGGCCGATTTCACTATTACCACAGTCCTCTAAAATATTATAAAAATTGTTCAGTTCTTGCTTAGATAGTTTTATTAACAAACACAAATTGATAAACCCAAGCCAGTATAGTATGGATTTCAATAAAATACGTCACACACTAATAGATCTAGTTGATAGAATAACCCAATCATTGGATGCGAAAAAATAAGCTATTGTTGTCATCAATGTAAAAAAGGCATTTGACATGATCAATCACCAAGTGTTATGTACAAAATGGAATTTCTTGGCATCCGCGGTGTAGCATGTAAGTGGCTAATTAGTTATCTTGAAAACAGAAAACAATTTGTGTCTATTAACAAATGTAATCCTGATGTGTGCAATATTTCATGTGGTGTCCCCAAAGGCTCGATTTTGGGCCCTAAACTATTTATTCTATACGTTAATGATATATCTAACCTTGTAAAATACATCGGATGATCCTCTTTACAGACGATACTAATATCTTTTATGCAAATAGCAATATCAATAGACTAAATGAAACAGTATGTGACATGCTGGACAAAATGTCTACATGGTTTACGGTAAATAAGTTAACCCTAAACACATCTAAAACCAATTATATTTGGAAATCGTATACTCCAAAAAGATGTTAATATAAAAATATGAGATGTTAATAACTAAAGAGTAAAGGTCACCAAGTTTTGGGGTGTGTTTATTGATGATCTACTAAATTTGAAAGCTCATATAAAATATGTACAATCAAAGCTTTCAACAAGTACAGCTATAATACATTGATGCAGTCATCTGATAGAAATAGGTGTATTTAATACAGTTCTCTCTTATTTAAATTACTGTGCCGAGATATGGGGAAACACGTGCCCAACAAATACTAACTGTATTTTCTTATTACAAAAAAGTAATCCGTATTATATTTGGTGCAAGACGGTTGGATCATAGAAACCCATTTTCCAACAATTACATGTTCTAAAATGTCCAGATGTCATAGAATTGAAAACGTTATTATTTATGTACAAAGCTTACTATAGCTGCTTGCCATCAGATATTCAGTGTTTGTTTACTAGACGAGAAACAGCATACTCAATGCGAGCTAGTCATGACTTCGAACAACAGAGAGTCTGTTCTACCATGCGATCAATGTCTCTTTGTGTAAAGGGAGTGCAATTATGGAATTCTTTATGTGATTATTTAAAAACTACAAATATTATGACTGCATTAAAAAAGTAAATGCAAGAACCTTTTATTTAAGAAATATCTGGTCATAGAAATCTAAATACAATCAACAAATACAATTGTGGTAACTAATATGTGGGTTAACGTGTGTACTTATCATATACTCTAAATATTGAACATGAATATCTTCCCTTATATGATATCAATTATGACTGCTAGAGTAGAAGAATAGCAAGTTTATTAAACGTAACTCAGATGTCTAATAAATATACATGTCAGGGGTAAACTTACATACAAGTCAATGATTTCCTGTTTACCCCCTTCAAACATTGTACAATGTATATTCTCACTTGTACTATAGCAAACTTGTTTGTCCTGTATATATATATATATATATATATATGAATGAACACTTTTTATTCAAAACATTGGCAACAACAAATATATATATATTGTTGTTGAATAAAAAGTGTTCATTCATTCACATGGTATTTACCTACAACATTTTTTATTTTAAATAAATACATTTGGAGGTACCCAACAATTTCTCAGTTACATTTAATTTTCATTACCGAGTTGATAAATCCAATATAAAAAACGATAACGTTACAGAGTACATAAATTTGCATGTAATAGGTGATAACAAACTTTTTATACTGACACATTTAGAAAATAGAATGGAGATAATCCATATCACAAATTGGAAATTGTTTCCATTTCACACAAGTTTACAATAAAAACAACTTTGTACCTTTAAACTGGCTCTATCCATCGATGGGGAATTACTTGTACAGAGCTTATTATGACGAATAAACAAAATCATCCCGTTGACCCCTAAGTGACCCCTTGGGACTGACCTCAAGCTGGTCAGCGACCTCTTGCAGTCCACCCTTGAGGTTCTTGCAGCTCTTCATCAGGTATTTCACGTCATAGATGTTGGGGAAGAAGATCTTGAGCAGCTCAAAGAAATCTTGTTCCTCGGGAGGGAGTCGTATACATGTCAGTAGCTTGAGCATATAGCCAAAATCATAACCACTGCAAAAATAGTGTCAACCATCATTTATTTGACAGACGGACAGCTGGATAGAATTGTTTATTTATTCAACTGAACAATAGGTATAATAATAATGATAATAATGTACATTATGGTATAACAATGTGAAATGTAAATTGGGTGTCATATTAAATGTACAACTTGGATAAGGGTGACTCCTATAAAGATTAAACAAAGTTGCTCTCATAGGAGTCACCCTAACAATTAATTGTTGTAATCTAATATACTGAATAATGTAATTTTTTTAAGATCGCAAATGTCAGGAAAAAGGCTGCAATCTTGTAAAAACTTGTTTAGTTTGGGGGCAAAATTGTCCATAAAAATTACACAATTTGTAACCGATTATAAAATACAACAATAGACATTTCAATCAAAGACAAAACGATACGGTACCTGAACAAAATAATTAACTGCAATTCTATTAATTGATAATACAAATAAATTGGCCAAATTAACACATCCTGAACATGGTCTTCTCTTGGAGATAATATTTATTATAAGTCACAGTCGTTGCTACCGCTCAGAACTGAATAATGCTACCAGTGCCTACCACACAGCTAAAACATGCAGTTGTAGAATACTGCTCTAACCTATGGAATGAAATCCACTTGACGTTTTCACTGAGAACAATCCCAGAAGTCATCAGTAGCTCAGCGAAGTCGTTCACCTCAATCCCATCTTCTTCATGTCTGTGGAACTGAATGCCGCACTTTGTCAGCATGTTGATGGAATCCTGCGCATACATGTCATTCCTGAAACAGACACCTTCATTCTTAGAAATATTGATTGCTCTTACAACAAACATGAGACTCCGATACACTCTTCATAATACAACTGCAGCTAAATATTTCATGTAGACTTGTGTGAACAGTTGGTTTGAACCTAAAATATGTTCAGTAATTATACAATAGGACTTACAAAGAATAATAAAAATGTAGTCTTATATGGCACAGGTACCAGTATCTTCTGATCCAGAAGACACTCATGCTGTCTACTCCGTTATTAAATGGACATTTTACTTCCCCTGGGTAGTATGGCACAATGGCTTATTAGTGTCTCTTTTGAAAGACACAGGAAAATGGGGTGAACAAAGTTGCCCAAGTTTTGAACTCTCTCCAGGTGTTTGCAAACCACTGTCCCCTTTATCATGATTCGATGTCATTTTACAGTTGTTCATCGCATTAAGAAAGTAATTTCATAAAATGTTGTTGGATTATCCATGACAACCAGTAATATTACAACCAAAACAATTTGCACAATTTTCTCGAGGACATTAAACTGACAGACAAATATGATGATGTGCAGGTAAAACTAGGTTTTATAAAGTAGTCCTATGGTTGTTAATTTGTCACTTGGACAAATTTTCAATATTAACCCAGGATAACCTCTAACCCAGACATCTGCTAAGGTAATACGACACATTTCCCTACCCTAGACTGAAGCGAAAGTTGAACTGCCAGGTGGACACTGGGCTTGCCAGTTTCCCGTTCTCATCAGAGAAAGTGAAACCAATCTGGATGATCTTCAGCAGATCAACGTTGCAGCGAAGTAACTGGTACTGGAAGTCGGTCGTACTACGAAATTCGCCGATTGGCCGAGCAACGACGCCTGGAAACTCTGTGTCCTGCAATGAAAATGGCAGTGTTTATGAAACTGAAGAATCTGACTGTCGTTAATTAATAGTAATAACCACTAGTGTTTATGAAATCCCAAATCCCCAGGGCCCATTCATAGGCATGTACAGTGCAAGGCAGCTAAAACATGTATTTAGAATTACACAAATTATAAATACATAAAACTGGTATACCATTAAAATTATTTACACTATTGTTATTACTACAAGTGATTGAGAATAAATAAACATCAGACATTAATTGCATAGATAAAATCACTTCACCCAAACCTGTTACTTTTTGATTTTTCATGTTACTATTTATTTTTCAACAAGTACATCGTAAAAACATACAAATATCGGTAGTCATGCAATTGAAACAATAATATAATTTCTGATAAGTCTTCTACATAATATTATACATTTTAACAGTTTTTGTCGACTGTATTCTGACGGGTTTTGACACTCAGTTGTCTGGTAAGTGCTTTGTGTGGATTTTATGTGATCTAGGAGTTTTATCCAGTATGAATTTTCTTCATGGGGGTTTTGTCCCTGGGTTTTTGTCCAGTGGGGATTTCTGTTATGCAGGGGCTTTTGTCTAAGGATTGTTTTGTCAGGTATGGGAATTTACCAGTGAGAGTTTCAGACATGGGGTGTCGAGTACAAATAATGTTTTCTCAGGTAGTGGATATGTCCAGTGAGAGTTTCATGTCTGATGGGGGTTTGGCAAGTTTGCGCTTTATCCTGGATTCACACTCGACACGCAGCAGCCACAAAGACATACCATGGCAACGTATGGGTACTTGAGGACAATGTGTCGGATCTTCTTAAACTCCTGCTCCATGTTTGAGCACCAGATGTCTTGAATGCCATACTCAGGCACGGACGTTGCACCAGGCATGGCGTATCACACGCTGTCTACGTCTTCAGGTGCTGCTGAAACACAAACAAATCCATTTATAAGCAATATTTAAGAAGATTGAATAAGACTGCCATTCAGAGAATTTACTCCAGATGCAACAGGCTTGCCTTTGGCTAATCAAGAGTCCAACTTTCTCTTATCTCAAAATAATGTGTCCCACATGTCTGAGACCTGTATATGTTGATGTTGTTTTAAACATATTCAAGATGCTAGCAATCACACAATCAGCATAAAATCTGTTCTCTCCCTTTATAGTCCTTTCTCAGAATAAATACTTTCTGATATCTAATCTACACTGACCCTTCACTGATGTCACTTCATATCCTTCTATCTTTCTTAACTGAGAAACAGTATTATAGAAATATTTTATATCTTAAAAACTTCTATCTGACCTCTTCTTAATCACATGGAATGATCTCTATTGTTGTCAAACCACATTCTTCATATACCACAGACCCTCCAAGGTTCCAATATAACGGATGAGTTTTGTCGTGCGGATGTGGCTGCGGCAAATTGAATCGCTCCGTGTAGCGATTCGAATTGTATCCGCACACGAATCGGATAGGAAATTCTCAGTAGTGACGTCACTACAGAGGTATTCCTCATACTGCTTGCGTTTCGATACGTGTTTCCGTACATATGGAATCATAGCTTTAGTCGAATCGGTTACAGGTCAAACCAGCCACAAAGTTCTTGTTTGTAACCTCATCTTCCTTATTATTAGTAAACTACCAATAAAACAAATCAAATGGTAGCTTGAATAGATCAAAATTGTACAGAAATGTTATTCAGCCCAGGCTCAGTAATGACTAATGAGTGACACAATGCATTGTATACTCAAAAGAAAAATTTAGTTTCTCAACAACATTGAAAACCGTACTTGAAATAAATGCAAAGGTTACATTTTATAGGTCGCATTTTATAACTGGTGTGCCTGTCCACTGTCAATCCAAAATTTAATGTATCGTATGCGACGAACCAAGCCAAGGCCGGATCGCAATTTCGCAAATGTGCTTAGTTGTTGTAAACGAGCATACGTGATACAGCTACTACTACTAGCTTTCTCTAATGTTGCCACAGTTTATCTTAGAACGTGTACATTTATTAGGAGGCGAATAACAGATTGTAAAGAAGGCAAACGTTTTTTATTTCAACAATGCTACTGAACAAGAAGAACTGGTTATGTGTCTAACCTAGATGCCTGAAGCCGAAGCGAAGGAGAGAAAGACATTTACACTTACAGGTTAATGGGCTGATTTAGGCCATTTGCCTTTGTTGGTGCCCATATCCCAGGCTGTTCCATATCTGGCAAAGGACATTGACATCCACAAAAAGCTACAGCGAAGAGCAACCAAGCTGGTTACATCACGTATCGAACAACGATTACAACTGAAACTACATTCGTTGTGTTACCGGCGTCAGAGAGGCGACCTTATTGAAATGTATAAAATACTTAACGGAATCGACAAAGTTGAAGCTTGCCACTTCTTCCACGAGAGTGACAGTACAGCAACATGTGGACACACTAGAAAGCCTTTTAAGTAAAGAACAAGACTGCTGGCTAGACAGAAATACTTCTCAGTTAAAGTCGTGGATCAGTGGAACAGGCTCCCACAACATGTGGTAGATGCCAAGACCGTCAGGCGTCACACAGTTGAAGGCCAAACTCGACGAGCACTGGAACAGCATGGTATATGGGCACCAACAAAGGCCAATGGCCTAAATCAACCCATTAACCTGTAAGAGTAAGTGTCTCTCTCTCTCTCCTTCACCTAGGCTAGGAGTAGCCTAGCCCTAGGCTTCAGTTCAGTCCTTGTTTAGATGTGAAATTTCAATCAGATTCTTTGTCATCAACTCTCGTTCAAAGTTCAAGTGATGAATGTTATATTTAACTACCGTTACATGTATGTAAAGACACTAGTTACCTGATTACACGGTAAATGCTACGAATTTATAAAATATAAAACACTTTTTCTTGAGGAGAAGAAGCACTTGCTGGTTTGGCTTCCGGGACATTGCTCGAATGTACGCAAAATTGTATGACGTCGTACGCACGCAAGGATCGATGACGTACAGCACATTTCCTGTTTTAGATCATAACTGTGCCTGCAAAGTGTTGGGCTATATTTCATTTTTACTTATTTATGTCGTTTTAAGATATGTTTTCATGGATGTCAGGACGTTCAACGGAAAGTAATCTTCCGCCTCCAACGGCTTTACAAACCCAGAGGGAAGCTCAGATTCAGCAATTGAAAATATTTAACCAGAAGTGAGTTAAAACGAATCGTCTGACACTGACAGTGACAGCGACAGACTGGATACTCGACTGACTCTTCATTATTGACGTCTCATGACATGAGTCATTATAACATAAAATTGAATGTATGTCATGTGATACCCTCTACGTTTATGACTGTCTATTGATGGAAATTGTTAATGGTGTCAAATTATATTACGCAAGACCATCACGTATGAAATGATGCCTAGATTATAAAGACATAATTTGGCAATTTAATAAAAAATAATAATCGTTGAGTGAATTTATGTAATTAATTATATTATTATTTAGGTATCAAGTCTGCCTAATTTTTCCAAAAGCCGAGCACCAGTAAATCCAGTAAATCCAGTTATAGGCCTACTTTAAAATGGTGCCTGTAGTCTAGATGTAGTTCACATGAAATTACTATGTCATGTGTATTGCTTTTAGTGTTTCAGAAATACAGAGAGATGTTGAATACTTGGTCAAATGTACAATCAATGCAACAACCATCTCACTCCACATGTAAGTAATGTGTTACCAGTGTTCGCGTTAGGGTTTTAAAAAACGGGGTCCTGGGACCCCATGGGCCTGAAAAAATGGGATCCCCAAAACAAAAAAAGTGGTCCAAAGATGTGGACTATTAAATTGACTAAATTAATGTGTCGCCTCGATCTCTTTTTGTCTTCTTAGCCACTGGCAATGCCGTGATGTAAAAAATGCTGACCGGACGCCACGCTAAAGTCGTTCTACCTAATTTCCAAATTGGCGGTTAGCCTGTACTGATGTGCATTAGTGGGAACTATTATACAGTGTTCCATTTTTCACAGTTTGGTCGTTATGTGGCAGAACCATTTCATTGTGAAACGAAAGAATGGTTGTCAACACACAATTTGGATATCTTTCGTATTTTTTTGTAAGCGACCTGTCTAATGTGGGACTAGAAATAACTGTGAAGAACCATAGAATTGCATTGAAGGGATGCAGCGAAACATGAAAAACCATGTCCATTGTACGCAGTGAAACATAAAAAACCGTGTCTCACCTCGAAAAACTGCGTAATATCGCCCAAAAATGGCATCAGCGCGAATAATGTGTTACACATCAATTGATTGTTTTACTCCCTCTGCTATCATAACACACTCTAGTTTGGGTTTTCTTAGCTAGATTGATTGATTAGTATATCTAACATCTTATTCGGATGATGTCAGCTTATAGCTATATACGGGCAAGTTCCCCTTGGTCATCTTTGAAATATTATGCTCATTTTAGGGTTACATCAGTTAAACACATCATATTATTATATTATAGGGTTGGGGCAAGTACCCAAGTAACCCAACTAAACTACTCGACTAACGAGTACAAGTACTGTGATATATGTACGTTTTTTGGACGATGCGAACTCATGAAACCATCCCTTAATGCTGGAAGAAGTAACGAAAATGGTCCAATACGATGTGCTTTGTTTAAGACAGTCAACTGGAAGTGACGGTTGTCACGTCGCCGTTGTTCGTCGCGTGTGAGTTGATTGTTCCCGGGTACGCGTGGTTGTCGTAGGTGGTCGTCGTCGTGGTTGTACTGCTGCTAGTACTGTTACTGGTGGATGCTGTGCTGTTACCGTTCTGCGTGAAGGGAACATCGAGGCCATACAAGTGTCCGCAGTACTTGTTGTCGTCAATGTTGTCCTCAAATAACATCTGCATATGAAACCAACGAGTAATAAGTACTTCATCCTAGATAGTACCCGAGTAACAAGTACGAGTATTTTTTATAAATACTGGCGTAAGTACTTTTGAAAGTACGAGTAAAAGTACTTTTGGAAATACTCGAGCACAAATATTTTTCATACAATTTTATTATACAAATAGCGTCAGGGTGTCATCCAGAGATCAGTTCACCCATCCCATGGACGGGTAAAATGTGTTGTTTGATGTTTTTATGGGTAAAAGAAAGTTCTTATACAATGTGGACATCTTAAATGTCAAATATAAGACATTTGGACTGAAGATCGTACTGTAAGATGTAATGATAAAATACATGCAAAGTACTCACAAAGTACTTATAAATACTGATATTTTTAATGAGTAATGAAAACAAGTACTTTAATATATTATATAAGAGTAAAAGTACAAGTTACAAGTAATCGGTACTCAAGTACCAACATATACTTTAGCCCCAACCCTGTCATTTAAAACCTACCGTTATAACCTTGCACCCTGGCATATCCCTTTAATAATAATGCATTTTTTTTAATATAATCCAATTTTGCTTATCCACTTTAGCACTCCGGCGTATACTTCTATCTGTTCACAACTTGTATGTGTACTGCGTATTGATTTTGAGATTGACCAAGGGCAACTCTTTTGTCTTGATGCACCTCTAAGTTTAGTTTCCAAGGATTTAGGTACAAATGAAGTTACCCTAATAATTTATTATTATCTCCGTCTATATGTAGAGGACAATTTTTTGTTTTGGATCTATGATAACAAGAAATGTTTTAACAACTATAAATGAATGGACAGAACAAATTAAATGTTGGACTCTCAATAACACAGCGGCATCCTTGTCAACATGATTTGTTATTTGCCCAGGATGACAATCTTGTTCAGGCTTGTTAAAATTATAATGATAATTGTTGCTGTTTGCAGAACGTTGCCTGCCGATTTCCCCCAGGAGAAGCCGACTGTGAGGGTGTCACCCTCTCTGTCTCACCCATGGGTCAACGAACACATGCTTGTCACTGGATGTCCAGGAATAAACAATGTATGTTACAATAGGATGTCATCAGATATCTCTGTATTAGATGTTAATTATGTTCCCTCCTTTGTTTCACAATTATATTTTGAACCAGTTTTTGAACCAATCTAGAATCAATGATGGCACAGTAGTTTATTTATGCAAATTGAATATTTATTTTTATGAAATCATTGTGTGAGCTATTGGATTAATTTCTTCCATGATACGACCAACAAAATTTTTGTTCATGATTCTGTCATACAGTTTTTAGAATGAGACCTCCACTCAATGAGGTTTTTTCCATTTCATTGCGTGAGCTCTTTTACTTCCCCTGGCATAGACACCAGATAAAAGGGACCAATGGCTTATAGCATATCTTCCGAAAGACAATGTAGGGTGAACGAAATTGCCCAAATTTCGATACGGTGGCTGAACCAGTACCAAACCACCGCACGGCGGCACCAGAGTTCAAACCTCAGTTCCTCCAAATGACTGTTGAGCACTCTAAACACTCGACCACTGCGCCCCACAACTTTGGTCTGACCAAACTGAAAAATGGTGACAGATGGCTATGAGTACTGAGTGGCCTGCCTCGTACTATAAAACAAGTTATTTGAACTTTTGTAAGTTACCCAATCTAACAATCACAGTAAGTTCCTTGATGATTTCAGCAAAGGTGCGCACTATTTCAATCAACCATGAGTGTGCCCAGTTACCAGAAACTCTCTTTACCTGTGGAATAGATTATGAAATATTTGATATAAATTGTTTGCAGTTCATGGTACACTCTGACCTGGGTAAAGTGATCCGGGAGATTGTAGAAGAGTTTCGTAGGAGATCACCTGTCTTACATGTGCAGCACACTGTGTGAGTACACTCTTGTTACACTTTGTCTAGTATGTCTTTTTCACTGTTTTCTAGTAAAACACACCAGCAACTTCTTGCCTTAAATGCACACACGCACACACGCACACACGCACACACGCACACACGCACACACGCACACACGCACACACGCACACACACACACACATAACACACACACGCACATATCAAACAAGAATTGCGCTAGTGTGAGTGTGTGTGCATGACATTGTAGGTTTGTACATATGTCAAGTTTTTTTTCCTAGATGCATCTCAAGTTTCAAATATTAAGGGCCTCATGTAGGGTGACCCTCCAGAAGAAAAAACAGTTATTTCAGCTTTCCTTTTAGGTGCAATAATCTGTTAGTCAATTGTCACACTTATGACTGTTCATTTTCATTTTTATTATCCCCAATAGACGCGCACTACGCGATTGCGAAGGCGTAATATCATAAGACACGTAGAACAAGTGGCAAGCGGTGCACAAATGCACAAATTGCATATATACGTCATGTCTACCAAAACATCTAGTGTTTGGTCGACAGAAGATGGTACTCGATGCACCACTCACAAACGACAGCCACTGACAACAATGCTTGCGGTTTTATACCTCCAGAGTTCAGATCGATACATTGAGCAATGCCAAACTGACAACCATCACGCTAGCCAGAAGACATTATTGGTCATTGCAGGATAACTTCTGTCTGTGTTAAATTGGTGCTCAACTAATCCAAACCTGCGTGCTTTGCCAGCGATGCAACAGGGCCAAGGCAAACTGCGAGCGCGATGCCTAAGGGGGGCGATTTTTGAAGACGTCAAGTCAGACATTGGAGCGTGCTTCGTTGTGCTGACCCTTCCTCATGGCTACAGATAGTGAATATCACGTTATTTCAAACTTTCGTCTGCAGTTTTAGGAAGGTTTACCTGATTATGACAACATGCTCGACTTCGCAAATAAAACAAAAGTCGCTCAAATTATAAATGTGGTGATAAAAGTATAATGAATGGCAAGGTGGCGCCAGCAGTGCTATTATTACCATATTTAGCTTTTTCGAAGTGCACTTTCATTACCAAAAATCAATACTCATGGGTGGTTTTACTTCTGAAAAAGGGGGTGCGCTTCTGTAAGGCAGTGCATGTCTGTAGGGGATAATACAGTATGTGTTATAATAGTTTTCTGCATTAACATATGTTAAGTCTACTCATTTTGTGTTTTTATTAATATAATGATGACACATGTGGCCAAACGCATAAAATCATTATTTTACCAAAAATTGTGGTGTATTGAAAGTGATTGCAATAAATAGAAGTCTAGTGCTACCTCAAACACCTGACTTTGTTTCCAGCCCTGTCACCAGGTACTCTTCGCAGTCACGGCTGACCGACTTCCCAGTTGCAGGTGTTCCTTCAGGTTACCAGGGATTCTTGAAGCCCAGCCAGGTAATTCTTCACATGAGCTAGCAAGGGGGTGAGACAGGGGTCTCAACCACCCATCTCCAATGTCACACCTGTTTTCGGCACCAAACTCCCATCTCTCACCAATTTTGGATGCCAGCCTTTGATTTCCCACCTATTTTTGGTGCCAACCTCTTATATCCCATCTATTTTGTGGTTAACCTCTCATCTTACACCTATTTTTGGTGTCATCAATCTCCCATCTCACACCTATTTTTGATGTCAATCTCCCATCTCACACCTTTTTTTAGGCCAACTTCCTGGCACCTGTCATTTTTAGGACCAACCTCTCAGCTCCTACTTCCTGGAACACCCTCTCATTAGCTATGACTTAGTTTACATTTTTTAACACGTCATTTCATACATATACAATTTTATGAATCTTCCAGTTATTGATTAATAGAAACCACATCTGCCGTCTATTGTCAACTGCAGCTAGAGCAGTGCTTTGTTTGTTTGCTCCATAAAACCACTGTATTTATTTATGTCTAAATATTCACATGAATCTACTTGTAACTGGCCAAAAAGATCCTTTCAACTGACTTGTAACTGTGCCCAAAAAAATCCTTTTAACTTACTTATAAAAAGTAAAGTAAGTTCTTATATAGTGCAGTATCCAGTCCTCAGGACTGCTCAAAGCGTACACCTTTACTCCCTGGCAGACCTGTTCAATCGAACACCAACTCGACTTCTCTGGGACGCATTCAGCCATGCTGCTATTGGTGAACACTATTTATACACAAATATCCAACACTATCTACAGCCAGGTACTCATTCATACAGCTGAGTGAACTGAAACAATGTAGAGTAAATGAGCTTCGACACCACCGCACAGGATTCGAACCCGGATTCTCTCAGTTGAGAGTTCGAAGCTCTTACCGCTGCGCTACTGCGCTCCACAAACTCTGCAAACGCAACCCGCTTTATTTACATATAAACTTGGCAGCCAACAGAGTTAGACCCTAGTGGCCAATATGGATGAGTGACACATTCACCTAGAATCCTTTGAGTTTCATTGTAAACAATCCTCTGAACTTACTTACAGCCTGCAGTCAATTTACAAATGACTGTATGAGCAGGTGTTTGTAAATAGTTGTTAGTAAATGTATCTCACCATTGACCTGTCACTGACTGATGATTGATTGATGTGTGTCTAGTTGGCAGGGCCATCAGACAGCACTCACAGCGCCATCTATGGACTGAACATTGCAGCAGAATTCCCGCAGCTGCACAATATGAGGTGACTTCCTTTTACACTTTCAACCCTTTCTCCCTTTCCCTGCTCTTTGTCGACTGTTTGGCAAATTATAGACAGTCAACCTTTGAGACAAGAAGATTTATGCTGTGTTCCAATGGGCCCACATATATCGTGTATACGACTTCATAATGCCTACTTGACTGAATTGCATATTTTACCAGTCATAAACTCAGGCTGTTCAGGAATTTTCGAGTTTGCTAAGACGTGTTTACAGTATAAACGAGCCCAATAGAACGCAGCATAAGGGCAGATCAAATAGAAACTTTACAGATATTGAATGGGTATGAACTATGAAAATATGAATACAAGTGTTTTTTCTCAGCTAAGAAAGAAGGACTCCAGCATATAAGGGGGGATTTTGGTGAAGGAACAGTGTAGATTAGATATCAGAAAGTATTCGTTCTCACAGAGGACTATCAACAATGTTAAACCTGTATAACTTCCACTATGACATGTTAGCTTACCTTTTTTACTTTTGGTGAAGTCATTGCACAAGCTGTTAAATAACAATGTCAGTTAATTTGTACGAATGGTTTTAACCAACATGAATCACTTTTTAACTAAACAAAATGTTGTGACAGTTCAGGTAGAATGTAGACTGTTCCCACTAAGTGGTAATTTGTTATTTCGCAAGTGGGCTTTGGCTGAGCTTCAGAAAATTTATAGATTAGTAATAATACATTTTGTTAAATATTGTTAAATGTTATTTGTATAATGCTTAAAAAGATTAGTAATAATACATTTTGTTAAATCTTGTTAAATGTTATTTGTATAATGCTTAAAAAACAACATTGCTACAACATAATCGCAATAATGCAATAATTATTTTTTATATAAAAAGTATATGTAATAAGAATATAATAAAAGATTTAAATGTACTTTTGTTAAATAAATAACTTACTCCAGGGTATGTCAAAATGAAGTATCGGCTAAATATTGACTAGACTTAACTATCTAAAATTAAAATATTTACTGTAGTAGTATGTTTTTTGGCTGCTATTGTTGTTACTGCGCGCAGAGTTTGAACATTGAATGTCTTACAGCTTGCAGGAGTTGCGCGAACTCTCTGAAGATGAAGACAAACAACTAGACATTGTGAGCCACCTACCGGACATCATGCAACTAAATGCAACCAGAGCTGACCTCTGTGGGAGGAATGAAGAACTAGCAAGTGGGTACAGTGACAAAGCATGAAGATGGTGTTTTCTTTGGCTCATTTTTGGGCATTTTCAGACCTAATTGTTACCGATCAGTTTTTGAAATACATTCAGAATTATAGGGCTTGGAATAGGTAACTACCATAATGTGGGTGGCACTGTTGAGCATCCTCGCACACCAGGGGTCTGCTGCTGATTACGTCAGTGCCAGCCAGCAGTACCCTCTGGCTGATCGCTTTGGGAAACTCTGAATTTAAGCTCAGCCTATGAAATCACTCAGTAGATCAGTGGTTGTGTGGTCATAATAAAAAAATGTCAACCAACCGTGGCTCATGTTACATGCAATGTTTAGGAAGTAGAAGCAGTTATTCGAATACACAATACTGTTCAGCTGCTCATGCTAATGGGTCATTATATATTGAGATTCCCAGAAGTCGTTTATCCATTTTCTAATTGGGGCGGGTATTTGCGACTAGCGAAGTCAATGACTAGTTTGACTCGGCTAACTTCCGCACTTTGCGTAGGAGATCTGCCAGGGCTAGTTTTGCATGGCAAACAGCCCTGGCTTGAGAGGATGCTGTTGAGAAGAATCTGGCTCTTGCATTTCACATGAATTGTGGGAAATAAAGTTTTGCATGATTACGATTTAACTAATAATTAAAATGTGTTGAAGAATATTGGATGTAGCACAAATCATTAATATACAATTCTTATTGGGCATAGTATCCTATTCAAATCACTTTTCATAATTAATTAGAGATCAAAAATATAATATATAAAATGTCTATGAATTAAAACAAAACAGAAAAAATACTTATACTAATGATACATCAATACATCCTGTAATTAGTCAGTTTATATTGCGCAAGAAAAAGGATTAAATGCATTAAAATACGATTTAGAATACAAAACGTAAAATACCGATATTGTAATTAGAGCACTATTGCGGCAAGTTGGTGTGACATCACAGGAAGTTACTACAATATATCTGATCAGATTTCTTATATATGACTGCAGGAATGCCAATTAATAATGTGTAGTCATGTTGTCTTTTCAGGAGAAAATCTATCGAAGAAACCTATTTTTGAGGAAAGAAAGAAACGTGTATTAGAAAAGGTATTGTGTGCTCTAATTGTGACAGACCTGACGTAAAATTCTGAATTGTTTTTTCAGGCAGGAAGTTAATCACAAATCTTGTATTTTCCACTTGATGAACTAAACTACTTTAGCTGGTTAGACGACATTAATAATTATATTATTAATTATTTATTTATGTATTTTTATTTCTCAAACGCGAGTCCAACTATCTGATATCTGCATTTTCGTTTCTAAAATACCACTTGCTGCCGTTTGAACATTTCTAGATTCATTGCCTTTTATATGTAGCTGTTGAGATATAGTAGAAATTGTTACCTTTTGTATGCACAATGCTTGCAGCCTGGCTGAGTACAACTCATAGTAGTCAGCTTTAACACATTTTTATTATTTACATAGACAAACCGTTGATATGTTCTTTTCTCATTATAATTGTAGATTTGTTTAACATTAACAGTTCAACTGTGCTTGTTGTCATGATGATATAAAGTAAAGTAAATGTAAGTTCTTATATAGCGCAATATCCAGTCCTCAGGAGTGGTCAAAGCGCTCTATACTTTACTGTAGGATTCAACGGCCAAACTTCCATCACTGAAGCATGAGATGAATGGTTTCAGTTTGATGTCCTCAATGACCTTCGCCACCAGTTTGACGAGCACTCGCACAGACAGGATGGCCTGCGACGACAGTTCAGTGGCAGCAGCCTTGAGGACATCCTGCGTGTGGCTGCTGTCGAGGCGGACGAGGCAGCAGATGCTATCGCAGAGTCCTTCCTAGATGGTGAGTATGTCATGGATCATCTCGGAACGTCGATGTCCGATACGAGACAAATTTACTTTCATCTGGCTGCCACCCCACCCAGATGAAAGTTTGTAAATGTTGATGTGATGATAACAACATATTTACACTATCGGTCCGAAGCTTAAAGTATCGATGTCTGATGCCATATGAAACTGCCTCCGATTCCTCCCCCAAATTAAAGCGATTTTGCCTGATATCTGACATCAACATTCTGAGATGATCCCTCACTGCCAGCATCCATGTCTTCATAGCTGTCTCACTGATCCTATTTGTATGCAGTTCTAGTCCTTTTATTATGTACAATTTTTCTCCATGTATTATATGTATTTTAGACAAACATCCAACCTCCCGTACTCTGATCATTGTTACTTTTAGGGCATTTTTTTTGCTGAATCATTACTTGCCGGACAAAATCATGAACATTGGATCCTGTATATCAAATTTTACTTGAATGATGCAATCGTTTTTCCAGTAGCACCGCTGTTATTGTACGCATGTTGTATGTATGTTGTATGCATACTGTATGCATGTATGTTGTATGCATGCAAGCTGGATCCCTTTCAGCTAGTGTCCTTGACTTTGAAAGTCAGATGTCAATGAAGTTTCTCCCCACTGAGGCAGAATTCTGCTGGGGGAGTATTTTGTATGGAAGTAGTTGTTTGAATTGAAATTGTGATGTAAAAATGTCTTTCAGACACCCAATGACCGTCTCCAACACTACTTCCCTCGATATGATGAAGTGTTCCAGGCTGAAAAATACACTGCCCAAAAATCAACCATGTTATGGGCCTGAACGTACTTGCTCGCTAATAGTTAGATATATTAGAAACATATTCATATAAATATGCATGTTCTTGGTCTTACAGGAAAACTTCAGTTGAACGATTTCTTGAAGAAATTCATGGAAACAAAGACGGTATGTAAATAGTTTTCTTTCCCTAGGGTTCTGTTGAGTTGTAACAATGACGTTCGTGTTTCAGTCAGCTGTGGGTGAATAATTGTCTTGTAATTTTAATAATAATGTAGTGAACTATGCATGTTATGTGATAACTAGCAAGACACAGACTGTCCCACAATTGAGGAGACAATGGAGACAAGTAATTATATTTCCTGGAAGTTACATCTATATGTTCTTTGGCATCACTTTCTAAGTTTAAATGCTTCAGTAATATTCTCAAAGCCACAGTGGGTGCTCATGTGTGTGTTTACAGTGACCATATAAAATTAAGTCACTATTGGTAACTTAAATTTAATATTAAATATATATATACTGTATAAATTTATCTTTTAATTTTGGATTGACGTACATAATTATTTTTTACTACTGTGGTACCTTGTTAATCCAAAAACCTTAGTAATAATTTCACAGGAAAAGAATGTGCAAACACTAGTACAAGTCCACCCTATTATGTATTTGATTTGCTTATCCGGGAAAACCTGTTAATCCAGTCACACTTCGAGGACCATGTTCCACTGCAGGTCAAATTGCATTAATTAGATAACTTGCTGTGATGTAATTTTAAATCAAAAGCAACATTCATACGAATGTTAAAATCAAACATGAAGTCATTATTTGATTGGTAATGAAGGATGCATTTTAACCGAGCAGTGGCGTCTTATGTTATAGCTGGCACACCTACGAAGAGTCAAGGCTGAGAAAATGTTGCAGCATACCGTGACAATGTCTTGAATGTGTCTAGTCCATTCCTTACTGCTCGTGAAAAACTATTACGCCTTCAACAAAGACTATTATACTGTAAACGCAATTATAGGATGCTACCGATGTTTGTATGGGCATCATGTCATGATTTATGCTCGTAATTTATGCAGATCACTGATCACAGTGTCAATTATTACAGGATGCACGTTGTTTCCAGGTTTTGTAAATATTCAACTATGTAATAAATGTACAGCTTTTGTAAATATTACGTGTCAGTGTCACTTGTATTCATACTACTGTCTTGCTGTCACAAGCCGGCATCAATCAAGTTGCATAACAACAGAGGACTCGTATCTTACTATGAGTGAGGTAAGGTAAGTTCCCTCACAAATTATCTGGGAAGCATTCAGCCACACTGGGTTCTCTCGATCGAGAGTCTGATGCTCCTTGAACGAGGAGTAGCAGTGCCAAAATGACCCTTCAATTAATTTTTTTTTTTAAGAAAATGAACTTTTTGAAAGAACATTTAATTACATAATTGATACTTTTCGTCAAATCTAGCAGTAGGGCCAGCAGTTATATTTTGGCTTTGTATCTTTAAAAAGTCAAACATACCAGTATGACAATGCTTTGCAGATGGAAGTATATGTGTATGGTTGAAGTTGCATCTTCTTGATAAGCTTTGAGATGCAATATCTTGTCACAGCGAGCACATCACGAGTCATCAGCAAGATCCTCTTCCATGGAAAGTATGCGAGGCATGATATCATCAGCAAACTGTTCTTCATACCCTTCAAATGGCAGTATTACCCTGAACTTCACTTTGGTATAACACGACTCGAGAGCTGCGATAATATTCACCATATCCTTTTCTTGCGAGGTTCAGCCGATTCATCTCGCCATAGAACGTACATTAGCCCAGCTTTATAATAACTATATGGCTTCTTTGTCTGAGATCGTCACGTAAAATGTTGGCGTGTACCAGTTCTCCCCTTCCAAGAACATGATAATTTGTTCTCTTAATTCAAACATGCGACTAAATGCTGTCCCCGTCATAACCAGATATCTTCAGGTGGAAGAGAAGTTTGCTGAAAGAGCACTCCACGGTAAACAGTTTAGAGAACAGTCCTCTTTTACAGACCTTTCGGGTATACTATAAGCAATTGTGCACATTAGACATGTCGATTCATTAAATTGGAGGGAGAAGCATTCATGGACATAGTTTGACAAGATCTGCGATTGTAAGGAATTTCTTTCTTTCAATACAAGACGTTCTTAACTCCTGGTACATCATTCCACAACATAACAATTCAATGTAGCACCTACCAGTGTTGTCCTGGTGAATTAATTCCACTTTGAAAAGCTGTGTTACCCCCCAAATATGACCGAGTTACCCTCAGATTACCGCTGGCATAGAGAGATTCAGACCTAACGCAGTGTGTATTGTAGAAAAGGGGTAGTTTTTCACGACCTCCTAGATAGGATCAGTCTATTGTTGTGTAACTTGTGTTGCAAATATAAAAAACAGTGTAAAAAAAATTTGCTTTCAACAGTTAGAAGCTGTTTTGAATAGCACTGTACATTGACGTATTCCGCTGAAACAATATTTATGGAAATATTCACATGGTACATCAATGTAATCCAGTTTCATATTGAGGTGTGAAGTTAAATTTGGGCTTCATGTAATCCATTTTGAGATGACCCTTTAATGTCAAACTGGTGCAAAATTACACAACTGGTTCTTGACAAGAGGTAAAGGGATTATTAAATAGTATTATTAATACTAGATAATACTAGAATAACAAAATACATCTATGCTGTCAGAAGATATTCCACACCAAGTTGTGTGTTTCTGAATCTCCAGTAATGCTATTGTATTTTGGGGGTTTCACAGAATTTGGCATTTAAGGCAAGTTACTGATATAGCTGACGTCAGACAACTGATGTGCAGAACCAAACATGCCAGATGTCATCTACAAATGATGTAAGCAAGGAGGGGAGTATACATTATCAATTGTTGCGCACCGTACGCATGGGTAAGGGGTATATCTGATGCATACAGAAGGTTCCACGATTTTAGGGATCATCTCAGAATGTTGATGCACGATATCAGATTAAATTACTTTCATCTGGCCCCAGCCCCACCCACTCTCAGATGAAAGATTGATAATATCAATACATTAACAGTGTCAGTCAAAAGTGTAAAATATCAAATTTAAAATAGCCAACGCCAGATGAAACTGATCCTGATCCCCCTCCCCATGAATGAAACTAATTTAATCTGATATCGGATGTTCTGAGATGATCCCTTACGTGTACATAATCTAGACATCGTACACAATCAGAAAGAACGGCGGTAAATTTTACACATTTATTCGTCATTGTCACATTGCCTTGCCACGTGTCCTTATGCTACTGGTAACTCAACATTGCCCTTCTCGCTGACGTATATTCCATCGAGGAACTTTCTGATGTCCTTGTCCTTCACTTTTGTTGACTGCTGGATGAGGGCCGCTGAAAGAGGAATTAATGTGTCACAATTCTCTTCAGCTATAATACAAGTACCGTATTCACTCTATTAAATGCACACCCCCTTTTTATCAGCGTCCAACAGATCTGTCCAAAACTGACTATTGTATGTACAATATTGTAATTTCATGTCAACCAGTGGAAACATAAGACAGAAAGTTCCACGTCCAATGTTATTTTTGCTATTTCTCCCCAAATAATTGATTAGCCTGGCTGATGACAACAAACCAACAAAATTGTTTTTAAAAATGTATAAAAAAAAATGCAAATTCAAACCACCAAACTAACTAACTTTATAGGTTCATCAAGTATTGTAATTTGAATCACAAATTATCACAAGGCATCACATTTGCAAACATTGAGTACCTACATTTTTATGTAAGAATCATTGCAGGCACTACCAACATGTTCACATCATTCGAAGTGAACAAATTCTCTATTCAACGTGCAGACAGATACACACACACGCACACAAATGTTCACTGCACTCTATACTTCACTCTGCAATGGTAAGAACAAGCTGGCATTATAAATTTCACAATATGATTTGAGAACAAGCTGGTGACAACAACTGGTGTCAGAAACCTCACAACTCACCTGACTGTGATACAAGTTCAATATCATTTCCCTCGAGAATCAACTCGTCCTTCAGCTTTGTCGACTGCACACATGTGACGCCAGGTCTCATGATCACATGACGCGTGTACTTCTCGCCGAGAAAGTTGCGGATCTGTACGTGCGTATTCGACTCGGTGATCGTAATGTTGATTGGGAAATGAGCGTATACAGACCTCATTTTGTACCGGAAACCCTGTCAACATTGCAACACATACACAGATAACCGTTAAAAAACAATATTATGGGGTGGTTGCATATATTCAGTTTCAAAAAGCATACAGCATGATACATGTGCAGGTGTCCATATATAACACATATTCCAACAAAGTTGTGCAAACAAACTTTTGGGAAAGTTGATTTGTGTGAAGTACTTATGAATATAAATAGGGACACCGATTTTCTGCAATCGCAAAAAATGGGAAGAATTCATGGAATTGGCATTTTGAAACAGAATTAGCCTTTTCAAACGGAAATTCCACGATCGCAAAAAACTGTGGTATTTGCGTTTTCAAAAGGATCTCTCGTACCGCGAAAAAGAGCAAAAGCACCGCCTCTTTCACCGATAATGTCTTAACTAGAAATATTTTGAAACAAATGTTTAACCCTACAGGTGACCACTGGGCCGAATTTGGCCCGTGCGATCAGTGCAAAACTGCTCCCGGCTGATTTTCGGCCCAATTCAGTATCATTCTTTTCAAATTTTTTTCGTTTCCGTCACTAGCAACTGACAGGGGAACACGAGGTATCATTGGAAAGCTGAATTATTCTTCTTCCTGTGGCATTTTTATCAATGAGTTGTATCGCGTCATGATTCAGTAATAGCAAATCACAACCAAGCTTTAAAATGTCGTAGTAGTAGATGCCCAAATATGGCCGATTTTACTACACTCTGCATCAGGATTTTACATTCCCATTCATATGATCTAAACAGGGAAATGGAGGTACCGATGGAAAGCCCAACGATTGGTCTATCCAAATAAATTTATGTCAACGGTCAACCAATCAGCGTATGGCTCTAAAACGTCTTCTTGTTGAAGCTGGTTTCATTCCATCACGACGAAAGTCCGCCATGTTTTTTGGTCTCGCTTCGATTATATAAGTTGAATTATTTCAAATGTCCGCGGCAATATATCAGCAAAATACATGACAGTATTTGTGGATCAAGTTATTATACTAGTTCAGACAGTTACACAGACTTTGGGGGCTGTTTTGAAGTGGATATTATGCAAGTTGCTGGCGAGCCGGACATCGCTGTCTTGCACCCGGACATGGGCCGATTCAACCGGCCTACTCGGTCCGCCTGCGAAGGTTACGATGCATTCAGAATTCAAATACAACATGTCCTATAACCTGATGACATATATATGTGTGTAATTAGGAACTGTAGGTATTACTTACTTTACTGATATGTAAGGAAATTGTTATCGGACAGGTGCGCAACGGTAGGCCTACGAGGCCTATTGTCGTATTGGTTGTATTTGAACGTTCTACGAATAATACAAAATGTTCTGAATATATTTGAGTCTAGTTTTCATTATCATGCAGCTGAAATGTACAGCTACATTTGTCACACTGCATGCATGAACATACAACCGCACAATAATTATTTTGTCACTGGGCAAACTTGGGTTTCTACTTTACCCTCTTTCTGACGTTCATGAAGAATAGTCTAAATTTTACATGGGTCTACCTAAAAAAATTCATATAAAAACAACTTATGAGTGTATTTGATTAATTTTTTCTGTACTTATTAGCTTATATACATGGCTACATTTCTCTAATTGAACATAGACACATACAACCACTCGGAAATTAGCTAGTAGTAGGGCGAAAAAATATTGTTTTGCATTTATTTTATATAAACTTTAAGGGGAGGTATGGCAGCTAGATAGGACACTTTTTAAAATGCATAATTAATATAATTTTGTTGCATCCAAGCTGTAGAAAAGCTATTACTGAGTAAAAAATGTATGACATTTTTTTCTGCCAGACCCCCCGTTTCCATGGTAATAAACAAAATGGCCGCCAAATGGTGGTATTCATAGCACATCTAGAAAATTGCAACACTCTGGAAGTAAAAATGATATGGTAATCTAACTTAGCCTGTTGTATTCTCCTGGATATTCTCCACAATCCGTATAAAAAACATTTCAATTTTTTTATTATTATTTTATTTTGAATTTTCAAAACCGATTTATTGAAAATGCAACTTTTTGTTTAGATAACTACAAAGATAAAACACAAATCCAAAATGTTTTTTATACAGATTGTGCAGAATACTCAGGAGAACACAACAATCAAAACCAGATTATCATATCATTTTTACTTCCAGAGTGTTGCAAGTTTATATGGCCAAAAACGTGATTTTCTGTAAACGGCCGTCAAAGTTTACACAGTGATAATATGAATAATATTATTGTAAACAAGTAAAACATTCAATAAATTGTGTTTGTTTATCTCCCAGACATTAATTATGCATAATAAATAATATCTGAGATGAAATACACCCACAGAATTTATACAATTTAGCTTTTTTTTAAATAAATATAAAGGTCATTTGCATCATCATCTGATTTTCTGTAAACATCCATCTGACACTGAAATGTCAAGATGTGAATAGTAATGGCTGTAAACAGCCAAAACAATTCAATTAAAGGTGTTTGATTTCTCACAACATTAATTATGCATAACAAGCAATGTTTATGATGAAATATATCCACATGATAATAATACAATTTTATTTATATGCCAACAAATGAAATATATCCACATGATAATAATACAATTTTATTTATATGCCAACAAATCTGTAGCAAGTTACAGGTTTTACTGAAAAGAACAGATGCCCATATATAAGTTGCACAGTTCTGTAAATATAAGTTAACAAAGCAATAACTTAGTCTTATATACCAAACAGTTAACATGTCAAGCCCAAGGGCAAGGCCTGTTAACAGGCCTGCTGTCATCACGCATCAGTACAAGCTTTGTCCGGCTACAGGACGCACTATTTGGCAAAGCTGCAGTCTCTTTAACTATCGTACCGTCACTAGTGCCGATAGTAACATTAGCACAAGCCCCACACTCAGCCATGGCAACGGGCAGCGAAGTCGAAGTGACAGCTCCGACTGGCATTGCCGCGTCTTCGCCAGCGTTTCTGACACGCGACGAAATTAACTTGCATTTTCCCCACGCAGAAGCCGCCAATAACTGCTGCCTTTTTCTTCACAAATGACATTCAGCCACAACGTCCTTTTCCGCAACATTTCTCTATACTAACTAACTCTAAACTATCTCTTATCAACATCGTCAGAGACAAAACTCACATCGCTCGAGAAAACCGCCATATTTTATAAACAATGGGAAGTAGCAACAAGTGGCATGCTGGGAGAGTTTTGCGCTCGCGCAACTTCGTAAGCCAATCAGAGTGTTCGTAGACACGAGGCGCGTCACGCAACTTAGCGGATGACGACACGACGGTTACCGAATGCCAAATAAGGTCATTCTCGGCAAAATATAGCTTGCATAAATAACGATGTTGGCCGAATGCTTTCACAAGGGCGGGATTACCGACTACGGTGATTGACAGACGACGTTTTGGCGGTTCCAAAAATATCAAACAAGATGGCGTAAGTCGAAGGAAGGACCGCGTTGTCATGGCGTAAACATTGACAACTTTCAGCGCATTTCGCGTCTTCCCAATAAAAATGGATATATCAGTATGATAAGGGTGGACTTTATACACGAATAAAAGTCGTTTAGAGGTATGTTGTTGGTCTAAAAGTGAAGTTTATTTATAGTAAACATACAAATCTACTATCTGGCGCTGGAAAATTAAATTGACATATTTTTTTTCAAAAAAGCGTAAATTAGCACCCGTACCAGGCCTTAAACAGTTATATCTTCATGATTATTTGATGTTATGCAAATATCATCACTGCATAATAATAAAGGGTCTTTTTGCCAACAAAATGATAGCTCAATCATATTTTTGCGATACGTATCAGCGAAGTTGTGATTTTTTAAAAGCACCCCTACAAATAGCTCCAAATTGTGTACACCGTGGAAGTTTACCATTGGTCACCTGCAGGGTTAACATGCAACATGTTTATTTACTTTTGGAGATTTATGACGCAGGATTTTAAAAACAAGGCAAATCGTTTCAAAGTGCATAGCACCTCTGCTACCTCTTGTCAACCGATGTAAACATAAATCGTTTAGAGATTGTTGTCTGGCTGTCCACTAAGCGCATGGAAGACATGTTACTATCTAAATGTAGTTGTCACATCATTAGAACACACATAATGTACATATTCCGGTTTTTAACACAAAACGCCCAGGAGTAACAATAGCCTAGGTTACACTGGCTCAAAGTGAGATAGTCGGCGTGTTGTAGTTCTAACAAATTCCGTTTCATGGCTTCATATATAGCGCTAGCTAAAAATTTAATGGTTGAACTAAATTATTAGTGGAACAGCAGTGATTCGAACATGCATAATTGTTAACATGATTTCTTGTATAATTTAAATTTGCTAACTTATATATTAAGCACTGTTGCATTAGAAACAACCAGTCATTTATATGTAATTGTACGACAGGAATTATTTTATTATCTCAATTGTTTTTGTAGTTGTTACTGTGGTACAAATATTACAGAAATTGATGTTGTTAGAAAAGTTAGCCACACTGTAAAACAGTATCATTTAGATGCATAAGAGATCATAATATTGTGATATTTTAGATATTTCACAGAATGTATTATTTTTGAAAGTTAACTTTGAAATAAATATTTCTTTTCTGAAGAGAAATGGGCTTCTTTAGGGAGTATATATGCCGTTTTTTATTATCGGAAAATGTGTCATTTGAAAGGGAATTTGTTTTCTGAAACGGAAAATACATCGTTTGAAACGGAATTTGCCATTTTCTGAAATGGAAAACACATCGTTTGAAATGGAATTTGCCATTTTCTGAAATGGAATTTGCCTTTTTTTTTAAACAGAATCAGTGTCCCTATATAAACCACCGTAGTTCATATCTTGTAAAAGATGCCTATTGCCCAAACCGTATACAGTAATGGATTATCAATACCAGTTACGTTTTCACTCAGTTATCAAGACAGTGGCCTATACTTACAAACTGGGTCCCTTTGATCATGTTTTCGATGTGTGAGCAGATGGTTCGAACGGCCGCGAGCTCCTTTCGGATTCCCATCCACTTCTCAACCTGCAGCTTGTTCTTGCCGATCATCTTCATGTCAACAGCCATATGACGGAAGCTACGACGAAGTGTGCCGCGCGGCCCCTTCACGGTGACGCTACGCGACTTCACCGTCAGTGACACTGCAACGTACCGATACATTAAAGTTGCATTTCAAGTTGATCTAGTGTTTTAAAGTTTTCAAGAAATTGTACGTACAACATGAACAATATTTATTTGCTTACAATTTCTATAATATAGTTGGCATTTCATGTTATTTGGTAAATTATGCTTTTATACGTAGATATATTAGGTTAATATGGGGTTGAAAAAAAGTGATATACAGTTTATAGAGTGCACATGTTAATTAACTGGAAATTTGTATTTAAAAGATGGACCATCTTACAATTCATGCAACTTTAACCACACAAACCAATGTTCTACTACATGTACAACCCACAACACAAAATGCTTATTTTATGTTTATCTGCCACCGAAAATAAATTACAAGTCGAGTGATGGCAATTTTGTAGGCGATATATTATTTAACCCTACAGGTGACCACTGGGCCGAATTCGGCCCGTGCGATCAGTGCAAAACTGCTCCCGGCCGATTTTTGGCCCAATTCAGTATCTCTTTTCAAAAAAAATTGTTTTCCATCTCTAGCAACTGACAGGGGAACGCGAGGTATCATTGGAAAGCTGAATTATTCTTCTTCCTGTGGCATTTTTATCAATGAGTTGTATCGCGTCATGATTCAGTAATAGCAAATCACAACCAAGCTTTAAAATGTTGTAGTAGTAAATGCCCAAATATGGCCGATTTTACTACGCTCTGCGTCAGGATTTTACATTCCCATTCATATGGTCTATGGTCTATATATATCACATATTCCAACAAAGTTGTGCAAACAAACTTTTGGGAAAGTTGATTTGTGTGAAGTACTTATGAATATAAATAGGGACACCGATTTTCTGCAATCGCAAAAAATGGGAAGAATTCATGGAATTGGCATTTTGAAACAGAATTAGCCTTTTCAAACGGAAATTCCACGATCGCAAAAAACTGTGGTATTTGCGTTTTCAAAAGGATCTCTCGTACCGCAAAAAAGAGCAAAAGCACCGCCTCTTTCACCGATAATGTCTTAACTAGAGATATTTTGAAACAAATGTTTAACCCTACAGGTGACCACTGGGCCGAATTTGGCCCGTGCGATCAGTGCAAAACTGCTCCCGGCTGATTTTCGGCCCAATTCAGTATCACTCTTTTCAAAAAAATTTCATTTCCGTCACTAGCAACTGACAGGGGAACACGAGGTATCATTGGAAAGCTGAATTCTTCTTCTTCCTGTGGCATTTTTATCAATGAGTTGTATCGCGTCATGATTCAGTAATAGCAAATCACAACCAAGCTTTAAAATGTCGTAGCAGTAGATGCCCAAATATGGCCGATTTTACTACGCTCTGCGTCAGGATTTTACATTCCCATTCATATGATCTAAACAGGAAAATGGAGGTACCGATGGAAAGCCCAACGATTGGTCTATCCAAATAAATTTATGTCAACGGTCAACCAATCAGCGCATGGCTCTAAAACGTCTTCTTGTTGAAGCTGGTTTCATTCCATCACGACGAAAGTCCGCCATGTTTTTTGGTCTCGCTTCGATTATATAAGTTGAATTACTTCAAATGTCCGCGGCAATATATCAGCAAAATACATGACAGTATTTGTGGATCAAGTTATTATACTAGTTCAGACAGTTACACAAACTTTGGGGGCTGTTTTGAAGTGGATATTATGCAAGTTGCTGGCGAGCCGGACATCGCTGTCTTACACCCGGACTTGGGCCGATTCAACCGGCCTACTCGGTCCGCCTGCGAAGGTTACGATGCATTCAGAATTCAAATACAACATGTCCTATAACCTGATGACATATATGTGTGTAATTAGGAACTGTAGGTATTACTTACTTTATTGATATGTAAGGAAATTGATGATACGTCATGTTATCGGACAGGTGCGCCACGGCGCCCAACGGTAGGCCTACGAGGCCTTTTGCCGTATTGGTTGTATTTGAACGTTCTACGAATAATACAATAAAATGAAAAGTTCTGAATATATTTGAGTCTAGTTTTCATTATCACGCAGCTGAAATGTACAGCTACATTTGTCGCACTGCATGCATGAACATACAACCGCACAATAATTATTTTGTCACTGGGCAAACTTGGGTTTCTACTTTACCCTCATTCTGACGTTCATGAAGAACAGTATAAATTTTACATGGGTCTACCTAAAAAAAATTCATATAAAAAAACCTTCTGAGCATATTTGATTTATTTTTTCTGTACTCATTAGCTTATATACATGGCTACATTTCTCTAATTGAACATAGACACATACAACCACTCGGAAATTAGCCAGTAGTAGGGCGAAAAAAATATTTTTTGGCATTTATTTTATATAAACTTTAAACAGTTATATCTTCATGACTATTTGATGTTATGCAAATATCATCACTGCATAATAATAAAGGGTCTTTTTGCCAACAAAACAGTTGTGATTTTTTAAAAGCACCCCTACAAATAGCTCCAAATTGTGTACACCGTGGAAGTTTACCATTGGTCACCTGCAGGGTTAATTACCAATATAAAAGAGAAAGATGAATTTGAAGTCAAATAACCATAAATATGTATGCACTGATCATTGTGCAAGGCTGCAGTACATACTGTATCTTAATGGTGAAAATTATGTACCGGTAGTCCAAATTGTAGACTAGTGCCCAAGTTAACCAGTTCAGTACTACAGCCCTGACCTGCTGTGACCAGTGAATATGCAAGATAATGGACTACCTCACTTCAAGTCAAGATTTGAGCAACAAAAATGCATTTTATGAATAGGAATGTTATATATTTTCGGAAAGTATGATAATCAGCGAATAAAATGAGCCAGATCATTTTACATTCCATCATCATGGTAACCAACAATCCAAGATGGCTGCCAAGATTTAAACATTTTTGCAGTTGCTGAACTCTAATATATACTATAATGTATACTAAGTTCGCCGACATCGTTATTATGTCGATCGTCAACATCCAACAATGATTCTTTGCTAAAACTATCAAATATGTCCAAAACATATGGTGGTAAATCGCTAGTTGAAGTAATGCCGTTCACCATTGTGTCCACTGCAAATTGAGATAATCCATCATTAAAACCACAAAAATTAGCGTAAACTATGATTGAGCGATAATAAACAATGACCACTGCTGAATAGCTAATTTATCGCCTTGACAACCGTACACGACAAGTGGTTCCACGTAGTGGATTATTATTAATAAAAACGATTTGAATAGCAGACATCGTCAATGCCGAATAACCGGCCTGTCGTACTGAAATGGTTAAATTCCATGTTCGTCTGGCATCCGCAATATATAACATACCCGTAAATTCTGTATTTGTAGCCGCATCCCTAATTAAAGCCGCACCCCGACTTTTGACCTAACCCCTGATTTTCCTCCGCGCAGTTTGTCACAGGCAAAAACCTTATTTAAAGCCGCACCTGGACTTTGAGCCATGACCATTTAACCCTGCGTGTGACATACTTCCGTAGCGCACACAAGTAGAAAACATTAAGAGGTTCCACAAAGAAAGTCATAACTTTGTTATTAATTATCATAAATGAATGAATAAGGTATAATTTTATTGGTAAAAGACTTTAATGTAATGCATTGATAATAACTACATCACATTTTATATTAACGTAAGAATAATACTATATGTGAATGTTGTCAAAATGGAAAACAAAAATAAACAAATTTCGCCATGCTACCAGAAAATAACTGGGTGGCTGAATGTCCATACACCCAGTGAACGAAATGTAGCCATGCATTTAAGCTATATGGTAAAGCTAGAATTATTTAAAAAAATTGAGAAGTTTTATTTTTATGCCATTTTATGTAGAGTCATGTATAAAGTCGATGTTATAAATGCATTGAAAAGACTATAGCTAGTTTAGTGCAGTAGGACCAGCTGTGTTGACTTCAAAGGTGTTTGATTGACAGCTAGTAATTACAATGTAATAATTGTCTTCGCTGCGCCGCTGTGAAAACGGATGTGATCTTGTGGTTTGGTCTACTTCTTCCAGTTCCAGACAGTTGACCCATGCAAGTGGCATTATAATAACACTGTATCTTACCAGGGGAAGTGCAATTTACTCCAGTGCTAAGGGGCACTTGTAATGGTGTTGTGTTGACAATCAGGTGAAGCCTGGCTTCAGCAAAGCTAAGGTGTGAACGTTGTGCTTGGAACTTGGCTTAAAACATCAACACCAAGAGCAAGCATTTAACATAGCAGACAGTTATTACAGTTGATGTCTGCTAGTGTGGGACAGTTGTTAAGAACAGCAGATGCCATCATATTCAAATTTCAAAAACGTTTGTGCGCGGCCACGATCCGTGATGCCGACGGCCCAGACACGGATACGCGGGATGACGCTGCCATGCCGTTCCAGGCAGCGTTCTTTGATAGCGACAATGAAAGTGACTTTGGAGGATTTTAGTTGTGAAATGGATGATGCCATCTTATTTGAAGATGTTTGCCCAGTGCACACGGCACGGATACATGGAATGACACCGCCGTTTCGGCATGGCATTCTTCAACGGTGACGATGAAAGTGATTTCGCTGACGATGGATTTTAAAATTTAATGTTTTCACATGTCTTGATCTTTCTTTCTGAACATCCTATGGACACGGGTTTGTACGTGTTATGTAATTATTTTTGCACCAGTGGCAGTTGTAATACAATGTTTTATTGATACATCTGACTTCGTTTTTTCGGTAAGTTTTTCACTTAGTTATTATCAACGTTACTACTGACAACCCAGTGAGGCAATGTGTGAGATGCAGACAGTGATTTTGAGGGGTTTTAAACCTGATCAAGCTGGACCTATCTGATCATAGTGATGAACTGGAATCCACATTTTAGCTCAGCCACTGGTGATGTATGATCGCGTTGCATCACTGCATGCTTTTTAATGTTTTATTGATTTGATACAGCCGACTTCCTTTTTTCTTTTATATTTACATCGTCATTGCCATACCGTTCTATTCGCTAGTACCAACAACCCAGCCAGCGACCTGATATTCAATTTGTCGGCAAAATACTGTATTTAAAGCCGCACCCCAACTTTGACATTTCCTTCCCGATATCAGTGACACAATATTGCAATTGAAGCCGCGGCTATAAATACAGAATTTACGGTACTTACCTTTCTTCGGAATGGTCACAACTTGATTAACCTTGATGGTCTTCATCGTGAACGCTACAACATCAAAATTAACAATCAGTTTCAAGTAGGCATAAAATACCAGATACATAATAAACACTCAACTTTTAAAAATATTTAAGTGTTTCCCCTGGTATATGACAAGTGAGGCGGACCGCCACGCCGTTTTTCTATGCCGCCTCGCCCAAAATTGCGACTTCGTAGCTATTTCATGTCCATATTTTTTTCTTTCGTGATATATTCAGCATCTGCGAGTGGCGTGAAATGACGCCACAAAGTCACTTATATTCCAGCAAAACCGCAGATTTGTAGCAACATTGCAACGTCGCTCAGGGCTGGTTAGGATTTACCTCTTGGAATTAACTCCATTGGACAACGTGAATGATATCACTTGTCAGTTGTCCAATCATGGAATATTCCTGCAGGATCCCCAGTGTCTCCAATGGTGACATCTTGCAGAGTTTTGACATACCGGTACTAGAAATCTAAACATTCATGTAATATGGCGTCCAAATGGTAATTGCGTTTTGTTTATGACGGTGGTGGGAGTAAAAACCTTGCAGGCTGATGGCACTACGTCATTAGTCGGCACTTGGGTCAAATCTGGACCCTTTTGATGCCAGGGTTGGGGCCAAAGTACTCAAGCACTGACTTTCCACGAAGTACTCATTACTCGTACTTGTATACATTAAAGTACTCGTACTCATTAAAAATATGAGTATGTACGAGTACTTTGCATGTATTTTATTATAACATCATGTATTATGATCTTCAGTACAAACATCTCATATTTTGCACTGATGTCATGATGTCCTCATTGTATAAGAGCTCTGGGTTGTCACGAACACTGTTTACTGACTGGTTCAGATCACTTGAACAAGACTGGGAGACAGGACTGACCATCACATCAATGACCTATACTGGCACTTGAATGTCAAATAAACCCACAAAGGCTTCAAACAGTCTCCACACTGTGTAGGCCTGACCAACTGGTGTTTCTAATCCAGTCATATAGTCAGAAACTGGCTTCCCTCTGAAGATCTCTTGAAAGGCATAGCAGTTTACAATTACATTGTCAAGGCTGCATGAGTGAATGAAATAGGGTTACATGGAATGGGGACCCAGGTGGAATGCTCAGGTGTAGGTCAGTCCAATAGTAAAGTGGAAACCACATCTCACACAATGAAACAGTCCTGATTACTGACTTTTATCAATCGTGATTACTACATTTACAAGTAGTATCTTGTTGTTTTATATATTAACCTCTATATTCAAAAGTAAAGGTTAAAACATACCTCAGAATGCACAATTTTTAAGCTAGTTTAAAAAAAAACTCTGGGGAGCATGCCCCCAGACCCCCCCTAGCAACATTTCTGTGCTTTTAATCAAACAAATTAGCACTGTGTTGAAAGTTTGTTTCATTGTAGTAGTGCCTGCAACCTCAAACAGACAGGTCGTTGATGTATACTAGGAACAGACTGGAGCCTAGGACTGAGCCTTGAGGGACTCCCAAGTCCACTGGCGTGAAGCATAATAGCAACATTGATTCACATAATAATAAGATAACTTCTATTGCGCCTAAATCCTTGGAAACCAAGTTCAGAGTTGCATCAAAACAAAAGGATTTGTCAATCTCAAAATTCATAAGTAGGGGCCAGGATTCTAGACAAGCAAAAGGTAAGTTCTTATGTAGTGCAGTATCCAGTCTTCAGCCTCAGGACTGCTCAAAGCACTATACACTTTACTCCCTGGCAGATCTGCTCAATCGAACACCATCCCGACTTCTCTTGGGAAGCATCCAGCCACGTTGCAATCAATGCGCTTAGACTATTCGTACACAAATACTCACCACTGTCTAAAGCCAGGTACTCATTCATACAGATGAGTGAACTGGATCAACGTATAGTGAACGAACTTGCCCAAGGTTCGACACCGCTGCACAGGATTCGAACCCGAGTTCTCTCAGGTAAGTCCGAAGCTTTAGCCATTGCACCACGGCGCTACACTATAAAGCACCCATTTTGATCCGCCCATTTTTCTTTACAAATGTCCAGTCCAAAAATGTGGTCATACGAATGCGAGACAAAACTCCTGCATCTAGAATTGTGAGATGTCACATTCTAAAACACAATATATCTGCTCATGAATGCACAACCGGTCGAAGCTCCAGTAGTTAATGCAACATTTAAGATACAAAATGTACTCTATTTATTAAAATAGCCCAGGGAGATGGTGTACCTAATATTATACTTTTTATAATTTATTAATCTAAGTTGGATTATATCAACAACACGACTGATTAAAACGATTTTTATAACACAACATGCGAGATATAAACTCTCTTACGATGGCAGACGGAAAAGGAAGTTACGGTGCATTGTGGGAATACAGCGCCATCTAGGTTCCACGCAAGTTTCGTTCTAAATGTAAACAGGAGAACGTTGTAAGTTTCTAGTTTCCCCAATTCTTATGTTATGATTATTTAAAACGTGAGATTAATTATGTGTTCAATTATCCATTATAAATAGGATAAATATGGAGCTGATCTTATTAGATTCTCTTCGGTCTGCTCCCCATTTCAAGAAAAACGTCATCAACTGAGCTGTCACCGGTCCTTAATTCGCATAATATCGCCCCTCCCCACCCTTTCCTTTAGGCTTTACACATTACATTAACGCTTTTGAAAGTAGATTTTGTTCTTTTGAATTGTGTATAATGTTGGGCCCACCATGATGTTAAAATTACACTTTTGCTTAGCCTTAATTTAAATTAATAAATTTGATACTTCAAATTAATTGCGTTAATAAATCTCACTCAGACTCAGTCACTGTCACTGTCAGTTGCAATGCTATTTGGGTCTTAGAAATGCCCTAATATGCAAACTTTTAAAACATATGCCTGGAATTATGTGGAATTATGAATGAAGGCAATGAGGTATTAAATTAGGTAGAAGTACAGTTGTAATGAATTCGGATTCTACACTATTGTCAACTTTTTTATTATAAATGTGTGTAAACTCATCCATAAATATTTACAACTTAATATATCTATATAGTATATAACGTACTTAGTACAATCTACTAACTATATTGACTAAGGATAGAACATATATGTTCCATTTTATATTTAAATACCATACAGAAAGACAAAAGCAATAGTCAATGCCACATAACTAGGTGGATTATATTACAGTCTAATTAAACCACATTGATCTACTGATGCTTGGTGGACAGTTCATTATTGACGCACGTACAAATACATCAGGATGTTTTTTACACCCGCTGTAGTTTACACTGTAGGCTTAATCGTGTGCACCATGGAGGCAGTCATAAAAGCCATAGGCTTACCTGTAAAGGGTAGTTGGCAACTTGACAGAACTGCCTTCAAAGCTGTGAAAGCCCAGTTTAATCCCTTTAGTCAATGCAGCAGTCACACTGTACCAGTGTCTCTTGCTATGTAAACACTCTTAGGGTAAAACTTCACCAGGGCCTTGCTGAAGTTGACAAGGGGGAACAACCACAAAACCTGGAGAAACTGGTGGAATATAACCTAATCAAATGGAATTGTTATGTAGTTGAAATTACGTTTAAATGTTCAATAGTAATATAAAAGGAATAGGTCAATTACTATTACATTGCTTCCTATTACTATTACATTGAGTTTTTGTTCAACCTATTACTATTGCTTCAATATTTGTAATCGGTACTATTACTATTACCCCGGGCCTGGTAACAATTGATCAATGTTTGACTACCTCTATAGGGTGAAACTAACAGAAGCATGCAACCACTACAACGTAATTAAGGCGATAGCAAACAATACCTTAATCGTGGTGTTGACGTAGCCTCACATCGGCAAGGTAAATCAACAAATTAATTTTTTTTATAATTTAAATTATTAAATGACTGTTGAGCATTGACTGGCTGTGCACCACAGTACATGACGAAATGTGTGAACAGACGCCAACCAACTTGATGGCTGCACTGCAGGGAACACAATCATTTATGTATATCACGTGCAGTGCGTCACTGGGGTGACAGATCATTTTGCAGTGGCAGTCCCAACACTCTGGAACTTGTACCTCAAAAGCTGACTGCAACAACAATCAGAAACACTGATTTTAAATTAAACCTTGGTGGGCAAGTGGTGGTCAATACAATACAATACAATACAAATAAACACGTTATCCAGGCAGCAGTCAACTTTTTATCAGAGATGGGTGTCAGGTAATTTCTTCTGTGCCTAACTCTTTAGAAACCAAGCTCTATGGCCAATGTAGAAGTCGTGTTGTTCTCAGTCGTCCCAGTGCCCCTTTGAAATGCACCCAATTGTAATTGGATACACAGTTTCGGACTACCAGATCCCCTCTAAAAGGATGTGGTGAATATTGGGGTGGGGCTGAGGTTTGCCAAAACCCTTCTAGTGCACTCCCCATTCTTGAGTTCACTTCAACTGCACCCTTTTGCTAAAATATTGGGGGGTACCACTATCTCCCCGCACCAAAATTATGCGGACTCAGTCCCCAAGTTTGGGACCTGGGGTGCGTCGGGTCCCGGCACCTCTATATTCTATATATATAGAATTGTGTTTCCACATGTATTTTCACATGCCTAGCTATGCCCCTGAATGCTGTAACATATCTCGGCCTGATTCAATGGCAAATGTTTGTGTTAGTTTGGACAGTATGATGTCGGACGATATTAGTTGAAGTAGGTAAATGGCGTTACCAGTGTGAGCGATTTTTCAGTGACACAAACTATACTTGGCAACAGAATTGACAGACATGGACCTAACTTAGGACCAACAGTGTTATACAGTTGATGGACTCTTGCAGTTCACCAGTTTTGTAACCCCAATATCCTGCACTGCCACTAACACTCGATGTTGATTGACATGCTGTCATATGATCACTTGCAGATTCAGAATTATCTATCCCATGGCTATATAAAACAGTTCGGTGACCATACTTAGCTTCCAGTCTACCTCAAATCATATAGTGATATACACTGTTATGCGACATTCTATATATGTTTATGTACTTTTTTCTATCAGAGTAGCGGCCATTTTTAAAGCTGTTACCATAGTCAATTTTTGTTTCATAAATATCGGCATACACTCACTGAAGATTCCAAACATCTTTGACATGACAGATTTTCTATAATTATATTCAAGAATGTTATCATACGAAAAGCAGTGTAGCATCATATTTGTCAAGTTGCGAACACTTAGTTAGTAGTAGATTGGTTTACAATTTAACAACACACACGTAGCTTTACTTACGAAATAGAATAAGACAGATGTCTCACTGTACTTAAAAACCGATTTAGCACAATGTGTTTAAGCATTAGGTATGCAATTAAATATAAATGCAAAAATTAATATTTTATTTTCATTAAAAAAGAGGGCAATGCCTGTAGCCTACTAGCAGAACATTTCAAACTTTCAATATCAATGTGACATTTATATCGTGATTCATTGTTTGATAGGGAGTGATAAGTGTCTCACTTTATTCAGGAAAACACAGGTCTCAGAAATCAAGATTATTAATAATAAACACCCTTTACAGGAATAAATAAATATGACTTGTTCTAGGTGAGACAACCAAGGCATACTTGGAAACAAGGGTTTCTACTAAAATTAACCCACATTTCATGTGTTCCAAGTTTCTTCTCTTGAAATATGTAATGTCTTATCTATTTTTTGACAGCTGGCTGCTAAAATGAATGACCAAGATTTCCAAAACCAGTTCTACAATCCACAGGGCCAGGAGGCAGGCTACGACATGTCTTCCATGACCATGGACCAGTAAGTTTGATCACAGTATTCCTCCATGATTCTTGTAGTGGTTAATCATGACTGTGGAGTACAGTGGCACAGTGGGTAGATCATCGGACTCTCGACTATGAACCCAGATACAAATACTGTGCTGCACTGTCAAATCTTGGGCAAGTTCGTTCACTCGGGTTTCTGAATGGGTACCTGGTTTTAGACTGGTGGATATTTGTGTACGAATAATCTTTGCACATTAAATACAGCATGGCTGAATGCTTCCCAGAGAAGTTGAGATGGTTGATTGAAAAGTTCTGCCAGGGAGTAAAGTGTAAAGCGCTTTGAGCAGGACTGGATACTGCGCTATATAAAAACTTACCCTTTTTTATTGTGTAGTTGGTGCCACCATCGTCAGCCTTGTTTCTTGCTCCGTGTCATGGACAAAGTCCAATAAAATGTATGGTGAAATTTGAAACTGATTTAGCCTATCGTGAATCAGATTCATTTATGATAAATTATTCATAAAACAATTTACTTTGATTGTTAGATCGAATAACTTGCAATAGTATGAATAGTTTTATATTATAATATATATACATATGGCTGGTTGACTTTTGCCCTTTATATTATAGTATATACAGCCAGACAACTTTTGCCCTTTTCAATGGATTGTCAATGGACCCATTTAAAAATAACTTAATGACTTCACCAAAACTAAATAAAATTGAACAAACTGAAATGGATACTTAATATGCATTTCTTTGTAGGCAATTCGGACAGTTTGACTATACCCAGACAAGCTCCTACGAAACTCCATTAGTGCCTGAGCCCACAGCCCAGCCTCAGCAACAGAACCCCTACGCTGGCTCCATCTTGACACCTGCAGCCGAGACGTTTAATACATGCACACCAGCTACTGGAGACAGTTTCGAAGATGAACCGCCCCTGATGGAAGGTTGGTAGTTGACAACTCCAGACATTGTTTTTAGTTAAAAAATTGCGGGAGTCTACAAACCAAATTTTGGATTCCATACAAATATAAAAATAGCACTCAAAATTCAGGTATTTTGACCAATCAGAGGAGAGAATCTCTGTTTGACCTTTAATACTATAATCCAAGATGACATCATCCATGTTGATTGCGAGAGCAGTGCTGGTGTGCCTAGATACATATATCTCACTGGATACCCATTTTTACTTTCATTTAAGTGGTAAACGTCCTTGACCACTCAGTTGTCATTGATTTTTTCTGGTATTGTTCTTGCCATTTGTAAATTTGATCGACTGTGCTCGTTCGTTATTAAAGTATTCACAAGAACATTTTAAACAACTTCATACCGTAGAACTATTGTCTGTGTCTAGAACAAAATTTGAATGGTTAAAACTTATAAAAAGCAAGATATTTCACACATAAAAATGGAAAGTATGATATGGGGGAAAGTGGTACTTTGCTTTACGAAGCGGTAATGTTGGCACCTAGAATTTTTCTGTATGTATTTCTTCGTGTTCCTGTTATTAAAGGAAATAAAAATAAGGCATGAGCTAAAATCCTTTTTCCATGTGTACACAAAGTTTAACATTGTATGTAACATTTGACAACATTAAACAAATACAGAAAAATACATTTGTAGTATAAATTCGATTTTAAGCCCGTCTGTGAAGCGATTCCCGTGGAAAATAAAATTTTAATGAGCTAGGCGATCACGTGGTTTCGTGACGTCACTTATGACACACACTTGCATCAGGCCGACCCTTTCCATGCATTCAGAGCATGTTTACAAGGATAGCTTTTGGGTCGAAACGAGTGTCAGAATGAGTTATTGTGCAATATTCCGATGTAATACAAACACTAGTCATCATAGAGGAACAAACATTTATCTTACAGTTCCACATGAATCAAATTTTATTCAAAACAACGAATGCGAATGGGCCTACAAGTCGACTAGGTTTCGCCGAGCTTGGGCTCGTTTTCAGAATAATTATATCGAATGCAACCAACGGGAGATAATCTACACCAATAAACATACATAGCAAACATATATTGTATCCAGATACATAAAGTAACGTGTATAATCTCATAATATCACTAGAATATCGATATATGAAGGAGTTGTACAATTTATCATAACAACTTAAATCAGTCAAAGAGTTTCCACTGGTCCCGCTAGCTCAGTGGGTAGGCACGTTGCTTTCTTGTCATTTATTTTACAGTCAGGCGACGCCGGTTCAATCCTGACAGCATGCAAACCTTTGATTTTCTTTACACTTTTTTTGTTTATGTTTTCACGAAGTAATATAAACAAAATCATTTTATACTATAATGCACTGTTTGTAAATATTGTTTAAATTTTTGTAGTAATTATTTATTCGTCACAAAAATAAAAATATGGTCATTATATATAACGATGTTTCTAAACTGTATTTATCCAGACAGATCTCAATCTGTTTTCACATATATATATATGTTGATGTTTATTATGTTATGAGATTATACACGTTACTTTATGTAGCTGGATACAAAATATGTTTGCTATGTATGTTTATTGGTGTAGATTATCTCCCATTGGTTGCATTCGATATAATTATTCTGAAAACGAGCCCAAGCTCGGTGAAACCTAGTCAACTTGTAGGCCAATTCGCATTCGTTGTTTTGAATAAAATTCAATTCATGTGGAACCGTAAGATAACTGCTTGTTCCTCTATGATGACTAGTGTTTGTATTACGTCGGAATATTGCACAATAACTCATTCTGACGCTTATTTCGACCCAAAAGCTATCCTTGTAAACATGCTCTGAATGCATGGAAAGGGTCGGACTGATGCGAGTTTGAGTCATAAGTGACGTTACATCTCGGCATCCCGAAAAGCGCACCAAAAATATGCATATTCGAAAATGTCCGGATGCACAGTATAAAATTTCTAATTCATTGAATTTGTTTGATTTTTTTGGCTTGGTGGATGTGGAAATAGATAGCAGGATGTAATATAACATGAATTCAAGCAATATATGTTTTGATTCCCTTTAAGATGTGGAGTTTTGACACCAGATGCACATTAATTGCTGTTTCTTCTCCACTGATATACATACATCATTGAGTAAACAATAACACAGAGCTATTCTATCTGGTGGCTGATCTATTAGCATCTTTTAACAGAGGCAGATACAATAGTTTTTATTGCAACCGTTATATTACCAGTGCTGCAGCCTGGTGAGCGAAAGTACAATCACATGTTTTGTCAGTACTGCCACCTGGTGAATGATGCATCATTAATACTCACAACTGCATAACTGCTTTGTAAGTTTACGTGAAGTGAAGACTGATATAACATTATGGGGTTATTAGGAATGCCACCTGTAATTAACTAATTCCTAATAATATTAAGTAAAAAACAAATTATAAAAGCAAATTACACTGTCATTTATTGTGTTATTTGTTGTTTTTTCAGAGCTAGGCATCAATTTTGATCACATCATGCAAAAGGTATTGTGAAGAATTTTTTTGCATGCTGCTTACCATTTTTGTCCTGAATGTGTGTTATTTATACCCTCAGGTACATGTGTAGTCTCTCGTATCTCAACCAACCAGGTCGGAATCTTCTTCTTACCCTCTTCATGCCCGTGGCATTTAATGCTCGCACAAGATCTCGCCAGACCCCTCTGTATTCGGCTCTCCTTGCTGCTGTGCCCCAGGTCAGACCGGCAGTCTTCAGTTCTTTTGCCAATGTTTGTCGCCATGTTCTTTTTCTATTTCCTTCAGGTCTGTATAAGTACTAGAAAAAACATAATACAACTGGACCATGCTGTTAGCAATGCACAGACAATGGACCATATTGTTAGCTATGCACAGACAATGGACCATATTGTTAGCTATGCACAGACAATGGACCATATTGTTAGCAATGCACTGAAAATGGACAGTGCTGTTAGCAGAATGCACAAAAAGTAGACCATATTGTTAGCAGTGCACAGACAATGGACCATGCTGTTAGCAGAGTGCACAGAAAGTGGACCATATTGTTAGCAATGCACAGACAATGGACCATTCTATTGGAAGAATGCACATAAAATGGACAATGCTGTTAGCAGAGTGCACAGAAAGTGGACCGTATTGTTAGCAATGCACAGACAATGGACCATTCTATTGGAAGAATGCACAGAAAATGGACAATGTTGTTAGCAGAGTGCACAGAAAGTGGACCATATTGTTAGCAATGCACAGACAATGGACCATTCTATTGGAAAAATGCACAGAAAATTGACAATGTTGTTAGCAGAGTGCACAGAAAGTGGACCGTATTGTTAGCAATGCACAGACAATGGACCATGCTATTAGTAGAATGCACATAAAATAGACAGTGCTGTTAGCAGATTGCACATAAAATATACGATCGCATTAGCATTTAGCAGAGTGCACTGAATTGAGACAGTGCAGATGTACAGAAAATTAACCATACTATTTTTACTTAGAAAATAGAGTGCACAGAACATGGACACTGCACAAAAAATGGTCCATGTTATTATTAGCATAATGCACAGAAAATCATGCTATTATTATTAGTAGAGTGCATAGAAAATGGACCATGTTATTATTACCAGAGTTCACAGAAAAAATAGGCCATGCTGTTAGCAGAGTTACAGAAAATAGACCATGTTATTATTAGCAAAGTGCACATAAAATGGACCGTGTTGTTATTATTAGCATAGTGCACAGAAAATGGACCATGCTCTTATTATGAGAGTGCACAGAAAATGGATCATGCTATTAGCAGAGTGCACAAAAAAGAAACGTGAAGAGACTGTGACACAATACTAAGACAGTAATTGCTTGCTCTATCCACTCAACATTTCAATCTGCGTCTCATGTAACTTGACGTAAGTTGTTTATAAGTCATTATATATTGATATTTCCTTCGTATATATCAGATATTGCCATCTTTACAGACATGTTGACAAGCTTGTGTGTGTGTGCATGCATGCGCGTGTTCGCATGTTTGCTTGCCTGGTAGACGTTTCGGCGTCATTTATTGTTTGTTCAATAATTCTTGACTGCTGATAAATAAATCAATTTCCGCGGAGATGTTACGGCACAATGAATGGTCCCTGTTGGCAGATTTTTTCCGTGCAAACATTGCCTCATCACATGTTGCTGTGTTTTTGACACCGCTAATACATCAACCGTACAATGGCGGGCGGCGTGACACGTAACCGTTGATAAATGCCCTGCCAAAGACGTCATTGTGCCGTGCGCACACACAGCATACAGATCGTTTCCTGCTCGACAGCCACAAATATAATCTGGGCGGGACGTAATCACTCATACCCGACACCAGGGGTCAGCACCGTAGCATGAGTTATGATATTTGTGTACTTTCAGTATTGTCAGGTTTACCTTTTATTATAGTTACAGTCAAAGTTTGCTTTGTAATTACCTCGGTAATACAGCCACCTCGCAATTGAGGTCACCCTGGGATAGTCCCAGATTATTTCTGTAAGACTCGATTATAGGTAATTAGTCTCACAAATAAGGTCACCTTGCTATTCAGATCACTTTTGCTCAATCCCGAGGGTGACGTTAATAGTTAGGGGCCGCTGTACTGCAAATTTTGTTTGATTTGACAATTAATTAAGTTAATGTCAAATAGATTGATATATTTGTAAGCTGGAGAGGTGTCATTTATTGTTGATTTGGTTAAGACTTATACTCTACAAGTATTGTTTTATATATCATTAGTTTAGTCATGCCTTATGCTCCATGGGTGCTTTCGATAGAGCAAATTTGGCCTGGTCTAATGTTTACTATTATATAATATAACCAGCTTGTTAACGTTATGTATCATACTAATTTGGCATAAATGTTTCTTCAAGTTTGTAAATCACACTAGCATTAGTTTGACAGAAGAAAATAAAGTCTGTTGTTTATTTCATTAGGTGATTATTAGCAGAAAGTGCGATTAATCAGTTAAGTGACTTTTGGTTTGGTATGTGGGAACCAGGAACGTCAAAAGTAGCAATGCAGTCCTCTGCAATAAGTGTCAAATATAGTCAATAACAGCTGTCTAGTATTTTAGTCTTTACGATGTGATTATTTGTGGGTGCATCTTTCAAATTTTGAACACTGTTTCAGGCTTATTAAATTAATAAAAGCAATTTGGCATGCATTATACTATCGGTTTGCCTATTTATTCTAGTGTAAAACAATAGAGAAACATTTTAATAAATGTTAATAAATGGATGAGGAATGAACATTGAACTTTCCTGTCATGTACTGCTAATTTAGATTATTATCATGTGAAATAGTGACAGTTTGATTGAGCCTATGTCACACATGTTTAACCAGCTATTGTACTGTTCATTTTGCATTTTAACTCGAGTGGGACAATTATTTTAACCAGCAACCAGACAAGTCTATACATCCAACAGGCATTACTTTGATGAACCGAGTTAAATTGTACTGTTCATTTTGCGTTTTTAACTCGAGTGGGACAATTACCTTAACCAGCAAACAGACAAGTCTGTACACCCAACAGGCATTACTTTGATGAACCGAGTTAAATTGTACTGTTAATTTTGCGTTTTTAACTCGAGTGGGACAATTACCTTAACCAGCAACCAGAGAAGTCTGTACATCCAACAGGCATTACTTTGATGAACTGAGTTAAATTGTGCTGTTCATTTTGTGTTTTCACTCGAGTGGGACAGTTATTTTAATCAGCAACCAGAGAAGTCTGTACATCCAACAGGCATTACTTTGATGAACCGAGTTAAATTGTTCTGTTCATTTTGCGTTTTTAACTCGAGTGGGACAATTACCTTAACCAGCAACCAGAGAAGTCTGTACATCCAACAGGCATTACTTTGATGAACCGAGTTAAATTGTACTGTTCATTTTGCGTTTTTAACTCGAGTGGGACAATTACCTTAACCAGCAACCAGACAAGTCTGTACATCCAACAGGCATTACTTTGATGAACCGAGTTAAATTGTACTGTTCATTTTGCGTTTTTAACTCGAGTGGGACAATTACCTTAACCAGCAACCAGACAAGTCTGTACATCCAACAGGCATTACTTTGATGAACTGAGTTAAATTGTGCTGTTCATTTTGTGTTTTTACTCGAGTGGGACAGTTATTTTAATCAGCAACCAGAGAAGTCTGTACATCCAACAGGCATTACTTTGATGAACCGAGTTAAATTGTTCTGTTCATTTTGCGTTTTTAACTCGAGTGGGACAATTACCTTAACCAGCAACCAGAGAAGTCTGTACATCCAACAGGCATTACTTTGATGAACTGAGTTAAATTGTGCTGTTCATTTTGTGTTTTTACTCGAGTGGGACAGTTATTTTAATCAGCAACCAGAGAAGTCTGTACATCCAACAGGCATTACTTTGATGAACCGAGTTAAATTGTTCTGTTCATTTTGCGTTTTTAACTCGAGTGGGACAATTACCTTAACCAGCAACCAGAGAAGTCTGTACATCCAACAGGCATTACTTTGATGAACCGAGTTAAATTGTACTGTTCATTTTGCGTTTTTAACTCGAGTGGGACAATTACCTTAACCAGCAACCAGACAAGTCTGTACATCCAACAGGCATTACTTTGATGAACCGAGTTAAATTGTACTGTTCATTTTGCGTTTTTAACTCGAGTGGGACAATTACCTTAACCAGCAACCAGACAAGTCTGTACATCCAACAGGCATTACTTTGATGAACCGAGTTAAATTGTACTGTTCATTTTGCGTTTTTAACTCGAGTGGGACAATTACCTTAACCAGCAACCAGACAGTCTATACATCCAACAGGCATTACTTTGATGAACCGAGTTAAATTGTACTGTTCATTTTGCGTTTTTAACTCGAGTGGGACAATTACCTTAACCAGCAACCAGACAAGTCTGTACATCCAACAGGCATTACTTTGATGAACCGAGTTCATTTAGCTTGGCCTTGTGCTTTGCCGATTTCATCATTTCAAGTTGGTCTGAGAGATGCAAGTCTCGTACCCATCTTAACCCAATGATGGTTTTGCGTCTCGACCACGAACCTTCTTCAAGTTGAAATGCAGGAGAGTCAGACTGGCATCAGTTTAACGTTGTTACCCTATCATTCTTCCGCTCACATTTGGTCTATCAAACAAGGTGAGCCTCTACACTGACACGCTCATGGTAATTCAGTTGCCTCCTTGTTTTATCCAATCACACAATCACATTTACTGCAGCCACAAGGAATGCACAATTGGTGTGTTTTAAGTAGGCAGTCGACAGCCGATTGTTTTAAGTGGCAAGGCCTGGTCTGTTTGGTTAGAGCGGAGCGGGTTGATTTGTATCACAGACAACTTACAACAACAGCATTGTGCATAGAAAGCGGGTAAAAGTCAAGAATGCTGCAGTGAAATTATTTGTAATAAATTTGTTGTCAAGACTGCACATGGTACTTACTATCCATGGTTCAGAGACAGATCATGATGTTTTGTTGCCATGAATGCACATTTACTAGCAACACTAATCCAGTGTTCAGAGACAGATCATGATGTTTTGTTGCCATGAATGCACATTTACTAGCAACACTAATCCAGTGTTCTGTGATGGATCCATCATTTTGCTGGACTAGTGCAAGTGCGGTGGAACCCAAATTTAACAAGATTTCATAGGATTGCTATCAGTTACAAACAGACCAACATTTTGCTATTTACATGTATAGACCATCCTTCTTAATTATATGTTAATTTTATTTTTAAATGTATGTTTTTCCCAAATTGTGAAGTAATGGAAATACAGTGAAACCTTGCATTAAGGTCACCTCTATAGTACAGCCACCTTGCAATTATAGTCACTTTTTTGCGTGATGCTATAGGAAACCACTCCCACTACTGTAATAGGGTCACCTATTCAGGCCACTTTGACCCAGTCCTGGTGGTGACCTTAATAGGGATGTTCCAATGTACACATCTGAAATTGTTCATATTTCAGTTTGTTAATTCTCAACCTGTTTGCGCACATTGTTTTTCAACCAGCAAGAGTCTCCCGAAAGAGGGTATTACTGCGGTATTGCCAGTTTTATTACCTGTCCTCGAGTCAGGACCTGGTTTTATGAAGTTACTAGGAGCTCTGACACCATGCGCTTTCCACAGGCCTGACAGTGTCATGACTGCCTGGTCATGTGACCTCTGCCATTAGTGGGACACAATGTGATTAACTACAAATGGATGTGGTCGCCCAGGGTCAGGTCATTGACCTCTCAATTGGGTCACTTGATGCAAATTCCATACCTCATTTCATCTCAGTGCAAATTATTTCATTGCTCATTGCAATTGTGTGAGATTATTGACCATGTGGCTGAATACTTCCCCAGGGACTGAAGACTGGGTTTGATTTACTGGAGGTGGGGTCAGAGCATGCCGTCTTATTGGTGCATTCTAAGGGCTATTGTTCATACAGACAATACGTGGGCTGTGTTTGTACTCAGGCAACTGTCCCCTGGTCAGTTCATTTGGAATATGGACAATTGGACATTGGTCCAAGCAACACATTGGCAAGAGGGATGAAAGGTTTCATAATTTTGAGGTGAAACCGATAAAGTAAATTAAATATGCGTGTGTGGGTGACTGGGTGTAGTGTGTGTGTGTGTGTGTGTGTGTGTGTGTGTGTGTGTGTGTGTGTGTGTGTGTGTGTGTGTGTGTGTGTGTGTGGGTGTGTGTGTGTGTGTTGGTGTGTGTGTGGGTGTGTGTGTGGGTGTGTGTGTCGGTGTGTGTGTGTGGGTGTGTGTGTTTGGGCGTGTGTGTGTGTTTGCATACTTATGTTTAACCCTAATACAAGTATTAAGCAACCAAATACTCTTATAGATATATATTGCATATTGCAGTATTAGAATATTTACAAATACCGGTGTTGCTATTTTAGATAGAACAAAACTTGACCTATCACATAATCAGCATGTATATACATGTATTCTAATTTTGTCTATTTACTTACATGTATGAACATATTATACTTTTAATTACAACATGCTTCATTGGATTAATCTGAGAGTAGTCTTGATTTTCTTGTTAAAATGCTAATTTATGTTTGAATAGACCCATTTTCTGGCTATATTACAAATAGCTGGATCCCCCCAAAGGAATTGTGATGCTAATTGTATTGTTCAAGTATAAAACAATTTGAACCTTGCCAAATAGTGACAGCTGCCAAATGCATTGTGTTATAAAAATTATATGTTTGGCTTGGTGAGTGTTTGTGACATAACCAGTGCTTCTCAATGGATACATATTTGCCGTTGTTCTCAACTATAGTTTGGTAAAGAGTCTGCAGAAGGAATAATAGATTAACTTGCTGAAGTTGTATGGCTCTGAAGGTCTCTCACAGAAATGTAAATGAATATGCACGTAACATAATATATATATATATATATATATATATATTGACTTATGAGAGATCATTCCCATGCCAGATAGAAATTCCAGCAAGCCTGGAAACCAGAGCCAACTAAAACGGTGCTCTAGATGTTACACCTGACTGACAATTTTGATGATGGGCAAATAAAATTTAACAGAAATCTGAATATGAAAATATATTTTAAAACAAATATTTTTCGGAACAAGCAGAAAACTACGGTTTTGTAACTACACCTTTAATCTTTATTTGGTTTGTAGTGTTTATTTAATTTATACTTTATGGAACCACACACATCACAGTCTTTACACGTAGACCCTAGTGGTTTGATAGGTATGGCTTACACATTTTTTTTTCTTTTCTAAACGGTGTTAAAACCAATTTCGTTAGTACTATTCCAACAGCTAATAGCAACCAGCTCTGAGCTGGGATGCTGATAATATGATTATAAAATGGTTTAATTGTATTTTTGCTCACTTGAGGGATTTTTATTACATCTGAGCACATTTAACGTTGTTCGTTTTGTTTCTGGGAATTTCTTGGCGGTTGAAAGGAATATTGAGTGGCTCTGTTGGCTAATTTTGCTCGGTTTTTGTTCGATGACCTTTTGTATTTTAACAGGGATATGTAATTCATCCCTTTCAGTTGCTCGATACTTCTATCACTTGCATCAGGAACATTCAGGAAAGGATTTTTGTATTATATGGTACAACCCAGGTTTGTTTATGTTTAATAGTTTAACCAATATGCAGTGTCAGTTTTAAACTCCTTCTGTAACTAATGTACAGGTGTAGCACATATCAAATTATATTTGTTGATGTTCATAACTTTAATATTAATAAAACTAATAATTTTATGGTGTGATTAGTTTTACCCTTTAGGTATAATTATTTATATGCTATCTGTTTAAAATATACTTTCGTTAAAATTATTGACAAAATAGCATTGATAATTATTTTTATTATTTTTTTCAAAAAATGTATAATAATGTGTAGAGATAGAATACTTTTGTCCTTTTTCTCCAAACTTTGACAGACCTGGTCAAGAATAATTTAATAGTTTGATGATTTCACCAAAACTAAAAACCTGGGTACTTTATTTTTACAAACAAGCTAACAAAATGTATTTTTTGTAAATATTAATCTGATATGAGATATTCTATTGAGGAGGGTGTTTAACTAGTCATTACAACTGTATTTACTATAACGCAGTCAGTATCATTGTCATGGTGACTGTTATATGGTCAGTTTGATTTGGGTTAGTTTTAAGTAAACTAAAAATTTTCAGGATTCACGTGTATTCCAAAATATATAATTATTGAATAGTATTTCACATGAATAAAACTTCCGTGATGTCATGTCTCACTTTTAAAGTGATTGTAGTGATAATTGTTTTGTTTGTATGCCAAGAAAAACCAAGAAAAAACACCCACACACCTACACATAAGCCAACTTACTAATTAAGTCTGTGAAATTCTAATATGTCATGTCTTTGTTGTGATTCTTTTTGTTTTGTTGGTTGATAATTTCTACTCTTGACAGTACCAGAATATATGGAGTCTTTGGATCGCTATTTCTAGACTGCATCATGAATTATGACTTTAGTATCACATGTTTATTTGTGCCATGGACTTTGAACTAATTTTTTGTGTGCATTAATGAACCATAAATATGACCGACGCGTGGATGGTCCTGGCCTCCGTATCCTGCCTAATCTGTCTGCATTGAACTACGACTTTCTTGCCGTAACTTACTGCTTCATAAATCGACTTTAACGTCTCAACACAACATTATCCCGAACTGCGTGTTTAGAAGCTGTTCCAGTTTTAGCCCCAGATGTGCATCGTGATTCATTCGTCATTTCTCATATTCGCTGATTGCAGTTTTATCAAGTAGCGTAGCAGTTCCAGGTAATTGAAAACCTAATCACCATCACTGCGGTCTTCAATGCTTGACCCCGGTTGAAGCGGCATCATCAGACCTTTGCATTGATACAGAGAAATAACGACAGATCCCCCATGCGGGATTTTTATGAAGAGTTTGAGTGATTTTTCATCATGCCTTGTATTCTGAAAGTATCTTACACAGATTGCAGAAGCAAAGTTTTTGCAAGCAATTTGCATGTGAAACAGTTATCAGGTTTGTGGCTTTATTAAGCGTATTTATACCCATAACTGAATAAATTATATCATACAATCATAGGTAATTAGAAGCAAAATATATAATCTGAAAATAAATGCAAAACAATTGTAAAAATTAATAATGCAAACTAGTTTTTGTAATCAAGAGACTGAGAGATGTTACACTACAAAAACAGAAATTGTCTCATCATATTACAAAACTTGGAAGATAGAGGCATCAGGTCCAAACCAACCACTAATGTTATTTTTGTTCGTTTGTATTTATTGTATCCACTGCAGCCATATGTTTCTGCCTTAATTCATGTTAAGTTTGTCACAGGTAATTGGAAAGAAATTGACAAAATTAACCAACTTTGCTATGAAAAAGTAACAGGAAAAAACACAGAAAGAAAGTAAAAAGTTTTTGATCAAGAAATACAGGTAAATTAACGGAAATTAAATGGCATTTTGCTAGAAATATAACATTTTAGTATATACATATTTACTTAATTTCAACATCAGTAAATGTTCTTTCTGTTCGTTTTCTGCTACGTTTGTTTTGAAAGGTATATTATGACTAAAATTGACCGATGAAAATTCTAACATTTGTATGAATAAACATGAGTGAATCTTGATGTAAAGCAAAACAACTGTTGTGAAATGAGAAAGGTGTTTTAAAGATTTGATTTGTATAAAATAGTAATATTAAATAAAGCAAGTTGTTATGTTCTGTCTTTTGTCTTTTGTCCTGTTGCCTTTTGTTGGTTGCCTGCTACTTTCTTTCCTAGAACTGTAAAACGAGACTGCCAGTCTGCGAGTCCACGAGACAGTGGTGAATATTTGTGTACGAATGGTCTTCGTGCATTAATTGCAGCGTAGCTGAATGTTTCCCAGTGAAGTCGAGATGGCGTTCGATTCAACAGGTCTGCCAGGGAGTAAAGTGTAAAACGTTTTGAGCAGCCCTGAGGACTGGATACTGCGTTAGATAAGAACTTACCTTTTTACTCTTTACTTTCACAAGTTGCATATTTTATCCCCTGCTGTGGGGATATTTTACTCCTCCTAACATGTACACCAGGTAGAAATTTCAAATGTCTTACCTAAATAACAGGAAGTACCAAATTGTGACTCATATATGGTGTTAATTACATCGGCACTTTGTACCTAATTTGTATTAAATCACCAGACACAATGCCAGGTGGGACTAGGTAGAGCCAGGTGGGCTGCCAAACAGAGGGTCGGACGTCATACTGCATTGTCACATGACAAATACGAACATTGAGTCATCCAGTCTAGATCTGTGCACTTTATTATTTTAATAAATTATGCATATATTTGTGGCTGATTATTATTTGTTGATTTAGTTGTGTTATGTTTACAAATTATGAATTTGTTGTGTTATGTTTACAAATTATGAATCACTGTTCAGATTTTACAGTTTTTCACATACAATTGTACAAAGTAAACTAATTATTATTTAGTTTTTGTTCAGACTGGCTTTGATAGGATCTTAAAGTTTTTATTTTTTTCCATCACTGATCCTGTTTCATTATCATCTCTACCACCCGTCTCCAGTCCCCATCCTTTCCTTCTCCAACCTCAGTCAATGTCCTTGTTTCCTATTTCCACTCTGAGAGCATCATACAGGCAGGCAGGCAGGCAGGCAGGCAGGCAGGCAGGCAGGCAGGCAGGCAGGCAGGCAGGCAGGCAGGCAGGCAGGCAGGCAGGCAGGCAGGCAGGCAGGCAGGCAGGCAGGCAGGCATAACTCTGAAGAACTCAGAATCAATTTATTTGACCTATAAATATGATACATATACAATAATAACAATGAATAACGTAAGTAATACGTAAGGTCGGCAGACTCCCATTAAGATATATAACATCGCGAGCACAGGCGCCACCCCATAGAGACGGACAGACATTTTTTATTTTGACCCATACATATCATCAGCCCTCTTTGTTAGCTGTTTCCCTGCCATTCATTCTAATGTCCAAGCCATAATTAAATGTCTAATTTTCTTGATTGAGTCTGATTTTTTGCAGAAAACAACAAGGCTCAATTTGCCATATTTTGTAGTTACCGATGACGTGCATCAACATTTTGCATAACAGTATTAATCATTTATATGCATTTGTGTACGCTGGGTGCATCTGGTATCTTGTAATCACTGCACGTAAAAGTTTTTCTATCAACGACCGGAAGACAAACACCTACACATGTCAGTCATGCACGCATGCGTGCGTGCTGTATGCGTTGGCGTGTGCCTGCTGGCTGTGATCGACAGCCGTCACCGGTAGCAATGATTGTTCAATTCAAGTGTGGATTATTCGGCACTGTTCTAATGCGATTAATTAAGACTCATTGCATTGATTAATGCATGCACCGCGGCTGCTTGTGACATGCGTTGAGTGCTCGATGCATTCGCACACATCGAACGCAATTTACCCACTCTGGCGTGCCAATTTTGACGCCAATAGCGACACCATGCCCCCATATACAACCGATTTTTCAACTTCCGTACTGTGTCTATTTCAGTTAGTCACAGAAACGTACTCGAACAGTTATTCAGTGCATCGACTGTGAGGTGATTAAGTGACGTACTGGCATCACTAAAACCGGCTCCGTGCAAGAAATTGATTATAAATCGACAACAATTGAAACTACGTTGCATCGGACTCTGAGGCAGCCGTTGTGAATACTACATCTAAATAAATAAGTAGCTTAAATAAATGCATGGCGTAATTAGTTATATTATACGATTGGTGTGATTTTCAGTGACTGGAAATGCTACTCGTAGAGTTGTGTGACAGAGTGCATTCATTGGGGAATTGATGTAGGTGTTGTTGCCTACAAGTAATCGTGGCGGGTCAGTGAATTATTGTCTTTCTCTTACGGTGACACTGACTGCAGATCTGTGGAGTTTCCCTCAATTGTTTGTGAAATGAGAGTCGCTACCAATAGCGTAACATAATGTCAACAATGGATGCGGTGGCGTAGTGGTTAGTGTATGAAGGCCGGGATGCACTGACACTGTTAGCCTGATCAGACCAGACCTGACCAAACCAGACTCCCTGTAACTGCAGTGTGTCTGCTACACCGACTCTAGATCATTTCCCTTCGTAAGGTCTCCAGGTTGTGATACGCAATGTCCATCGGTTATCTCGTAGTCTGCTGATGTGCCCTGCCCAGGTCCATTTCTGTCTTCTTAATTGTTCTATAACGTTTATGACCTTTGTCTTCTGCCTTACCCAGATGTTTGTTTTTCTCTCCTGATATGTGATGTTTAACATACTTCTTCCCATTTTTGGTTGTTCGGCTGCTAGCTTGTTCTTTGTCTGGAATGTGAGTGCCCATGTTTCCGTGGCGTATGTCATCGCTGGAAGTACGTATGAGTTGTAGACTTGTCTCTTCAAGCAGGTTCCAAAGTTACCCTTGAAGATGTCGCGGTGTTAGGAGAATGCTGTCCAGCCAGCGGTGATTCTTCTTTGAATCTCCTTGTCTTGGGTTTTGGTTTTGTCTTGGTCTAAAATATATTGACGTACTATTCATTTTCTGTTCCGTAATTTACTAATTAATTTAACAAATTATTATTGCATCAACACCCACCGACTTCCGTGTGTCATGGCAACAAGACTTTTGAAACTACACCTTTAAATAAATAAATCTTCATAAACAAATAAATTCTACTACATCTCCTGCACAATATACCACATCTACTTGAATGAAACAGAACCCTGGCCTGCACCCAAACTGACCATAATTAACCACCGGGGTCAAGCTGCTATTAAATCTTAGTTGTAACATTTTACATGACCATAAAACACAACTCTGTCAAGGGTTATAAAATGTCATGTCATCGGCTATTTTTGTGTCACCAATGCTGAAAAAATGTTGTCAGAATTGCTAAATTTTATAATCTGCTTCTAAACATGCTTGCCATTAATGCTGTCAGGTTTTTTTGCAAAATATTAATATTTCAAGACTTCTGCCACTTTGTACGTCTTGTGCCTTCTGTGCCTTGCCGTTATTCCTGTCATTATTCAATTTCACAAACATTGCTCAGAATTGAAGTATATGATCTGCCAATTTACCAAAGCGTAGTGGGTATAAAGTCGCAAAATTGTGAAATTGAATTTTCTACCTCTTTGGATTCCACTGATCACAAGCTGGAAAATGTTGCCTCGTTTGTCTAAATATCTTCAGTAGTTTTTAATTTATTGCAAAAATTTACACGAACTTTTAAAAAGCAACGTTTTGAGAAACAAGGTCATTTTGACTGCCAGTAATATTGTCTATTGTTTTTCGATCTATGGGTTCGTAAATTTGAGTATTTTATTAGTTTGGATTTTATGTCAAGGAAAATTAATTGGACATTGATAAATGAGATTATAGCATATGTACACCCGGTATATATTTCTGCCAAAATCACAAAATTGATGGGACATGTCGTAGATAGCTATTTTTGGCTCTTGTGCAGAATAGGCTTGACTAATACCCGGTTCGCTGCAGTGGGTCACATGTCTTCAACACTCCTCTTATGATACACCATCTTACTGCCAAAGATCCATGATTTAAAATACACCTGCATTGCTGGCAGGATGCAGTAATGTATTGTTAAATAAAATAACTTCAGTTTATAATCGTTATGCGTATGAAATATAGCAGGTTGTAAAATTGTGGCCTGACCCCTGTCTGAGCCACGTAATGTCTGATTATGTGGCTCCAAGCCAGTGTTGCTTTAGCAAAACAGGCTAAATGTTGTGACATGATAGCTGTGACATGATACCCGTCACACGATACATGTCACATGAAACTAGTAATAGAAAATTAGATGTAGGGAGGACTATAATTGCAGTGGTTTTAATTCCAGGGAAGTATGATTTCAAGTAAGATTGCACATTCTACTTTATGATATTTTTTTATATTTAAATATAAAATACTAAAATGAACATGTTCAGTTGTTTCATTTTTTAAATTGCTCTTTTAACCTTTGCTTAAAAGTGGAAAATTCTATAAATGAAAATACACAAACATTAATATATAATATATATCATATATATAATTATACATTGTGAGTATATAATGTAAGTTACCTGTATGTGACATATTATGTTGGTTTGAACAATATAAGGTCAATTGGAGAAAAAGCCCCAAAACCCACCTGCCATGGATCAAGGTATCAATTTTTGTATCTTTTCATAAAAATAATAACCAATTTACTAACATTTTCTGTGACACAAGTTGTTGTTAATATCTTTATAAAGTGCTTTAAAGGTACTGTAGGATGTGATTCATGATTTCAACTTCACTGATGACTGCGCTTTCAACAGCCGATCTGAGCAGACAGATTCTCCAATGCCTCTGACAACTTCGGCCTTACCATTAGCACGAAGAAGACCAAAGTTATGCATCTGCATGCCCCAGTAAGCAGTACATGAAACCAGGAATCACTGAATGGACTTAAACTGGTCGTGGTTGGCAAGTTCAATTACTTAGGTAGCACCCTCTCCAGAGTTATCCACATTGATGACGAGAACCATTGCTGCTTTGTGAAAGCAAGTGTTGCGTTTGGAAGACTGCAAGGCCAGCCAAAGTTGCGTTTCCAAGATACTTTTAAGGAGTCCCTAAAAAGCTTCAAAATTGACCTGGTCTCCTGTGAAAATGATGCAGCAAACCATCCGTCATGATCCAGAATGGTGCAACCTCATTCAAGCATCAGAATGTTGAAGCAGCCAGGACCAAGCACAAGGGACGCAAGGCGAAAGCAGCAATTACGTCAACAGTGCCAGCTCCACTCGTGTGCAAAACCTGTACAAAGACATTTCATACAAACGATGAAGCCAATGTTTGCATGAAATGTCTTTTTACGCCACACCACACAAAATGATCAAAAGCTTAGCTGTCACGAGAAATGAGATGATGTCATGGTCATCATCGCTCCGATGGACAAGAAAGACATTAAGTGCCTTTGGGGCAGTTTTTTATTGAACAAAATGTAACTTGACACATATGGACAACTTAAACCTCAGTTGTTCAAAGATTGAATTTTGAGTGTCTAACTTCATCTGTCATAAATATAAAACAGAATGTTGCTAAAATGTGCCTTAAGATCCAAAGTGATATGTGCATCCCACATGTTTAAACCATACAGAGTCAAATTGTCTAAATCTTCAGTGATAGAAAAATTATCACTACTGATTATCAGCTGTTGGTGCTAAAAAAGACGAGACATTCAAGATTTCTTTGAACAGAAAATATGCACTTTGTCAAATCTATGCAAAGTGTGTATGTGGGGAAGATCAAGTCATGTTAGGTGATCATCAGCCAGGTCCCCAGTCTACATTGCGGCTTCACTGTTATATTTTCACTGTATAAAGGTATATACAGAGTTCATATCTTACACTGTGTAGAACTACCCTCATTGCAATACTGTTTGGTTCATTTCAATAATCGTACTCTTTATTGAGTTTGTGATGGTGATTACTATTTTACTGGTTCCAAGAATTCTTTATAGAAATTGCCCGGTTGCGATGTCTCGTAGGCCTACTTAAGGTGCAACAGGTTTCATGCACATGGAATGTTAAGCAATTTTTGCAGAATGTACTTCAATTGTGATAAAACAAATTGTGTTAGTGTTTCATTTAGTCGTTGTTATGTGTTATATAAAAACACAATGTCTTCAGCACAGTGAAGTCAATGAAATATGGCCAGGCAAGAAGAGGATTTGTGTGTGATAGTAAATTAGATTTAAGATCGGTCTGTGCAAAAAGAATGCGGTTTTATGGGAACAATATTTTAACACCAGCGCATGCACACATGTAATTTCTGTGTGTAACCGGATACGCAAATGCATACCACATTTTTTTTATATCCTTTTTAAGTCCTAAAACAGTTATGTAAATATCTTATCTTTTATAAAAAAATTCCTTTGATTTCCATTGTTCTTTCATGGGAAGGAAGTAGTGTATAATATGTGTGCATGTTTATGTCTGTACATCTGTGTATGTGTGAATGTGTGTACAGGTGTATGACTTGTGAATATGCACACTTGTGTGTGCATGCGTTCATTTGTGTGTGCATGTGTAGATACTTCGTCCACGATGTTTGTATGTACATGTGTTTTTAATATATGTACATCAGTGTATATGCGTGCCTGTTTTACCAGGCATTGTGCATGCATGCCTTTAAATACGTACTATGTATGTTTGGTTGTGTATGTCAGTACAGGGGTACCTCACCTTTGGTACTAGACAAAAGTGACCTGAATAGTGAGGTGACCGTATTAGCAGGACTAATATCCTATACTTTACCGTATATATTTTGGGACTGTCCTAGGTTGACCTTAATTGTGAGGTGGCTGTATTATTGAGGTGACCATAAAACAAGGTTTGACTGTACATCTGTATGTGTGCGTGCATGCAGTGCCATGCATGCATGCATGTGCACTACTGCATGCGTGTGTAGCTCTACAACTTATACCACCTTATCACGTCGACCAATGACATGATATTTGTCTTTAAAAAAAAACTAAATTAAATTATAAAATATTCAACACATTCCAGTCTCCACCCCGTGACGTAGGACAGCGAAACTACTTCATTCAACGCTCCGTTGTGTGCGTCAACACTCACGGGACGATTGAGATTTATCACTGGAGGGGAACCGATAGAACGTCTATTGAGTGGCGGAGATCATTGCCATTGTAATACAAGCGAGTAGCCTGCTAATTATATCTACACTCGTCTATATACTGCAAGCCCTCATGCGCATCATATTTAATTTAGACCTACAAGTCAGTCGCGTGGTTTGTTGATGCATTGGAAGTATTCAGTTGTACGGATGTGTATGGCTTCGGGTGGGTCTGGTGTAGTGTATAATAAATAATATTAATCAATTTTATTTATATAGCGCCCGAAAAAAAAAACCTGTTCAAAGGTGCTTAAAATACAACATTGTTAAAACATGATCGCTACAGTACAATAATTATTTTACGTATAAAATGTATGATATAATAAGAACCTAATATAAAATTTAAACATACATTTGTAGATAAATAACTGATATAGCATAAAATATTGGCTAAATATTGACTAGACTTATCTATCAAAAAAATTTAGGTTTGAGCTGCGGTTATCGTGTCAGTTGATTTCTTAACTTTTTTTTCATAGAACATTAGTAGGTGTTGGTATGAAGATATCTACTACAAAAGAAAACATGGCATTAGTGCCATATGTCACCAGTCCGTCCTTTAAAAACTACTACTTTATGTGTCTCAGTGGAATTCCCCTTCAAATTCTTGGAAACTATAACGACGTTTCTGTAAAAACGATGGCATCAGTTTCATGCCAGCGCAGATGTCCTCGACTGTAAATTCATATCATATAGTTTGCTTATTCTGATACCAATATCTTGTTTTATGAAGATTACATAATTGCATCGCAATGTTAAATAACCAATGTTGGTGGTAGTCTTCTTGTTCTGCGACCGAATGCCGTTCCACGCTCGACATAGTCTCAATTACCCAGGCGCCGCGAGGTGGCAGCACTTTTTCGCCCCTCACAACTGCCTGGAACATTAAGGCTCTACAAATGTTACTAGTAGGGGGCTTTACTCCAGATTCGGGTAGAGACGATGAGTGTCTCTCAGGCCAACTATGAAATAACAAATTAAATAAGGATACACTTTTATCAGATAATACTATACTATAACACCTATTCAACATTAACTTATATTGAAACATGTCACACAAAAAATAAACCAACAATAAACTTTTTTCGTAGTTTAGTGCCTTTTAATCACATGCATATTCACTAGGTGGCAGCTCTCGTGGTTGTCAACTATTTCGTCTAAGACAAAGACTAAGTGTGAATAAGCATGAAATAAATAACAAACAAGGACAAATTTAACTAAAGAAAGTGCAATCATTGTCTCGCGCAACGGTTGGACTGCTAACTAATATAAGTAGTTGCCAAAGTATAACCAAAGCATACTGATCTTGGTGGCTAAGTTGGTAGTGTGTCGAGCAACTATTTTTAGGGTCCTCGGTTCGAATCCTGTAGAGTACTCGAAACTGTTGTTTGTGTTCATTTAGTTTAAGATTCATTTTATTTTGTATAATACTATTTCGGGCACTATTTCGTAATTTCATTTCGTTATCGAAAACATGCATAATATCTAAACATTCTCGGGGATAGATGTGCTAACTGCCAGTGAGCAGTCAAAAGGCGGTTCTGAGCCAGACTATCTTCCTGGCAAAGTCACGCAGCCAAGCGAGAGTCAGTTAAACGAGACTATGCTCAACAACGCTACCATTTGTCAGTAACCCAGGGTTGACCCCTGATCTATCAGGTGCCACCAAAACACAGGCTAGCATGTAGGGCCGTAGACCAGTCATAAACACAAAGTCGTTGGACAGTTAGTCATTACAAATACAGATTGCAAGGCCTCGTTGGCGGGAAAACACGGGGATCTCCATAAATTTGTATTAAAAATAAACTGCTTGCCAATGAAAAAACGTCACATTTTATGCAAAACCTGCCTACTGTTGACATGTCTATTATCAATGACAACCAGGAAGCATTACTTTTAATGTAATTGTTTTAAACTGCAATAGTTACGAAGCTATAACTTGGCATGCAAGCTGGCCTTACTTGTGCGCCAAGTTGCGCGGGATTGATTTACGATAGTGAAGGAGTTGTGCCAAAAATACACTTCAACTTTTGGCTGTCTTTCAACATTGTTGTAATGTTATTATGAAGTTGTAGCACGCTTAATGTATGTTTGTTCACAAAACAAACCCGTTTGAATGTCAATAATATATTTGTGCTTACAATCAGGCAAATTTTTCTTTCAGGGTATTTCTCAAAATGAAATAAAATGCCATTTTGAGGTGATGTTTGTGACATATTTTTTAATTGTCTTTAAAAGCATGGAAATGTCATTAAACAACCTAGGAACTTAATTCTTTTTGGACTAGTCCATTGTTGAAGTCTTAGGCAGAGTCTGAGAAAACATTGCTAGTCTATCTTCAAAACTTTTATTATAAATGATTAATTCAAAATAAGCTTGTCTTTGCCTCCAGAGCTACCTTAAACTAATATCAATCAAGTAATTAAATAAAGTAAATACTTAAAATGCAGTATAAAAATAAACCATGTAGTGATGTTAGAATGGAATTTTTTTAATAAATAATCTTGAAGTGCATTCTTAAAAAGATATGCCTTTAGCTGAGACTTATTGATAGAGTCAGCATCACAGATATACAACGGCAGATCATTCCAAAGGCGCAGTGCCGTCAAGGAGAAACCCTGTCGACCGTAGTTGTTTCCTGTCTGTTATCGGCAGTTACTTGTCTCAAGTCCTGGGTTATTAAAGAAAATTGCTGAATTTCCCAAATCTAATGAGAAGTCATGATTTGGTACGATACTCTATCAGAGTTCTATCAAACTAGTTTCATTTGGATTATGGCTAGTGCATGGTTTAATTTGATTTTAATTCAATTTCGTAATTCATGTCAGGTCAACCATTAGGCTTAGAGCTAAAGTAATATTTCCTTAACTGTTTTGAATGTGAATATTTGTGTTAATGTTGTATTTATGGACTAGGTCTATCTGGTATTGGTAATTTAATATAAGTAATTTCGATACTTATAATTATTATTTGTGTGTGTGTGTATGACAGCATGCGGGTATGAGGGTGAGTGGGGAAGGTGTGTGCATGCATAGATAGGTGGATGGTGCATGTTTAGAGCAGGCATTTGCACAAATACAAACAACTCAATTGCTCATCATGTCAAGATATCTTGTAGCATTCCCAAATGTCAAATGAATAGACCATTCCGTTGAGTACCACCCACACCAGACAAGACATCCGTATTCTCTGCCTGACAGATGGCGCTGGCAGCACGGGGGGGGGGGGGGGGGGGGAGGGGGGGGGAGGGGGGGGAGGGGGGGGCTCATTCCTCAATCGCAAGTGGAGCTATGTAAATACAGCCGTGGGATTCAAACTGTTGACATCTTGCAAACATACTGAATATAAATAGTTCATTTGAAGAGCTGCTGACTCAAAATTCATTTTCCTTCACAAGTGTGCGGACGCGTGTGAATGCGAGCATGTTGCCTTGGATGTTATTTAAAGCCACAGAATGTAGAACAGAAATGAATAGTGAGGATGCAGCTCTGAATAAATCAGCGGATGTTATTTTAGCGATGCATGCATTTTTTGCATGTTGCTGCTTCATCGGCGCCGTCCGGGATCATCTTCCAAGGAGGCTGTGGCCTGGAACGGGTCCATCAGAGCGGCTGTACTGACACACCTCTATCATGTGCTGTGTCAGACGTTATGTCGTTGAAGCTATCTGTTCTATTCCCACCCGTATTTGCTTTATGGTCACCTCGGTAATACAGTCACCTTGCAATTAAAGCCACCCTAGAATAGTCCAAAATTTGTTTCATATACAGTAAAGTATAGGATATTAGTCTCGCTAATATGGTCACCTCGCTAATCAGGTCACATAGAACTGTCATTATAAATAATTACGTATTTGTTTGCTTGTTAATATTATCTAAAGTAGTTTCTTCATGCAAAATAGAAACAAAGAAGTTCCACTTTCATAGGTAACCTTTTTTAATGGCAGACATTTTTATTTAATACTTCATGGACATTCAAACATTGATTTATGGAAATAAAACTTAACCCAAGCTACCTGCAACATGCATGAGAACATAGTAAACATATTCGTATAATATATCAACACTTAACGTAACTAACAAATTCCCAAAGTGCAACTGTGTTCGTACAAGATAAACTTATAAGTGAAAGCATGTATCCTTATACTCAGTATGCAGCAGACAAATTGACGTTGCACTTGTCAGCTTCTGTCTTAGTCGGAAGGTCAAAGCCCCACTTTCCTAAGACCCTTATAATGCTGTCGTTTCTGCTGGTGCATAGTGATAGATTGAATTGCCATCTTTCACAATGTAGCGGTTTGTTTAACGTCAAAGACTGTTTTCTCATGGACAGGTTATGATATCTTTTTCATTATTAAAGCAATCCTCGTGAAGCCTATATAATAATTGGAACTCAGACATGTCATAATTAGCAGTGTTGCTGTTTTAAAAATTGAAATTTGTTGAGGTTTTTAACGAATTTACACAAGTACGACGTACAGTTGTAAACGTAGATGTTGAAATTATAATGTTTGGGCTTGTGTTTTACCCTAATCGTTTAATATTGCAAGTTACTCAATAAGATGTGATTATTATGATTAATTATAGCCACTGCAAACTGGAGACATTACAAATGATAAAGGATTTACAAGATTAATTTTTCCAACATATAAAAAATTGTAAACAAAGCACACATAAACAGTTACTGTGATGGAGACCTAAATTATTCAGTGCTTTAAGATAATAAACCGCTGCAGGCTTTAATCGTGTACATGAAAGGCATATAATATGCAGTCTATCAAGATAATTACATGGTAGGTTTCAATTTTTTGTCGACTCCCATCCATAAAGCCTTTGATGTTTCAAAGAAAACAACGAAAGTACAGTATAAGATCTCTCGCCACTGAATCGATAATACGCATACATCCATATACATATTTTTTGCGTCTGTAGTTTAAGACAAAAGGACAATTTTTGGGGATAAGCACAGTTCATATGTTTTTATTTACATTATTTACACATTCTTCACAATGAAATTTTTTGTTGTTGAGTTTTTAGAATACATCTTAAAATTTTGAATGTTTGGTCTTCATCAGAGTTTCTCAAAATGAAAATCTGTAATCTCCACACTGTTTTAGATTTATGAACCGAAGATCTTATACTGTACTTTTTGAACAAGGGTTAACATGGATATTATATATAAGTCACTCAAATGGTCATTTATCAAAATGATTTTATGCCATGAGAATTTCAATATAGATTTTGAAATAGCAGTTTCATTTTAGTTATGATATCAACGACTGCGAATCAAAAAGTGTATTTTGTTTATCATGTCAATAATTTCCCGTACAGTGTAATTTATCTAAATTTCTACCTACCGCACATTTTGTATCGTCCGTGCCTTTTGAGCAATTAGCCCTCTGCCATTCCAAGGGTTCACTTACCCCCACCTCCATTGTTGAGCTGTTACCCCCCAATGCAACCCTAGACAATTGAACAAAACAAAACCAAGTGAATATCGTTTAGCACCTCCTGAGTCTCTATCCCAATGTCCGTCACACAACAGTGTCCTTATGTGACACATTATTCACACCGCCACCATGTGGCACCACTGTGTCTTTCTCACACTCGAACGGTGGACTTAGAATGTCATCAAGTGACGATGATGCAAATGTCCGAAGTGATGGTTTCTTCGCCCGCCCAATTGTTAACACACCGTTTTGTAGACTACTTGATCGCCCGGGCATGCCCGATAGCTGCGGTGAACACCCAAGGCTTTTAACAAGAGAAGCTGTAATAGCCGCTGTCGGTCGTATTTGCGAGTCACATGGTTCTGCGCCCCACCCACGTTTTTCTGAATTATCGTACATTGTTCGGCTGGCACACCCGTTGCCGTTGGTAACTCCAACCCCCGATGGTAGTCGGCCATTATGTTGCCGAGGTAACGTTCGGCTGCTGATGTCGTCCCGGTTGCAAACAGGGTTTCGACACTGCGATCTCTCGTGCCCGGGAATCGGGTGGGATATAGTCCGACATTCACATGATCCTGGGATAGTTTGAACCTGGACATCATCGGAGAATGTTACAGGGTGTCTGTTACGAGTAACAGTGTTAGTTTTACGTGGCTCGCCATTTTGCGAGAGCACCGAATTGATGCTGTCCACCGAGTGGTAAAGGGCACTATTGTGGAGCTTTATTGCCGGCTTCAGTTCGCTCGAAGTCACATACCTGTTTTCTTGCGCCCTCTGGCTGCTGGTTGGTGCAACGTTGTTCGTTAGTTCCATCTTCTGCATGTAGGGGGAGTGCGGCTCATGACTGATTAAGTCTGGGGCGACAGGAAGAACATTAATCTCGTTGCAACATCGATCACCAGCTGTCCGGTGCATTGTGGGATACGCACTCCGCGACATGGCAGCCTGTTTCTTCCGATGTTCGCTTTCTTTCGGTGTTTCGGCATAAGTGAATATTTTCATTTTGAACTCGGCTGTGTCCTCTGTGATTGATTCGACGTCGAGCGATTCCCCCAGGAGGAGCTGTGTCGACGGTTGTGACACTGGCGTGTCATCCTTGATGCTGTCTTCCTCTTTGTATGGTTCCTCATTGCTGTCTATGCATTTGTTTGTTGCCTTGACAGCTGTTTTGTACTTGTATTCGCGCACTTTATATTTGTGTCGTTTGCGATCCCGCTTTCGCAGGCAGCAAATCATGATTGCGGCCAGCAGGAAAATAATGACTGCTCCTGTGGCCGCCATCACAACAATGATGGTGGTGGATAATGGGAACAGGGAGAAGTCAGTATCTGATGGCCGTGGTGAAGTTGTTACTACGAGTCTGTAGGTAATATCCGACGCACCAGCCTCGTTTTTGGCTATGCACTGGTACACACCCGCGTCTTCTGGTGTAATTAACCACAACGTCAGCGCACTGTGAAATTCAGTGGCGCCACCTGACACTACTATGGTGTACTTTGTATCGTCGGCGTCCGGATCAATGACCTTTGACCTGTGCGTCCATATGACGCGTGGTCGCGGATCACCAAAGACGTTACACTCGAACGTGACATTCTCACTGACGCCGAGCTGCGTCAGAAACACGGTGCTATTGCCAAGTATCTTAGCGGCGCACATGAACTGCGCTAACGACAGCTCTTTCCAGCTGCGCCCCTGCACCACAGCAGGTGTGGCGCATACTGGCGTGTTCCTTGCAAAGTCCCAATTAACACTCGTTGTAGATATCCACTCTCGTAACCACTGTAATCGACAATCACACCTCCATGGGTTCCGATACAGTCGTACGACATGCAAACTAGGTGGCAGCACCATCTCTGCGCTGAGCCCCTTCAGTTCATTATTGACGAGGTTGATCTCGTTGAGTCTTTTGAGATGTTTGAAGGCGTCTGGGTGCACGCCTTCAAGCCAACAATTCTCAAAGTTCACTTCCTCGATGTTGCGAAGATGTTGGAACGCGCCGGCGCCAATGTACCGGATTGGGTTGTTTTGGACACTGAGGATGCGCATCGTTCTGACGAAGTTGAATGCCTGTGAGGGGATGGTCGCTAACTCGTTGCCCTCCAAGTCAAGAATCTGCAGATTAGTAAGTCCACGGAAGGCATCGGGCGCAATCGCGTCGATGCGATTATGTGCCAAGTAGATCTCCTGCAGTGATTTGTAGTTGCGGAATTCGTCCATGCCGAGGTATGTCAGTTGGTTGTCACTAAACTTAAGCACCTTGATATCAAGGTCAAGGTCGTTAGGTATGACCTTGAGGTTTCGGCTGCGACATTCGGCGTGTTTGAGACGGAGCATTGTAACAATGAGGCAGTCAGATGGGGACGGAGAGAGCGATCGAGGTGACGTTGAGACGGTCCCTGGGTAACTCAGTAGAATGCCTGTAATCACCCTTAGGAGGTGCTGCAAGCACACTGCCATAGTGCATATAGCCTCACTCTGGTTAATGTTGTTCCGATGGAATTTGAATTCACTGTGTTCACATCAGCATCTTTCACTACTTGTAGTTTCACTTTTGGTTTGTAATTTCACTTTCAGTTTGCTAATTTGCAGCTTATACTGTTTATAACATTCAGATTCAACTACGGTGTTTACAACTTCTGTTTTCTTTTACCTTCTTTCACAAACCTTGCTGTGTTTCACATGCCTCGTCCTCTGGGGCATCTGCTCACTGCACAGCCTGAGACAGACATCAACATTTACCACCGCCGACAGTATCCCCTAATGCCGGTTCAATGCTCATCACATCTGGTCCTCTTCGCCAGCAGACAGCTATTTGTAACAAGGCAAAACTTTTGCCAACTGCTGTCTAGCGAGTTAGTCACGCATCTGGAGATAGTTCAGTATCTGCACCTGAACTGATTTCTTCACCTGTCAAGTAGTGACAGGGAAACGGCTGCCAATAAACCCTGCTGGGTTCTACAGTCGGGTGTTACCTGAAGCACCATATGTGGATGTTTCAGATTCGTGCGTTGTTCGTTCCCCAGGACTGAAGTCAGAGAGAGAGCACCAGTACGGATCACTTGTATGCATAATCCATCAGCCGATGTCGACATTTGATTGCTCTCGTGTGAATTACTAATACGCCTGTCAGTAGTTATCACAAAATTCGACGGTCCCGATAATTTGATTTTCAATTACGTTTGTTTGCCACTGATAAATGAAGAAAGCCACATGGATGCATCATCACTATCCAGGTGGATTATTCCGCAGAGTAATTGGCTTGCGTCCGTGACACAAACACACACAAGATTGGCTGATGTCGTTGATTAGCGACGCGTCTGTGTTGATACTGAGAAGGTGTAAATTGCGGTAGAATTAGTTTCTTGTGACGTGTGAAAGCAATTCCAGCATGTCTATATTTTCACGACTTGGTCACAGTCGTACAGGTGATGCATATCTCTGTCCCTCAGTGATGTAGTTAGCACTGTCAATGGCAATCTGCACTTCCTGGAAGCGACCAGTAGTGGGCGCTAGCGTATACGACTTGGCGCCTACGTTCTTGTCGACGCAGTATAATAACTACAGACACCGTGCGGTTCCATAGCCCGTCAATATGACTAGTGATGGACACATTGATCACAGAGTAATCACATGTTGTCAGAAGAGATTCACATGCACACAGTGCTCAGAGCAGTGCCACCTAGTGCACTTAAATTCACATGAAATCGCGCCACATTCGCCGTATCCGCCTGTATTCCGTCAGTTAGATCGTCATTTCACGTTAATAACCATCTTGTTGTCACACACCTTTTTAGTGCATAAATCTCACCACAGCCTTGTTTTAATCTTGTTTTGTGTCAGCAATGCGGTTATTTGTGTCACTAAACACAAATTATTCAGTTCTTTGACACAGCAGAGAATGCAACATTACATTTGTCAACATTCCTACATTCTTCTGGCACCTTCTCTTTGTAATTTGTTCATAATTTCTGTTTATGCCCCTCACTTTCACAGACACACCTTACTGTGTGTCTAGTGGACACTGTCCAGTCGTTCTGGTGTCCACTGTGGTTGCAGCCAGCCACCCTGCACTCTGCAAACAGACAAAGACACAATTAGTGAAAGCCAACGACAAGCCTGGCTAATCACACATCTTTGTGTGTGTCACTCGACGCTACACAACGCGTCATGCACACACCTGGATGTCGGTGTCACCGCCTACTGGGTGGATAAGCCCCACTTCCTCATCACTTGCTTTTTTCTGTCCTCGTTTTTTGACCAGTTAACCGACTACACAGATTGCAGCTGTGTCTGAAAATGCATCGATGTAATCTACCAGGGAAATTGACAACGTGTTGTCGACGGTAATGGCTCTGGGTTGAGCCAGAAACTGGCAAAGACGTGCTTTACTGTTGATGTGTTACCTGTGATGACAGGTAACGTCTTTTTATCGATAAAGATGGTTCCACCATGTGTGGTGCACTGCAGTATATCATTAGAATTATCTCGTTGGTCTGGATTTACTATCGCTGTAGACAGTGTGATGTGAAATATGTTACCTGTATGTGTCTCCTTGCACATTTCTATAGCACGTGTTTGGAAACATGCATAATATATTGTGTTTTTTTTGTGAAGAATTAATGGTGTGGTCGATGATATTGTACCCAAGGTGATGGGATCAAAGTAGATGAACGTCCAGTTAATTCTTTCAACCAATGAATTTAAAACGAAACCTTACAACGCAACATGTGTTATGTATGATAAATACAGATGTCATGAGTGAAATCATTGCATTCTTATACACAAAAGTACAATCAAGCGGATATCATAGCTGAAATCAATTCCACTCACCAATAGCTTCCAGTGAAATGTATCACTAATGATTTGCAACAAATTAACTGGCCTGTATTACGCGTAAAATCCTGATTAACATTTTCACAACCACATCGGCTTCTCATGGCATTCTTGTACAGCGGATGCCGGACACGTATTAAATGTGCAAATTGCATGTTAATTATGCATGGTCTTTGCCCACAAACTCTCATTTATGCTAATGAAGGTTTCCTCATTAAGCGACTGATTTATTTCCCTGTCTGAAACATTTATATGCGGGTCAGCCTTGTCGCAGGGTTCACAGGGTTTCTCAATGGGATTTTTTTCCATGAAATGGAACCAGTTACTTGGTATTACTTTTTAATTATTTACACTTACGGTGCTTGCTTGAAGTTGCAATGGGTAATAAATGACAGCAGCTGCTTATGGATCCAGAACCCGTTATAACACTCATTGTGATAGCTATTGTACAAAAAGTCAGTGAAACATTATTATTGTAGAATTGTGTACCACAAGGCCCTGTATGGCATATAGTACGGACCTTATATTTTATATCATATGGTATATGGTTTTTCATTATATGTAAAATTCCATGATCGCCCAATGAATCGATGGTTTGAAACATAATAAACTTCACAAATAAAAAATCCATTTTGCGCAGTGCGCAGCTTGTCTTGGATTTTGGTTCATATTCAGTGACTTTTATGTTATTTGGAAATATTTAAGCATTATTAGTTGACAATGTATACATATCATTATATGAAATACCGGTTTGGCTGAATAAATATACCGGTTTCAAAACTTTAAAACGTCAACATTTAAAAAATCGTATTGAAAAACCAGTTCATCAGTATATCAGTACACTCTAGCATTTTGGTGATGTAGAGTTTATAAACGTCTAACTCTTACGGTCATTGTGACAATGGGTGTAAGCTGCCAGACAATCATAGAAGAGGACCAGAGAGTCGAGCCCACCTACAGTTTGGAAAATTGAGCAATTTCATTCACCCCTCTTTACCTTTGCCTTTCAGAAGAGACACTAAAAGCGGTTGGTCCCTTCTGTCTGGTATCTATTCCAACGAGAAGTAACATATCTCGCATACATACACACACAAATATGACAGCACCGCTGGTCTTGATCTGTGAAATCCCTTAAGGAAGTTGCATTTGGTGCTGCCAAAAACCTGCTCTGATAATGGAGGAACTGCCACGAATGCCAACAGTAGGCAGCTGACTGGCACTGTGTAACTATAAGACTGCACGTTAGTATAATGGAGGAACTGCCACGAATGCCAACAGTAGGCAGCTGACTGGCACTGTGTAACTATAAGACTACACGTTAGTATAATGGAGGAACTGCCACGAATGCCAACAGTAGGCAGCTGACTGGCACTGTGTAACTATAAGACTGCACGTTAGTATAATGGAGGAACTGCCACGAATGCCAACAGTAGGCAGCTGACTGGCACTGTGTAACTATAAGACTGCACGTTAGTATAATGGAGGAACTGTCACGAATGCCAACAGTAGGCAGCTGACTGGCACTGTGTAACTATAAGACTGCACGTTAGTATAATGGAGGAACTGCCACGAATGCCAACAGTAGGCAGCTGACTGGCACTGTGTAACTATAAGACTGCACGTTAGTATAATGGAGGAACTGCCACGAATGCCAACAGTAGGCAGCTGACTGGCACCGTATAACTATAAGACTGCACGTTAGTATAATGGAGGAACTGCCACGAATGCCAACAGTAGGCAGCTGACTGGCACCGTATAACTATAAGACTGCACGTTAGTATAATGGAGGAACTGCCACGAATGCCAACAGTAGGCAGCTGACTGGCACCGTGTAACTATAAGACTGCACGTTAGTATAATGGAGGAACTGCCACGAATGCCAACAGTAGGCAGCTGACTGGCACCGTGTAACTATAAGACTGCACGTTAGTATAATGGAGGAACTGCCACGAATGCCAACAGTAGGCAGCTGACTGGCACCGTGTAACTATAAGACTGCACGTTAGTATAATGGAGGAACTGCCACGAATGCCAACAGTAGGCAGCTGACTGGCACCGTATAACTATAAGACTGCACGTTAGTATAATGGAGGAACTGCCACGAATGCCAACAATAGGCAGCTGACTGGTACCGTATAACTATAAGACTGCACGTTAGTATAATGGAGGAACTGCCACGAATGCCAACAGTAGGCAGCTGACTGGCACCGTGTAACTATAAGACTGCACGTTAGTATAATGGAGGAACTGCCACGAATGCCAACAGTAGGCAGCTGACTGGCACCGTATAACTATAAGACTGCACGTTAGTATAATGGAGGAACTGCCACGAATGCCAACAATAGGCAGCTGACTGGTACCGTATAACTATAAGACTGCACGTTAGTATAATGGAGGAACTGCCACGAATGCCAACAGTAGGCAGCTGACTGGCACCGTATAACTATAAGACTGCAAGTTAGTATAATGGAGGAACTGCCACGAATGCCAACAGTAGGCAGCTGACTGGCACCGTATAACTATAAGACTGCACGTTAGTATAATGGAGGAACTGCCACGAATGCCAACAGTAGGCAGCTGACTGGCACCGTATAACTATAAGACTGCACGTTAGTATAATGGAGGAACTGCCACGAATGCCAACAGTAGGCAGCTGACTGGCACCGTATAACTATAAGACTGCACGTTAGTATAATGGAGGAACTGCCACGAATGCCAACAGTAGGCAGCTGACTGGCACCGTATAACTATAAGACTGCACGTTAGTATAATGGAGGAACTGCCACGAATGCCAACAGTAGGCAGCTGACTGGCACCGTATAACTATAAGACTGCACGTTAGTATAATGGAGGAACTGCCACGAATGCCAACAGTAGGCAGCTGACTGGCACCGTATAACTATAAGACTGCACGTTAGTATAATGGAGGAACTGCCACGAATGCCAACAGTAGGCAGCTGACTGGCACCTTATAACTATAAGACTGCACTTTAGTATAATGGAGGAATTGCCACGAATGCCAACAGTAGGCAGCTGACTGGCACCGTATAACTATAAGACTGCACATTAGTATAATGGAGGAACTGCAACGAATGCCAACAGTAGGCAGCTGACTGGTACCGTATAACTATAAGACTGCACGTTAGTATAATGGAGGAACTGCCACGAATGCCAACAGTAGGCAGCTGACTGGCACCGTATAACTATAAGACTGCAAGTTAGTATAATGGAGGAACTGCCACGAATGCCAACAGTAGGCAGCTGACTGGCACCGTATAACTATAAGACTGCACGTTAGTATAATGGAGGAACTGCCACGAATGCCAACAGTAGGCAGCTGACTGGCACCGTGTAACTATAAGACTGCACGTTAGTATAATGGAGGAACTGCCACGAATGCCAACAGTAGGCAGCTGACTGGCACCGTGTAACTATAAGACTGCAAGTTAGTATAATGGAGGAACTGCCACGAATGCCAACAGTAGGCAGCTGACTGGCACCGTATAACTATAAGACTGCACGTTAGTATAATGGAGGAACTGCCACGAATGCCAACAGTAGGCAGCTGACTGGCACCGTATAACTATAAGACTGCACGTTAGTATAATGGAGGAACTGCCACGAATGCCAACAGTAGGCAGCTGACTGGCACCGTGTAACTATAAGACTGCACTTTAGTATAATGGAGGAACTGCCACGAATGCCAACAGTAGGCAGCTGACTGGCACCGTATAACTATAAGACTGCACATTAGTATAATGGAGGAACTGCCACGAATGCCAACAGTAGGCAGCTGACTGGCACCGTATAACTATAAGACTGCACGTTAGTATAATGGAGGAACTGCCATTAATGCCAACAGTAGGCAGCTGACTGGCACTGTATAACTATAAGACATTAGTATAATCAGGAATGTTCAAGTAATTAGCTGTAGGAAAAATGTGTAATTTCATCTTAATTTTTCAATTTGAAACTACTGTATCGTCTGCTACTAATTGTCTGCGTGTAACAGAGACCTTGCAAGAGATTGCATGAATCAATATGTCAATGGTATTTATCGTTGTTTAATCATTTAACATCGTCATGGGTTTTGTCAATAAAAAGCTACCATTTGTCTTTGAACTTTTTTACATGGCAGTTGATATTATTTAATCTATGCCTTAAGGTATGTATTTTGAAAGTCTGTCTCTCCCAGAGATGGGAATGGAATGATATTGCTTTGACATCATCAGCGATGTTAGTGGAATTATATCGCCGTGATAGCATCAGAGATGTTGTGATGTATCATTATGAATGATTCTGTTGCACCCAAAGGCTAAAGATACTGACAATTCAAATTCACGAATCGCTGTAAAACATAGAAAAAACATTAACCGGAGTAGTAATGTTCATTCGTAAATGTAGACCTTAAAAGTTATATCACCGGGACAACTCGAGAAAATCTGCAACAACCTTAGGTAGCTGTTATACTGAATTGTCTGCTTATCCATCCATTTGCTCATCTATCTATTTGTCAATATTAATATAAGTATTTAAAAAACTGCAAAAGTGGGGCACATTTCCAAAGTGTTTGAATACCTTGCTGGCCTGTTATAGATTAGATACATGACACTGCTAAGATATTCGTTCAACATGCAATGAGATGTCTAGGGATGTGTTTCTATATTGGTATCCCCCAGTCTAAAACTGTCTACTGGTAGTCTGGTACCACGCCATGGCTTGGTGCATATTCCCCTCCCTTGCACAGGTGATGTGCATCTGCTACTTACTCAGTGCAGTCCATAGCGATAGTCCCTCCACCTCATCCGTACTCCAACAGTGCAACACATGCGTGTACACTCCGTGCACATGCGTGTACACTCCGTGCACACGCGTGTACGTAGACAGGTATGACAGGCCACACCTCAGTCGCTGCGTGATGCCACAGCTGTGGCACAGCCACACGCACTGTTGTCGGTACACCTGTGTCCCAGTAGAGGGCAGTGCATGGCCGGTGGTGTCATCACTCGGCCAACTCAGGCGTGCACGATCGCCGCCGATTAATTATGAATTCGAGCCACAAACAACGCCCATTACAGGCGCAGCGGACTGATTGATTACTCGTAAACGCTGGCAGCAGGCTGGCATAGAGACCTCATGCATTCATCGGATGTTGGTCTCTATTCGATCAGCCAGGTTGATAGAATCCACTTTGATAATTATTGACACTCGTTTGATCTTTGTGATCCATGGTTAGAATCGCTGTATCAGCCATTTTGATCTGCGAACGGTGTCGTTAGTTAAGCAATTCTCGCCTGTTCATTTCATATTTTGATTTATTGTTAGCACTATTAGTTAAGTCTCTTTGATCCACTGTCAGCATCATCAGTTCAGTCTATTTAATCCACTATCAGCATCATCAGTTCAATCACTTTGATCTACCGTTACCATCATCAGTTCAGTCTCTTTGATGTAGTGTCATCATCATCATCAGTTCAGTCTCTTTGATCTATTGCCATCATCATCAGTTCAGTCTCTTTGATCCACTGTCAGCATCATCAGTTCAGTCTCTTTGATCCCCTATCAGCATAATCAGTTCAGTCTATTTGATCCACTGTCAGCATCATCGGTTCAGTCTCTTTGATCCCCTGTCAGCATCATCAGTTCAGTCTTTTTGATCCACTGTCAGCAAAAACTTCACATCAGCAGCACAGTTGAAGTGTTGTAAATAATAAATATAATTTGTACTAGATATAACATTATACTACAATTAAAATCTAACTCTGTGCCTTTGTGGGGACTGACTGGCAGTTAATACATCTTTCCCTGTCTTGTCTCTGCAACAGTGATGTATGGGTCGTCATGTCTGTTCTTTGGCCTACATTTGTTCATCAATCCTTCCGTGTGTAATTAATATTGATTTTTGTTCATCCAACTTCCATCTTGTTGTCTTTTCAAAATGTAAGTCATCTTTTTCTAGGGGCCAGTAAATTTTGCGGTGGCTGGACGTAATCCCTTCTGTCGTGGCATGTCCATCTAGTGGCGGTTGTGCCAGTGGCTGTGAGCGTCATGCAGACTCGTAGAAAATATCTTTTTGATGCCGGCAGAATTTGCCATCTGCTTATGCCTTCACCGGTGGCAGAGATCAACAAAATTATAATTGGTTATGTTGATAACTATTATGGTGTACCAGACCATTCTCACGAGGACGAGTACGAGTACAAGTACATTTTTGTAAATATAAATATTAAATAATAACGTATTGCAAAATTATTTTCATGTGGCCTTTTATCTCGATCTTACAGTATTTGCATTTCCCTAACACATTCCCTGTGGAGTTAGGTGGTATCACAAAATGGCTAAGTACAGTCGACATGCTACTAGTACTAGTTTTATACTTCAGCTCTTGCAACAAAGTTGAACAAACAATACTCCAATTAACTTAATCAACAATGTAGTAGATCTCTCTGCAATGTAGGCATGTGGTATCACTGTCATGATATATCTAGGGGCAATATTGAGTCACCGACCAACTAGGCACACGTAAACCAATCATAAAGTACGATTGACATTTGAGAAAAAAACTTAGCCAATCAAGTTGATATCTGTCTTTAATGATCACAAATGAGTGGGTAAAAGAGACTGACCGGTGGATACCCCCAGCCAATCATTGAACTTTGCTGGTTGTCTCCAGGTTAAGCATGTAAAACAAAGCAACCAACAGGAGGATTTGTTACCTGGCATCCCACTGGCTACATGTCTTTGTTTAGCATTTCTCTTATCTCTGCTCCCTCAGTGTGTGTTCTCTCTGACCTAGACTATCATGCCACATGGCTTCACTGGTGTCACACTAAGTTGGCACCAGATTATATTAGTGTAGGGTGAAGTCTGACTTGAGCCACCTTACTTCTACAGAGGAAGACTGGCAGTTCTTGTTCTTAGCAGTTAGCACTGTCTGCCAGTGCCAAGTGGCATGGTCTCCAGACTACATTAAATGCATTCCCTGTCTAACAGGTGGGTTAACTGCTACTAGTAGTTGGCTCTTTATGGACATCCTGGTGGCTTGATTAAACAGTTTTATGGCCTGAACTGATAGCCTACAATTATTGTTTGCTGAACAGGGTGTTTCTGACTGGGGAAAGGTGCTGCCTGTTGCCATGTTAGGGTATCATAGTCATGGACTCATGGCTATCAGAGAATGAGGATGTACTATGTGTAGGGATGGCAAGGTGGCATTCTATGTGAAATAACAAAGTATTTAAAAAAATAGTTGAGCATTTAAATATTTCAGGAAAGTTTGATTTTATAACTGCAAATAAATTAATTGTTCCCAGTATATATTGAGAAAGTACTCAGATGTACTCGTAATGTACTCGTAAAATCTTAGTACAATGAGTACGAGTACGAGTACATGACCCATAAGTTTTATGAGTACGAGTACGAGTACTTCAAAAATGTACTCAAGTACACGAGTACTGAGTACTTCCGCCCCAGGTCTGTGGTGTACATCATTTTTAAGGTTTTAATTACAAAGTTGTCCATGTATGTTGCACCTGAATATCTGCACTGTTGAATTTAATCCCAGGTTGATGATGTCTTGATGTTGTAATGATTCATTTCATTGTAATTCAAAATATTACTAAAATGTAATTTGCGTAAATATGATTGTTCTTTGGCTCTGTGAACCCACAAAAGGTTTTCCTCAATTCCATATGTGGGATATTTATTTTCCCAGATAGAAGGGACCAGCAGCTTATGGTGTCTCCTCTAAAAGATAAAAGCAATGTAGAGTGAACAAACTGCCCAGGTTTCGGCACCAAGTGGACGTGAACCCCAGAAAGTCTGCATTGAGACTGAGAGTCTGGTTCTCTATGATGTAAACGTCTCTACCCAGCAGAGTATTTCTGTTGGATCATAAATCTGTCTGCATCATTGGCCCATCTTTCCAGCCTGGTTGAAGATGCATCAGGTTGTCTACATTTCTGCTCAGATTTGTGAGTGGCTCACTCTATCGATTGCACGTTTGCTTATGTCATTGGTTTGCACAACCAGAAGTAATCTATGTCTTTCATCTGCCGTCATCCTTCCCGTGTTTAGTGAGGATACCTGGGTGGATTCTTGTTGGTCCCAGATATATATGATGCAGTACAAATTTTAGATATATAGTATATATATATATACAGACAGCCCAGTGCAGAGCTTAGAAGAAGAGTAGGAGTGGAGGCGATTGGGGATGTGATCAGAAGAAGCAGGCTGAGGTAGTACGGGCATGTAGAGTGAAAGGACGGAGGGGACAGCTCCCGTCGGCAGGCCAAGGAAGACCTGGCAGAACTCCGTGTCTTGAGTCTGATGGATATCGACCATCGGGATGCATGGGACCTTGTCAAGTGGAAGAGGGCAATTGGGAGAAAGGCGAACCCAGCAGAGCCTGGAAACACCACCTCTAAACGACGATGATGATATAAATATATGTTGAATATGCTGGATGCTTCCCATAGACGTCGAGATGATGTTCGATTGAACAAGTCTGTCAGGGAGTAAAGTGTAAAGTGCTTTGAGGAGGACTGGATACTGCGCTATATAAGAACTTACCTTTTTATATACTGTAGCAATAATAACAGTCACACATCAGTCTGTAAAAATATTGTTTCACATCCAAAAATGCAAATTTATGAGTCAGTCTTTAAATACCATCAAGTGGTCGCTACATGTGTTGTAAAACTAGCTTATTTAAATTTGTCACCAGATCGTGCAACAATTGTATAATGGATTTCTTTTAAATGTCACAATCTAGTAAAGGAGAAATTGTTAATCACCTGTTTAGTTGTAAGTACTCTTAACTTTGTAAATGTACTTTGTAATTGTGTCGCATTATCTGGAAACCAACGAAAATCATTGTGCGTTCACTTTGAACAATTGGCGAATCAATTGTAGCTGTAAACCTCTTCGTAATGGCAGTATGCTAGATGTATGAGCGTTGGTGTTAATCAATATTTAAGCACTGTTCGTGACACGGCAAATATTTATTACCCGTGTCGTGAGTGGTTCAGTGTTGTTGACATTAAATAAATCTTTTTCCTGTCCTAATTACGTGCGTGTCACGGAACGAAGTATTGGCAAATTTGTCAATCCTATTGTTGCATCTCAATGTGCCGTGAAATCCGGCCGTTTATTAAATACAAGTCCAGGCTGGCTCGCAATTAACACATTATTTTAATTTTATTAAGCATACAGTGTGCTCAGGAAATAGTTGAGATGCAAATTATTTAAAATTTTGCATTCCAATAAGCATACACTAGTGTACACCCATTTTCTCGGGTACCTTGGTAGCAGACGTATCTGGCAAATGATTTGTCCATCCATACATGAACAAAAGGACCAGAACCCTGTAAAGTCTGGTCAATTTAGGTGGACCTTTCAATATTTTATGTATCAGTGAGCTTTGAATGTGGAGTGACATTGGTAGAAATAAAATTACAATGGTGGATTCAACAGTCAAGGTTGGCATTGGAGATGGCTGGCACGGCGTCAGATGCTGCTAAAAAGGGGGTGCTAATTAGGGCATGTATGTTTAATAGAACAAATATGGTAAATATTGTACATTTCATTAATGTAAGGTTCTCTGTTCCATTACCTGAAATCAGCCAGGCTGGTAATTATTAGCAGGAAGTTCACTTAATCAGTTGTAACGGTTGTTGGTACCGATTTGCAGGAGTGTTGGAAGGTTCCGTTATTAACATCAAAGCAATATATACTAATAAGCAATAACTGTCAATACCAGCTGTTTGTTTACAGATTGAATGTTTTTTAAACAGTTTGATCGTTTCATGATATAATTGCTTGTTGAAGTTCAGAAATGGGACAAAGTCCAGCGGATTCAGCAAACGTCATGTTCATACGATAACCACCTCTGGTTTTTGAGATGATGATTCCAGGAAACAGAACAGACAATCTCCCTTTAAAATGCAATCGTATTGGTTCTACCCATTATCCAAACAGTGAGAAGAATTAAGTCTCCACCGATGGGAGTTACCCCCCCGTGCACATTAATTATTTGAAAAAAGCACTAATTAGCCGGTACTCATTTATGTGAAATGTTTAGCCTCAGGGAGGGAAGGATTAGGTGTCTGGAGGAATTGTTGGTGCTGTGGCACTACAACAGGAGGTGGATCTGTGTATATCTCATGGTTGATGTACAAAAAACAAAATCTTTATATTCCTTGTAAGCTGATGTTGCTATCATCACGAGTTCTTAGAGAGAGGTCTTTGTATAAACAAATAACATATATAAATCTTCTGCCTATAATCGAGCTAGCGTGTGTGCGTGCATGCGTGCGTGCGTGCATGCATGTATGTGTGTTAACATTTTCCTTCTAGACGGTTTGCATCTCGGGCCCAAAACTTCCAGGGATTAATCTACGATTAGCCAAAGAAAAGTAACGCATTTATTTTTTCAATTCCCGACGGTTAATGGTTCATACTGGACAGAAGATGGACATTAATCAGTTATGTGTAATGTTACGCCAATGATGTTTGTAATCTTACACATTACCCATGTTTTCTGCGATTGGTCTGAGCTGTGTAAACTGTTCGCTGATCTTTTGGGGATATTCTACATAACTTACGTTGTGAAAAAATCGCTCAAATTTATCCCATAAGAAATATCATGTTCGAATAATTGCGGACACCTGCTTCTGTGTCTTTCTGTGTCTTTCTGGAGGATGGGCACCCTGGCTAGTGTAACATTACTAGAGTCTACCGGTAGTCACGTTGTATACCTTACTGAATCTGATCTGGAAGAAGAAAAAGCTGTCATCACTGATGCTGAGAGCATTTGCAGCAAAGCTTCTTTCTGTGAATGGTTAATAAGTACTTTGTGTGTTGTGGTGGGGGAGGGCCCCCTGGGTGGGTTGGGGGCCCCTGGGGGTAGGGCCATATTAATTAACATTTCCACAGGAGAGCTATCACTCATCCTTTTGGGAACCAGCTGAAAAGACCTGTCTAGAGGCAAGGGGAATATATGGAAAACACACCAGATTTTGTGTAGTAATAATCACCAACCAAGAGAAACAGTCTGACAAAAGAAAAAACTCAAATATAAAGATGACATTAAATGTTTGATGTTAAATTAATTATTTTATATTTATTTATTATTATTTTATATGTAAAGCATCTTGAATAGTTTTTAACTAGATTTGGCACTTGTGTGTGTATAATTATATATATATATATATATGTTCATATATCTATATTATATTTTAATTATATATATATATACACACATATATATATATACATACAGTGTATATATAGATATATATATACATTTATTTATTTAAAAGTCATCATCAGAGCATGGGTCTTCTGAGGAATAAGGGTAAAAATGCAACTTTTAAAAATGTTTTCACTTCTTGCCAAAGATATCTTTGTTGTCCAGTGATTTTAAAGTGATGGTGAGATTTTTCCAGATGTTTGCTGCAGCAATAGAGAAAACATACTTTCCGAGGTTAGGCTTATTTTTAAGAACAAAAGTTGTTGTGTAATAGATTATCTGACTTGCCTAGGGCAGTAATATTTTCCCCTAGGGCGTATATCTGCACCTGTTTCATTCAGTAACAACTCAGCTTCTCTGTGAAGCATTCGGCCATTCAACCATGCTTCATCTAGCATTGCGTGAAACGTGCACATATAAATAATCCCACCATGATATATGCACATAAATAAATACTTCGACCACGGTATAAATATGTATACATAAGATTTATATATAGCCATGGTACTATTTTCTACATTCCTGTGAATGAATTTCTGCACAAGCAACTGAGCTCCAGAGTTCAGTATCTTCGACTGTCCTACCGGGCCTTACAGGTCTTATAGGACACTGATGTTGTAAGTCTATTAACTGTACAACCAAAACAGTTACCCAAAACAATCACTTATTATGGAGATATGTTTCCCTATCCAGAAGTACCTTTGAAGTTAACGGGTTCCCACACTCCCGACCACAGAATGGGTCGAATTACAGTTGATCAGCAAATATGGCATATATAGCAACTTTACCATTTTCAGTAACTGTGAATTACCTACCGACACAATTAGGTGGGTTTGGTTCCCCTCTCCCAACTTTACCATTTTCAGTAACTGTGAATTACCTAGCGACACAATTGGGTGGGTTTGGTTCCCCTCTCCCAACTTTACCATTTTCAGTAACTGTGAATTACCTAGCGACACGATTGGGTGGGTTTGGTTCCCCTCTCCCAGCCCACTCATAATAATATGCAAGACTGGATAAAGTTATTCCCGGGAAGTGCCACCTGTATTGATGTTGTAGTGCTATAAAGTCATATTTATGACATATTTATGACCAGGCATGATGGAGTGCAGCATTTATTGCCAAGTAGCTTAAACCTGTTAAAGGCCACCATTCTGTGTCTGGGAAAACAGTGTGGTTATCACTGTCAGGTTATGCATTGCCATTAATACATCACTGGTAGAAATAGGGCCCATAAACAACGCAGCACAATTGAATTCGCCACTTCTATTTCGGACACCGTATAAAATAATAATACTTTTGCAATGACCAACAGATCAATCTTGTTGTGTCTGCTGCATTGTTAAAGGTGCAATGTCTGATTCCTATTTATTAACATTTATTTATATGTTTTTCCTAATACTAGAGTGAACCTATTGAAGGCATACAACCCACCAAAATGTATTTAATAAGCCTGAAATAGTGTTCGCGAAATGTTCAAATTGTAAACACAACATACAGCTACTAAATGTTGTTATTACCGTAATTCGCACTTATTGCAGAGGCAAATACCTTTGAAGTAAGATGTTCCCACACACCAAAAAATACAACTGATCCAGTGAACTTCCTGCTAATGATTACCTAGCGGAACAGGCAACTTACCTTTAAACATTATTTTGTTTTTTTTCCAAATGAATTTACCAACAAATATATTTCTAGTAATGATCTTGCTGTAAAGAGCTTTTTTGGTTTTCCACGCAACTTTCATGCACGTAGCAGATGCTATTTATTATACATGAATACGAGACACATGCATTTATCATGCTGGCGTAAACGAACATTTTCAGTGGACATTAAAATTAATAAATAGGTCTTTGAATTCCCGGTGTCAGTGCCGACATCTGTCATCGGCTTGGTCATCTGTCATCTGTCACACATTGTCATCAAATGTCACTTCGTGTTGCTGATAGCACTGATACAGAAGATAGAGACAGCTGTTGTTGATGCTGTATTTGGTAGCCAGTGATTGTCAATATTATAGATAAGTTTACAAGGCAGAACAATTATTCACGTAAAGGTGATGTTTGGTTATTTTATTCGCTGAATTATTGGCTTGCCAAAGTATACAGTAATGCAGTCATTTTATGTGGTAAAACTTGGTTATTTTATTTCCATACAAACTTGTGTATTTTCAAATATATTAGAAGATGAAAGTTGAGAATAGTCGCATATTTTGCATTTACAGCATTGAAATGTCATAAAGTAGTGACATTCATTACTGTTGCAATATTAAGTTATAAAACAGTTGTCACTCAAACTGACAAAGATGCCTTCATTTTATTGGAGGAGAGTTTCTGCTTTGTTCCTGCATTTAAAAATTGCCATTTAGTTCAGTGAAATCTAACACATGAAGTACTATTGTAATGCAGGTATGTAATAATTTGAATTCGACAAAAGAATTGAGGCAAATTTGTTACACAAAACATCAGTTATTGTGCCCTATGAGTCAGCCAATGTACTTTAGCCACAAACCCCTCTCACCCCCTACATGAAACTTTAGAATTAAATTCCCTGGAGATCCCTCCAAAAATTACCTCAAGTGCTGCTAACCCTCTTACCACATTGAGAAATGTGTGCTGTGTCATCATCAATTCTTGAGATAACCCCAAATAAATGTTAACCAATCAAGAACAAATCTTTCAATGCCACATATTCTTGAGTAATTACCCCAATGAGGTGATTTGTCCACTACCAGAAGCCACTAGGACACACACACAGATCTTATCAATAACAGGCCATTGTTATTGCAAGAGAACAAAGACTACATTGGCTTAGCCTAATTACTAGTGCTTTCTGAAGTTATGACTTAGTTTCGCATCAATCATCTTTCTGGTTAACATTGGAAGCATGCCTCAAGCTAGCTTCCAGAAGCTTTCAGCTTAAAGTCTGATTGGTTTTTATCGTAAAATCATGTTATGTGGTTCGTGTCTCCTCATTCTCCCTGTAGTCAGGCTGAGTACTGAGTAGTCTCAATTCTGGTCCTTGATTTGTGTTTCCTTCCGTTGTTTATCCTGCCCTGCCATTTCACTACCCACCCCCACTCCCCAATATCTCTCTCTCTCTCTCTCTCTCTCTCTCTCTCTCTCTCTCTCTCCCTCTCCCTCTCCCTCTCCCTCTCCCTCTCCCTCTCCCTCTCCCTCTCTCTCCCTCTCTCCCTCTCTCCCTCTCTCCCTCCCTCCCTCCCTCCCTCCCCCCTTCCCCTCCCCCTCCCCCTCCCCCTCCCCCTCCCCCTCCCCCTCTCTCTCTCTCTCTCTCTTTCTCTCTCTCTCTCTCTCTCACACACTCTCTCATATATATATATATATACTTTGATAAAACATTTTTTTTTCTTTAACAAATAAATAATACATATGAAAGTATGAGTAAACTGTGTTAAGATGTAACTGGAGAAATGTAAATATGGCAAGTAATAAAAGGTAAGTCTTTAGGTTAGATTCAAGAGACTTGATGAGATGTTAGTTGACAGAGTATTCCTGCTGTAGCAACTGCTTGACTTATTGACTACGACACTGTGAGACCATGGGTGTTTTCACCATTCTCTCATTCCAAACTCATCTCATGTCCAAGGCCGATTGCTTTCACCAAACTACTGCTCAGGCAATACTTACTTGCTACAGCTAATTCCACCTGGGTGATTAACATTATTTATTCTTTTTCACAAGCACACTGTTTAGGATGGTGATTTCCCCAACGGCTGCATACAAAAGTGACTGGCGTAGTTCATGCTTGCGTAAAACTTGCCAACAAATAAAATCTTATTGTCTGTTCTGCACTGGGCGGCATGCGAAATCCACGGCACGATTTGACCTAATCAACACGTTTTTGTACATGATTATGCAAGTCTGAGAGTTATGTGGCAGAAATTCTGGTCTTGTCAGAATAATAAACATGATTATAATGGAAAGTTAATGGAGAGACAGACGCAGTGAAACCACGGCCAGACATGATGTAAATGTTTGCTTTATTTATGGCAAAAGTGAGAAATGTACAACATTTTGGGCCATACAGTTGAAATATGTGTTTACTAAAAAGCACATTCCACACATAATGGTAGACATTCCAAGATAGCAAGGCTTACTTTACCTTAATGGTGTCTAACACATACATAATACTGATTGCTTACCATATCAATATAGAATAATTTCAAAGATATCATGTTTGCAAATAAAAACCAATAAACTGTCTGATTATTTTAGTATGGAAACCTTGTATCTTTGACATTATTTTATTTTAATAATATATTTGTTTAAAGGAACTTTGGTGGTGACCTTTTAAAATGATTTTATGTTTGACTTTATATTAGAAGTTCACATCATAATATTTGAAATTTGTATTAATATTTCACATATTAGACAATAGAACACTGATGTCTAATGCCTACCATCTGACATGTGTGATATTCTGACTAACATATATATATATATATATAAATAAATAAATAAAAGTACTTATATAGCACTGAATCAATAAAAATTGCTCTCAGGCACTTTACATACATACACACACATATAATAGTATTTTACATAAAAAGAAATGCTAACTAAGAAATAAATATGTCAAAAATATAACATCACCTTAAACATAGTTACTAAAAAACGATTTAAAAAGAGAGATCATTAAACAATTTAAATAAATACATATATTAAGACATTCTTAAAAACTACTTTAAATACATTCATTTATACAATAAGAATAACATATAATATATAACATATCTATATAATATTGCCATAAAACATACAAATATTTAGTTGGGATTCCAGATTTGTTGTCGTGGATTATAAGTACGTATGGATTTATGATTTGATGTGTACAAAAATTATCTGTCAGAATGAATAGCTAGACAGGGATAATTCACACTAATCCCTTTATGAAAGATGGCTGCCGTGGGATTTGACCTGTGCCTTCTGTAGCCCCAAAACTTATTATACAAGTAATCCCAAGTCTTCTTCGTGGAAGTGCAGGTGTTTAGGCCACAAAGAGATCTGAGTGGTTGTAATTTTAACAAGATTTAATAAAATTGCCATCCAAAGCTACAAACTACAGACAGCATGTGGACAAGGAAGCCTTTGGTTTATAAAGAGTCTAAAACAATTTGTTATAAATTTTATTTTTAAACATTAACACAATTATTAGATCACTGTTTCTAGTCATTTATTGTCCTCTGAGAATGAGTACTTTCTCATATCCAACCTGCTCTGTTCCTTGACTAATGCTGCATTGTGCCCTCTGGGCCTACTGCCTTCTCAGAGTTTGAAGAAACCATCTCGGTCAGTATATTCATAACCATTTGACAATATTTTAAAAACGTCTTCTTTAGAAAGACATGTTAAAAATAATACAATGACAAGTAAAAAATAATTCATATATAATGAATAAGGTTGAAACTATTTTTATCAATATCGTCATAAACATTTGACAATATTTGTTAATGTCTTCATTAAAAAGACAAGTTAAAAATAATATATATAATGACAAGTAAAAAATAATTCATGTGTAATAAATATTGGCAAGCAAAGAAATATAAAAACACATCTGCATCTAATGTATGTAACAAATAAAAACATGTGTTACATGTCCATTACGTTGCAAATAAACCTGACAAAGATTGGTATCATGCACTTTGGCCTGTTTCATTGATGTCCCAAGAGATTCGGCGAAATACATTTCCTCTAAAGAATAGCGTTAATCAAATTATCGTCCAGGAAGTGGTTCAGCTCTCTCATTGGCTGTTAGTATCGGCGAAATAAGCACCTGGTTGCATGCGACCATCGGGACACCTGAAGATTACAGGTAATAGGCTTCCTAATAGGGAGCTCCATCCAGGTGTGTAAGAGCTAAATGGAAGGAACTCTTAAAGTGATCTCCTGAAGTGGGGTGTCCCAACGAAATGGGAAGTCTTGGGGTTGTTTACCCTGCACCCAAGATATTTTTCTCCCCACATTTACCTGGGAGTGGACTATGTTTGTTCTGTCGACTTCATTTGAGACACGAAAGCCGTTCGTGGACATTTAACTAAATAAACAAAGGAATAAAATATTACTTCGCATGGTACCCAGCCGCTGTATTTCTTTAAGGTTGTTTTTATGAGCTGCCATGATAGTATTGTTTCATTGCCACCATAATGTATAAAATGTACAATGATTTAATGTGTCGCACCTTAATTGCATGCAGCCAATCGATAAGAGGTAGTTATATGTTTCCTGGTATAAAACAGACTACACAATGGCTATAAATCTGTTGTTTAGTCAGACTAAACTACGTCACAGAACTGTACCTGAGGAAGTATGTCCGATATTTTCAAATATATCTTCTGCGAACTACATCCTTCTGTCTTTTTAAACTGCTCCAGGTGTCTGTCATAATCAGTGAGAGAACTTAAATGCTGTACTTACATTGTGTATACAAGTAACTGAGATGTGAAGAATCCGACTATATTCCACTGCTAACTCTGTTGGCGTCCCCGTGTCTAACAAACAACGTTTCTACGTCTGCTTCTTGCTGTATTACAGAGCATCTGTTTATCTGCTGGTGCCATCCACGCGATTAGTGACGCGATTAGTGACGGCCACTGGCAGTTCACAGAACAAACACCGCCATATTGGGACACAGTGGTTCTTTGAACCTCACATGCGTTCTGTTAATAAACTACGACAAATTGACAGCGCTTAAATGCTCTGTGAGTTTTTTGTGAGCTGTTCATGAAACTGGACACCATGATAGTTGCGGTGTCGTTTCCCGTGCCACTACACTATCTCCGCAGTGTCCACTAGGGGTGTAACGTAACACTGCAGCTTACATACAATTACCAGTCATTTATACCTATCGCATGTCAAATTGTGTGTTTGTAATAGGTTTGGGGGAAAGCATTGCAGTGAATGCCAGACTTTTTGGCACTGTTGTCTATCGATAAACACATAAAATGTGACCTTTGATTTCAAAGGATTGCAGAATGTATTAAAGAAACGACATGTTTTTATTGTTAGAACAGTGAATAACTAGATAGCAACTGCTAAATCCATAATATTGATCATGCCTGGATTAAAAAAAAACACCCTTCTTGCATGCCGTAGTTCAGAATATTGTCACCAGCTGTGCATTGCGAGTAAAATCTCTTAATTATTTTGAAATGTGTGATTGCTACCATTTATCTTGTTCTGTGTTTGTTTGTTTTTTTGACTGATGCGTTATGATGCAAGGCCACAACAATTGAACCAATCCAGTTAGCTGCGGACTGCACGGATAGTTCAGTAATCAGACTTCAGGTGTTGTCTCCATTACTGCCAACGATCTCGTAATAGACCACCCATTGTCGGCAGATCTATGTGTTAACATGAAACGCTGTTGTTGACTATCGAATGTCTCTCTTCCAGACACATAAATAACCAGGTTGTCTTTGGTGGGGTCTCTCTGATAGATACAATGGACATACGTCAAGGCAGCAATAATGCTTACATGAACAATGTTTATTATACATTAACATGATATTTATTATGATGGAACAGAATGTTCATTGTATTGTAACACGGATGTTGTTGCCGTTATATGATATTAATTATGACATAAATCAAAGCAAATATTGCGTTAACTATTATCATGAAATAATGAGGAGTTGTAAGCGACCATAATTCTGAAATATAACTTGTGCACATACAGTTTTCTTTATATACAAAAACTTTAACTTCTGCCATGTGTTCATGTGTGCTTAATGCTGAAGTTTTATAATGTTTCGTTATCAAATCAAATCTTGACACGATACTGTCTGATTATTTTCAGGGTAAACCTCAACCGCAGAAAGTTTAACAGTAATCATTTTTATTAATTTGTTATCACAAATAAAGAAACATCCTCAAAATCTCACTGAAACATCAAGACTCTTGCTACTGACATATATTGCTATAGATACTGAGATTTTTATTCATTTTTTTCACATATAAAGCTAATGCTACTGACATATATTGCTATGAATACTGAGAAGCCGTTGTCTTACCTAAGTCCAAGTGACTCTGGGTGGCCAGAAGTGATGTTGTCCAAGACAGGCCTGACCACAGACTGACCAAGAGCAATGGTAGTCAGCCAGATGGTGATTGACCAAGGGTGACCAGTCCAGCAGATGGCCAGACTAAATGGCCCTCATTTGCACATCCATTAGCTGAACTGTGACACATCCCTGCCACTACAGGGCCCTTATGGAAGAGGAGTGATGGGAACCACCAGTCCCACCCCCATTTATTTACCCTTGTTTATGCATACACTGCAGCCCAGCTGTGGGCCTACATTATAGGCTCTTGGATGTCTGCCAAGAATGTTAAGTTACCCCCTCTCTGCCACACTTTCAATGTTCCCACCCTCCAGGTGATTACATTAACAGGGATAAGAGCATCCCTGGTGAAGTAGATGCATCTGGTGAAATTCCACACCATTAGAGTTATTTATTTATTTATTTTTACTTACCTAACATTTGATATCAATGAATAAAGTTGTCTAATTTTTTATTCATTTTTAAATGTTGAATTTATTTATGTTTATTTACCTGCTCTAACATTTTTGTAAATTAATTAAACTGTTTTGTTCGTGATTTATTCTTAATTGTTGAATTTATTTATTTTCTGAAATGTTGCTTTTCATAAACCTCTTCTCAGCATGGTGTAAATCCTGCAGAGTTTGTTATGGCCTGTGTTCTGTTTGTGTTCGCTGAATGCAAGGAAAACAAAACCTCAAACCTTTCAAAGAAGACATATTTACAGTGTTACAGGTAGCTATATAATAAATAATGTGTCCGCAAGCCACGTCCATGGAATTGTAACGATAATAATACTACTTCTATAATGCCAAAATCTTCAAGAACTCGTCTTCAAAGGCGCAACAAACCAGAATTATTGGGACACAAATCCAGGGGTTCCTGTCGGAACGACGCAATTTTCATATAATTTTCTTTTATGCTCGCACACAAAGGCAGGTAATCTATCAGTGGTTATGAAAAAGTGCGCTGGGAGACAGGCAATAAGTTGACGAAACGATAGATATCTGAGTCATCAAAGGCGAGGGTGTTCAACGCGGACGACAGACAAAGAATGATCACCGCAAAGCTCCCCGAGCCTGTCTACGACGATGGTGTATACAAAGGTTTCTTTAAAAACTGTTTTTCTTGCAAATGGTACTTTTAATCGTCTCCCTGATGGAAGTTTCTAGAAAACTGAGCTCAGAGGATGGACAGAACCATAGAATGTTGCTTTTCTTTTTAGTGCAGGATTATACAAGCTGAAAAACTCTCATCACGGCCGATCAGAAAATATGATTGACTCGATCAGATGAAAAACAAAAGCTAGAAACTGTAATACGATTGTCCATATATATGAGAAAATTATTCTACGCAGTGGCAAATGCATAACCCATAGCACGAAACTACTGTTTTATACATGCGATCGTATTCGCATCGTGAAATATTCACATAAACCACACAGGGGAAAAAATAAAAATCAGATGTGCAACATTTGCTCTATCCTGCCCAGCACTGCCTTGAGAGTTTCCGTAATTTGCTGTAAAAAAATTTGCATATTTATGATCGCTCGTTGCCTTTAAGGAATTACACTGGGGACAGTTCGATCATATTCACATTTATTTATACAATTCCAATGTTTATTGCTGATGGGATTTTTCTCGGTGCATGGGAAATAGGTGCACGGTGCATGTCTATGGTACAGTGAGACAGCCCCTGTGTTGTTTATTGCTAATCCATGCACAATATTGTAATCTCCTGATTAACCATTGCATTATCTACTCAACTATTCCTTGGAACTAACAAGATGAAGGAAGGTCGAATATTTGTCACCTTCCACAGCAAAGTCGGTATTAAGTCGCAATATGGTTTTGTACCTTGGTGGATTTCACAGATTGTGAGCTTTAACGCGATGCCTCTTGTTGAAGTATCTTCATTTACAGGACTTAGTTTTGGATTTATTGTTAAGCGAAATTTTAAAAAGCGATGTTTTGATAAATATATGTTTAAAAACTTGGCTATGTGAAAAGCAACCATACATTTAGTATTTGATTAGTTTTGGATTATTTGTCGAGGAAAATGAACCGCACATTGAAAGTTGAGATTATAATGTATGCATTTCTGCCAAAATCAAAAACTTTATGGGACATGATCCAGTCAGCCATTTTGGGCATATGTGTGGAATAGACCTGTGCGATTGAATACATGGTTCCCTGTGGCACGTCACATTTTGTTTGATACTTTTTAATCTTTTCTAGATTTTGCACTGGTTCTGTACACATGGTTGTTTGGGAATTGTGTGTAATATATGCAAGAGTTTGGCCTACTGGGTGTATGTAAATTTGTTATGATGTAAATGTGTCACTGTCCTGTCTGCTTTCATGTGACCTCCGACATTTAGCATCTGACCTTTGCTATGACAACCAATAATACAGATCAGTCAAGCATGCAGAATTTTTGACATTTCTTCGGTTATGCATTCCGGGTGTTATAATATCAATACATCGTTTGTCCTAATATGCACAATTCATGTGCCATAAATATCATAAATAGAATTCAGAAATGCTGTTGATGGCAGGGAAATGTGCAGAAGTATGAAGCATTATCAAACTCTGCATTTATATATTCATTATTAATCTTACATCTCATAACCACATGAATGACATGTTGCTAGAAACCTGACAACATTCTCTAACTGTCTAACACGTCTAAACACCCAAAAGACATTATTAGCATGTCATTTGCTTCCGGACTCGCTTATATTCACAGTTTTAAAAATATGGCAAGTCACCTTTCCGAGTCCTATGTTGCTCTGAACGGAGCTTTCGATGTTCGGACTGTCATCAGACTCAAAGAAGACAGAAACACCAGGGGCCCACTCACAGCAGTAGGTGAACACAGAGTGAATGAGGGCCACAACATCTCGGCCAAAGACGCAAAGGTGCTCTCCAAGGAAAACAACTTCTGGAGAAGGAAAATCTGTGAGGCGATTGAAATCAGAGAGAGGCGACCAGAAATCAACAGAGATTCCGGATACAACCTTCCCACGATCTTCCTGGAAGTGTTGTCATGTGACAGTTACCAACACAGTCACATGACAACCGAGAGTGGCGCAGACCAACGCTGATGAAGACGTCGAAAGCTCCATTCAGAGCAACATAGGACTCGGAAAGGTGACTAGCCATATTTTCAAAACCCAAAAGACAGTTGTGTCATGTGACAGTTACCAACACAGTCACATGACAACCGAGATTGGCGCAGACCAACGCTGATGAAGACGTCGAAAGCTCCATTCAGAGCAACATAGGACCCGGAAAGGTGACTAGCCATATTTTCAAAACCCAAAAGACAGTTGTGTCATGTGACAGTTACCAACACAGTCACATGACAACCGAGAGTGGCGCAGACCAACGCTGATGAAGACGTCGAAAGCTCCATTCAGAGCAACATAGGACTCGGAAAGGTGACTAGCCATATTTTCAAAACCCAAAAGACAGTTGTCTAGTATCTCTAAGTTACAAACGCTGAAAAGACTGATGTTTAGAAGAAAACTGTCTTGAATTCCAAACTGTAAACACCTGTAACATTTATCTATAATCCATCTAGAATCTTTAACTTATAAACACCAAAGTGATATGTATCTAAGAATGTTTCTATAATCTCATTGTAAACACCAGATAATGTATGTCTAGAAAAATGTCTGAAATCTTATATAATTAAAATACAACTTTTAAAATGAATAATAACAGCTAAATGTCTATACAAAAATTAAGGGGATAAGGAGGATTATAGGTTTATTTTTCCCAACATCACTGCAAAGCGTACAAGTTATGGTAGACATTAAACAGGGGTACATCCACCACATTTTGAAATTGAAATGTAAAATATATAATACAAAATAACAACATATCTAATTAATAAAATATACATTTTGCCAAAAAAGAACAGAAAAACAGTTGCTGTAGGAAGGGAGACTCCTACTAAGATCAGAAGTACTGGTAATCGTTATTGTTGAAGCCACACAGTGGTAAAAACCATACTGAAATGTAGACACTGCCTCGCCTGACTTGTGGAATCGTTAAGACACCTACGCCTGAGAGTTGGTGTCTAGAAATCAGTCTAGATCTGTAAGACGTTAACTCGGGAGGGAGAGAGACATCTAGACACCTGTCTCGAATCTGTCCATCTGCGGCCCATTAATGAAAGCATCAGTGCCAGGCATGTCTTATGGGTGTTACCTGCTCTCATCCTCTGTAGAATTAATGCAGCTTATGCGAGATAATCCAGAAGTGAACTTTTAGTCGATGGAAGTGTTACCGATAGAAAGGTGACACCACCGCTGGCCGTGATGTGATGTCAGTCCAGTAGGTCCTACGGCCGCAGTTGACCTTGGTCATTCAGCGGTAATTTTTGGTGGCAGACCAGATGTAATGTTATAAAAGTAGGTCTTTGTGTTGAAAAGTCCCTACACATATATTTGAGTGCTACACCACCGTTTTAAATGTACTTTGTTTTTGTCTTTCTTGTGTATGTTATGATTTTATTTATGTATTTTTATTTTTTATTATTACGTTTTTTATTTTTATGTTTTCAAATTTTAATCCATTATACATACGTTAATACGTGTTGTGTCATTGATCTAAACGACACATGAATGGCTCGGCCATTGAAAACTAAGCATGTTACTGAGTGAAAATAAAATTATCATAGGATGTGCAGGTCTCGTGGTTTTGTGCCTTGTGTGTCGCAGTTGTCAGATGATGTCGTTTTGTTGATCGCCATCTCAGTTTATGTGGGAAGTATTTAGCAATGCTGCAAATATTGCACAAAAGTCTGCTTGATTTGCCTACTGTCTGTAGTCAGGTACTCATACAGCTGAATGAACCGAGCCGCAATGATACTCTATCACTGTCCTAGTTTTATGACAGTGACCAACGTAACTTTGAACACCGCAGTGAAGAGAAAAAGACAACACTGCTGCTGTTGCGTTGTCTGGTGAAGGAATTAGACAACACCACCAGAGGCTAGAAGTGTAACAAGTTTGTGGATTCGCCACCAATGAGTGATAGCCCCATGACAGAAACCGTGTTTGACATCGGCCATGAAAGCCAAACTGTCTTATATAATGAATAAGGAAGTGGACAAAAAGAGGCTTGTGTTTTGAAAGATTACTCGTTTTCCCTGGAGATTGACTGACTACTTGGTGCTACAAGGTAAAACAAGAGTTGATATTGCGTGAGGTTAGTGCATTCTAAGGTGGTCAACCGTATGGCTCTATATGGCTCTATATGGCTCTATATGGCTCTATATGGTACGTATCATAGTATACAGTATATGGTTTTTTGCTCAATGCGAAATTTCATGATCGTCCACAGAATCGATGGTTTGAAACATAATTAACTTTGCAAATGAAAAATAAGTTTTGCATAGATGACATTCAAACAAAATGAAGGATGAATTATAGGCATATACATCGTTCCATAGAGTTCGAAGCCAGTCGTTGTTTGGTGGTCTGCTAGATGCAACGACATGCATGGTGCACGGATTGTCTTGGGTTTTGGTTCATACTCTGTGTCTTTTTTGTTGTTTAGAATATGTAAGCATTATTAGTTGACAGTATATTCATAACAGATGGAATACCGGTTTGGCTGAATGAAAAAAAACAGTTTCAAAACCGTACAAAAAACCCGGTATACCGTGCACAACACTAGTGGACAATACAGGTGCTTTGATAGGCACCAGGTGGTATTGACCATGCACTAAGTAATGAACTTAGTCTCACTCCTGGAGTGGCTCTGGATTAAAACAACAAAGGTGCACTGTCTGGGACATTGTCTGAAGTTGCCACCAAGGCACCAGTGGTTATGATGCTGCCGTCAAGGCTCTGATGCCTGACAGGAGTGCAAGTGGGGTGGCGGTGTTACAGTGATGTTATAAAGGTACAGATGCTTCTATCAAGTACAAAGTACCAATGCATAGTGCTGTCTTCAAGGCTTTGATGATTGACTTAAGTGTAAGTGTGACATTGTTATACTGCTGTCTTCAAGGCACTGATGCCCCTCCTGTATACAGATATAGCAATGGTGTAGTACTGGCTTCAAGGTGCTGATACTATGAGTGCCATTTGTCGGCAGGTCAAACATTTATCTTCATATTATGCACCTCTGTAGTGGAGGAGGAAATTGCAATAGTTTGCAGGCAGAGAATATTGAGCTGCCAAGAAATAATACCTGCTGATTATAACGAATTACCTCCTGGTCATACATTGTGATTGCAAAGGGGGTCAGGAAAATAATGTGCATTTTATACACAGTACTGAGCTAAGCTAAAGAATTTGGTAAATGTGTTGCTGCAGTAATGTTCAGACTGACAGCAGTTTGGGCAAGGAATGGTACACTTTGTGGAGAAATATATTTGTTATAAACAGCAGAGGAGGAATAGAAAGGGGAAAACGGGAGGGGAAATGAGGGAGGGAGGGAGGGGGGAGAGAGGGAGAGAGAGCGCAAGAGAGAGAGAGATGGAGAGAGAGAGAGAGAGAGAGAGAGAGAGAGAGAGAGAGAGAGAGAGAGAGAGAGGGAGAGGGAGAGGGAGAGGGAGATGGAGATGGAGATGGAGAGAGAGAGAGAGACTGTTGACTGTCAGTCCAGACAACCCTATAATAAATGTAATCATTACCACGTGGAACAACCTAACATTGCTAATTGTACACTACAATAACATAATTATAGACAGACAATGGGATATGACATCATCAGCTGACAATAGTTACTTATATCTGGTCCTCAATATACATGCAGCGCTCTGTGCCAACCTGCAGCATTGTTTGGACATGCTTAAGGGAAATCTGCTTAATTTGTTTCTGTCTGTGTGTGGGCCACTGCTCTAGTGGTTTATTAGTGTTCCTCTTTAATCACAGACCTGCTAATTAGACAGCTGCCCACTGCCTCTTGTTTGTCACCTCAAGGTCAGCGAGAAATATTTCTCTGACAAATGTTCTGATTGATTTTTTTCTAATTGTTACTTTTATGCACCAAAATATGTTTGTCTTATTTTGTAAACATTGGTGGGCAGAATTCGGTTTTTCTGTGGTTATTTCTCCGTTATTTTGATGAATTAGTTGTAGTTGAAATGTTGGGAGTAGTCATTAAAACTCTCCGTCCTATAAACGTGATTGCCCAGTAGTGTGTGAACTATTAATATGCTAAGGTCATGACCTATATATTTACTTCCGCATGTGCATATACGCGTGCATGATCGCACAAATGAGCAAAATTATGTTCACATTAATTGTTGTTCCGCTCATACAATATATTGTCTCTTTGAAGAAGAGAATATTAATCATCTCAATGATTGGACGCCCTAAACAGATCCGTTTGCAATTTACTTGTTTGTTGATACGACCTTGAATGTAAATATGTTGATATGACCTTGAATGTAAATATATATAGACATGACCTCAAATGTTTCTGTGTGACCTTTAATGTCATGTTGACCTGACATTGAATGTCCATATATGTATATATGTCCAATATGTTCATTTGTCAGTAAATGTCAATATATGTCAACATGAGTTTTAATGTCACAAAGTTTGCTTTACATGTATTTCACATGTTGTAGGGAGACAAACATTTTAAGTCTCCCTCCTCTTGTATATTGACCATCGCATGTCAGCTTTGCAGTGCTTACATTTGTTGCGAGTGAATAGTTTCAGAAATGTATGCAGTTGGCTTAACACGTCGCTGTGCTTTTGCTGGAATCATCAAAAGAATTCGATCATTACTTCAGACGGAGAGAGCTGAATCACTCACTGCATTTTAACCGGATCGAAAATAACTGGCTAAAAATAACTTTATATTTTTTTCTGATGATTTCACCAAAACTAAATCACAAATTTATGCAAACAAGGTAGCATGTCGTAGCTGAGACTAGATTGGTTCAGTTTTTTGCAAAGTTAGTTTAAAACGAGATTATTGGAAAAATTGAATCAGGGAGGAATCTTTAAGTGTTCACGAGTGTTCAAGTGTCTGTACTTTACTGGATATTACCTTGGGTATCCAGAACATCCATATCAGGATGTATCTGCTGCTTTCTGCCATGTAACACTATAGTTTGGAGCCATGAGGACATTTACTTTGCAATCAGCATATCCTCCATTACTGTCGTTGAAAATGAAGTAACTAAAAATGCACAGAAATGGAAACCTAAAAAGCCATGACAGTAAGAAGAAATTATAGTTCGGCACGGTTCCAGGCCCATCTCAAATTCATAATTATATGGATACAATATGTACAGTCAATCATCCACAACGTATAATTACTTGTGGAATGTCAAATTTCTTAACATTCTGTATGTCATCAATATCCTCATTTGTCAGCCAGTGTCGGAGAATAAATCCTGCATATAAAAAACACATTTCATTACCTTTTTCAATACTCGATTGTGCATATATAGCCTAGTAATGATGAGCGGTGGTCATTCATGAGATGTATTAAATAAATAATTGTTTTACTCTTTCAAGAGTTTGTTTTGCAACAAATGCGTGTAGCATCCCGAGATATGGCTGTTTTATATGGTGCCTAAATGATGTTATACTGAGCATCAGCAACTTTCTATTTCATTATCACAATGACACAAGTAAAACGTTCACATCCGAACACTGGAAATGATTTACAGGTGGAATGTAAAGGACTGTACATTATGTGTTGGCTGTTTTTACAGACTCTTTATTGCATTACACATTCCACAAACATTACCATTACACACTCCACAAACATTACCATTACACACCCCACAAACATTACCATTACACACTCCACAAACTTTACACACTCCACAAACATTACCATCGCCACTGTGATGTGGTTGTTCAATGTTTATCTTTAAAAGGTAAGTTACACAACGCTGTGTCCTATCCTAGCAGACCTGTTCAGTCGAACACCATATTGACTTTCAGGGAAGCATTCAGCCATGATGGCATTAATGCACAAAGACTATTTGTACACAAATATCCACCACTGTCTATAGCCAGCTGCTCATACATACAGTTGAGTGAACTGACGCAGGACAGCTTCAAACCCTGGTTCTCTCAAATGTTGAGTGTGATGCCCTAATCACTGCACCACTGTGCTCTATAATATAGAAGTAAGGTTGGCTTAGATTCAAGTGTCAACATATAAAAAGCTATTCTTGAGCTGGTCTTGAACATGACTGCACTTAAATGCACCACCCGTTGATGTAGCACAATGGGTGATTCCATGTGAACTCGCACAAAGACAGACGTCTTGTGCAAACTAACAGAGGATCTTGTTGGCTGGCAGTGAATAGTTTCCTGGAAATATTCCAGTTATGAAACCTGTGTGCTGTTTTAGGGGCAATCTATTGTAAATCTTTTATTTTCTTCTAGATTAACACTGGCTAGGTGTGGAGTCTTATGGTATGAGTAGATATTTCAATGCCACAGATTTGGATGATTCTAGTCGGCATAAATACACTGGAATGGTAGGAAGGTATATTCTGAAACCGTAATCGATTGTAGCATCTATGCAGAATTGTAAGAGCATAATTCTAAAGGTAATCTTTTTGTGAGACCACCCTTTCTTAGAGTGTCTACAATCATATTAAATTGTATAAACAATATAACAATTATCAGATATTGACAATTATCAGATATTGACAATTATCAGATATTGACCGTGCAACAACTTGTTCCATTGAGGTAAAATCTGAATAATTATCCTGCATATAGCAATAGATAACGTCAATAACTCAACACGGTTATCTACAGCAAAAACAATAGTGGTCTGACCTTTCATGCTAGTTAATAGTGGTCTAACCCCTAATACTAGTGAATATTGGTCTGACCCCTAATGCTAGTTAAAAATGGTCTGACCCACAATGCTAATGAATAGTGGTCTAACCCCTAATGCTAGTTAATAGTGGTCTGACCCACAATGCTAATGAATAGTGGTCTGACCCCTAATGCTAGTTAATAGTGGTCTGACCCACAATGCTAATGAATAGTAGTCTGACCCCTAATGCTAGTTAATAGTGGTCTGACCCCTAATGCTAGTGAATAGTAGTCTGACCCCTAATGCTAGTTAATAGTGGTCTGACCCACAATGCTAATGAATAGTGGTCTGACCCCTAATGCTAGTGAATAGTGGTCTGACCCCCAATGCTAGTGAATAGTGGTCTGACCCACAATGTTAGTGAATAGTGGTCTGACCCCTAATGCTAGTTAATAGTGGTCTGACCCACAATGCTAATGAATAGTAGTCTGACCCCTAATGCTAGTTAATAGTGGTCTGACCCCTAATGCTAGTGAATGGACATGCTCATTAAGTTGCACTATGCTATAGTGGTTAATTACACATTATTCTGTAGTGCGCCTCTTGTTTCTTAATTACCTCTTGTGCATGTTTACCTGCGCGTACTCATGTGCGTGCGTGCATGTGTGCGTGCGTGCGTGCACACATGCAGATTTTACATGATCCATTAGCAGCAGTTTAGCCCATAGCTGTTTCTTTCTTCTGATATGATTCCCCGGTGGACACAAGAAGATGACAAATGACATGGCATGGTTGCAGTTATTACAGGGGATGTATGCCAATTCACATAGGTTAATTTATTGGCATGCCAAAATATACAGTCTTTCTATGTTGTAATTTTTTTTAATTTTATTTCGTTGCCAAATTATGGAGAGAGGGAGAGGGAGGGAGGGAGGGAGGGAGGGAGGGGGGTGGGAGGGGGTGGGAGTGGGTAGTGAAATGGCAGGGCAGGATGAACAACGGAAGGAAACACAAATCAAGGACCAGAATTGAGACTACTCGGTACTCAGCCTGACTACAGGGAGAATGAGGAGACACGAACCACATAACATGATTTTACGATAAAAACCGAGAGAAAGAGAGACAGAGAGAGACAGAGACAAAGAAAGACAGAGACAGAGAGAGAGAGAGAGAGACAGAGAGACAGAGAGACAGAGAGACAGAGAGGTGAAATTTAGTAGTAACATGTTTTGCTTATGTATTGTTGAAATGCTATAAAACATTAATAAATATCATGGTCACAAAGTTAAAACTGAAAAACAATGCCATCATTTCGCAAGTGTGGAGGACCGATTTGTTTTTACCCCTCATTTTTTTATTCCCAGTTATTTTTACTACTAATGTCTGACAATAAATATGCTACAAAATTGATTAAAATTTATACAACAAACTTAACTAAAACATGGAGGATAATATGTTTAATTTATTTGTAATTTGAGATCGATAAGTTAAGAACATTGAGGCATTTTAATTAGTTATAGAAAACATAAGAAATAGCTTCCTATGAGTTAACCAATGAAAATTGCACTTTTCCTACAATGGAAGCAGTATCACCATGGCGATCACTGTAAACATGACACCAGTGTAACCAAACCAGTTGGACAGGAAATGGTGCTGTCTGCATTATTGAGCTAATAAGTCTGTTCTTGTCCTTGGGGTGAGATCACTAATTCACTACCGGGTTAAAGGTAGATCAATAAAGTGTGATTGATTTTGAAACAGCATCCCTTTTAAAGATTTTATTATATAATGAAGCTGTAATTATTAGCAGGAAGGAAAACTTTTTTGGGTTTGTGTGTCACACTTTAAAACGTCAATCTGTTGGCTTGTACACATGTTCATGATAAAGGTAAAGGTAAGTTCAAATATTAGCACAGTACCTAGCTCAAAGCACATTACACATTACTCCCTGGCTGTTCAATCGCACACCATCTCAACTTCTCTTAGAAGCATTCAGCCATGATGCAATTAATGCATGAAGACCATTTGTACACAAATATGTAATATGATGGAAGGAAGCAGAGTCTAGTTGGTTTGGGTAGCAAGTTATGGGAACAACTTCCATTTTTTGTTTCGTATGTTGCTATATTTGACACATCCGTACTGCCTACAACTGGTCGGTTTGTGTTTCTCTTTGGTGGATCCTAGTGCAAGTATGCCGTGGACAAGATGTCACTCGAGTACGTACAACACTCCACGACATGTTTATTGACCATGTGGGCAGCTGCCGTCTTAATCACCACACATACACACAAGCATGTGAGCACATGCACACAACGTATGCACGCGTACATGCACACATTCACATAAACATGCAAACCCAAATGCGCACACACATAAACACTCGCGCACGCACATACCCACATACTCGCACACACACAGATGCATGCACACACGCACGCATGCATGCACGCACACACATGCTATGAATACTGTAAGATCTACTATATATAGTTGAAATCAAGAGAGAACTAGTTAACTATTAATGACAGCTCCCTCACTGTCTCATTTAGCGTCTAATGGGAAGTGGTGAGTTCAGCTACGGCCACGATGCCCTGAAAATTCATAATACCCGGAACTATTTGATGTCTATACAAAACATATCTGTACTTGTTTTTTTTTAACAAACCTCTTTTTGATTACAATTTCATTGATGATTACGACAATGATTTTATAATTATATTTTGTTATAATAACTAATATGCATAATTTTAGTGGAGACAAACTAAGCTGTTCATAGTTTTTCATATATTAATTAATATAATCCTCTTAAGACTACAATAACTATGTGAAGGTATACTGCCTGCCAAATTGTGTTTAGTAAGCCCGTAACAGTAACTGCAATTTGAAAGTTTTGACTTGCAACCTGTTCAAATGATAAATAATTAAGAAAGCGTGCAGTGTCAAAACAAACTTTATTGGCAATTATGCCGAGGTGGGCTGAGTTAATCGCAGTGCCCTTTGGTGTTCAATGATTTCCAATTTTCTCACGTTTAGTACAGCAGAAGTCCAGTTACAAATTACTACGCTGGCTAATTCCCGGCAGAGGAATGGACCTGCCTCCCTTTAAAGAATCATTTTAACTCGACCCTTCCACTGTGGTCTGTGTCGGAAATACCGACACTCTTGAAGCAGTGTAGAACAACTGACATTGCCAAAGCTTTGAAACGGCAACAAGATGAGACACATCCAGATTGTCTCGATTGCAAGTCCAGTGTTCTAAATCCTGGGCTACTGCGTCCTACATTCATAGAGCATGAACTGTCCACTTCCAATAGACTGCCCTTTGGTTGTCACTTGCCCAAGGTCACCTCGTACCTTCTCCAATCAAACCCACCTTGTCACTCTTTTTACACCAACACAATCATCACAAAAACATCACAGAAACATCACTCAAAACTCAGTTGACATTCATCGTACAGGTGCAGTCGATTAAAACATGTTTTACATAGTGTTACCTGCAACGTCACCATGGCGATTTCACGTGAAAGAAACACAGATCCCGGACATCCATTGGTTGAGTTTGCCCCAGTCTGCATTACTGAACATTTGCGCTCTGCATCGTTACACTGAGCCATATTTAAAGAAATTAAATCACAGGTGCGCATTGGCCATTGAACGGCGGTTGGCTTAGTTTCACTTATCAGTGACTGGCTCATTACATTTAGTAGTTGTTGTAGTCAGTTCACTGTGTATAGAGTCGGGCCAAGTAACAAAGAAAAGTTGTTGGACCGTTTGAAATTAGGAATAATTAAGCCTGTATCGTGTACTATTTATGTTTATTTTGCTATATATTCAAAGGTAGCCATCTTGTCTTGACATGTGATGACATTTAACTCCAAATAGCCCTGTTTATGGGTAACATAGGAGTGGTTTATTTTCAAGGTGTCTCCTGATCTTAGAGACCGAGTCTATGACTGATTTTTTCCCATTTCCCTTTGAACTATTGCTTCGCTAGCCACAGATGTAAGGGACCGGTAGGTTAAGGGAAAGTGGAGAGAGAGAACTAGACAGCTATATACATCTCCCATTTCCGCAATGATTGCTGTTCAGGTATCACATACTGTGTAAGTGATCAGGTGATGACACTGAGACATTTCCTACCTAATGTAGATGTGCTGACCACACGCACACATTCACGCACGCAGGCATGCCCGTCTGCACGCACGTATCGCCTTCCCCGATTGTGCTGCCAAATTACTGGATCTTTTATTGAATTTCCATCATTAATAGCCATATGACTTCTGAGACATATGCTAATTTATGTATTAGTACATCACACGACTGTAATCTGTGAATTAATAAAAGTGATCGAGTTATGGATTTCTCGAAATTAAGTGGGCGATGTCATAAGCAGAGCTTGCTAATTTCAAATCCATCAGGTGGACGTATTTTATTTTGATCTTTCAACAAAAAACATGTATACATATTAAACATTAGTCGCCAATAACCAGGGCAGTAATGTGATTTTACCATATTTGACATATTTTGACAAATAATAAATTGGCTGTGAATCTTTAATTCCAGATAGTATTCGTGGTTATCCGTTAGTGAATCTGTGTGACCTTCCATGGTGAGTGCCCCACCCTTTGATTGAGTCATGCTAAAGGGATAAAGAATAGGGAAATGCCACAAAGAGAATATAAATGTGAGTTTGTAAAGGGCAGAGCAATAAGGAAAGCTGTATTTCTCTTTTGCAAAAGGTCTTCAAGGCAGCTGATGGAATGCTGTGTTACTGATAGTGATACGACAAAAGTAGAGAGAAAAATATGTTAATTTCTGGATATTGTACCCAATGAGTCAAACTGAGGGCGTGATCAAGTTGACGTATTCAGAAGGGTGTTGTCAGGAGGGCATGGTCAGGAGGGTGTTGTCAGGAGGGCATTGTTAGGAGGGCATTGTTAGGAGGGTGTTGTCAAGAGGGTGTGGTCAGGAGGATGTTGTGAGGAAGGTGTTGTCATGAGGGTGTTGTCAGGAGGGTGTGGTCAGGAGGGTGTAATTAGGAGGGGGTTGTGAGGAGGGTATGGTCAGGAGGGTGTTATTAGGAGGGCATTGTCAGGAGGGTGTTATTAGGAGGGTGTGGTCAGGAGGGCATGGTCAGGAAGACATGGTCGGGAAGGCATATTCAGGAGGGTGTGGCCCTATATTGTATGACTGCATTTAAAAAATAGTTACATACATAAAGGGGTTACTTTAATAACGGAACCAAATGTGTAATTAAATAAACTTGTGCGTAGTTCATTAAATCCGTGGTTTAAATCACCAGTTCTACTTACACCAGTTAAATTAAACCTCCATCGCCAATGACACTTGCCCACCTTTCTCTCCCTTACAATTCCCCTCTAATTGGGTTGATGGGCGTTGGATTAAAAACACCCTGTCGCATTGTGCCGGTGTATTAGGAACTATCTTGCGCATCAGTTTCTCCACTGCCAGGTAATTTTACAGTGAAATGCGCAATGAAATTGCTGATTTGTGGTGATAATCACCTGTGTCTTGCGACTGTCACTAACCAGCCCACCTGTGCACACTGTCTGTCTGTGTCTCTGTAGTTCTGTCTCACACACATCTCCAGTTTCCGCGGTTTCCACCATATGTGTTTTTTGTTCAGTTAGATTTTCACAGGCGTGTGACAACCCATTTATTTTTTCAACAACACCGTTTTTAATTTAGCTCTGGTATCCCTACGTATAATGAGATACCCTTTCCTGATGTAATTATGACATGCAGTGCTTTTTTATGAGTAGTTGCACTGGTTTAGATCATAGTGTTTGATATCGACATTTTAGTTTTAATTTTTGGGGGATTTTTAAGAATATAGCTAAGTAGTAGGTACTCATTTAAACAGCTGGATGAATTAAGGCAATGTGGAGTAAATTGAATACAGGTCCATTCAATAGAGGCTCTTGCATTCAAACCACTAAAATAGTATGCACATGACATTAGTACTAAAACAAAAAGTAGGTTTCAGATTGAGCTTACAAGCTGCTACTTGAAATTTAAGTGTCTTTTGTGTCACTTTTGCAAAACACTCAAATTAAAACAGTACAATAATCTCAAATTTACCTGGGAAACTACTTCATTTCAGATTTCAGTACTTATCAGGTATTTCCATTCAGACCCTTACTAACACCCACAATGAGGAAAACTTGTTTGATATAAAGGTGCACAAACACTTATCTTGCCTCTGACACCACCCTTTTGGGGGCACTACCACTGGACTCTATGACATGTCTTTTGATGTATAATATATTGTGTATTGATCTCTTTAAGAGAAAAATGGCATCATTTTACAAATTTTCCCAGCAGATGGAAGAATTTATATCAACACAGTTGATACAGAATCCAAATTTGCGAACAGCATTAACATTTTTAATATTGTCATCAATGACAAAATAACCAGTCCCCTGCTCAAACGATAACAGGTGCACCACCAAGTGAAAATAATCTACACCAGCCACGCTCCAACACGAATCAGTGAGACACAGAGATCGGTTCTTGGGTGGTTTTGGTCGTGATCCCATCTCCCATAATGGGTGCGACTGACAACGTTCTTACCACACATCCTTCCCCGATTAACTGTTGCATTCTGGGTACTGTCTAGTTCCCGATTCGCCCCACCTGATGTGCGGTGACCGTATTTATTAACAATCCTCTTGCATCGTTTAATCAACGCATGTTAGTTCCATCGGGAGTCAATAAATCAGCAATTTGTTGGCGTTCGTACAAATCAGTCGTTGCTTGTTACCTGGGAGGCAGCCAACTTATAAATTGTATGCGTAGGTGGTTGTTCCACCAGGCAAATATATGCCTCTCATCAACTCATCCAAACATCCATGCGAGAAGTGAGTTTTTTTGTATAAAGTCTGCATTTCAGGAAATGTTCTAGTTCAGGTTTTACTCCAGTTTTTTGCCACGTTTTAGTTTTTTATTGGTAGCCACATTTTTCAGTATTTATTTGTAATTATTAGTAGCTGTGGTTGTAGTCATTGGTCTTATCATTTTAGTTCCATGTAAACATTCCTGAAAAGTGTCTTACTCTGAAAGTTTACTATTACTATTTTATATTTTAAGATTACTGTCTTAGTTTGTATCTATGTAATTCATCTATCAGTGGAATGTATATTGATGGGCGGAAGATACTGAAGATGAATGTTGCTTTGTAATACAACACTCGGTCTGTGGGATGTTTCAAATCTTCTCCCACACTGATTTTTATGACATGGCTCCTTGCAGAAGTATCCAGCCACTCTGGAAATACTGCACAAAAGCAATGCATTTATAATCCAGTTGATGCATGATATAATAAAATGCCACGTTAGTATTTCACAACCGTGTACACATGCATGTGTGCATGTGTGAACGAGCACGTACGAGCGTGCACACGTATGCATGCTTTTGAATACATTTGTCCAGTACTACAGTAGAGCTAGCATGGACCCTGGACATCATTATGTGTCCATTTGACACTTATTGATGTCTACAGATGAGACTGTCACTGTCTAATTACATGTCTGACCGCGTTACCAACATCAGTGATGTCACATTCTCACCTGTTGATCTCACCTGTGGATGTGGCAGCTGGACAATACTCGACGGTGGTCAGCAATGGCCACACTCACGCCAACGTATTCAATCAATACCTATTAGCTGGACATACGTAACGGCCATGATCTCTGTCTTGCGGTCACCTCCTCTGTGTGTCCAGTCACTCTGGCCGTAGTTTGGACGCTAGTGACAGTCGCGGGTATCCATGGATTCGGTGACGGGAGAGTCCATTATATGTAGGGTTGGCAGCATTCGTGGGAATCTGGTGGTACCCCATAGAGCAAGCTTTGTGGTTCACTACGCGAAACATAACGATGCTTTCTCATAGGGCGATCACGAGAAACCCTGTGCGACTGATACGTTTATATAAAGACATAATGAGACGAACCCCGGCGGTGGGCTGTAGGCGGATGTGATATCGCATTCGTATCACAAATTATTGTACTCGGTGATGAAAAATTGCGTGCCGTGTGTAATGAAATCAGACAAGGGCAGTAATGGAGATGTAATAGTTTTTTAGATGCCAGCGCTAACCTTCATGCAATTGCTATTGGCCTTTTTAGGCCGATACCTTTACAGCTAAGGGGTAGTGGTGCACTCTCTGGAATTGTCATCCAAACGTGTGCATGCCTTTGAGTGTCAAAGACATTATCATGCAAAATGCAGCTGATTACGTAACTGTGGTATTCTTTCAGTTTTTATTCAGTTAATGTTGTTTGTGTAAATAAACTATAGTGTGATAATAATCTGTTGTTTGATCAGCTTTTTATTAGTTGTTTACGTAGCCGGTCAGCTACCGGCAGGTTGCTTAACTAACTTCCAGCATTTCCACGTTCTGTAATCTTTTTCTAAACATTGACTTCTTATCTGCAATTATATTGTATACATGTTACTGCAGTTTTGCAATTATATAAAGTACTATGAAATATGTTTTTGTAAGTTAAAGCAAAGCCTATTTCCTACAATTTTAATAATCAATGACGCCCAAAGAATGCTTTGGAATTTGTTAACAAAAATCATTGATTCCATGTCAGAAAGAACAGCACATTTGATAGATTTGTCTAATCAGTATGACAGGCAAGCTGTCACATACGAATGAAATATGACGTGTATAAATCGTGTTGTGCTATTAATAGTCAAAACATAAATAAACTATATTCCATCTATCGTATCTGTCTACGTAGCATATTTGTACAGACAGTAATCAAACATTAATTAGGCTCTTTCATGTCTGTTTGTGTATGACTAAGGTGACAGATTGTCTTAGAGCGAGGTGTGTCTAGTAATTGATTTCTCATGTCAAGCCACCCGGTGTGTGTTTGTGTCGCAGTGTCATTGTTCTATGCACTGTGGGATCATCTCAAAACTTTGATGTCTGATATCAGATTAAATTACTTTCATCTGGCCTCAGCCCCCCTCTTCAGATGACAGTTTATAAATATTGACATGATGATATCATTAACAGTGTCAGTCAGAAATGACGCCAGATGAAACTGCCTCAGAATTAAATTAAAGTAATTTCGTCTGATATTGGACATCGACATGCCCTTATATTATTACACTGTCCATACACTCGATAGTTGTATAATAAAGGTTTCCACAGTTTTCTTTCTGACATTGTGGCGGCCAGACAAGTCCCACTGAGGCCGGTGACCCTCTCGATGGGGTCTCTTAGGGTGAAATAATATTGACACGAGCATTCTTCTCAGTTAAGAAACATGGAAGGACTAGTGGACTTGAAGCAACATTAGAGAAGGAACAGTGTAGATTATGTATCAGAAAGTGTACGTTAATTCTCACAGAGGAATGAGAAGTTTATAAATGAATGGAACCAATGATCTACTGATTGTGTAAATGATAGCATAGAAACCAAAAGAAAAATTTACACATATTTAATTGTAAAATTCAAATGATAGACATTCACATGTGTGATTAAAGAATGTGGAAAAATGGAAATGTTTCGATGTGGTTTGTAAATTAGTCGGGCCAATTCAAATTCAGCAGGTTTAGTTCAAAATTGATCTGGGCCAGTGAATTTTTTAGGTGGTGCATTAAAAATATTTACTAACATCCAATACTGTATTAATAACCTAGAAATATTGCTAACAAAATATCAGGTGTCACGTCCTCTTATGCTTGATCTGGAGTTTTGTTTCAATTTGGCAAGCATTATACATAACAGACAGTGTTGAATTGCTGTATAATACGCATACCATCACTGGAATCACAATCTGCAAATTTCAACAAAATATCGGACTATGAAAGTATTTGAAGATTGGTCATGTAGAAGTCCTATTTTTGTACCAATCAACTACAAACAGGCAGCACCTTTGAAGTGCCCCAGAGCCGAAAGGTCAGACCACAAAGTTGATTATTTCAGTCTAATTGGACACTGGTGTGATTTACTGACTGCAACATTGATAAATGGACATTATATAACCAGTCAAGGGCTGGCCAGTCAGTGGTGGTGGATGTGTACTTGATCTTGTAATAAAATGTGTACATGATATTGTAATAAAATGTGTACATGATTTTGTAATAAAATATGTACAAGATCTTGTAATAAAATGTGTACATTATCTTGTAATAAAATGTATACAAGATCTTGTAATAAAGTGTTCATAATGCAGGATACAATGTATCTTTGAAGCATCTACTGCAGCTGTCTGTTTGTAATGCATATCATCGTAATTTTTTCGGTATTTTTTTTAATGTAGCAGTCGGTCAATCAGTCTTTCTCTGTCTGTGTGTCCGTCCGTCCGTCCGTCCGTCCGTCCGTCTGTCTGCTTGTCCGTCTGTCTGACCGTCTGTCTGATGTCCATCCATCTGTATCCGTCTATCAGCTGCTATATATATATTATGTAGTTTGTGTGTGTGCGTTTACGTGCATGCATGCGTGCCTTTCTGTCCGTCCGTCTGTCTGTCTTTCTGTCTGTCCGTCTGTCTGTCTGTCTGTCCATTTGTCTATGAACTAACCACACTGTCTCTGTCCACCTCTGAACTGACCATTGCCTCTGACCCTCAGACTCTGGCTGTGTTGAACCCACTGCGAGAGCCGGACACGAGCAGTCTACAAGACACAGACATGGCCGGACCTCTCGTCTTCTGCCTCGCATTCGGTGGCTGTCTACTCCTGGTACGTAGCCTCCCACTAGGGATCAGCGCTCATGTTGTACCGTGGCCAATTTATACATCAAGAACTATGTGGTCTGGATTTCATAACTTGAAAATGTTGCTAGCTTGGGCTGATGTCATTTGTAAATTTTTATTTCACAATTGTTTGCTAATTTTTTATGTCTGTGTATGTATGTCCGTCCATCCATCCACCTGTCTGCCAGTCCATGTGTCTGTCAGTCTGTCTGTATGTGTGTCTCTCTGTCTAGGTTGGCAAGCTGCAGTTTGGCTACATCTACGGCATTGGTGTGGTCGGGTGTCTTGCCATGTACACACTGCTCAACCTCATGAGTATGACGGGAGTCGCAGTCGGCTGTATCGTCAGTGTCCTCGGATACTGCCTGCTCCCTATGGTTCTCCTGTCTTCCCTCGCAGTCCTTGTCTCCCTCAAGTAAGTCTACTCCCTCCTTCCCTTGATCCTCCTGTCTTCCCTTGCAGTCCTTGTCTCCCTCAAGTAAGTCTACTCCCTCCTTCCCTTGGTCCTCCTGTCTTCTCTCACAGTCCCTGTCTCCCTCAGGTAAGTCTACTCCCTCCTTCCCCGGTCCTCCTGTCTTCTCTCACAGTCCCTGTCTCCCTCAAGTAAGTCTACTCCATCCTTCCCTTGGTCCTCCTGTCTTCCCCCACAGTCCTTGTCTCCCTCAAGTAAGTCTAATCCCTCATTCTCTTGGTCTTCCTGTCTTCCCTCACAGTCCTTGTCTCCCTCAAGTAAGTCTACTCCCTCCTTCCCTTGGTCCTCCTGTCTTCCCTCGCAGTCCCTGTCTCCCTCAAGTAAGTCTACTCCCTCCTTCCCTTGCTCCTCCTGTCTTCTCTCACAGTCCCTGTCTCCCTCAAGTAAGTCTACTCCCTCCTTCCCCCGGTCCTCCTGTCTTCCCTCACAGTCCCTATCTCCCTCAAGTAAGTCTACTCCCTCCTTCCCTTGGTCCTCGTGTCTTCCCTTACAGTCCTTGTCTCCCTCAAGTAAGTCTACTCCCTCCTTCTCTTGGTCTTCATGTCTTCCCTCACAGTCCTTCTCTCCCTCAAGTAAGTCTACTTCCTCCTTTCCTTGGTCCTCCTGTCTTCCCTCGCAGTCCTTGTCTCCCTCAAGTAAGTCTACTCCCTCCTTCCCTTGGTCCTCCTGTCTTCCCTCGCAGTCCCTGTCTCCCTCAAGTAAGTCTACTCCCTCTTTCCCTTGGTCCTCCTGTCTTCCCTCACAGTCCTTGTCTCCCTCAAGTAAGTCTACTCCCTCCTTCCCTTGGTCCTCCTGTCTTCCCTCGCAGTCCTTGTCTCCATCAAGTAAGTCTACTCCCTCATTCCCTTGGTCCTCCTGTCTTCCCTCGCAGTCCTTGTCTCCCTCAAATAAGTCTACTCCCTCCTTCCCTTGGTCCTCCTGTCTTCCTGCACAGTCCTTGTCTCCCTCAAGTAAGTCTACTCCCTCCTTCCCTTGATCCTCCTGTCTTCCCTTGCAGTCCTTGTCTCCCTCAAGTAAGTCTACTCCCTCCTTCCCTTGGTCCTCCTGTCTTCTCTCACAGTCCCTGTCTCCCTCAGGTAAGTCTAATCCCTCCTTCCCCGGTCCTCCTGTCTTCTCTCACAGTCCCTGTCTCCCTCAAGTAAGTCTACTCCATCCTTCCCTTGGTCCTCCTGTCTTCCCCCACAGTCCTTGTCTCCCTCAAGTAAGTCTAATCCCTCATTCTCTTGGTCTTCCTGTCTTCCCTCACAGTCCTTGTCTCCCTCAAGTAAGTCTACTCCCTCCTTCCCTTGGTCCTCCTGTCTTCCCTCGCAGTCCCTGTCTCCCTCAAGTAAGTCTACTCCCTCCTTCCCTTGCTCCTCCTGTCTTCTCTCACAGTCCCTGTCTCCCTCAAGTAAGTCTACTCCCTCCTTCCCCCGGTCCTCCTGTCTTCCCTCACAGTCCCTATCTCCCTCAAGTAAGTCTACTCCCTCCTTCCCTTGGTCCTCGTGTCTTCCCTTACAGTCCTTGTCTCCCTCAAGTAAGTCTACTCCCTCCTTCTCTTGGTCTTCATGTCTTCCCTCACAGTCCTTCTCTCCCTCAAGTAAGTCTACTTCCTCCTTTCCTTGGTCCTCCGGTCTTCCCTCGCAGTCCTTGTCTCCCTCAAGTAAGTCTACTCCCTCCTTCCCTTGGTCCTCCTGTCTTCCCTCGCAGTCCCTTTCTCCCTCAAGTAAGTCTACTCCCTCCTTCCCTTGGTCCTCCTGTCTTCCCTCACAGTCCTTGTCTCCCTCAAGTAAGTCTACTCCCTCCTTCCCTTGGTCCTCCTGTCTTCCCTCGCAGTCCTTGTCTCCCTCAAGTAAGTCTACTCCCTCCTTCCCTTGGTCCTCCTGTCTTCCCTCGCAGTCCTTGTCTCCCTCAAATAAGTCTACTCCCTCCTTCCCTTGGTCCTCCTGTCTTCCCTCACAGTCCTTGTCTCCCTCAAGTAAGTCTACTCCCTCCTTCCCTTGGTCCTCCTGTCTTCTTGCACAGTCCTTGTCTCCCTCAAGTAAGTCTACTTCCTCCTTCCCTTGGTCCTCCTGTCTTCCCTCGCAGTCCTTGTCTCCCTCAAGTAAGTCTACTCCCTCATTCCCTTGGTCCTCCTGTCTTCCTGCACAGTCCTTGTCTCCCTCAAGTAAGTCTACTCCCTCCTTCCCTTGGTCCTCCTGTCTTCCTGCACAGTCCTTGTCTCCCTCAAGTAAGTCTACTCCCTCCTTCCCTTGGTCCTCCTGTCTTCTTGCACAGTCCTTGTCTCCCTCAAGTAAGTCTACTTCCTCCTTCCCTTGGTCCTCCTGTCTTCCCTCGCAGTCCTTGTCTCCCTCAAGTAAGTCTACTCCCTCATTCCCTTGGTCCTCCTGTCTTCCTGCACAGTCCTTGTCTCCCTCAAGTAAGTCTACTCCCTCCTTCCCTTGGTCCTCCTGTCTTCCTGCACAGTCCTTGTCTCCCTCAAGTAAGTCTACTCCCTCCTTCCCTTGGTCCTCCTGTCTTCCCTCGCAGTCCTTGTCTCCCTCAAGTAAGTCTACTCCCTCATTCCCTTGGTCCTCCTGTCTTCCTGCACAGTCCTTGTCTCCCTCAAGTAAGTCTACTCCCTCCTTCCCTTGGTCCTCCTGTCTTCCTGCACAGTCCTTGTCTCCCACAAATAAGTCTACTCCCTCCTTCCCTTGGTCCTCCTGTCTTCCCTCACAGTCCTTGTCTCCCTCAAGTAAGTCTACTCCCTCCTTCCCTTGGTCCTCCTGTCTTCCCTCACAGTCCGTGTCTCCCTCAAGTAAGTCTACTCCCTCATTCCCTTGGTCCTCCTGTCTTCCTGCACAGTCCTTGTCTCCCTCAAGTAAGTCTACTCCCTCATTCCCTTGGTTTTCCTGTCTTCCTGCACAGTCCTTGTCTCCCTCAAGTAAGTCTACTCCCTCCTTCCCTTGGTCCTCCTGTCTTCCCTCACAGTCCTTGTCTCCCTCAAGTAAGTCTAATCCCTCCTTCCTTTGGTCCTCCTGTCTTCCTGCACAGTCCTTGTCTCCCTCAAGTAAGTCTACTCCCTCCTTCCTTTGGTCCTCCTGTCTTCCTGCACAGTCCTTGTCTCCCTCAAGTAAGTCTACTCCCTCCTTCCCTTCCTAGTACCATCTCCCAGAAAGGATTGGGATCCCTGCTAAACCAAGGAACAAACAAACATAAAATATGGACTCATGAAGAAGTCCAGCAAATTACCTGATAGCCAATAATTCCTGGCAAGTTGCATTGTTTCATTATCTTATCACCCATATGTGGGGTCATAACCAGACATTCATCTTTTCATGTCAAATCGCTGAACCGTGAAATGATAATGCGAGTGATGCAAGACAATTAGTGTATTGTAATCAATTCTTAATGCTTTGTTTAGCAGTTTCGTCAAAAAGACATATTGTTATGAATTTTCTTGAATGGTAAGCTCCACAATTTAGTATATCAAAGCTCTTCAGTTTTAGCTTGTGTCATTTTAGATTAATTTTTCAATAAAACCTGATATCATCCAAGACATTCCAGCATATTTCAAATGATACAAAAAATTTGTCATTTTGCTTTAATAAAAACACTAGATAAAGTATTAAAGATATAATGTATGTTCCTTGTTTATTAACATTTATTTATACATATATTATTCGTAATACTGGAATAACTATGTTGAAGGCGTACTGTACTGCATGCCAAATTGTATTTAATAAATACAAAATAATGTTCACTGTTTGAAAGTTGCACCCGCAATATGTTCAAATTGTATACAACATTCAGATACTAAACAGCACTTTGGCACTTATTGTAGAGGCACCCGTCCCTACCTTAAAATGCCTTTGATGTTCCTATGTTCCCACTTGCCAAACCACATGCATGGCAATGTACAGTTTACTGTCAATAATGGGTCGATTCTGGGTAACAGAATAGACATCTCCCTTTAAATTTCGTTTTGATATGACAAACCTTTTACAAATACATAAATGACAAAAGTGGCGTTGTAGCTTGCCTCTGTACGAGTACTGTGATATGTGCAGATTATTTCAATTATTCACACATGATTTAAATAACAATGAGCCTGATTCTTTATTGGTTGATCGAACTGTGAAAGCATCGTTAAGCACTACTACTAACAAATCACAGAATGGACTGTGAATGAATGGAACAGATTATCTTATGATTGTGTGGGTGCTAGTAGTGTGAATATGTTTAAAAATAAAATCGACACATACCTCAGAAGGGCTGGATATATGTAGATAAAAGGGTTGGACTCTTGATAAGCCAAAGGGCTTCCTTGTCCACCTGCCATCTAGAGTTAATTATCTGGATGGCAATCTTGTTAAATGCTAATTAGAATGTACTAAGTGCTCTCTTTGTCTCATCAGTAGACTTCACGGTTCACCGACTCGACATAAAACATTTACTACCAAACAAGATGTTGGCATTTTCAAAAGTCCTTTCAATTGAGTGGTTGCTTTGTTAGTTGGTAGCTCCAGAGATCGCATACAATTTTCATTTCGGTAATTTAACAAAGGTGCTGTGTCATAACTTGTAATGAAAAAGCTAAAATGATCTTTTTTTGTTTTTCTAATCATCGTTCAGGAAGGGTGAATTAAAATGTTCCTTCTTAAAATACATTATTACTTTGTGTACCTAACTGGCTGGTGTATCTTCATTTTAATACATAATGTATGCACATGAGCACATAGATATGCACTCACATCACATGCACACACATGCACACACATACACACACATACACACACATACACACACATACACACACATACACACACATGCACGCACATACAGAATATAATAGTGAACGTTATATTTCATTTATCGATAACATTAAAAAAGTTAATAGTGTAAATACTTGACGAAACACGCAAGCAAGCACGCACGCACGCACGCACGCACGCACGCACGCACGCACGCACACACAAACGCACGCACGTCATAATAATACTTGATAAAACTCCCACACGCACGCACCCATGCACACACTCACTATGAATGTAATCCGCAAGTTGCATTTCTGACTGACACCTGGTTTGCTTGCGTTGACAGAGGCATTCTGGGAGTTGTGATGACGACAGTTGCAGTACTTTGGTGCAGTTTCTCTGCGTCCAAGTTGTTTGTGGCAGCGCTTGCTATGGACCAGCAGCAACTGCTGGTGGCCTACCCCTGTGCCCTTGTCTATGGCGTGTTCGCCCTTCTCACAGTCTTCTGAGCATCTTGATTGGCTGGGCAGGGTCATGTGACAACATTTTCACATCTGCACTGCCAAAAGTTGCATCTGACACTGGAATTTGGAAATGTGGAAATAAAAATTGCTGTTAAGTTCAATTATTATTTGTCTCAGTCTACAAAAATAGGCTTTGTACACATGTGTACTTTTGCACAAAGCCTATTTTTGTAGACTGAGACAATATTTTCTGTGAGAGCCTAGTCAGATATTTGTCAGTTTGTTTTATTTCTGGCATCACTGGACAGACACTATTTCTATCGTAACTGTAAAATCTTCACCACTTCATGTTTTCATGGACTGCAATGTTTAAAATTTTACCATTTTATGTTTTGATCCAAATATTAATTAACCCAAGGTTGACATTCACATATTTTAATATTATGTATCATATTAAAACACATTTTTCGACTAAGTTGTTAATAAAATAGATATAATTTACTTTTGCAACATGATTTTATGATAAAACAATCATACTTTTTGCCTCGAATACTTTCAATGTTTCACGTCACAACAATTTACTAGTACCGTTATCGTAATTGGAACAAATGCATGTTCGGAGTTACTTTGCCAACATTGGAAGCTGTACACCTAGTTGTATTTATGTTTTAGTTGACCATATTAGTGAACGTTATTTTTAGTATGTAAGCAATGTTTTGCAAAATGTTGCATTATGATAAATGCTTCAACAATTGACGACCTACCGACATTATAAATGAATGTACTTTCATGACTTTAACCTGAGAAATCTGTAGATGTAATAATAACATGTAAATTTATATACATATATATATATACATGTATATTTGCACTTGAAACATTAGTGACCTTTTAGTTTGTAGAAAGTAAGAGGCGACATTTATTGAATTAACGACTCTGTACAGGAATTGTACAATACTTGTACATGCCAAAAAATGTTGCATAAATATCAGGAAAAAAGACTATTTAATAGGTGCTACAAATGTTGTGACATTCATTTGTACTTCTGTCTGTGCCCAGTAATATGCAACATTCTGCCAAATGGACTTTGTATTTCTCGCAAAATAAATTGGGCTTTTATATATAAAAACCGAGAGTAAAGCGATCATTATAGGGAGGCTTCAGTTATGCCACTGCCTTGATGGTGCTGCCATCTTGTGGAGTAATTATTTAATGAGTGCACCGTCTAGGATGTTTTATAACATCATTTTTAGTGTACATCAGTAATGACTGTCCAGTATATTCAGGTAATAAGTGTGTCTAGTGAACTGTGTGTGTAAAATAATTTGAGCTGACATTTCAGATTTCAACAATACCGTGTGACCAGTGATGTTAACTCAATATGTTAAAAATTATATCAGACGTATCACATTTTTTTTACCATTAATGAAAGGTCAATTAAATCATTATTTAAATATATACTAAATAATCATAACATGTTAAAATATAACTGTTCCACTGTTGTTTAAGCAATAGCAATAATTGTGTGTCTACTTAACAGCCAGCTTAAATTAATTATTTCAGCAAATATTTGTATAATACATTTTATGCTCATATAATAAAAAAATTAATTTAAATAACAGTAGCAAATTATTGTTTACAGGTGAAGGATTATCAAAATCCTTTTTCCAAGAACTTTATCTACCAAACTGTGGTTGGAAATTTGTATTTCAGTGAGCTATTTACAAAGTTTTCTAACTAATCAGTAGCATTTTTACATGCCAGCATCAACATTTTCTTAACACTGGACATTTGACAAGAATTTATACATGAAACTGGTATATAAAGCATGGCATTGATTCTGGTAAGAACAACTTAAATTACTATGAAATGACAGCAAGTAACAGCAAAATGACCGTCTGAATAGTTCTGTAGATAAAATGTATCATATAAACATTATGACTTATATAAAGTTAATAACACTTTTTAGCTCTAGTTTGGTAATCTGTGTAGAAATTGCTGACGGTGGCACCATCTAGTGTCCCAAATACATTAAAATGGTAGGTATGTTCTAATAAAACAATGATTTCAGGAAAACCAAACAAGTCCTAGTTTTAATTATTATTATAAGTTTGTAACAAAACAACAGACTTCACCAAACCTCAAGATAATTAAACAGAATGTAGAGAATCACAGTTATACCAAATATGCCAAATGTAACACAACAGATGAATTAACCCTATAGACCCTAGGACATTTTATGATATATCAGTCTGATCCCGCACAGCACTTGTACACATTCAGCGAGATAAATTTTCAAGCAGACTAACTCAAAAACGTCCAATATAAAGCAAAAGTACTTTCAGTGTATAGCAGAGTTAAATGATGTAGCACACCATTATCCACTAGATGTCGCCACATGCAAGTCATTAAAGTGCAGTCTATCTGTGTAAAGTTTCAGGCAATTGGGAATCGCAACAAATCGGCCCATTTGGGTCTAGAGGGTTAGTGTTCTAGCATCGACAAAAACAAATATCATATTTCAGTGTCATTCATTTATTTACACAAGCAATTAAGTTACACCCAGCAATCAACATCAATGTTTCGTACCCACAATTCCCCTTGTACTTAAATATGTTTATACAACAGTATGTACACACTGCAGATACCTGCACAAATAAAATAATGGCCTAACCCCCTGCATGATTACATGTACAAATAAAATAGCGGCCTATACCCAGGGTATCTCTCAATCATCAACTCTTCCCAGTTTCTTGACAAAACTACACAGAAAGTCAACTCCAGAGTTGGCGACACAAAAGCTGCAGGCAGTATTTAACAAACGTCTACACTTACAGGAAATGATCCCAATAGTTTTGCATTATATGCAATGTTAACGGCACTGGTGCAAATGTGGAATATTTTATACCATGGTGCATGTAGTTGTGAAACAGTAGTGATATTATAAATAGTGAGGGTTACAAATGTGGAGTTTCTATATATATATAATATATATGTATGTATGTTTGTGTGACGTAAGTAAAAGATAAGTTCTTAATTTAACAAAGTTCCCACACACTGGGACTGCTCAAGGTGATTCACACTTCACCCCCAGACAGATCTGTTCATTCTGACAATAAATACACCATCTCTACACAAGACAATACAGCATCAAGGCGCTGGCCACCTGCCACAGAATTGACCGCCTGGATGACCAGTCATTAGGGCAAGAAACTGCAGATACAGCAACACTTGAAGTGGATTCTTGTAGATGTTGGCGTACATGTTGGTGCCTTTGCCATTGTGCACACAAGAGTTGATGAAGATAATCTCATATTGTGGATAACTTCCCAATGTCCATGAAGATAATCTTCCCGTGTGCACAGTGTTTACTGTGGATAATTTCCTAAATGTATGTCGTTTTAATGTGTGTCACTGATATGTGTTGGAGATAATCTACCACTGTGATTGGAGTTTGTTGGGGATAATCCCCAGTGTCAATTATGTGCATCTGAGATGCCCTCAGTGTCAGTCGAGATGCCCCACGTGTCAGTGGTATGTCAGTGGTGTGTCAGTGGTGTGTCAGTGATGTTTCAGTGGGTGTGTCAGTGGGTGTGTCAGTTGTGTGTCAGTGGGTGTGTCAGTGGTGTGTCAGTGGTGTGCCAGTGGTGTGTCAGTGGGTGTGTCAGTGGGTGTGTCAGTGGTGTGCCAGTGATGTGTCAGTGGTGTGTCAGTGGTGTGCCAGTGGTGTGTCAGTGGTGTGCCAGTGGTGTGCCAGTGGTGTGTCAGTGGTGTGTGCTGGAGATGATGAGCCAGCTGATGACGAAGTAGAAGAAGACAATGGGGTAGAGGGCGAGGGCCTTCCTCCGCTCCGGCTGATTCTCCGCCAGGAACGCCGTTGACGCTGCAACAACAACACAACATGACAACAACATCATAAAATGACAACAACACAACATCATGGTCAACCTCAATGAAGCACAGACAGTGCCTATACACCCTCTTTGATCCTTTAGACCTCACCTGAGACTCACTGGTTTTTTTTAAAGTCCCCATTTGTAAGATGGCCAGGAAGGGCCAACACTGCATAGTTCTGAATTTCACAGACGCAGTGTGTGATGGTATGATACGATGTGATGTGCCATAAAATCGCACATAGCATCACGTATCACATCATGCATCGCATTGCAAAATTCAGAACTGCAGAAATGGCCCTTCTCAGTCATCATGTTTCCAAACTTATTTGACTCAAAACATGAATATGTGTGGTCTGTATGTTAAAATATAATTTATAATGTATTTCCAAAACTAACCACTAGATGATGCCACCGCATAATGTTGCACGTGTGTGGTTATTTCGAACTGCATGTGACTCTCTTGATGTGTCCATCTATGTGTCGGTTTGGCCAACTTGAGGTCTAAAGGGGTTGATTTACCAAAATACTATTTAACAAGATTGCCATCCAGAGGAAAACACAACTGGCAAGAGGACATGGAAGCCAATAGCGTATCGCAGGGGGCCAATATGTGTGTGTGTATGACCCGCCTGTCTCAGATCTTTGTTTGTAAACACATTCATGCTGCTAGTATTGCCACACATAATCTGTTCCATTCATCTACAGTCCTCTGAGAGAATGAATACTTTCTGATATCTAATCAACAGTTTTCCTTCAGTATTGTTGCTTCATGTGTTTTCTTCCTTGTTTCTACATTAAGAAAATGCTTGTACCAATGTATCCAGCCAATGCAGCTTGTATCAGTATTTTGTTTTATAACATTCAATGTAATAAAGACTTCTACTGGATACTGAAAGATTATGAAAATATTGTGAGGATGTGATACTGCAAACAGCCCTGTCTTGGACTAACACTGGAGTGGTTTATATTCAGATTTCCTTCTCTAGGGTTAGTGAGACGATAGGTTATACATATATCAGGATGCTTTGAACAGCTATTAGTCTCTTCCAAAAGACACAGTCAAATTGGAGCGAACGAATTTGGCAAACGTTCCCAACAGCAGGTGTAATGAGTATTCAGATTATTACAGTTATGTCTGCTAGAAAACAATTTTTTTTAAACAGATCTGAATTTTTAAAAGATGACGCAAACGGGAGACGAACTCACCAAATATGGCCCAGCCAAATCCAGCAAGCACGGCAATGCAACGTATGATGAACAGGAATGTTGTTTGTGTGTCGGCCACCAGGATTATCCGACTGACGATAAGTGCGAGAACAAGCGGAAGAACACAGTAGCCAAGTACACAGATGCTCTGGAAGAAGGAACTGAAAACAAGATTACATAGGTTACATAACATATTACATAAAGTATTACAAAGTTACCATTAAATACTATAATGTTTACATATATCATTTATACTCACAAATATGCTGCTGACTAAGACTCACTTCACAGCATATAACAATTAGCAGTTAAATATGTAAATTATATTATATATCACATCACTACCTGGTAGGTATAAACAAATCTTTTAACAACTGCTTACACAGACCCGTGGAACAAAACAACGAAGGACAGCAGTTGTCAGCATAAGACTACTTAGATCTTAAACTTGTTCACAGTGGCGCCATCTACTGGACAATTGCTCAACACTCGATCTGCCCACTGTTTCCGTCGTCTCCAACAGGTGAAATGCATATCAGATACACATAAGTAAATACCTCTAATTAACTACATCTGTTTGTTTTAATACGTCATCAGTTGGTAGCCAAAGACCCAAGGAAGCAAATGAACAAAGTATGATAATTTGTTTGTTTCAATAAATTGTCAGTTGGTAGACCAAAGGCTATAGCCCAAGGAAGCAAATGGACAAAGAAAGATCAGTTGTTTGTTTTAATACATTGTCAATTGGTAGACCAAAGGCTACAGCCCAAGGAAGCAAATGGACAAAGAAAGATCAGTTGTTTGTTTTAATACATTGTCAATTGGTAGACCAAAGGCCAATGGCCCAAGGAAGCAAATGAACAAAGAAAGATCATTTGTTTTTTTCTACATGACAGTATAATGACATGCAGAAATTGTTTTTTAAATTAGTTTCCAACTTGACGAATATAGTATCTCATGACCGTTGGCTGAGATACAACTACATTGCCTCAAAGTCAGTGTATTAATATTTATATAGAAGTGCAGATTTGCGAAATTACTCAAAAAGAAGTAAATTTTTTCAAAAAAGTCCAGTCAAGTATAGAAGCTATCATTCTATACTTTACTCTTGACAATTAAAAAAATGTTACTGCTTTTTGAGTAATATCGCAATATAGTGTCAAATACTCACATAGATCCACCCAGTAACTTGATGTTGAGAGTGACAATGGCCGCTCCGACCCAGTAAATGACAAACACTTGTGCAAACTGCGGGCCGCCATCATTGCCACTGGACGTTGACTCAGAGCCTTGTAACATCCTGTGTATTAGAATCACAACAATTAACAAGTCGTTAAGATAAAACATTCTCAAACTCATGTTATGCAGTATAAAATATATACGAATATAACATCTTCATCAGTAAAATCATATTAGTGGAAACTTTATTTCAGGATGGTGACAAAATTATCTTTATTATAAAATGATCAGAATACGCATTCTAAAATTTAACAAGATTTAACAAGATTGCCACCCAGAGAATTAACTCTAGGTGGCAGGTGGACAAGGAAGCCCTTTGGCTTATCGAGAGTCCGACCCTTTTATCTGTGTGTATCCCATCCCGCATAAATGTAAATTATCGTCAATTCAACAACATTTCAGCAACAAAAACTATTATGTAATTTCAATAATTTTATGTCTAAATTTGTTACTGTAACTAATAACTACTTTATCGCAATACAAAAAACTTACATGCCAAGGAAGACACAAAGGACAAGTGGGCCCCATAAGTCCCCTGAAAATGGAAGAAATCTTGAAATCACCCACATGGTTAATACAAGTACTGTAATATTATACAGACTATATAAGTCTTACCACAGTGTTGGCAACTGTTTGAGCATTGCCATTTCTACAAAAGTATTTCAAAGCACAGTACACTTCACCCCCAGCAGATAGGTTCAAACGAACACCATCTCAACTTCTCTGAAAAGCATTCAGCCATGCTGTAATTACTGCACAAAGATTACACAATACATACTGTTTATAACAAGGCACTTGTTGATAAAGCCGAGTGAACTGAAACACCACAGAGTGAACTGGAACACCACAGAGTGAACTGGAACACCACAGAGTGAACTGGAACACTACAGAGTGAACGAACTTGCCCAAGGTTCCAAAAGGCAACATTAGAATTTTAACCTGGAGTCTCACGATTGAGAATGCAATGCCCTACTCAGTGCCATGCCCTACTCAGTGCTACCATGCCCTACTTACAGTCTCTCAGTAGAGTTTTGCTCTGCTTAGGATAGAGAACGTGGAAGAATTTGTCACCGACTGCTCGTAAGTCCCGCATCTGTAAGGAGATAGAAACACAATCAAAACATATCACAAGAAATATAGCACAAACCGTAGAACTCTCAAGCTTGTATAATAAAACCTGTCCATAATGGTCATTGCCGGGACTGCGCAAAATTAACGGCAGGCAGGTTGCCGTTACATATCGGCTGCAACAAGCTGATGACGCCACGTGTGACTCGATTGCAATTTGATAGTCCTGCGTACAGGCGATGACACTGACGCAATGATGTTTTATTCATGGAAATTATGGATTCCCTTTGACCTGCCCGCAAGCGGCAGTTTGACTATGACTGGTTCGGTCCAAATTAACTGACCGTTATACGCAAAAGACAGGTTACCGTTATGGACAGGTAGTGGGCAGTGCAAACTAATAGGAAGTCATTCGGGACTTTCAAAAGTGACCATTATATCCAGGTTATCGCTATGGACAGGTGGCTGCTAAGACAGGTTTTACTGTAGTACTAAAACTTATCCTTTCCTAAATGCTCTTCTCCCTTTCTATCATCTCTTTATTTCTTTTATGGCAATGTTTAAAGGCTATGTTGTTTATGCTTTGTAACTGCAAGTCTGCAACAGTTGCCATTCCATCAGGTGGCACCAGTTTCTTTTCGATCATATCCTACATTTCACTTGCACTGAGGAAAATTAAATGAGCGATAAATGGTAATAGTTAGAGGACTACTGCACATTTTCTCAGAATATCCAGTTTGAGCTAAATGCTTCCTATGTTTAATTATACCAACCTTGTTGCAACAAAAAGTCTGTAAAATCAAATAAAGTTGATTTGAGTCATTCAATGGTATACAATGCAAATATATATATAACTGGATAACTGCAGAGATTACTTTGTAGGCCTACAAATAATAATTTGTACTGAAACATTTAACACCCTTCACAATTCAAGTGACTAGCAAGTGATGATACAAAAATATTATATTCTAGTTTTGATCAGTATGACTATGTGATATGACAGCAAGGGTGTTTAGGAAAGACAAAATGCCTACAATTGTCTCCCTGATTGGTTCATCGAGGGTAGACAGCTGGTCATCATTCTCGGGCGGAGCGCCTGGCACAGTGATGTCTCCCTCTAGTGGCAGATCCATCATGTCAACCTGTGAGGGAGCAGTCATTGTTAACTTAACAATAAAATATAAAAATTGTAATCGCTTTCTGTTGTCTCTTTTAAAGGCAAGAATCGCCCTAACAAATAAAAGGTTAAGAACTGTCAACAGCAGATAAGTCTAACTAGAAGAGCTTGTTATCATAATTTATTAAATACACTAAACACGGTCCTGAATATGGAACCAGAATGGAATGTCTTGTTATATACTTAATCTGTGATGTGACATATTTTATATATTATATGTTGTCAGAATGAAATACCAACATTATAAAAAAATTGAAACTATCTAATAATCATGAACCAGATGGATACTTTTCTGAGATGTACATTAATATTTGTTAAATCAATGTAACAGTTCATAAGAGCATGTCACAGGCATTGTTAATTAAATAGTTACAAATACAAGCAATACTTTGTAAGATCTCATAATATGGCATACATGGAACAGTATTTTTAAGCAAGAACAACAAAAGTTACCAGTATATAGCTTTATTTACAGTAAAGTTCTGACAATTCTGTCAATGGTTTTTTTAATAACACATCTGTATCCAGTATTTAATAGTTTACAGATAAACACATCTACTCATTCTACAGTGATTTACAACATCCTCTATTCTGCTAAAACAACTGATTATATTACACAAAGGTACTTCATCGCATTGAGCACTGCAGACTAACTGATATATATATATATTTATGACCAGCCAGAGAACTGAGTATTAAGCCGCACAGCCCTATTCTGGACCCAAGCTAAAAATTGCTGTCAAGTTCCATCAATTTTGTGATTTGGGCAGAAATGCATAATATCCAGTTTATTTTCCTCAATCAACAAACCAAAACTACCAAAATGCTTGCTTTTATGAACTCATAGTTTAAAAAAAACCAGACAATATGTGTCAAAATTACCTTGTTTCTGGAAATGTAGCTTTTTAAAGTTGACTTCAATTTGAGCAATAAATAAAAAAACTACCGAGGATATTAAAGCAAATTACATATCAAATTAAAGCTTTTGATCTGTAGAATACAAAAAGCTACAAAACTCAATTTCACAATTTTGCGACTTAATACACACTCTTTGCTGTGGCAGGTGATAATATATGCAGTACATGCAAGTACAAAAACTAATTACTACAACGACTGCTAAAACATGTAGCTTTTGTCATGCAAAAAACATTACATACTACACTACTGTGACAAATTATTCAATTTGATACACAAATAATTAAAGAGAAAATAGTGAGTTAAAGCAGAAAATACACTGCAATAAAAGAAACTCAACATATCACGATGCATACTGTATTTAGCATTGTAATACAAATTATACAATACATGAAACTACCTTTGTGTATTGATGTCTTGTATTACGATTTCGCTGGACGACATGACATAATTAGCAGTTGTATCACTGTAGTGTAAGGAATGTGACGTTATTATTTGAAATAAAAACTGGCAACAGCTGTTGTGTTTGGCAAGGTTTGCATTTGGCATATATGAAGATAATAAAAGTATTAGTAACTAGCTGGTAAATATATAACACATACTGTGATACAGGAAAATCATTGACAATAAGATGTTATCATCATTTAATAATAAAGAACACAAACAACATCCATGCCACAAGCACAGTACTGATACTTAATACATTCCATAAGTTTCCAAAATATGAAAAACAGACAAAGTAAGTTCATACCCAACAGGTCATAGTTTCTATGACATAAAATTAAATGACTACCTAATGACGGCGAAAATTAAAACACTGTAAATGCAGTTACACAGCAAACCATCAAATAATCAATATAACATGCTCAATCATGCCCATCTTTATCAGTCTGATCATGCTAACAGAATCCCACTCAGGATAAAATCAAGTGACACAGAACAAAACAAAGCAGCATACTCCCAAACACAAAATGCAACTGCAATTAATACGCCAGTGCAGGTGACAACACAGACCATACTCTGTGCAAACTACAAAGTGTAAGAAAATAAAGAAATATGTTTGAGTGAGGTATGATGACTATGCAGCATGCCACTCACGCTGCCGCCCACATCAAACGGATGCTGCTGTTGATACCCAGGGTTCTGTAAGTTCAACATGTGACCTACGTCCAGTAGGGTCACATCTGACCCATCAGGGGTCCCTACAAAATTTCCCTACAACAAGCCCACCCTCGTTCACGTACTGTCAATGGAGAAACTAGTTCCATAATTGATATAATCCGGTTACAACAATCAGGTTATTAGTTGGGTCTAAATTTGGTAAGTCTTGAGTATCATACTTGTCAACAAAAACAAGTAAAACATTCAATTTGCGAAAGCCCAACTTCATTCAAGTTCAACAAACACTAACATTGAAGAAGCCTAAAAATGTACCAGTATGTGAGTTAGCAGATGTCAAACTTAGCTACTCCACAAGACGCCATATGTGGGTTTTTTTTAATCACACAGTCAATCATGACTCAATGGTGCTGAGGGTTGACACTGTCTCGACAGTGACGCACATACTATACTATAGTCTATAGTACAGATACACTGTCACTGACACTAGTACTGACAGTGACAAACAAACACAGTCACTGCAACAGTGCCACTGTCAGCAATCAGCATCACGGTGACGAACACGATGTCGGTGACCACTAGCGCTCGAGTCGTTTGTGCAATGTGGGTAATCTTTTACTTAACTGGCCTATATTATTAGGACCTTATGAAAACGGTTTTACCTCCTTTTTTGAAATGTATGTGTCCGTAATTTAATTCTTAATCACTTCCTGTACAAAGAGGTCAGATATAAAAAAAATTATTGTCTTTTAGAGCAATTTAATCCCGTCGATTCGATGTAAACCCGGTGGCATCAAAACCGCAAAGGCGACTTTCTTGCAATTTTGCGGACATGTCCCCGACCTCAAATCATATTAGATAAACATTTTTAATTATGATTTTTGTTTTTATAAATGGTTAAATAAACAAAATATTCATTTTCTTGACTTTTTCGCAAGACGTGCGATGAAGTAAATTCCCATAAGAAACATTACAAATAAGATTTAACCATTTATAAAAACAAAAATCAATTAAAAACGAATGTTTATCTGATATGATTTGAGTTCGGGGATATGTCCGCAAAATCGCAAGAAAGTCGCCTTTGCGGTTTTGATGCCCCCGGGATGCTCTCAATTCGCATGTATGTGCCCCGGTATGGTACCGAGTTTACATCGACTCAACGGGATTAAATTGCTCTAAAAGACAATTAAAAATTTAATATCTGACCTCTTTGTACCGGAAGTGATTAAGAATTAAATTACGAACACATACATTTCAAAAAAGGAGGTAAAACTGTTTTCATAAGGTCCTAATAATATAGGCCAGTTAAGTAAAAGATTACCAGCCTGCAATGTGTATACTATACAATATAGGTATTATCAAACCTATACTGTATATATACTATAGTATGCACATCGCACAAACGACTCGAGCGCTCGTGACGCCGACGCGGCGACGGCCAGACTCCACTGTCTCCAGTAAATATTTTGCATACGGTTTCTAATTGCCTAGTTGTTTTAAACATAAGCAACACTATTACTATTCCATGTTTTCCAATATTACACATTAATGAAAACCAACCTACACGAATACCAATATGACCTTACGTTAGCGGAATTAACTGAAAATTGAGTTGTTATTATAAACAAACCTTTCTATCTCCCTCCACGTCAGCCATTACGGTTCTTGATGCAGTAACAACAACAACTCCGGCAGGTGGCGCCTCCATTCAAGATTGCAATTCGTGCCTAGCTAAGCAAGAGTTTGCGGCTTTGGTGTCTTGTATTACGATTTCGTTGGACGACATGACACAGTTAGCAGCTGGATCATTGTAGTGTAAGGAGCGTGATGTTACTATAATGCATTTCAGGAGGAGCACAGGTGGTTTATATATATATATCATCCATGGGACCATGGCGGGCGATAATTCAAGTTGAACCGTACTGGTCTAGGTCTACTCGTGTCTAGATCTATGGTTATATCTAACCTTCTAGGACTGAGAGGGCTATTTAGGGGCAGTATATTAATGTCTGTGCTACTACTAGTAGACTTCTAAACAAGCCCATAACATCTTATCTATCCAAGATGTTATGGCTTATGCCCAAAATTGCTAAATTCGGAATCCATCTGATTCCAGATAATTGTGCAGAATAATAATAAATTAATAATAATGTATTTATTTCAGACAATCACCATGTCCATATATACAAGTACATCAATAAAAGTATGTAAATAAATATAAAAATACATCGATAAGAACAATATGTTTTAAAATGATATAAATCCCGGACCCACTGGTGTCGCAGTTTCGAAGTACAATACACGTCGCTAGTTTTAATGCTATAAATAATGGGATTCAAAGACATGTGAATCCTATTCATTAAGCTAAGAATATCCTTTCTGATTACACATTTAACCGAGCTGACATTAGCTGTAGCAAACATATGGCTAGCGCCACATCTCATGGGCAAATTGTTCAATATTTTGAAAGAGTTATTATATGCAACAACGAATTGCTGAAAATAAACTTTTCTAAAGTTCAACCATAACGCACACATAGATATTACCAAAATACGCTGTAAATAGCAGAATCCGGGTCCACCTAACTTTTAAATTTTTGTTCAACAACAATACGATTATTCCACATCATTTCTTGAATATATCGTTATAAAACATTATATTACTCTATTCATCAATCTACGTGGTTATGTCAGCATAAGTAACTGAGTACAGGTCAGGCAGAACCTAGGGGTACAGAGGGCGGAAATTAAGTCACACGAAAAAGTCATGGGAATTAAATCACAGTGTTAGCCAAGAAAAAAGTCACAGGAAATAAAATCAACATAATTTAATTCAAAAACTTTATGCTAAATACAAACTTTTGCAATTTTTCACTGATAATTCAACAAAATAAACTTTGGTGATTAAGACGAATGTTCTGATGAAACTAAGTTTTGCACGTTTACATTGAGCACAAGTGAGATTTATAAGTGACTTTTTATCAAACTTATGGACTGAATTTGTGTTATATTAAGTTAACTTTGATTATTAAATTGACTATTCACCCAAATTGATTTAATATTTATTTATTTTTCACAACTGGGCAAAGTACCCTTATCCCACTTGAGTGCTAGTCAAATGAGTCGACCACTCCCCAGAGACTACAAAGCATTATTTGGTCATGGATATCAAAAGTGGCATAAATCACATGCCGAAAATGGCATGGGCCTAGTTTATATAAGTACCCAATTCCGATATCGGATAATTGGTCGTTGCGCAAAATCCGAATAGTCAGATACTTGTTATTCTAGATTCACTACTTAAGGGGTTTACTTACCTGTTTGGTGTGTGGATGTGTTGAACATTAATAAGTTGTGATTAACATAAATCTCTGCCTCGTCATTAATTGGTCGTACTATCTGACTTCCAAAACATAATTTTTTTCTCTGCAGTGTCACCATGACAACCGACGAACATCGCCAGGCCAGGGAGCAGCGATTGTCTAGGAAGTGCCTGCAGCACGCTACAGCATGCATGCACCAGCGCGACTATGGCCGTGCGTTTGCGCGCTATCTGCTCGTGTTGAAACTGACCCCCGACCTGAAGGCAGACATCAGGGAGGACTTCACCCTAGCCTTGAGAGAATGGGGGGAAGAACTGGAGACATCTGGGCGGGTTACCGATCTACTCCGATGCTACGACCAAGCCTGTCAGCTCTTCCCTGAATGTGAAGCAATATTAAGCAACACGGGAGCACAGCTTTTCCGGTACGTTCATGGTTATTCTACTGTTTGTGATATCCACAGTTGTTATTCTGTCCTACACACGAGGTAGATACAAGATACTTTATTACTGAATTTCTCAAAAGTGAACTTTATTATGTGGTTATTTAATTGTTCTAATTAGTAGTTACTCTTTCTGTAATAGACACAATTAAAATATAAATTTTAAATAGTAACAAAAACATATTGAGTAATCTATGCTAATAAAAAGAATGTGTGTGCGTGCATGTGTTTGTACGTGCATGCGTACCTGTATGTGTTTGTCTCCATCATAACTCCATGGCAGCTAGAAACTTAAAACTTTGTATGTATGTTAAGGAGACACCAAGGATATGCATCTAGGTATAACGTTTTTCTCAAAAATTACCCCTATGGCCCCAGTTCAAAAAAACATCTGAAGTAGCAAGTAGTGAAGTTTATTATTTTTGATGTCATTGTAAAGATAATAATGCCATCTACAAATATGGATGCTTGATAGTTTGTTTAAAACTTATAAAAAAATATGACTGGTCAGACAGAGAGGCCAAACAATCCAACATAGACTGACTGGGTTATTTGATTTTGCCTATTGTTTTTTAGTTCATAGTATTGTCTAAGATAATTTTTTAATATTACGATTTATCTTTGAGATTACAAGAAAACTATTCTTTTCTTGGATTCTTCCAGTTGTGTTTTTATCCAAACATAATCTTAGAGATTGTCATCAGTGAGTATATTTAAAATTTCTTACATGTTGTTAGAATGTTTACCAGCTAGAAGTTATCATGAATGTTTTTTTGTTGTAGTCTGGGATACATTGATGAGGCAGCTTCATGTTTTCGTAAGGCTCTCCGACTGAATCCTGACTTTTTGACGGCGTGTACAAACCTCGAGAACGTCTGCGGCCACCTGGTGGAACGGTGGCACTTCCGCATGTTGAACGATCGCACGCGAAATGCGGCGTATCAAGAGGCAATCATGAAAGCCGTTCATGCAGGATGCGACAATGTTCTTGATATTGGTACAGGGACTGGCATACTAAGGTAATACTCGCACCATTGTTCTGGTTATCGCTAACATGGGGAGTATAAAAGTGCAGCAATAGAAAACAATAGTTTATGGTTAATATTTTATGGTGTTAAATATGCAATTACAGATAGTTTTAATTTAATATTATTTTGTAAATAAAACAGTTATGCTTATCCAAAGTAAGCTATATTTCTTACAGAACTTAACTCTCTAACTAAAGTACATTAGAAATATCCCATTATTTAATGTAAAATAATGGTTGTTCTGGTTTCAGATCCAGAACAGTTTTGACAATTTTCCCTGACTCAAGGTGATCAGGGAAAGGAAACCCATTCACAAAAACCAAACAACATGACAAAGCTCAATGAAACTTGTTTTTAACATCTACATATAAAATTTATCTTCCAGGTGTTCATCTTTTTTATTTATTTTATTTAGTTTTTTATTTATTTTATTAGTTTATTTTTGAATTTTTTTCTTGTCTCCTGCCAGGTGGTAACAACGCATTTCCTCATTTTGAAAACATGATGTCTTGAAAACAATCATTCACACATGCATCTCATATTTTGCATACTAATTGTATATAAAAAAATTATTGTTGTCACTGGACAGGTGTAATATTGTGAGATTCAAGATATAAATTAAAAAGTTGTATCAGGTTAAAAATGGCATTTTTATAACAAAATAATTGCCCAATCGTATACATCACATCCAAATATTATGCTTGACCTCCTCACAAGCTTTACCTTTGACATCAATGTTACTAACAGTTATATATGTGAATTACATTACCATTGCTGCGTGACATCTCGTAAATCAAACATTCCCGCATATAGTTGAGTTTTTTAAACTTTGCCTTATGTTTTTTATCATAAATAAACACTATATAACTGTTTGCCAATTGTTTCTCTTTAAATAACTATTTGCCTTTTTTGTTTCTCTTTAAGTAACTGTTTCCCTTTTGTTTCTCTTTAATTAACTGTTTGCTTTTTGTTTCTCTTTAAATAACTGTTTGCCTTTTTTGTTTCTCTTTAACTTTAAGTAACTGTTTCCCTTTTGTTTCTCTTTAATTAACTGTTTGCTTTTTGTTTCTCTTTAAATAACTGTTTGCCTTTTTTGTTTCTTTTTAAATAACTGTTTCCCTTTTGTTTCTCTTTAAATAACTGTTTGCCTTTTGTTTCCCTTTAGATAACTGTTTGCTTTTTGTTTCTCTAGATAACTGTTTGCTTTTTGTTTCTCTAGATAACTGTTTGCCTTTTGTTTCTCTTTAGATAACTGTTTGCCTTTTGTTCCTCTTTAGATAACTGTTTGCCTTTTGTTTCTCTTTAGATAACTGTTTGCCATTTGTTTCCCTTTAGATAACTGTTTGCCTTTTGTTTCTCTTTAGATAACTGTTTGCCATTTGTTTCCCTTTAGATAACTGTTTGCCTATTTGTTTCTCTTTAAATAACTGTTTGCCTTTTGTTTCTCTTTACATAACTCTTTGGTTTTTCTTTCTCTTTAAATAACTCATTAACTGTTTGCCTTTTGTTTCTCTTTAAATAACTGTTTGCCTTTTGTTTCACTTTAAATAACTGTTCACTTCTCCTTGTTGCCAGCATGCTGGCAGTGAGAGCTGGGGCGTCGTCTGTGTATGCCTGCGAGATGTCAAAGACCATGTTTGAGGTAGCCACAGACATTGTAACAGCCAATGGGATGTCCAATGACATTCACCTGATTCACAAGAACTCAAAAGAACTGACCATCCCAGAAGATATGCCCAATCGGTCAGTGCTCCAAGCTTATTTTTATAGTGCGGACATATTAGAGTCTGCTCTGTATACTGTAATTTACCTTTTAGTTTAATTTCTAAAATATCTTAATCTCCAGCTAGTTGACTAGAAAAAGGCCAAATTGAGGCCAGTACACTTAGACATCATTACTAGTGTGTTTTCATAATTATATGCAAGAGCTGCCCACTGAAAAGATGCAGTTTTTTTTGCAGACTTGCAGTCTGCAGTTGACTTTCGCCAATTTGAGCATGCATGCCCTAATGAGCAAACAACCCTTTTTAGTCAAGTATCTCCAAAAGTATGACACAGTAAAGAAAATCACATTTTACAAAACTGATCCATTTATACTACTTTATTTTATGAAATGTTTGTATTTTTACTTTTTGTGACCCACAAAAATTATCTTCCAGAGTGTCACTGGTAGTGACGGAGATATTTGATGCTGGTCTCATTGGAGAACAAACACTCTCAACCATTTATCACGCTTGGAAGCATTTGCTGCATAACTGTGATGCAGATGTGAAGGTTTGTATTAGTTTATTTATATTATTTTGAAACTAACTGGCAGATTTTATAGCAGGTAAGTTATTAATATTAGGGGGCGTGCAATTATGATGTATTTCTGGTATTAATGTAAAAATGTTTCGGAGGTGGATTGTAGGTAAATTGATTACATTCTTTTTTTGTTTTCAGCCTAGAGTGCTGCCATCTGGTGCCACAGTGTTTGTTTGCGCAGTGGAATCGGAGAGTATCCGTAAACAGAACAGGTACAGTTGACAATAGGAAAATGGAATTGACTGTTCTTCTTTTCACAAGTATTAAAAGTTGTGAAAAGAAAAAATTATTAGATAATTGCAAATTTGTTAGAATTTATTTGCTATGGCAAACCAAAAAAAGCAAAAAGTCATCCTTGTGTGCCAGGGGCTCTGCTGTTTACATCAGTCCCAGTACCCCCTGGCAGATCACTTGCCGAAACTCTAAAGATAAGCTCGGCCAATAATATCGCTTGCCAGCAAATTCCAGTGGTCTTCTGGGTGGTCTTCATGAACTGTTTGAGCATTAGACGTAATTATTTTAATGCACAATACCGCTCAGCGGCTCGTGAGAATGGTCGAATGGATAATTATATTGGGATTTCTGGAACTGGAGTGCAAGTCGGACAAGTGTCTGCACTGTTCTCGTGGGTGGTACGTATCCGGGTTCTGTTCCAGGTTCCTGTATCCGGGTTCTGTTCCAGGTTCGTGTATCCGGGTTTTCTTCCAGATTCCTGTACCCGGGTTTTGTTCCAGGTTCCTGATTCCCGGTTCTGTTCCAAATTCCTGTATTTGGGTTCTGTTCCAGATTCCTGTATCCAGGTTCCTGTATTCGGGTCCTGTTCCATGTTCCTGTATTCAGGTTCCTGTATCCAGGTTCCTGTATCCGGGTTTGTTTCAGGTTCCTGTATCCGGGTCTGCCCCACCTGGATCTGTCCGACGTGGACATCGTCTGTCAAACAGGGATGTCGGCGGAGATGGAGGAGGAGTTTGAGCCATACACGAGCGAGAGATTGTCCCACCTGCGATCCGGATACAAGCTCCTTTCAGCACCTGTAGAGTTTCAGCATATCAACTTCAACGATCCAGAGGTATACAGGAGACAGACGACTCACCTTTAATTCAGTGTGTTATAAACTTTTATATGGTTAAGGGGAGTTTAAATTGGGAAATGTTGAACTTGTAATGTGAGGATCATAATATCAATATTATTTTTGTCCCCTGATTTAGGAATTTGTTTTTTTACTGAAACGCACATTTTATTTTAGCAACAACCTGGTTTGGTTGTTACATATATTTGTTTCTATTTTCCTATTTTCTGTATTCTTGGTTGTTGATGGAAAAATAAATTACTAGAAACTATAATATAAAGTGTGATTATTCAAATAGAATTGATGCTTGTATGTAGAAAACAGTTGCTTCATTATAATCAATCGTTACTATTTTAAGGTATAATATCTAGTCATATATATATATGACTATATTATATATATATAAATATATTATAAACTATTTTATTCTAATATCTTGTGCAAGTAAATGTTTTTATTTAAATACAATTTGACCATTTATGAATATGAAAAACTGCAGCATCATAAAGACACATTTGGGCTGTGAAGGTGTTACTCTAGGTTAGATAGGAATTATACTATCTACAATGTTACAAGATTTTATGATGACAGTGATCAGACTTTCAAACCTTCTGTTATCATATTGTTGTTGTCATGGTTACTGTCACTGTATCCCTTGGTCATCTGTTGTCCACTGCCAGGCATTGGCGGAGAGTCTGACCGGTGGTCAACAACAGCTGTGTCTGTCGGTCAGCTGTAACGGCCGGCTGGATGCCATTGCTGTCTGGTTCCACCTTCATCTGGACACCTCCCTCTCCCTCAACTCAAGGCCGGACGCAGGCAGCTGCTGGGAGCAGGCTGTCTTCCCTGTACTCCCCACTCACCTAACAACAACAGGTGAGATCTTCCCCGAGTTCTCTCCCTCTGTCCCTTCCTGGGAACAGGCCAACATCCCTGTACTTCCCAGTCAACTCATCATAACAGGAGAGCTTATTTCCCACCCTAACATCCTTCCTCCCCCACCGTCCCTCCCTCTCTCCATCCCTGTACTCCCGATTCACCTCACAGCAACAGGTGAGATCTTCCCTCCCTCCTACTCTCCCTGCCTACCTCCCTCTCTCCTTCCCCCCTCCCTTCCTGGGAACAGGCTGTCTTCCCTGTACTTCCCAGTCACCTCATAGCAACAGGTGAGATCCTCCCTTCCTCCTCCCCCTCTCCTCCATACCTGCCTCGCTACCTCTCTCCTTTAAATAGAAAATGGTGTGCCCTATTAGGAAATGTATAGTCTACTTGGTGATATTTGCACACTGAATGCATAAAAATACAAGTTTAGAAAGTCTAAAAAACAGCTTGGCACCTCTTGTATGTCCATGCAATTTTGGCTGGCACTGAAATGGTCAAGTGAGAAAGAAAGTTATCAATATCTTAAAAACTTTTAGTTGATCTCCTCTTAATCTCCTTGTCTCTGGAGTTGTTAATGTGACATTGGGGTAACAGTTGTTGATTACCCTGTTCTTGTGTGTTTAGGTGTTACTAGGGAGAACTTTATGGTGCGATGTGACGACAAACTCAACATAAACTGTGTCTTCAATGGCAGCTGTTTCCGTTTCACTTGCACTGAAATAGTTCACAGTTCGCCAGCAGGCAGCGTGCAGCATCCCAGCAGTGTGTCTCAGACTGATATCCCCTGTAAAGACGTTTCTGACAACCACTGTCAATCAGACGAAGCATGTGACATGGAAGTCAAGGAAAATTGTGAAAAATTTGTGGATGACCTTGACCTAAATGTTGGACATCAAAGTACAACAGATGTCCAGTCAGTGGACAGAGCATTGTACCTACTGGACCGGCCAGACCTTGGCCGACTGAACGATATTCACTTCAACAAGGCTTACAGTAGTGCAGTTCAGACTCTGCTGTCGCAAGCATCGCCGTCACAGCGCAGTGTCCTTGACCTTACGCAAGGATTCTCGCCACTTGCCGTCCAAGCACTCAAACTCGGTGCTGATTATGCGCACATTGTCACCGAGAACCCTACCCATAAGGCACTGCTCCAAGTCATCGCTGCGTCGAACTGTGTCGATCCAAACAGACTCTCTTTCAGTGGCTGCAGTTTCCACGAGCTCAATCGGGAATGGTCTGTTGTTGTCAGTGAATTAGTGGAACCTTGTGGTTGCCTACGGCAACAAGTGCTTGAGGATATTGCACTTGCAAGGTATGTTGGTTCACGTGTGACTTCTTGTTCTTTTACTTCGGACTAGATAAGTTTCATCAGGTTGTATGCACAGTCATTGGTTATATATACTAAGTACACCAGTCAGCCCATGACTTATGCAGTGTTATCTTAGCAGTAATCCTATTCTTGCATAGTGGCGCGTAAAGTAGAAACAATACATCTCCACATCAGTCGGTCCGCAGCTTGTTTAGTAGTCTGACTGGGGGCAGGGGCGTTCCCCTCCTCCTCACGTTGGTTTTGGTTGCGTTTGTTTCCTTCGGGCCTCAGCTGAAGCAGCATTTCATTTCATATTAATCAGTTTTTTTTTCAACACAGGCCAATTTCAAACTTTCTTCCAACCAATCTAGTAAATAAACTATCCATCAGATGTTTCTTGGAAGAAACAGCTCCGGTTTCTACAATTTCCTGTTCCTCGAATACCAGTAAGTGACTGGAACTACTTTCCATGTGGAACTACTTTCTGTGTGTCACCTTGCAGCGTCACATGTCTGGTTCCTGGTGGTGCAGTGGTTCCGTCCATGGCCCGTGTCTACGCTATGTTGATCGATTCCGACTCCCTCCATGCTGACTCAGCCGTGGTCAGCAACGACAACACACTCGATCTACACATCGCTGACTCAATCAACCTATTCCAGGTCTGTCTGCTTACTCTACTTCATCTTGATCTCTTGTGGTGTGACCCGGGTGGGGCCACATAACTGTCCTCCCTCCCTCTCAGACAGTTGTCTCCACCCATTGCAATTCTCTGCCACACTTGATTCCAATTCCAACTAACTTGTTTGATTCTAATTCCATCCACATTATGGCAATTCCAACTAAATTGTTTGATTCTGATTCCACCCACATTATGGCAATTCAGATTCCCATTTTTTTTTTTTATAATCCAGCTCTTACTCTACTGTATTAAGGCAATTAGGATTTTACCATTGCTATTGTTATTCCACTAAATAAATTGGAATTCAATTCATATATCGGAATCACCTCGGGTCTTCCATCCTCTTTGTTTCCATGCTGTCCTGCATTTCTGTATATATCCTGCCCATTGCAGACTGTTCAATCAAATGAAGTTTTTAGAATATACATACATATAATAAATATATAATATATATATATATATATATATATATATATATATATAGTTGATGCACAGTACATGATGATTTTAAAATAGAATCTATCAGTTTAAAGCATCTTGCTGTAGACTACCAAATTAAAGCCGCCATTTCCCTTTCAGATGACGACACACGTGGACATTGAGTTGTGTAAGCTGCCGTACAAGAAGCTCTCCGATACATTCGAGCTGTTCACATTTGACTTCACCGAGACTCGTGACGACCAGGTCGCCGCCTTTCTCTCTCAAGAACAAACCCTCGAAGTGACGGCAACTGACACTGGTGTCATCACTGCAGTCGTTTATTGGTTCGACCTGACCTTGACTCCTGACCTCCGCCTGTGCACCCTTGACCCGAAGTTGCACTGGCGGCAGGCGGCTGTTGTACAGAGGGCACCACTGGGCGTGTCGTGTGGTACGCTGATCGAAATCTCGGCCGCTTGCAAAAATAGCAGTATCCAAGTTGGCGTGTCACTTGTGTGATGGGGAATGGACAGGGGAATAAATGTGGAGGAGTCTGTCCTTGTTACGTGTTGTTGTAATTCATTGTGGAATACTACAGCAGTGACTACCAGGCTCACACACCTGTCTCAAGTACACGTACACACTAGCAACCACAGCAGATGCTTGATTGTAAACTGTAAAGACAATTAACATGGCACTACACCAAGCATGCTCTACAAAAATACACACACACACAGACACCACATGCACACAAGCATGCATACACACGCGCGCGTGCACACACACACACATTCCCATAATTCACCCATATACATTACCAGTTACCAATATTCACATCTTCGCAAATTTCCATAATTCGTTCTACACTAGCAAGTACAATTCAATGAATTCACATGTTTGTACTTCCAGCGTGATCCAGGAATACGAATCTTGAATACGTAAACATACCTGACTGAGTAAGATCATTTCTTTAGGCCAGGTGTCCTATTATCTCACAATAACATTTATGGTCAAACACCATCTTGACTTCTCTGGGAAGCATTCAGCCACGCTGCAATTAATGCGCGAAAACTATTCATACACAAATATCGACCACAGCCAGGTACTCATACGGCTGAGTGAACTAGAGCAATGTAGAGTGAACAAACTTGCCCAAGGTTCTACACCGCAGCACAGAATTCGAACCAGGGTTCTCTCTGTCGAGAGTCCAAAGTTCTAGCCACTGTGCTCCATTTACACCAGTACAGTTTATGCAATCTAAAGCACTGATTTCAACAACAATTTGTAATAAAATACAATCCACAGCCATCCACAGTGTGACACCTGTATAATTCTTATAATAATTTTATGGTTTATTATTTTCTTATGATTATCAAAATAGAACATCATTTACACATCAATATGTTACAAAATATATTTATTGAGCAACAAATTATACACAATACTGTACACTATGTTGAAAGTTATATACATGTGCCAATTCATTTTTAAATTGCTGTACAACAAATTATTAAATATGGTTGGCTTACAAAAAGAACTCATTTCAACACAGTATGGTCACAGAAATGCACCAGGCAGTAAAACAATTCACTATAGCATTAATTGAAAAAAATATTTTCCACTGTACCAATATGAAATTAACAATATTAAATTATATTTATCAGTACTCTGGAATCTAATATCATGAAATTCTTGCATAAATATATATATATACTCAGTATATATATATATATACAGGTGTATATATATATATTTATGCAAGCAACAACACAGAGTCCAATATAGTGATGAAAAAAGGCCAAATGAATGACGTTTATTTATTAACGTGATAAGAGAGAAATGTGGGCTCGACATCCCAAGGCCAGGCCTGTGACTGAGCTCATACTAGTCTCCTGTACCTCAGGTTGACAGAGCCCACATTTCGGCACATAAAACAAACAATATATACCAGGTATATAGTACATAACCAGAACCTTCATACTAGTTCCCCACCATGTTTTTATGTATAAAAACCAGTGTGGGTTGTAAAAGTAAGAAAGGTTTTTAAAGTAGTAATTAATTAAAACAAATGTCATTTAAGGTCATAAAATGTTTTTTTTTAATTGTACAACATTGTAGTTTAAAATTACTAGTTTTTTAGTTTCTATCATTCAAATAAACCGATAGGTTTTAAACAGAACAGTGTATAACAAATATGAAAAAGAAATGATTATATCCCATTACCAGCGATCAGGATATTTCTAAAAAAATATGTGTGGTTTTAAAACATGCAAGTTGATATATTTTACTTCTCTACACAAACATATTTACTGTAACTTAATATACACAATTGCACACTAACTAGGGTAAAATAACATAAACATAAAATGTAAATATTTTATCGAATTGGTTAGTTAAATTTTAGCAGCATTGAATGATAACTGAACACTGGTGCAGACTGCAACCTGCCAATTTTTGAAATGAGATCTGTACAATAAATATGTTGCTTAATTTTTATAAGTGTTTCCAAACATCTCTACTCTGTTATGTGTGGTATCATAAGTTCTCAAAACCAACCAGACTAGAGTGTTTTCATCACCCACCCCCACCAATATGTCACATGGCACTCTTGATTTTTAGCAATCCAAAATGGCTCCCAAAACAAGAGCCAAAAGCAACGGACAAGTCATTTACCAATACATTACCGACCATGCTGCCCACTTATGATATTCACAATAGCGTAGCGTCAATGTCCATTAATACCTGTTCTACTTGATAAGTGTGCCATTGTAGCGAATTAAATTTCCATACTATATGTTGTCATGACCAAACCACTATCCACCCAAAATGTGTAATGCTGTATTGTTTTTGGTGATTTTACAAACTGACGCGGCCACTTCTAAGTCTCCTACGCAAGGGATGTGACTAGTTCTACTCCCTGAAAATAGCTGATGACCCAGATTCCCATCATGCACTGCAAAACAGGATCTGGGGCACAAACCCTGCCGAGTCAGCACGATCAAACTCGAATGTGACGCCATCGAATGTGATAGTTTTCGATCCACCCTTGCCCCGTCTGCAGCTGCCCTGGTCGTGATCTCCGTAGAAATGAAACGTCACTATGATCGTATACCACGTGTTGGCCTTGAAGATGACACACTCGGGCAGACAAACGTGCATGATGTCGACGCTCCTCTCCTCCGTGATCGGAATAGAACGATTGCACAAAAACGTACGATCCTGCTTGATTGTCACCTGTATTTCGGCCAAGGGGTCATAGTTCAATGATGCGCTCACACCGAATCCTTTAATGATCACCGGCTTATCACACTGCAGCTTCATAATGCTGCAGTCGCCTGAGTAAACGTTTGACTTGCCGAACACGGAAAACCGCTTCAGTATTGACGGCTGCGGCTTCTGTCGCGGTGTCACGGGAAATAGTAACGCATGTGAATCGCAGTCCTCCTCGCATGTTAAATACTCGAACACGGAACACTTCTCCTCGGCTGTGAGTATCCCCGATCGCGCGACAACGCGGGAAAACTCCTTCAAAGACATGCTCGGAAAGTGGATGAGATAGATGGCATCACCGAGGATCTTACGTTTGTCCCGCGGGCACGTATCTTTGTCCTGTCTCTTGCACTCACTCTGTGCCCAGCTGAGGCATGCTTGGAAGAGCTCAAGCTCGGAGATGGTGAGGCAGTCAAACTGGAGGATTCGGGTGAGGAGAGTCAACGGAATGTCGGGGAAGGTGCTCGAATGAAGGACGTCTTCAGTGCGGGTCTCGATGAACAAGACGCATTTGTCAATGAGAACTGTCTCGTCGTAGAGCAGGCTCTGCTCATAGATGAGACACACATTGTCAGGATGCAGATGTTCCTCCAAGTACTGCGTGCATTTTGTTGTTAGGGCTGGGATGATGTATTTCTTGCCGATGTAGAGAATCGGTAAGACCAGGTCGTCAGAGAGTTCGACCTCGTCACTGTATAAATACCTGCCAACCACACACACGCCACTGTAATAATTGTATACTGTTTGCACATTAGTATATTAAAATATGTATTGTTTTGTTATTAATTTACATATAATAATCACTGTGCAGCCCCCAAGAGCAATCATTTGGATGGGGTGTTATTTAAGAAATGTATTATTATTATATAAATACCTGCCAACCTCACACATCACTGTAATAATTGCATATTTTTGCACATTAGTATATTAAAACAGGTGTTTTTTTAATGTTATTAATTTGTTTGTAATAATATTATCATTATTATATAAATACCTGCCAACCGCATACACATGTCACAATATAAATACCTGCCAACCTCACACACGTCACTGAATAAATACCTGCCAACAATGCTCCCATGTCACTGTATAAATATCTGCCAACCACACATGTCACTGTATAAATACCTGCCAACCTCACACACGTCACTGTATAAATACCTGCCAACAATGCTCCCATGTCACTGTATAAATATCTGCCAACCACACATGTCACTGAATAAATACCTGCCAACCTCACACACGTCACTGTATAAATACCTGCCAACAATGCTCCCATGTCACTGTATAAATATCTGCCAACCACACATGTCACTGTATAAATACCTGCCAACCACACACACGTCACTGTATAAATACCTGCCAACAATGCTCCCATGTCACTGTATAAATATCTGCCAACCACACATGTCACTGTATAAATACCTGCCAACCTCACACATGTCACTGTATAAATACCTGCCAACCTCACACATGTCACTGTATAAATACCTGCCAACCTCACACATGTCACTGTATAAATACCTGCCAACCTCACACATGTCACTGTATAAATACCTGCCAACCTCACACATGTCACTGTATAAATACCTGCCAACCACACACGTCACTGTATAAATACCTGCCAACCTCACACATGTCACTGTATAAATACCTGCCAACCTCACACGTCACTGTATAAATACCTGCCAACCTCACACATGTCACTGTATAAATACATGCCAACCTCACACATGTCACTGTATAAATACCTGCCAACCTCACACATGTCACTGTATAAATACCTGCCAACCACACATCATTTTATAAATACCTGCCAACAATGCACCCATGTAATATTTCAACTGTGAAGTGCAATTAATTTTATTTCAAAGTAATTTATTAATTATGCATGATGCACATGCTATTGAAAGTATGTCACTCAGAATGTCTCATCTTTAATTCCTGTTTACGTAACAGAAAAAATTACACATGCAATGTTGTTTGTTTTGTTTTCTAAAATGTTTAACGAACCTTGCATCAGCTCCCATTTAACAACATAAAACTGCTACACCAATAATCGCAGCACTTGGCATTATTTGGGTTTAAATAGAGGAATTATTTTGAGAAACAAAACAAATATCGTATGCTTGACAGAACATATTTCGTGATACTTTTCGGCATTTAAATTTTCTTAAGTGTACTCAGTGCTTAATAGGCTGACTACAGTTGCAAAACATGTTAGTACTTTCCAGTATTAATAAAAACTCCATAATTTATTTATATATACTTGATTTACTTATTTATATATCTTAGACATCTAGTTTAAATTTTCCATAGTTTTTATATAGTTATATACTAGTTTTTATGTTTTGAGTTTTTTTTAATATGTATTCGTATGTATTGCTTCAATGAATTTGTAAAGCGCCTTTGAGTAGTTTAGGCTGAAAAGGGCGCTATCTAAATATGCATATTATATTATTATTATATAATTTACATAATTTATTTCCATCATAAATTTAAAAGAGCTTTTCACAATAAAGAATTGTCATTCATGAAACACATGTATTAATCCATCTTTAGCCTTAGATCAAAAATGAAACTATATTTTGTGGAATCAAAAGACATGAAATAGAATATCTTGTTTGAATGACGTCTGAAAAGATGGCACTTGCATAGAATCCGGACTCACCTCGATTTTACCATTATAACTATATTTTTACTAAATTTGATACCTCAATGCATTAATTTAATCATTCCAAGCCATCCCAGGCATATTTATCTTATAAAAGTATTGTGTCTTAGCACATTTTGAAGCCCAAATAGAACTCTGGCCTATGCCATATATTACTGCACTGTGAGCTTAAAATGAGTGATAAACAGTGCTTGTTGATGCAAACAGGACCACCTTCTAAGCCTCGAAAGTGCGCTAAGATTCAACAGTTTTACAATGCAAACATGTCTGGGATGATATGGAATGATGGAATTAATGCACTGAAATATCAGTTTCACAAAAATACAGTTATAGCGACAAAATCGAGGTGGGTTCGGAATCTACACTGAAAAGATAGTGTCTACTTGACTTACTCAAGCATGAGTCTGAATGCGTCCGGTTCGACATCGGGGACTCGTATCGTGCCGTCTGATGTTCCCTCTGACATCGGCCCACAGAACATTGCAAAAAAGACGGGGCTCCGGGACACAAGAACGTACTTGTGGGCACTGATGTCCTCCACTGTTTCCTAGTCATACGCAACACAGAAACTGCTTCGTAACAGGATTGAGTTTCTGACAATCAGACAGGTATAGAAGACGAGACAATGTTTTGATTCTTTTTATCTCGTTACTTACAATTAGCTTCATAAAAAGTATGAATGACTTCATTTTGATTCATGTCTTCACTTGTTCTGTTTGTTCTATAATATAATATGTTTGAAATAAATTGATTGATTTGAATGTCAGAAATTAGTTTCTGATAGGTTTCTGACATCAGAAAACATTGAAAATTGTCTGAAACTTCAGAATATAATACATGTTACATATATTTATTATTTTTTTCACTATATAGCTTATGAAATGGTCAGATGATAATAATGATTATCAGGCACTATTCTTGCATAAAAAGAGCAACAAATTGATGAGAAATTAAATACAAGTTTAATTAGCTGTGCAACTTTAAGAATGAATGAACGATGTCATGTTGCATTACAGATTTCATCTTATAAATGACAGATTTCATATTTATGCTTGATTATTGCCCTTTAGTGATATACAGCATCATTGTTGAGATCAAACGTGTGTTTTTTATTTGTGCTTATTTTATTTTAATATTGTTCAAGGTAGCCTAAAAATGCCTTCAATTGACTGGAACTGAACAGCAAGCTGTTGCCTACCTGTGTGGGACCAACAGAGAATGTGACATCACATGCAATGTGACATTGTAGCATCTGACGATTGCACTCGATAAGAGTTCGGTTCACCTGCCAACTCGTCTCCAATTCCTCCGCGCAAGTCGCCGTGGGCTCAGTCTTCGTACTGCAATCATAAACCAAGTTAGACGTCTATGAAAGTAAAGATAAGTTCTATATAGTGCAGTATCCAGTCCCTAGAACTGCTCAAAGCGCTTTGGACTTTACTCCCTGGCAGACCTGTTCAATCGAACACCATCTCAACTTCTCTGGGAAGCATTCAGCCATGCTGCAATTAATGTGCAAATTCATACACAAATATCCACCAACGCCTATAGCCAAGTACTCATTCATATATCTGAATGAACTGAAACAATAAACTTCCCCAAGGATCAACAGCACAGGATTAAAACCCGGAGAGTTCAATGCACTAGTCACGGCACAAGTGAGCTTCATGATTATGACTGAAGAACTTTTTTTAAATAATGCTTGAACTGAACAACAACGAATCCCCACCGAATCGTCTGAAATAGGAAGAAGCATCATTAATGACAAGAAACAGAGGACATTCTCTTAAATTATTTACCCACAGAGCAAAACTAAACCTAAAAAAGACTATTTTTCTTACAGAGTGTTCATCCATGGAATACCTTACCTGAACCAGAAGTACAAGCTAAATTGACAAACTTATTAAAAAATTGTCTGAATAAATTCTACACCGGTCTACCCAGAGAACCATTTCAATATGGACGACTAACACTAACTATTGGAACCAGCAACTTTGATCGTCTAATATGAATTCTTAATATTACACTGAAGAAGATTTGATCATCGAGGAACCAAACGATAACAATCGTCTTTTTCTTCTTCTTCCGTGCCGAGGATACAGGCGGTGGTTGGTGGACGAAATAGGAACAGTGGTTTTATGTACAGAGTGCAATTATTTTTATTTATTTATTTAACACAAATAACAGGAATACATGCAGAAGAGCTTGGTGTCTAGAATGTTGGGTATGTCAATATCTGGTTATTCTGTTTGAATGCATCCAAGCTGTTTAGACTAACAGTGTGTTGTGGAAGGGAATTCCAAAGGCGAATGGTACTGGGAGGGAAATATAAATGGTAGTTACATCTGGAGTGAGGGATTTGGTATGATAATGAATGTTGGTGTTTAGTGACAACACTTATACGAATAAAGTATTGATTTGTTGGTATTCTAACTAGGCCATTTACTATATTGTACATCATACAACGTTTAGCATTGGTTCGTTGGTCTATTAGTGATCTCCATCCTAATGTGTGTAGCGTGCCTGTCATGCTGAAGGTGTTATGGGGGCGATGTAGGACATATTGGGCTGCATGGCATTGAATCATTTCTATTTTGTTTATTTGTGTGTGAATATACGGATCCCAGATGGTACAGCGGTTTTCCACAATGGGTCTAACAAAGGTTAAGTAGGCCCAAGTTTTTATTTGGATAGAGTCGATCGACGGAACTGTGAGATTTCTGTGGAGGACGCCTAGTGATCTATATGCTTTTGAAGAAATGTCATTTATGTGAGCATTCCACTGAAGATCTGATGTTATGGTGACACCAAGATATTTGACCTGAGAGACAGTCTCTGGGGTTTGACAATGGAGCATGTATTGGTTGTTTACGATGGTTGTGTTTCTAGTTACTGGTAAGACATGGCACTCTTGCAGATTGAACTCCATTTGACAAGCCACTGCCTTTTTCCCAAGTTTATCAAGGTCTTCCTGGAGCACAGCAGCATTTGACTTGGGCTTAAAGGCTAGACACATAATGGTATCATCGGCAAACCATAGATGTAATTTTGTATGATATGTCATTTATGTAAAATAGGAATAAGCAAGGACCAAGCACAAAGTCCTGTTGAACACCTGATGTAACGGTGACCTCAGACAAGGCCTCACCCTCTATTACAACTCTGGGTTCTGTTTGATAAGAATGATGTAATCTGTGAATTTGTTTTACCTTGGATGCCGTAGTGATGGAGTTTGTAGATCAACTTGCTGTGACCGATCTTATCAAAGCTTTTGAAAAATCCATCATTACGACATCCGTTTGCGGTCCAGACTGCATGTAGGTAACTAGATCATGAATGAACTGAATTAACTGTGTCTCGCAAGAGACTGGGGAGCGAAAGCTATGTTGGAGATTATACAGAATGTTGAGTGAATGTGCATGTTTCATTACAGTATTTGATTATACTACTGACCTTGACGTTCCATTAGTTCCTAAGTTATTGAACTATCCTTGTCCCATAGCATAGGTAATATTATTTTTAGCAGGGTTGGTTTTCTGCTGAACAGAAAGGTATTTCTGCTGTGCCCAGGGCAGAAATAGGGGAGAATGGTATTTCTGACGGGCAGAAACAGTTTATGCCCGGCAGAAATGACAACAACCAGGGAATACATGCCATTGACAGGAAAGTGCGACTGTTTTGTAGAATATGTTGTCAATATCTTTCTGTATCTGTCTATGTGCAATCTGAGTAAAAGTACGAGTACCGGGTACATTCACATGAGTATGAGTACATTTGTATAACAACATATTTTGTCTCTGTCTTGCAGTGCTTGTATTTCCCTAGTGATTACCTGGTTTTAATACAGTGGATGTATTGTGTTAGATTTATGCTTACTATCTTGTAATAGTCACTGATCTAGTGTGCACAGTAACCAGACATAATCCTTAGAGGCAAAATCCCACAACTTGCATTCATTTGTGTGCATGTTGTTGTGCCCATGTGGCATGTTTACACTTGTCACCTGACAACACATGGGCTGTAGCATTCCTTTGTTCAGTATTTCTCTTATCCCTGCTCTCTCAGTCTCTGTGTGCCCTAGTTTTATTACCAACCTAGAAGTTGGCTGGGGTTTAAAACTAATTATCACCTGGTCATCTTCTGGTCAGTGGAAAGCCTGGTTTTGAAGCACCTGGCCGCTGCTATATCCAACTAACTAGGCTGGCTGCTAGAGCTTGCTATTGTTTCAGTGGTTGGTGGAGCTCATAACACTTTCTAGCTGTCTGTGTTTTAATAACTTGTTGGGGCTGTCACCCCAAGGTGACACAGTAATGGTGTAAGAAGGAAACAGGAATGTTGATATTGATAGTAAAATAAATAATGTATAAAATATGACTATTTTAGGAGTTTCTGACCAGAGGGCAGAAACTAGGGGAGAAAGGTATTTCTGCCGCACAGGCAGAAAATATTTCGGCCGCATGGTTTCTACCGTGAGGGCAGAAATATGCCAACTCTGTTTTTTAGGTATAACTCTGTGGAACGCGATACCCGAGGATCTGCGTCTGACCGAGTGCATGAACACATTTAAAGCGCATCTTAAGACTCATTATTTCAAGCTTGCTTTTAATGTCTAGATCTCTATACCATTCCCTCTCCACATCATAGTATTTATTATTACTATTATTTTGTAATATTATACTAACTTATTATTTTAATTATTTACTCATTAATACTTTGTTGTCTATTTATTTATTTATTATTATTATTTGTTACGTACGTCTTGATATTTTTAGCTTAGGTTTGTTTACATTTTTTATTTTAATGTAACTCTAGCCTTTTTATATGTTTAATTAGCTTAACTAGCTTATTATTTTAATCATTAATATTTTATTGTATATTTATTTATTTATTATTACTATTTTTATGTATGTCTTGATACTTTTAGCTTAGGTTTGTTTAATACATGTTTAATGCAGTTCTAGTCTTTTTATACGTCTAATTCTATTATCTACATTTTAATAGCTATTAGTTGTCAACACCCTTGAACAGAGTCCTACTCTGGATATGAGTGTATAAATAAAGTATATCATTATTATAACCTATACCTATACTATAGAGCATGGTATATTATCATTATGTTAATTTATGACTGATGCCAGAGATGGGTTGTGGTTGCTTTAGTCTTAGGCTTCGGCCATGCACGTACCAAAGTCCAAACTGCAAATTCATGACATATTATATATCTTTAAAGACTTTATCTTAGACTTATTACAAGTCCGTTTCTGCCTTACTACCCTTCACCATACTGTTCGGTACAACTATTCGTATACCGAGCAATGTACTTAAACTTACGAAGACCTGATTTCAACTTTGTCCCGAATATCTGCAGTGTCAACAACGTAGAAAATACGCGGTTACGCCCCTAGGCCAAGCCCCAAGACCAAGTGAAGCCAGTACCTTGGAAACTACGTGGCCGCTAGCCTAATGCAGGAACGGTTTTAAGATTTCTGCCCCAAAATGTTATTAAATGTGACAGTTCAGTAGCAAATATATCGTAAATATGCAAGATAACATATATAAGAATACCTGGTCATTATTTGTAGTACGTTGTCAAACCCTTTAACAAGATTCGTACGTCTAAAAAAGGTAAACAAATCCGTTCATTCTGTGACACACCGGAGAAGGTTGACCTCGTGTGACGCCCTCTGTTAGATACTTATATAACTGCTGATGTTGGTTTCAAATTATCCGATAGGAGAGATTGCTTTATAACGCTATAGTCGTAGCGTTCTCACGAGTATTTTGCTGAAAAAAGTATAATGATAATTTAATATATTTTGCATATGTTTGCTTTATTACATTGTTGGTATATTATATCCAGTTCAGTGGCATGTATAAGGTCAGGCATTATGTTCTATAAGACTCGTAGGTGCCAGTATCGTTTTGCATGGAAAGGAATAGGTGATTGTTTTATCAGCTTTCCCCAGATCGTGTGAGATCCTCTATAGCAAAATACACAGTAGGTCTAGGTATATGTGTTGCATATAGGCCCAACATACGATACTAGGTTCCTGCTACTGTACACCGAATTCTGACTTGTGTTATTTAGAATCTCTTATCGTCTGCTTCACTGATTCTTTGGCTGAACTGAAGCATGGTCGCGGTGACGTCCTACTCTATAAGAACGAGAACATTTATTTCAACCTTTTCACGTATGTTGCAAAATATAAAAAAAGTATGACTTTGTAAACGTACTTGTGGACGAAACAAATCAAAAAACGCCCAGTGGCGCTGCCTACGTAGTGGAATTAGTACTAATGCAGTGGCGCTGTTGTCGATACTGTACACTTTATGAGGACCGGGCAGTATGATGGATACTGGATAGGGCCTTGGTAGCCATGTTGTTCTTCTTTATGAGGACCGGGCAGTGCGATGGATACTGGATGGGGCCTTGGTAGCCATGTTGTTCTTCTTTATGAGGACGGGCAGTGCGATGGATACTGGATAGGGCCTTGGTAGCCATGTTGTTCTTCTTTATGAGGACGGGCAGTGCGATGGATACTGGATAGGGCCTTGGTAGCCATGTTGTTCTTCTTTATGAGGACCGGGCAGTGCGATGGATACTGGATAGGGCCTTGGTAGCCATGTTGTTCTTCTTTATGAGGACGGGCAGTGCGATGGATACTGGATAGGGCCTTGGTAGCCATGTTGTTCTTCTTTATGAGGACCGGGCAGTGCGATGGATACTGGATAGGGCCTTGGTAGCCATGTTGTTCTTCTTTATGAGGACGGGCAGTGCGATGGATACTGGATAGGGCCTTGGTAGCCATGTTGTTCTTCTTTATGAGGACCGGGCAGTGCGATGGATACTGGATAGGGCCTTGGTAGCCATGTTGTTCTTCTTCTTCTTTGTTCCGTGTTGTACAGGGGTGGCGTCGAGTAGGTCTACTCTATTTTTTTTTTTAGCTATTTCCGTTACTGCTCTCTTCATTTTGCCACGATGTCCGAGAAAGGTGACGACAATGACGGTGCGATACTTATGTATACCTTCCAACTCTCCCAATCTCCCGGATTTTCTCTGAATTTTTCTGAAATTCCGGCGAAAAATCTCCAACAGCGCCGCCTCCGCCCAGTCTTCCCGATGTTAAGATCCAATACAGCGCGACGAGACAGCGCGACACGAGAAGCGTGCCGAACCGCTGATGAATATGCCGGATTTCAACAAAAAACGTTGACAGGTATACTTATAGCTGTTATGTTAGTATTCGCTATTTTTACTACTGACCTAATGCGAGATTTCGATCAATAACATGTCGGTCTTTCTACATAAATACAATTGTTTTATGACAGTTGTTACATAATACCCTTTTCCAAAGATAAGTCTTAAGACAAACAACCAACTCTGCTGATGAAGAGTAATTCATGTAGGCCTAACTAGACGTCTCCTCCTTCCGTCGTTCCGCCATTTCAATCACCTGTTGTCGTGAGAACGCGACAGACCGGGTGTAAATGCGTTTTGTCTGTCCGATGTCATGGTCGAATGAATTCTAATTAAGTCGGAGTGTGACTGGACTGCTACAATCGGCCATTAAGCCTGGTCAGCTCTATTGCCTTGAAGTGTGACGTAACACGCGTCACTGTTGAATGATTACCTATTAGGTGTACAAGCTACGCCGGCAAGAAACGTCTTGGTATTTCAAAACCGACTTTTTATATATACGACAAAATCATATTCCTGAGTCTATATTGGTCGAGCTAATTGTAAGTAGTCTAATACAATGTTTTCGCGGGAGGACATTTGCACGACACCCCCTGTCCCGACGGTTATAATTATGTTTTGAATCGATGCTGTAACCATCAAAAAGCGAGGTCATGCTTAACACATAAGTTATGTTTTTGGGAAGATATCACTAAGTGGGTAGACGAGGGATCACCAGTAAATACCATCTACTTAGATTTTCAGAAAGCTTTCGACAAGTGCCACCTCAAAGATTACTGCTTAACTAAAGGCCCATATATACTGCAGTGTTTCTGCACAAGCAACTTGGAGACCTCTTCGAAACAACTGTAAGCGTTCGTTGGAGGCGCTCACTTTTATCTGTTCTCTTCAGCATATTCTTAAAAAACTCAAGGCAAGGGATCTTCCGAAACTTCAACACCGCCATAGGGCCTATATATTGGTGGAAGGCTTATTTATAATCCCTGTTTAGCGGACAGAATATACCTGATGGAAAACAATAGTTAACTGCACGACCTCACCAGCAAAGTAAAAAACGAGGTAAAAGCTTGTAGAATGGACGTCAGTTCAAAGAAACGCAAAGCACCTGTCCACAACTTGTCAATATAATCATCATTATTGCGTAGTGTCCCGTGGTTGGGCAAAGGCCTCAGGAAGTCGTTTCCATGTCTGTCTGCCTGTCTTGCGCTAACCTCTGCCAGGTTGTCCCCTTCCAATCTAGTTCGTCTCTCCACCGTCTCACCGGGCTTCCTCTAGATGGTTTCTTTTCGTCAGATCTCCAGGTACGCGATGTCCATCGGTTATTTCGTTGTCTACTGATGTGTCCTGCCCAAGCCCTCTTCTGTCTTCTGCTTTGTTCTATCACGTCTATGACCTTTGTCTTCTCACTTACCCATATGTTTGTGTTGTACTCCCAATATGTGATGTTTAACATATTTCTTTCCATCTTTGTTTGTGCGGCTGCTAGCTGCATAGTGGTGCTGAAGTTCCGGCAGTCCCCCCAAATATGAATTTCGTTCCCGCGCCACTGTTGGGTTCACCTTCACGAAACCAAAATTACAATTCAACAAAAGAAATCGAAATAATTAAGGATGGTCATGGCCATGTCTACTAGACCCCTATATCTAAAGTAACCGTTATTTGGACTAGCAAAAACAAACAATTCCAGTCAAGGTTAAAGTCTACAGAACACAGAGCTCTCGTAATTTTCATCTTCTCTGTGAATGCGAGAGGTGGACTTTGACAGTAGAAACACAAAGACGAGTCCAAACATATTAAATTAAATGCTTCAGGAGACGCCTTTTTATTTCCCACAAAGAAAGGCGCCGGAAGGAAATTAATATTGGGTGGGCTGAGCCGGAGCTTCAGCATTGCTCCGCTGTCGAATCATGGTATCAGAAGACCGGGGGAAGGGTGCTGTTGAATATTTTTCGCGGCGACGTTAAACAATTTTGAAGCTCACCAAAAACCTTCAACTGCACCCCCTTCAGACTAACCAAAAATTTCCAACTGCGCTCCCTTGAGGTTCTCCAAAACACCTCCAATTGCACCTCCTTGAGGCTCGCCAAAACCGTCCAGGTTCTCCAAAAACCTGCAATTGTAATCCCCCGAGGCTCGCAAATAAAGCACATTCATGCTCACAGTTAATTCAAATTGCACCCAAAATGCATCTCCTTCCCTAAATATTGGGGGTTAATCTTATCTCCAGCCCCCTCCCTCCCCCCCCCCCCCCAACACCCCACCCCGTTCCGGCGTCTATGACGTTGATGCCAGCTGCTGTTGTCAACATCAACACAGTATGTACCGACCGCTATGTTGAATCTGAAATAAAGGTATTGATTGATTGATTCCCGACTAATATATATAAACATATAGCTTTTTACCCTCAGCGAGAAGGAATTTAACTTATATTTAACTAATTGTGTACAATTGTACCATTGTTCGATAATTTGCAATCGTGTTATGTAGTGTTAGAAAACCTTTCTTTCTACCGGTCCAATCATGTGACTGCGAAGGAATTACGTCATAAACAGCGCTCGGTAACGGCAGAACTGGTAACGACAAACCGTTAAGCTAATCGTTCTTCATCGAGGCGGGGAGTCAAGTCGTACTTGGAGAACATTTACAAGAAGTTACACGAACATTTAGCAGATAGGTTCAACTTAACATTAATTAAACTTCAGCGTCACTTTAGCTTCAGAGTCCCGGACAGTCGATCGGAGGATCCAGGGTTCGAATCCTGGTGCTGACCGATCGGTGATTCGGTATCGGATCGGCTGCCGTGTCGAAACTTGGACAATTTCGTTCACCCTACGTTGCCTGTGTCTTTCGGAAAAGACAGGCAGATGCATATGCCGAGGGAAGTAATAGATCCCACGCTGGGAAATGGAAAAAACATGTTGTGGACTCCCTGAGGTTGAGCTAGGATCTTATTCTCTAAACTCCCATTGGCGTTAATATCCGAAAATTAACTTGGCGAATTAACAGTAGAAGAAGAAGAAAAAGAACCAGAAGACAAGATTTGTGTAAAAAAAAGAGCCATGCCAACCACGGAGAATATTTGCAAGAAGTTATGCCAACATTTAGTAGATCAACATAGGCTGAGCTTAGCATTAATAATTTATTTAATCTTTGCGACAGTTAAGTGCGTTTGACGTTCCACCTGAAAAAGACAATTAAGTAACCAGTTTACAAGAGTTGTATTAAACAGTCCACATAAATGGGTAGTACCATAGCCCTAGGACACGCATCCCCTCTATCAAACTACGCTTATGGAGCATAGTTTGATGGTTAGCGTGGATGGCATGGGGCAATACTTCATCCATTCATCCATCCACCCCTCCATCCACCCACCCCATCCTCCATCCATATATTAAACCAACATTTAAAAGTAACTTTAAATCAAGTGTAAGATTTGTTCAATGTTCACTCTGTGATTTCGTGTGGTTCTTTTCTAATTTCCATGACGATTGAGTTAAAAGCATCTGTGCCAGAGATCAAGTGGCCACTCCTAAAGTGGCGACAGAGAATCTGAGGGTTCAGATGATACCCCTCCCGCAACCCCCAGGCATGGGCTCGCTTCGTTTTAAAGCTAAAGGTAGTGTCAGTTTAAAAATAATTCGGAAGCGAAGTCTTTGTTTGGAGAATGCCCAGCCTGAGCAGATAATACGGTTTCTCGCCACTGCACACGAGCTTCTAACATAAACTTTAGAAGTAACTTTATAATCCCTTCCAGGATAAAAACACTTGTGAAATAAACCTTTCCCGTTGATCTTAAACAAGTTATCCTAAATACTAGACAGGTAAGCTTATTGAGTTGAATCAATTGTATTTTTATATCTAAATATTGTGGTACTGTAACTATTGTTATTGGACTCGTATGGTCCAGATGTGCAAGAACACTCTATTATGAACATTCTGATTTTACATCCCATTTACATATATCCAATTAATATAATACATTTTGTATAGCGTGTGCCTATTTGTATGTATATGGATGTTGGTGTACAATGGTGACGACATCTCATTTATCGTCTTCTTCTATGTGCCATGTCTGTCACAGGCGTTGGCGATCATGGCCCTCCAAACTGCACTGTTGTTTGTAGTTTGTAGCAGTTCTGCTATGTTCCTTTCACACCATGTTGACATGTCTCATTTATATGTACTCAATTAATATAATATCTTTTGTATTTTTTTAATACTGTAGTTCATATTTGTATGTATGTGGATGTATAATGGCGATTTTACATTCCATTTAAGTATACGAGTATAGCAAATAAGTCAGGATGTGTAATAACTTAAATCAAGGCGACAACGAAGAAGAGGACGACAATTTAAGCGAAGGACGGCGAAACATCGTGTACATAGAGAACATGAGATACACGTCTAGATCATCAACGGCAAGAGAAGAAGACGACGAGCTGGAGAAATATATGTTAAAACGAATATACTAATGCAATCCCCCGTGTGCTTTGGGTTGAGGCCGGGGACCACACACCATGGAGTGATCTTGATCTGTTTTTCGTTGCCTTATTCACGCACTCCGTACCATCATTCTTGCCCTCTTCACTTATAACTTCCTCTTAGTTGATCCAATCACCTATGCACTGGCATGTTTTCGGGAGAACAGCCTACGACGCATCATCAAGGTGGAGAGAGGTTCGCCAGACCCGCTGGAGGACGGACACAGCCGTGGAGAGGAGTTCGATGCTACAGCAAGCCTAAGTGCAGAAGAATTGTTGCGAGAACGGCGCCTTCGGTGGATGCATGCTTTAATCGCAGCAATAGCGTACGCCAACCAACGGGTCAAAATTCCTTGCGTTGGTTGGTTGATATACGTGATTGTGACGTCACGCCTAGTTCGCGTATGTCATTTTAGCAGCCGTTTGAAAGTGGGTGGAGCCAAAGCAATGGAGCTTATACCATGAAATCAGATAGTGGTGCCTCAATCGGTAGATTGGTGAACTGTGTCGACGAAACAACATCGTTTGCAGTGTCTAAGACACCGGAACCGGCACCGCTGTATGTCCGTTTATACTTTATTTTTGGAATGACTACCAGGAAATCATTTGTATATATTTGAATAGCAGAAATCGTAAGCTTTCAAACGATACCAAGATTGTTTGGATCGGACGAACCGCAACGGTACAAGCAATCGTTCAAAAAAGTTTTTTGGGACGTGTTTTCAGTTGTTCATTTTTCGCTGGTTTATCTATTTTCGATAATAGGGAGGTTCGGTGCGCGAACGTGTACGCGTAACGAGTAGGGACTGTGTAATACGTCATCGAGATGGCGAAGTACGTCACACTGGGATCCCGAGTGCCGCGCGTTTTACATGTCTCGTTCTCGTCGTGTAGAAGCCGTTTTACACTTTCGGTACAACTTGCAATTAGTTCGTTGACATCTTGCACCAAGTCTGAATGAATAAAACATGACATAAAACAACCTTTGTTGCGATGTTGTAAACTTTAGGAGACATAGCGTCGAAACATGTGCCAATGATTAATATCAATTAGTGATTAATATTCATATGGCTGTACGGATACAAAAGAAAAAATTTACCTGTCAAGAAACTACCAAGGACACCACGGACCGGAAGTAAGGCCAAACCGAAAATCACGTGACCGGAAGTTGAAGTATCCCCCGATGTATTGAAGAGTTTCTGTCATTACTCAGGACCTTTTCAACACATCGGAGAGACTCGTAGTTGATTTTGTTTTTGGAGTGCGTTTTGCACCAACTGCACGTAGAGGTTCACCAATTGCACTCTCCCCGAGGCTCACAAAAACCAATTGCACCCCTGTGAGGCTTATCGGCAATTATTCTCCACCTTTAGGTTTACAAAACATCCAATTGCACCCTCGCACTTGAGGCTCGTAAAAATACACGCGCCCCAGCCCCTTGTGATCTCTTAGCGGATCTCTTTTCCCTCAAGCGGAATTCTTGCCTCAGAGGTGCGTAGGTAAGTGATGCGTTCGCAACTCCCCTGCTTAAAGGCATTGAGACGTCTCTGAGTTCCCACAAAACCCAAACAACGATCGTTTTGTCCACAACTGATGTTCTAACCCGAGCGCAATGGCTTAGTTGAGGAGATTTTGTCATGCCCTTATTTAGAAATGTTTTCTTTTACTTTTCCTCTGTAACCGATTGCGTCACCACATGTTGGCAAAGAAAACTAATTGGTGACTAATCTTCCACTTTTACAAAATCCTAGGTAGGCCACTGGCTGCTTCTAAGCAATGGCTGCTGACGTACAACCAACATTGGCCCGAGGTTGACATTCCAAGCTGCTTCCAAGCAATGGCTGCTGACGTACAGCCAACATTGGCCCGAGGTTGGCATTACAAGCTGCTTCCAAGCAATGGCTGCTGACGTACAGCCAACATTGGCCCGAGGTTGGCATTACAAGCTGCTTCCAAGCAATGGCTGCTGACGTACAGCCAACATTGGCCCGAGGTTGGCATTACAAGCTGCTTCCAAGCAATGGCTGTTGACGTACAGCCAACATTGGCCCGAGGTTGGCATTACAAGCTGCTTCCAAGCAATGGCTGCTGACGTACAGCCAACATTGGCCCGAGGTTGGCATTCCAAGCTGCTGCCATGCAATGGTTGCCGAATTACAACCAACATTGGCCCAGTGCTGGCACCCCAAGGTACTGCCATGCAACGTACGCCTATGTACAACCAACATTGGCCCAAGGATGGCATTCAAAGCTATAGGCTGTCATACTTTGCCAACCTTAATTGGTCCTAAGCGGAAATGCTATCTGGGAGGAAACTCTCCTCGTTTTGCTGCGTTACTCGTAACAATGACCCTACCTTTCGAAAGCCAGTGAGCAAGACAGTCTAAATTTACGGGCAAGAAATGACGAGACCCCCAGAAGAAAAACTCGCTAGACAAATGCACTTAATTGTATTAAGATAGCATACATAGGAATGTTTGGGGTTAGACGTGTAGGCACAAGTAAACGTGAATAAAAAGTGTGTTACCACGCAATTGTGCAACACTGCTGTGACTAATCATACGAACATCGAGATGATGTCACGTGTTCCTCCAAATTGAACAATGCTGCATTTTTACGTTAATAACTTTGGAGCCCGGAAAGTGAAGGTAACTGATGACATGTAGACGTGTTTGAAATGATAAGTATAGTGTTTAATACTGCAAGGCCTACAATCGGCCAGATCCTGGACCTGCCCATTCCAATCACTGCTTAATTGGGTAATCAGTCGTACGCTACACTAACGTTCTTAGACTCTATTCGTGAGGCAACGGCCGTCTAGTCGTGCGCAAACATTTGTTTCACGTTTGTGGTCGACCGTGTCTGCATTCCTTTTGGCGAAACCGATCGCTTCATTAATCTAGTCTGCTTGTGCTCATTGGGTCACGTACCACTAACCATTGTGCTTACCAAATCGCAAGTTTAACGCCTTGGCTGGCGTACAGCCTAAACCCGCTAATTAAATTGCCCGAGCTTTTTATGTACTTAATTAACAGAAATCGGCGTGGCAACACCACCATTAATAGCCGTCCGCAGTAATTTTCATGGTATTCAGGAGTCTAATATTTAATAATATTTTCTGATTGAAGAACTAATTAGATTTGTTGATCATAAGCGTATGCATCAAACTTTACCACACAGGCACGGATTTGGAGGCCCCAACCATTTTAAATCGGATTTTTTGTTCTTGAAAAGAATTGTATTTGATATGTTTATTATTAATAGGACATGATGAACTAATTTGGGTCTGCATTTGAACATGTTGTATCATGCCCGTTAGCTCGGGGAGGGGCGATGGGTACGTTCACCCCACCGAGGTGGCAACATTGTTCTGCTCTGGGTTTCAGTAAAAGAGGATCAAGGGGTGAAGTTGTTTTTAGAGCAAACCCCCAATCAACCACTGTATACGGGCCTGTGAAACGAAGAGAATAAAATTGCGCATCAACAACAACTATTGATATATAATATGTAACATATAATAAGTCCTGCTGCCTATATCACACTTTATCTTTGAACATCTACCCTAATATTGGATTCGCCCCTGATGTAGAACCAAATTGATTAGCAGCACGCTTTTTGTAGATCGCGCATCGTCATGACAAATTATATGTTGATATTGTCCACAATTTTGACAGATCTGGGTAGAAAATGATTGATAATAAACGTCTATAGACATCCAAACCTTTGGTGATCGATTAAAATAAAGTATTCCCGGCAATTAATATAACGTCTTTAATGACATAATATGCAGGTGCTGGTTTTTCGCACAGACACCACACAATGCATGACGTATATTATAGTAAGTTACCATACGTTTTTTGTGCATGCAATAAAGCACTTAATGGACGTTTTTATCCCAAATGTGTTCTGGGGTAATCGAGGTACCGCCCACGTTCGGTTCCCACCCTTTGAAGTGGCTGAAATGACAGGTTGTAGGCGTGGCCTGAATGCAATCCTTCCGCGCCTTATTGATGAACGCATGCTTTGCATGTTTGCCAGTTTTTATCTGCATCGTTCTAAATTATACTCTGTGCAGATTTGCACGCAAATTCAGAGTCATCTGCACACTGCTAATTTCTAAACGCTTCCGTGATTTAATGATGCATTATTTTGCAGTTTGACTTTGAATGTGTCTGCGGAGTGATCGGGTGCAATGCGGTCCCTTGTGCCGAGCACTGAGTGAGTGTGCGCGAATAGGGTGCTTTTCTGTGGATTAGCTCACGGAAAGTGAGCAAATTGCGGTATTATGGAGGAGTTTCACAAGCGTGGAGTTTAGAATGTAACTGTGCACCACGCAAAGATTCAGGTAAGGTAACAGTGAACGTAGCAGCGATTCACATATGGACGCATTTGCACGACTGAGAAGTTGAGTTGGTCGACTTCGACAAAGTTGGGGTCGGTGTCAGACGCGTAGGCTGGTAGGCGCACTCAGTCTCGACGGAAGTAACGCTCGTTTTCACCCTTCGTCATCGGCATACACCACACTGTTCAGAGGCCGTTTACTATTCCTGTAAACTGTGTTCCACATTTTAAAGTAAAGAATAGCACGGCTTTACTACTAATTGTAAATTATTTATGTTATCGAGTTCTAACGAATGTCAACAACTTGTGAATGTGATTTGTGAACAATAACAAAAGAAAACATACCGGGTAATCTTTTACTTGTAGTAGTACACAATCATTGTTATTGTAAATTCAGTTCAAATTCATTGTTTCTAAATCACTATTGATACATTTATTTTAGTGACTGATAAGCTGTTGTGATACTAAACTAGTTATACTCGACACTGAGACGTCTGACTCTACCAGCAACGTTCTTAATTAATATCTATGTCATGTATTTGTCTGTCTGTCCAAGCTTGCCAAGGACCACAATGGAAAGAAGTGCTTGCACTTTCTTGTGTCATCCTTTATGTTTAATGTACCCTGTATTTATATTTTATTTATGAACAAGCCTACATTTTATATTGAATAAATCAATCAAAACAATTCTCAGACTAGACCACAACACTGTCGACAGTCATCACTAGGAATTGTGATACAATTACCTTATTAAATTGTTCTATCATTTATAATAAGACCCTATTAAAATATTTTTTGTTTTCCCATATGCCTGCATATTAAAAAAATTATGCCGCTAAGCTTTATTTTTATTTAAGTAAAACGATTCTGTATTTACATATATTCCAACTTACAGTGCAATAAGTGTAAACTCAGATTTGTATCAGGCCAGATGGATTTGTCTGCAGGTTTGCAGCTTGTATGAAAAATACTCTGTACACATCTGATCTTATTGATAAATAACCCCTAATAGCTATGATAGTCACTTCAGGACATCTCCATCGGCACACTTAAATAAAAATAAAATCGGCCCCGTCATTTACTTTTGACAGAAGTTCTGATGAGAAACCAGGAACTATTTTTGTATGGCTTAACAGCGTTTAAACAACACAGTGATAGACAAAACATACACCTGTTGTGACTGGATGGGTTACAATTGCACATTAATTGATTCATTCTTGCTATTTTTGGTGGTATATGACCTTCTAGATTTCATTCACTATCCAATGGCATGTATGCATAAGCACTCCATTTATATAACAGTTTTAACTGTGTAGTTCATAATATTCACCTGAGTTAAAAATAACACAAACAAGAGAAACTATAGCTCTGTTTGAGTAGTAAGTTAATAGAATCAGTTCATGTCAAAACAAAACCTATTCCTGTGATTGAACATGACAGCAATACTAATTTACCTACACTTTCCTGTTATAACATGCTATATGTATTAGATTTATTCCTTAGAATTAAATTACACCTATTGAATTATATCGGCTTTGAACTCTGCACTCTGATGTATTTAACTATAACGAGTTGGTAGCCACACATTTGGACAACATCAAAAGGCAGTGGGTCACTAATGAATAACAGCTGATTGCAGTTGTGCCATTAGAAACATGAAATCGTTAACTTGATGGTACTTACAGGTTGAGTATTTTGGTAAGAATTTTGTTAGCAATACAACTGTACCAACATTATAAATTTCTGTTACCATTTCAGGTAGGTGCATAGGCTGGCCATGTCGAACATGGCACATTCTAACTCGGTGGCGTGGAACCAGAGGGGGTTCCAGTTGGTGTGCGTCCTATTGGCCTGTGTGCTATACTGTGGCGCCGTTCCAGAAATTCGCCCGATGAACGAAGATCTGTTCCACTTTACCCACACACATTATAACACAAGTATCCTAGAGAACGCTGTTGGCAAAACATACGTGACAACAGAGAGGGTAAAAATGGGCATATATACGACGGACCCAACATTATTTATAAAATACAGAGTAGTTGCTGGGGACACTACAAGATTCTTCCGAGCCGAGGAACAGAAGGTTGGTGATTTCTCCTTCTTGCGGATTCGTACGCGGACAACCGTTTCGGCAGTGTTGAACCGAGAGCGACAGGAGACTTTTTCGTTGTCGGTGAAGGCCGTGGCTCGCTACCCACATGGACCAAAGTTAGTCGCGCAAACCACGGTGACAGTACGTGTGTTGGATGCGAACGATCTGAGTCCACTCTTCTACCCGACGTCGTACTCGGTGGATGTTCCTGAGAATACGCCTCTATACAGCAGCGTGATCACAGTGAGTGCTTCAGACGCCGACATCGGGATCAACGGGGAGATTTACTATAGCTTTGAGAGGAAGACGGATACATTTGCGATCCATCCGACCAGTGGGACAGTAACACTGACACAACACCTGGCCTATATGGACGTCGAGCTCTACCACTTGACAGTCCTTGCGAAGGATCGGGGACCATCTATGGGGTACCAGGCGAGGGTAAGCAAGGCACCATTACAGGTGAACGTCAAGGAGGTAAACTACCACGCCCCGAGTATTCATCTCCAGATGTTGCCGACAGTTGTCGAGCATGGAAGTGTGGGGACTGTGTACGGAATCGTGAGTGTTGATGATAGGGATGTTGGAAGAAATGGGAGGATTGGAGCGGTGGAGATAGTCAGTGGTAACTCCGAGGGATACTTCCGAATCAAACAGGGTATCCAACACAACGAGTTCCAGATAGAGGTCGCAAAGATGCTGGATCGCGAGACCGACCCTCAGGGTTTTAACCTAACGATATCAGCAGTTGATCTTGGCGAACCGCCAAAGTCAACAACGCGTGTGATTCACGTCAAGTTGCAAGATACGAATGACCAGCGACCGCGGTTCAAGGATGACCACTATGAAGTGACCATAGAGGAGACAGTTCCCATACAAACGCCACTGTTGTTTGTGCACGCCAGCGATACCGACATCGGAAAGAATGCAAAGATCGCATACAACATCGTGGATGGGAATCGCCGTAAGTGGTTCGTTATTAACCAGTCAACAGGACTGATTTCAGTGGCTGCGACACTCGATGCAGACGTCCTTGATAAAGTTGAGCTGAATGTGAGTGCACATGATCAGGCTAACATGGGTTCACGTAAAACCAGCTACGCCCGCGTCATTGTACACATCAAAGACTGCAATGACAACGCGCCAACATTTCAGGCTTCCAAACCTGTAGTGTCTGTTATTGAGAATGAACCCGTCGGAACAGACATTTTTCAGGTGCGTGCCCACGATGCCGATTCTGGTGATAACAGCTATATTAGTTACAGCATCTTTAATGCTGAAACGGCACCATTTGCAATCGATGCATTTACGGGAAAGATCACAACTAAAGAGGTGCTGGACTTTGAGTCGATGGCTCGAATGTACAAGTTGCGTGTGCGTGCGTCAGACTGGGGGAGTCCGTACAGGCGGGAATCGGAGGTGGAGTTGACAGTGAAACTAAAGGATATTAACGACAACAAGCCGATGTTTGAGAAAGTGAATTGCGTTGGATTTTTGTCACGCGAAGCGCCGGTTGGAAAGGAGCTGGTTATGATCTCTGCTATTGACTTTGACATTGGCAACATTATCAGTTACAAGATTGTGTCCGGAGATTTGGATGATTGTTTCCAGTTGATACCGTCGTCAGGTCTTGTTAAAACACGCTGCTCCCTGAAGGACCTGCGTCAGGACTTCTATTCTTTGGTTGTCACTGCAACGGATGGGAAACATTCGGCCGATACGACAACGATCAACATCACCGTAGTTAATAATAAGAGGAACCGTCAGTTAAGTAACAACGACGCAAGTTTCAGCTGTGAGGATACAGCAGTAGCCGATATGTTGAGTAGACTTCTTCACGAGGCCGAGCGGAAGAGTGCCGAACAGTTGTCACTAGGGGGCAGCACGAATGCAGTGTCGCGGAATGTACATGCACCTCGCTTTGATAGCAACATGCCGAAGAAGATCACGATCAGGGAAGGTATACCGATGAAGCATAAGATCATTGGGATCAGCGCTGTGGATCCAGATCAAAGATACAACGGTCGGCTGCAGTTCGTTATCACGTCGGGAAACGAGGGTAGTGTCTTCAAGGTGGACACCCATAGTGGTGATCTGCTTGTGATGAATACAGTGGATCGCGAGAGCAGAGACATGTACACAATCACCATTGGTGTGTCAGATATGGGTTCCCCCGCAAAATCCGCTTCGGCTGTCCTTGAGATCAGCGTGGAGGACATAAACGACAACGCCCCGGAGTTTGACAAGGATAGCTATAGTGTCCGTGTTGCCGAAGATGTAAAATTAAACATGAGCATCCTCAAAGTGCATGCCACGGACCAAGATGAAGGCAGGAATGCTGATGTCACCTATGCCATGGTCTCGGACATGCCTCAATTCTCGGTGAATCGCCAGACCGGCGACATCATCGTCACCAGCGCACTGGACCGAGAGAAACAACAAGAGCATCATATTGAAATACGTGCAACCGATGCCTCAGAAACACACCCACTGTCCTCGGTTGTCACGGTAACTGTGACAGTGGAAGACGTCAACGACAACATACCCACCTTCGTACCGAATTCTTATCACTTGCAGATCCGCGAGGATTTACCCATCGGTGCTGTCGTCATGACAATTGTTGCCAAGGACTCTGACCACGGTAACAGTGGTGCAGTTCGCTATTCCCTCCTCTCTGGCATGGACGACAAGTTCGAAGTCGACCGTCAGGCAGGAACAATTCGCATTGTGAAGCCGCTTGACTTTGAGACGAAACAGCGCTACAACATCACAGCGCGAGCACGTGACCGGGGTCAACGCAGCTGGACCTCTCGGTGTCATGTCATCATCGACATCACCGATGTCAACGAAAACCTTCACGCACCTGTCTTCAGCGATTTCGTCATTCGCGGGGAAGTCGCGGAGGATTCTCCGTTGAATACAGTTGTGATGCAGGTCAATGCCACTGACCCTGATGCAGATAACCCGACGGCGATCCCTGGCGACTACACGCTTACCTACTCCATCAAAGATGGCTCCGGTCTCGGACTATTCAACATTGACAACACGGGTAAGTGTTTTATTTCTTATTAGCCGAATTACTCGACAACCTTTTTCCGCCGGCAAAAAAAGGTTGCCTGCATTAAAACTGTTTTGAAATTGTGACCCCTGAGCCACATCTGTGTGATTTATTCTTTCATATTGTTTCAGCCTTTTCATGAGAAATGGAACATGTTGAATTTTATAGCGACATGCAAGCTAGCTCATTTGTGAAAATCTGTAAATTAAATGTCGGTGATGTCATTGTCCAGACAAACTATTAAATTATTTCTGACAAGATCCGATCAAAATTCGGCACAAGGGCAAACATAGTCTGACCCTACTGTAACATCATACTTCATACTTTCATATTTGGGTCTAATGAGTTAAATTTCGGTTTGTTCAAATTATGATTTCGGTGTCTTTAAGATGAAAAATTATAAGTGGCTTCTTATTTGATTTGATTTTCATTTGAAGATTAAGATGCTTTCATTTGAACGCAATTTGAAGAATGCACGCTCCGATTGGTTTCTGTGTAGGAATTAAATTTGTGACCCAAATAATTTATAGGATATTAAGCAATGTGCCAGCTGTTCTAATTAGTTTGTACATAATATAATTATAGTTTATATGTTGCTTGGTATAACAGCTAATTTACATTAAAATAAAACAAATAATATACCATAACCAAATCCACAATATAACTCCACGTAATCATAAATAAATATAATTTTGTCAAACATTTCTCAGAAGGAATGAGTCAATGACTAAGTAATCAATCATTAAACACAAGACTGCTAAATATTCGTATTGTTGACATTAAACAGTTTTAACTCCCCCCTTAGCTGGTACAGATGCACTTAACAAAAGGGGTGAAAGTTTCTAGATGTAATATAACATTATTTTTTATTGCATTGACCAACAGTAACATTGACCCTTGGCCTCTGCACTTGTAATGGCAGGCATGAACTAAGTGTTGTATGTGTGTGACCAGCTTACACATGCAGATACAGATCAGTGATAACTGTCTCTCCATGCCGGATGCAACAGCCTATAATAGTCACTATTGTCTCCACCATGCTTTGGATTACACGGGCCCATAGGCAGACACCTGAAATTAAAGGATCTATGACTAAAGTTTAGGAGTTCTCCTTGTTCTAGTTTGGTCCACTTATGTCTGAGTATCACATTAACCTAAGTACTTTGAGAGTGGATCGATTCAACCTGACAGTGGACATATTACGCAATGTCTGTTATGGAAATTTCCTTTCCAGATTTCAATAAATTTATTTAATGGAATGTGAAATCTGTACAAATGAGGTAATATATTGTTTAATTAATCAAATGTTATGGTTTACTGTTTGGTTAAATGAAATGAATCTGAAATAAAATTCAAAAGTGAAAAAAATAGAATTGAGGAGGAACCTTTAACTAAGTTAAATCTGTGTATTGTATTATAAATTTGTAACAAAGAATTATTTTATTATTAAATTATAATAAATGAAGATAGGATATTAATATATATATATATATATATTATATATATAAACATCTCAAAGCTCAGCATAATAAAACCTTTTCCAGATTGAAGTTACTGCTAAATCCACAACATTTCTAGTTAGTTTTGTTGCCAAAGTATCTACCTTAAATGTGAGCAGTTGCTTATGAAAACATAATTGTAAAATATAGACCACACATAATATGATATACATATTTAAAGAACTTTGACCTTCGACTATATTGCTACGTACTACTAGCAGACAGCAGCATTTGATCAAAAGCAGTATCGCTCTAAAATATTTTATATGGTTTGGTATACCACTACTACAAGTAGCTGGACTGTTAATTATTTGTCAACAGTGATCGATATAACTTCATTATGCCCCTGTAGCTTAGTGCCCCGGCAGCGACTCATGGACCAGAACATGAAATGAGTAGGATCAACAGCCTAAACCAGTAAATGAAATGCCAGACATTCAGTAGCTGTGCCAGGCAAGAAGGTCTATTTTGATTGACAACGGACAAGTGAATGATCTGGGGGATGTGTTTGCCAGACCTTTCATAAATAGCACCTTGTAAACTCTGCAGAATTCAAAGGTCCATGAACAGTCAATAGATTCAATTAGATTGCTGTAAATATTTAAAGGACATGGAAGATATAGTTAAACGATAATATAATTATGGGTTATTGGTTCATAATTGGTTACCTTAGTAGTTTTAAGTTAAGTTATTCTTCATTGATCAGGATGATTATTTTGTGTAGTTAAACTGTTAAACACAGTACAGTGTACTTAGTAGTGTTTGATACATGATGCATGTTTTTATCGTTATATTTCTGTTCTAAGTACATTTTGAGCATTTATTTTTATTTTAAAGCATCAACAGCAATGACAAACTGTGTTTGACTAGAACTATTTTGTGTAAAAAGTTCCTCAGTTAGATATATGTGCCATATACCTCAGACGGGCGGGATACACATAGATAAAAAGGTCGGACTCTTGATAAGCCAAGAGCTTCCTTGTCCACCTGCTACCTAGAGTTAATTCTCTGGGTGGCAATCTTGTTAAATCTTGTTAAATATACATTGATCAATAGCTTAGTAAATGTTATCTACTTTGGCTGCGTGATCTGTTATCGTACAGTCACATATACCTCCAATACGTTCGTTAGAACTGAATGAATTATCTCAGAATGACTTAACAAATCTGGAAATCCTGCACTAATATAAATTCCGTCTTTGCGTATCATTGCATCCTGCTAGTGCAGTTTCATTGATGGTTTGAAAGCAGCGATGTTATAACCAAAAAAACAAAATAAAATAAAAACCAGATGGGTGTGTAATTTAAACATCGGCGTAGCGCTTGTGCATGCCTGCATACGCGCGTTGTACAGCCATATATCGGTAGTTGGGAACAACATTGCTGATACACTTGATAAAGCCATTTATTTAATAACTGCACACTGAGTTCAGTGTGTGTATTCTGTGAACCGTGTTATTAGTGATGACCTGTATTTAGTGATGCCGGTGGATAATTATTTCAACCTTACTCGGGTTGGTGGGTTCAACTGTTGGTTGCCATGGCGATGATCACCAGAGTTCACCAAGTGAAAGTTTTATATCCGCAGCCAATCATCGTTAGTTTTTAAATGATACCACATGTGGAGCACTGTTTGTATTTTAGTTATCACGTATCAACGAAACCAAAATGTCTGTTTGGTTAAAAATCAGCAGACGTTAGATGTATCCCCATTTTGATGTATATATATGCAGTTATTATTTCTAAAGAGGTAAACTCTACACAAGTTACATATAAATATATATATTTTTTCTTTTGTGTTTTAAAACATTTTTAACATGTTAGTTAACTTTCAGTGTTCTGTTTGTTACCTTGCTAGATCTTCATTTTAGCAATGATGTAATATGATTATTTACAATAAGTATAAACAACACCATTGCTATTTCAGTATTTCGCAACATAGCAGCCATATTGAATTTGGGCAGTGTGCATTTGCCCGGAATCTGTCTATGTAAGGAATTTGGTGGAATTACCCAATAAACGTGCAAAGTGAAGAAATCACTTCAAGAGCAATCTCACTTTTCTACAGACCATCTGAAATGAAACAAAATGTCTTTTTTATTAGTGCTGCCATATTTGTTATCAGTGATCAAGCAGAGTGAGTTTGTTGGTGCCCTGTGACCGGAACTACTTTCTTGCATGCCAGCCTTCCATTGCAAGGTATTCTGCTTGGATGGCCAGTGGAATAGCGGCACTTTGTTCCTGTTAACAGCTGCTTCAGTTGTGATTCCATTGGGAAAAATCATCTGTGCTGTTAGCATAATTGTGCAGCAATTTGAGTTCAATAATTGGTGGCCATCTGGCCTATTGCTCTGATTCAGCTTTGAAATTTTGTTGGTCAAAGTTAATAGTTGTTTGACTTTTTATTGATGTGCTTGTAAAATGACCTTTCAACAAACACTGATTCCTCTAACCTATTCAGTGGACTGGAATTAACTGACTTGTTTAATCAGTATTAATTATTAAAATGTTATTAATATAATGTAAGCTATATTATTATAATATTCCACATACAGCAAAATGAAATTAGGGAACTTTTAGGTAGGCATGTATTTATAAGAAAGCCATTTTATAGGCAATCTATATTATACAAAAATGACATTAAAAATAAGTTAGACTTTTTAAATAGGTTTTATTCATCACGGATAAATAAGCAGTTTCAAAAGAACAAAATATTAATAAAAAATGGCATGTCTGATTATTAAGTCACAGGACACAGGCCCTTATCACATCAATATACTTTGTAATTGTAGACCAAATCAACCACCTTTGTCATTCACGTATCCAATAATTGATTTTGCAATTTAGCGTTCGACCGTAGCATTGCCCACTGAATGGCAGCTCTAATCTTGCTGGCTGAGATGAATATTTGCAATTTCCCAGACATTGGTTTGACACAACACTAGACTAGTTACACCATTTTAAATGCATGTACCTGATAATTGGCCTGTGTTGCTAATAAAATAATTGCAAATGCTCACTAATACTAGCCTTAGTGCATTTTGTGAATGCACCAAAAGCCTCAAACAGAAGCCTGGGAAAAAGGTTGAGTCAGATGGTGATAATTTGCACATAGGAAGTACAAGCACATGTTTCTAATGTTTTCTTATCAACACTGCAGATGTAAACCTTGCATTAATAGTGCATTACCCTGGGGTGGCTATCAATATTGATACCTGACATCTGTTGGTTATAGCACCTTGTGTTATGACGGACAGCTTAGACAAGTTCCAGACATCCATGTGGCACGTTGTTTAAATAAACAACCTAGGATTCACTAATTATTCATTTTCGCGATAGATTTCCTGTACTAAATAATAATCACCTAGAGCATTTTCCTATACATATTAACATGTTAGAAGTACGGAATTGGTGTGTTTAAATTTAAAAGTTTGACTGTTTGGTTCTGTGTATTGGACCATTTCAGTTGACGCATTGGATCTGGGACTATTTTTTGTTTACACATTGGATCTGGGACTATTTTTTGTTTACACATTGGATCTGGCGTTATTTCAGTTGACACATTGGATCTGGGACTACTTTAGTTGACGTGTTAGATCTGGGACTATTTTCAGTATACTTGTTGGATCTGGGAATATTTCAGTTGACACATTGGATCTGAGACTGTTTCAGTAGATGCACTGGATTTATTTATACGATCTAATCATAAGTTGAAGTCCATGAACATTGACACTTTAAGTAGATAGTCTGAAATATAATAAACGCCTTGCACAAGCCACACGGAAAACACTTACTGGGTCTGTACTAAAAAAGAAGGTTAATAAGCACTGCCCTGTGTCTCTGCAGAGGTGGTGTTTGAGGGCGGAAAGGTGGCATTAGGTAGGGTGTTTGGGTGTCCTTTTGACATTCCTTGGCGTAGACATGGTCAACTGAAGTGTGTTAATGGGTTTAGCTTCCTAGCAGTTGCTAGGGGTCTAGACCCTTGGCTCCAGGAATGTACTTCAGAGTTTTTTTAACAAGCTAGAAGAATGGCTGTTGTTTTGTATGGACATCTATGAAAGGTGGTCTTAGGTAGGGTGTCTGGGTGTCAGACTGACATTCCTAACACAGTTCAATTCGCAGTAAACACGTCCAATGTAAGTGTGTTTGTGAGTTCACCTCTGGCCAGTTAGTGGGGTCGACACTCTAGGTAGTTGGAGGATCTAGACATTAGTGAAACTGGTTATTTTGCACATCCATGAACTGGTGTTAAAAATGGGCTGGGTTGTTTTGTGTGGAATGATCTGATCGTTGATCATGAAGGTGTTTTCCACACCAGTTGCAATTTGTGGTGGAAATTATTTCACAGGGCGGGGTGATTGGGCATGTTATGATTGGGGGTGTAGAAAAGAGAAGGTGTGGGGTTGATTGAGTGGATGCTAAATCAGTTATTGTAGTGGTTGGGTGGGTGCTGGTTGGGGTAATTTTTGTTGGGGTCTACTTCACTGTCACCAAATTATAATTTTATAACACATTTACTTAACAATCTTATTTCATCTTGCGTCCAGTTTGATTAGAACAGTGTCATGCATATCAGGAATATTACTACACCAGTAATGAGAATGGTTAGAATTGACATGTGTTCAGAAGACTACTTCAATTACCGAGATATTGCAGCGCCTCAGGCATGTTTGCAGAAAGACATGTTCTGGACTGTAAAGCAGTCATTCAAAATCTTGTTTATAAATTTATGAATCGTTTAGACAAATCAGTAGCCGTACTAGATATGGATATCAGGTGGATCTCCAGGATTAGAAGGCGATGGGTTAAGTCCCTGTATGTACACAACGGCCTTCTGCAGGAGCAGTGCCAGTGGTACTGTGTAGATTGGTTTTCATATTTTTCAGTTTTTCTTATATATATATTTTTTTTTTCTTGTATATGTATACCTTATGTATTATATACTGTGCTTCTACTATCATTTTAACAGTGGTAGGGGTATATGGACCGATATATGTATCACTATATGTATTTGTGTCTGAAATAAAGCATTGAATTGAATAACAGTAAAGTTTAGCAGTACATAATTGGAATGGTTAACAATTACATAAATGGTTAACAGTAACAGGGATGATTCAGGCAATAACTGGAATAGTTAGTACAGTTAGTACAACTGATCATGGGTTATAGTAATAGCAGCAATATCTGTGAATATTATAATCTTCATTTTGTGCAAATGTAATTTCTTGGTAAGTTATCCTTATTTTCAACCTCCCTGCTAAGCCTTTACTATAGATTTATGTTTAGCTCCCTGGGAAATAGACTACTCAACAGTGAGGTAGAAAAGTCAAACAAGTTATGAATGGCAACTTACTAATCTTGCCAGTAACTTGAGTAAGACTAGTTTATTTTTAACTCGTCTAGGAAAGACGCCGGTAGATGTGTAAGATATTTTGCATGCTCCGAGTACTAGACAAAGGTTGCAGTATGCATTTGCCCGTGGTATTTCAGTTTGATGTGTCTGCTCTGTTTTAGTGCACCTTTAACTTAGGACTGAAGGTTATCTGAGCGTGTCAGGGTTATCTGTGCCCCAGTGGTACAGATTCTACAGGTATAAATGTTGTTCCCATATGTTCAAAGGTCCCTACTACTCTAGAGCCTCTACTTTTACTTTAAACACACAACCAGTGTTTTATTTCGCATTACTGGTGGATTCGTAGTTTTGTGTTATTCAATGTTTATTTGCCTCCACTGCTCGTAAAATGTTCTGTTTAGACAACATACTCCTGAAGGCGTAGTATTACTCGTGCATATCCGACATCTCAACTTCATAAAATGTGGATGTATTGAGAGGAAATGGTAAGTTTGACACCGTGAACGAGTTGCACTTAACATTCAAGTTGTTTTACTTTTAGAGTTCAGGCAGTTTACAGGAAATGAACTGTTGTTAAGTTTAAAATAACAACCTTAATTATAATTTGGTCATAGCAATTTAATGTTAAATGCAGAGTGGCTGAGTTTAGAGAATCATCACATTAATTTGGCCAGGAGTTTGTGAAATGAGGGTGCGGATCTTAACATTCAGTTAATCATTATCATAAATAGGTAGCTCTACGTTAAGTTTAGACAATCTTAATTGACCTTGTTTGTTTGTTCCCTCACCATCTTAAACCACGGATGATAACTACTACAAATAGTAGGAAGTTGAGCAGGAAGTTTGCTGAATCAGTTTGAACAGTGGTACTTTGTCCCACTTACTAATTGTGGTCTGGGATGTGGGAACTCGGGTAGGGGCACTTGTCTCGTTAATACGTGTCAGTAGCGACTGTTTAGAATTTTGTTTACAATGTAAACATTTCACGGGCGCTACCTTCAAGTTGTGGCGTAATGTTTTCGGGGTTAACACAATTTTCTGGGCGGTGTTTCGTGTACTTTCAACATATTTATTCAACTATTAACGACTTACGTTACATTATAGCTTACAAATCGAGAAGCAGACATGGTTGGTTTAACATCTGTGTGTACACATTTAATTGTGAAATGCGCCGTGCACTTGGTTAAGTTTAGACACTATCGCCCTTGAGGTCGGTTGTGGTCTAGAGTCTAGACACACACCTTTCATTTCTCAGGTAGTTGTAGCTAGTTTACGACTGTTACATAAGCTCACCCAGCCACAACAGCCTACAAGAAGCCCAGGTGATTTACTACCAAGGTGTAGGTGTACTAGGTACAAGATGAGCACTGCTGTAGCTATTGATTTATGCTATATTCTATGCTAATGGACAGCAACAGGAGGTCCGGGTTGTATTGGCATGGCATACAGGGCTTCTCTTGTCACTGACACAGTCTAATGGGCCACAACTACAGCATCTGAATGAATGACTAAGGCTGTATTCCACCCACAGCTATTCAGTATGCCTGGCCGCACTATTTGTCATAACTGCAGCCTTTTTAGCCACCGTGGGATTGGTTCTACACCTGTAATTTTCGTGTCCACTTGCGATGTCTTATTTATGTGTACGTGTGTACGCATACATACATTTGTGTGTGTTTGTGTTTGCCAAGGCGTGTATGTGAATGAATGAATGAATGAATGAATGAATGAATGAATGAATGTGATGAGTAGATGTAGACTGTCGGCATATGCAAGACAGGCACATTAAGTCATTTAAGTATGTTTGCATACATGTACGTGTGTATGTCTATAAAGTTTGCATGCCCTACACAGAATCACAGATATACTGTTGTCCTACACCAAAGTACCACATTCATTCTCTTAAGCATACAATGCGCTTAACAATTATCTGAGACACAAAAATATGTCAAATTTTGCATTCAAATAAGCATACAGGGGTGATCACCTATTATCTGGGGTTCCTGGGTACAGTCCCCTCAGCTGATGTGGCTGGCAAACGATTTATGCATCCAGATATATATATATATATATATGAGAAAAAGGATACAAGAACACTGTAAAGTCTAATTAGGTGGACCTTTCAATATTTTGTCTCTTCACTTAACTTTGATTCTAGTATGTAGGGACACTGGTTTTCCCTTAAAAAAAAAGGCAAATTCCATTTCAATTCCGTTTCAAAAAAAGGCAAATTCCATTTCAAACAACATATTTTCAATTTCAGAAAAAGACAAATTCTGTTTCAAATTACGCATTTTCCATGTCAAATGATACATTTCCATTAAAAAATGACATATTGTCTAAAGAAACCCATTTCTGTTTAGGAAAGAAATATTTTATTTCAAAATTAACTTTGAAAAATAATATGTTCTGTGAAATATCTAAAATATCACAATGTTAGGATTACTGCATCTAAATAATGCAGTTTTATTGTGTGGTTAACTTTTCTAACAACATTTATTTGTGCAATATTTGCAACACAGTAACAACTGTACATAATCAATTTAGATAATAAAATAATTCCTGTCACACAATAACATAAATGACTGGTTATTTCTAATGCAGCAGTGTTTAATATATAAGTTAACAAATGTAAATGTTACAAGCAATCATATTAACAGTTATGAATGTTCAAATCACTGATGCTGTTTCACTAATTATTTTTGTTCAACCATTTTAACTAGCGCCATATATGATGCCATCAAAATTTTTTTTTTTAAACTACAAAATCCAGACTATATCATTTTGAACCAGTGTAACCTAGGCTGTTGTTATTCCTTCTAGTTTTGTGTTCGAAATCGGAATCTGTACACTTATGCGTGTTCTAACGATGTGACAAGTATATTTAATTAACATGTCTTCAATACGCTTAGCGGACAACCAGACAAAGACCACGAAACGATTTATGTTAGCACCTCCGCCCCCGTCCCTGTTTACATCGGTTGACACGAGGTAGCAAGAGCGCCATGACACATCGCAACGATTTGCGTTGTGCTTTTTAAAAATCCTGCATCATAAATCCACCAAAATAAACGAATACCGTTGCATAGTAATCATGTTTATTTCAAGATATCACCAATAAAGTCAGTATCATTTATGGTGATGGTAATTCTTTCAGCATTTATGGAGTTTCCATTTGAAAATGCAAATCTTGTGTCAAAATGTCGATTACGCAGAATTCCATTGATTTTGCACGATCGCGGAATTTCCGTTCCAACAGGTCAGTTCCGTTTCAAAACCCGAATTACATTTAAAAACTCAATTTTCTATGGTCGCGGAAAATCAGTGTCCCTAAGTATGACAGGTAGAAATTAATGGTCACAGTGTCAGATGTTGCTAAAAAGGGTGTGTGTGTGCTATTTAGGGTATTTATGCTTAATAGAACAAATACTGTATGTGTATTTGTAACATTTGACAGACAAACAGATACAAACACATGCACAATTGCATGTGTGCACACTCGTGCGCACAGACAGACAGATAGTGAGATAGACAGAGTCCTGTACATGGACACCAATGCGCACGCATGCATGCATGTACGTATGCTCGCACACACACACACACACACACACACACACACACACACACACACACACACACACACACACACACACCAGTTTTACCAACAAGAAAAAATGATGAGTACAAATATTGTACCCACATAATATCAATATTAATTCAGAAAAATGTTTACTTGACTTTATGCATGCATGTATGATATTATAATCCAGCCTTTATATATTATAAGCCCCCTTGTCTGGCATAGCCCCCTTGTTTGGCATGGTCTACACCAGACAGTGTGATTACAATGAGCCTAATGAGAGCCAACTGGTGTAGAGTAGACTGGCCACACAGTCTCATGCTGTGGGTCACTGAACCTTGTAGTGTTCTACTCCAGGATTCATAGCACTTGTCCTCAATATGTCCACTCTTGTCTACCTAAGCAAGTCTATTAGCACTGTCCAGGCACATTTATTTTGGTTAAGTTTATGTAAACCTAGACCGTCTGGCTGTCAGTCAGTCAGTTTGTCCATCTATATATTTTATATATATATATATATATATGTGTGTGTGTGTTAGACAGTCTGTCAGTCTGTGTTTATATCAGTCAATCTGTACATTTCTCAGTTTGTGTATCTGTCTGTCCATCCACCCGTCATTGCTCCTCAACTAAGTCACCTTTCAGTAACCTATTTTGTGCAACATAATTTAACAGTATCTAAACCTTTAAGATAAACCTCTTTAATTTAAACTTAAAACTTCTCCCAAGAACAGCAGACATCTGACTAATGTAATGGGCATCCTTACAGTTGTGTTGACACTGAGTTATTCTACAAGTTCTGTCCCTAACTGACACCTAACTGCTACATGTGTCCCCATCCTGTCCTCTCCACACCCCTCCCTGTCACATCTAACTCAAGCAACGTGTCTCGATACATGATCACTCGATTGTCGGATGTGAGATCATTTAATATGTCTGCCATGCTTTCTGGTGACGTATCCAGTTTCATTCGGGGTAACTTCTAAAGCTGTTTGATCCCCTGAATCCCTCCTCACCACTCAAAACACCCCCAACTCCCGGCACTCTCTAACCACCACACCTGTCTTTATCGTCAATCGTCTGACATTTCTAACCGCACTTTCGTTCCATCTTCCCTCAATTAACAAGTTTCATGCCTCTACACTTCCACTTGAAATTGCCATCTGTGCGTATTTATCTACACGGATGTTATACATTTTGGCGCCTAAACAAGGCGTCCATAACGCTTACTCTGTTATCACAGTGTTTTGGCTGCGGCTAATGCAGTGCACGTATGGATTTTTGTAGATCGAGACAGTAGGCTATTTATGTACGATGTAAGTCCACAACAGGTTTTTCCATTTCCATGTCGGATCTTTTACTTCCCCTGGCATAGATACCAAGTGGAAGGGACCAATGTTATTATTATATGTTATTATAATATTCTTACTGTTTTTTCCAAAAAGACATCTAGGCAAAGTAGGGCTAGGGTTAGGAATGAACAAAGTTTTAAAAGAGCAGTAAGTGGGCCTGAACCCCTTGTGCTGTATTGCTAAGTTTCGGAGTTGTTGTGCCCCGGGTAGTGATGAGTAAAGGTTGGCGTATCCTGATTGTGGTCACACCAGATATAGCAGTGACAAATATCCAAATAAATAAGTTCTACTTTCCGTATACTCCAACTGAACTAACTCTATCGACTCTGGTTGATAGAGAAGAAGGCATAGGTTCTGTAACTCTGTGTTTTAAATTTTAGACTCACTCTACATATATATATATATACAGTTCCTTGTGTCAATACTGGTTAATTCAAATTTTGTTTCCATCTTTCATCTGATGTTAAATCAGGAATAATAATAATAATAATATATTTTATTAATTTGATAGCACCAGATCCAAATTTGAATTGTTCGTGACTTTTTATAGATATATATATATATATATATACAAGACACATTCAGTTGTATAAAATTGCAAATAAACAGTAAGTTCTTTTATTGCACTGTTTGTTTAGACAAATACCATAAGCTTAGCCTGTCTGGCACAGTTCACATCTAGACATAAGTTGCATCACACACTTTGATGTTTTTTGTCAGCACAGTGAATGAAATACACCTGGTGAATATTAATTTACTGTGACACATTTTAACAGATTGTTTTCGATAAGCTACACTCAGCAGGAGGCTGACATTGATTGTTTGAAGTTTTCATAGTGTAGATTAGATCATAGATGTAGGTAGAATTTCCCCGTGCAAGAGTAGAACTGTAGATAAGATAAATATATTATGATTGGAACAACTTTATGACACTGTAACTAATAACTGACAGTTGCAAACTTTAGAAAGATGATCAGTTTCAGTTTGATCAGATGTATTTTAAAATGTCCTCTGATTCATAGCTAAATGGCATAGTGATAACAAATAAATTTTCATCTGTAATTTATATTTGTTCTGTGTCTGTAACTACAAACTACCTACAATATTTAATGCAAGAACTGATGACTCAGGTTTATTGTTAGATCCTGCATGCATGCGTATGTATATGCCCACATGTATGAGTGCAGTTTTTATTGGGGTACAAACATCCATTGCCATGCTTACCTGGGTAACAATTGAGTCATGAAACAGTTTTATAAAGTGATAATTGTATCTAGTAGGAGATTAAAGCCCTCACCATTATTTACCCATAATTAAACTTGCCAGACCCCACCCATCCATTGCACTTTCGTCCATCACACTTTCGCCTCACATCCTCGGTGTCTTTGCCCCGAGGCTTCCGAGCGGTTCTCGCACATTTGACAGCGACATCCTTTCACACCTGGGGACGTTCGCGCATACTACACAGGTTACATGGACGGACACAATGAGCGGAGCGTTCCCATTCACACGGTCTCGCACCAACACAAAAGGCTTTGTTACTGCCTGTGCAGCTGTGGAATAGGGTAGAGCATTTCTTTGATGCGTTTCCTGTGTCTATATTGCTTACATCTCATCTTCTTCTCCCTCTCTGCGTGTACCTCAAGTTCTGTCATGTTTTCTGATCAGTTTGTGCTGTCGGACACAAAATGTCAGATGTTTTCTGGCTGTAAATGGGTCATTTTTTCTTTGATTTCATTCACATTACTGTAATGGACCTAGTTTTCGCGTATGAACCCACGATTAGTGAGTTTAACAGATCTATAGATAATAATCACTAGGTCACTAGAGAGACCAAGACTTGTTTAATCATTTACCCTGTGTGTGATCTTTAACTTCCCCTGGCATGGACATCAGATAGGACAGATCAATGGTTTCAGTAGTTTTAATGTCTCTTCCAAAAGAAAAATATTGTAATTATTAATATAGTACATTATTTTACGTGGCAACCTGATGCATTTAGAGTTGCTATTTTTTAATCATTTGCTTCTCATTATTAGATATTTTTTTAGATTTACTTTTTTAGTGTGTATGACTTGTTTTAACATATTTGGAAGGCGCCTTTGAGCAGTTTACCCTGAAAAGAGCGTTATATAAACATTCATATTTAATTATTTATTAATTATCATTCATATGACTAGGGATCTGATCCTACGAGTTCACAAACAAATGTTTTTCACAAAGATAGTATTACAGATTCTTGTTTTTATGTAGAGGGTTACTGATTGCTTATTGATTGCCATCATGCCCTGTTTAAACATTTAAAATTGTGTTATAAATTGCACCATCTGTTACACTATTCAGTTAATGAAACTTCCAATAAATAGTGGTAACACTTATAAATTTAATAAGTAAGTTTTTTAGTTTCTACAATAACAATTTATTTATTTGCAAGAAAGTTAAACACATTTATTTTAAGCAAACTTTGTTCAACAGAGATTTATCTTTGCATTGAAAGTAAATGGAATACTATCCCACTTAAACTTGTGATATGTAAAGCTATGACTTTTATTTATCTGTCTCCTATTCAGAATTGTGACTTTGGAGAATTTTTTTCAGTATGATAAATTTTATATTAGACACTTCAAAGGAGAACGTACATAAATAGAACTAGTTGTAGCAGATTAATGGCAGGGCAAAGTGATGACATTTGTTAGGAGGTGGCCAGACAGCTGTGGGGTTTTACATCGCTCCTCATAATTACCTCGACTCATGGCAGAGCACACTTGGTAGATGGGAACCAGTTGGTCTATAGTCACAGAGTATACCCGAGCCTTCGCACCGGAATCGTTAACTCCCGAGAGCCCAGGTCTACAAATATGCAAAACAGCTTTGCGTCTGTGTAATGTGATGAAATTTTTTCGTAGAAAGACTGAACTTTTTAAAGAATGAACAATATAGGACCAATGGTCTGAAAAATGGAAGGAATTAATCTAAATTAGGGGCATTTTGTAGCTAGGGATGTAATAAAAAAATGTGATTGCTATGTTGTGGGGATAGTTCTTAATATGGTCTTGGCCTGTATTAATCTTTTTAAAATATTATTTGTTATGTACATGCTTTTGTCTGTTTTAAATAAATACCATACAACATGACTTCAGATGATTTAATGTAGAATTATATCAATCTTAAAATAATTCATGCAAAGCTGTAATTAATTAAAAACTAATATCAAATATATATATATATGTGCTGTAATCAGATGGAAAAGCATCAAGTATGTCAAATCTGTTACTACAGCATATAGTATGTAAATAATTACAAATGTAGCAGGAAGGAAGCAGTCCAAGAAAATATGCAAAGTGTATAATCACATGCATAGAATGCTTTTACTGTAATCTTTTGGTAGAAAATTATAACCAATTACAGGGTAGCACAGTCTGATTGTATCCGGGACTTGTACATGTAATATTACTATTTGTAATTATTTACATACAAATACACTATCTTAACACATTTGATGCACTTGAGGCTTTCCCAATGGCAACAGTGTATGCACAGACTTTATGTGGGTTAATTCCCAGTCGTGAGCCCTTCCCTTCCCACAGGTATGTCTGGTGTAAATGTACACTGAATACTTGAGGTAGGCAGCTAGCTCGAGGAGTCACAGGGCTTGGGTGTCTAACATCTGTCTTAGACCAACGTATTCGTATCAGATCCCGGGGCGTGAGTTTCCTCCTGAAATCTACCCTTGGCACCTGCTGGCTGTTTATGGCAGGTGTGTGTGTATCGTGTAGGGCAGGGAAGGGATATACTTGAGGAGTAGGGAGATGGTTTACTTTCCAGTGGCAGGATGAGGTGCCCCAGAAATGTCAGTCAACCCTTGGGGGTGTTTTCAGCTTGTGACAAGATGGTAGAGGGGATGTTGGGAGCTGTAAAGTTGTGTTCGATGCAGGAAAAATTAAGGCAGTGCGATGGCGGAATTAAGTAGATTGTTATGTTGTTATTTCGTGACTAGTTACTTGACCTATGTTAAATGCCTAGGCCAATTTGACTATTATTTTGTTATGTAGAAAAATTTGATTAAATATCTTACAAACATTATAGTTTCGTGTAGAAATAACACACATTGACCAAGTTGACTGTGTTTAGCTGGAGGACTAATAGGGAAAATCACCCAATTTCACATTCTTTTGCATTTATTTTAATAGAACTGCAAAAATCTATTTTTAAATACAAATTAACATTCTAGGTAGCAAGTTAAAAACAGTTCACATTCATTTGCTATTTAGATGAGATTGCCAAGGGCCTAAAGTTATAAATACCGATAATATGGCATGGTGAGAACATTGATAAATATGCACATAATGTTTTTTAAATACATTCCATTACTAAATAAGCAAATCTGCTGCATTGAGAAAATATATATTTTAATTACAGAACTTATTATTAATTAAATAAATACATTTAAAGATATTCTTTTTACATAAACATGTCATTGAAAATAGACAGACCAGATTTCTGTATCTATATATATATATAGCCATTTACTTAATTGATAAACATATTCCCTGGAAACTGTGGAATCCGAGAAACTTGATGTATTCCAGCCTCCGGCCAATGGTGCGTCCCGTAGGCGTGCCTTAGTTCCTGAGTTGACACCCAGGGCTGACGCTGTGACATGCATTCCTTCTTGTTCGTATGTGTAACCTTGCCGGCAAACACAAAGAGAGATGCTGACACATTCTGTGGGGTCCTTTCTCGTGTGTGTGTGTGTGTGTGTGTGTGTGTGTGTGTGTGTATGCACTGGATGAAAGGTTCGCACACATAGCCTATATTGTTGGGGGCGGGTGGCCACCTGAAGCTTGTATTGATTGCAACAAAACTCCTGTTTTGTCTGCAAAAATGAGCAGCTTAGATTGATGGCGCCTGTCAGAATGACCTGTTGCGAAACTATTTCTGGACCTAATGATTTGTGTGGACAGTGTAGGGCGTATTAGTGGTGGGGGCAAGGTTGTGTGGATGTTCAAAGTATACCACTCACGGGTAAACATTAGCTTTTAAGTGTCTACAAAGGTTACATTACACAGTGTGTGTGTGTGCGGAATGTTTAAAAAGTCTTAAATTGGATCTTCTACAAAGCCTTGAAAAGGTTGTACATAATTTAATTTGCATAGGAAAGTCTTAAAAAAGCAAAAGGAAATTGACTTGAAAAAAGTTGTTATATTTTTGAAAGGCGAATCTTTTGACGTACTGATTGGTTTTGAAAAGCAAATGTAAATCTGAGCAGCCCAAAGCTGCGTACGTGCTATATTATAATATAATAATTATTCATCACAAGCATGATGCAATATCATGTGGGGATGTCGTGATAAAACTCATAACTTGTTAACGTGATGCAATACAATTATATGAAATGTAGACTCACAGGATATTAATGTCATCTTATGCATTGTTAAAATAGGAATAAACTGAGATGAAAAGGCTTCACTAAAATAAGCATTGCGTCACAAGTGTGTCAAAGGTATAAATATGCGATGTAGGTCTGCATATTCAGTTTGTTGCCAGTTTGTTTGTGTACATTTTGTATAATCCATAATTTGTTTATGTCAAAATTCCCATATAATCCATATGTCATAATTGCTATCCTTAATGCTTCACAGACTGAAACATTTAAGTGCATTTTGACTTCACACTAAGCAATTTATGAGTCAATGGGAATTATAAAAACAGTCAGTTTCTAAATGCAACTTTTTCATAGTAATCAGTAATAAATTTACTATAGGATCTTTAAATCAACACCATTGTTCATAATCAACTGTTCAAAATCGATTGTTCATAATCTGTTGATCTTCAAGTCAGCACTATTGTTCACAATCTGTCACAGACAAGTTACCCAGTGTGTTGGCATTCAGCAGCGTTGACTCACTTTATCGCCAATATGCCTGTGCACTCGGGAATAGCGCAGTTGGATCACTGGATGCGAGATTGCCAGGAAGTGGGATTTCTCCCTCCTGTAGCTCAGGTCATTCAAGATTACATCGGCTTGGTGCGACTGAGAGAACTATCTCACAGATACAGCTTCTATCTTATGCTATTGGCTTTCCTTGCACAGATCGAAAGTCTGGCTTCTATCAGTATTATCTTATCTGGCTTTCCATTGCTTATGAATGTTATCAGAAGCAAACAAAAAGTGCAGACTGTCAGGAGAGTTTATGATCCAGTTATATTTCACACTGATATTGTGCTTCATTATCACAAAACTGGTTTGTTATTGTTTTCTTTGGATTTGTTGTGTTTACCACCCGTGTGAGTCCCTATGCTTAGTCATTTCATCAGTAGGAGTCAGGGTGGGGTAATTGGCCTAAGTAACCAAAACTTAATCCTGTTCCCAAAACTATTGGAAAGTCTTGATAGGTTTATTAAGCATGTCTAATATTGACTATTTGTGTCAAAAAAATCTTGTTTTTTTATTTCTGTATCTTTATAAAAGTCATATATTACTTTTCACAAGGGCACGGCTAACTAGCTACACCCAAATGTGAATCGTGCAAAATATGTAATCAATTTTGAAGCTTAGGTTTTGGTTCAGCATCCATAATTTTCAACCTTTTTATTTTGTAATTTTAAGAAATAATGAAATGGCATCAAATGCATTCTATTTTATACATCCTTTTGTCTAAATGTAACCCTCAAACTGGAGGAAATTAGTGTAATAAGTTAATTAACATGAACTTATAAATGCTCCCAAAAAGGTGGTATATAAACACTTTCACAGAAACGGTTACGTCATGGTTGATCGATCAAATGTGCTCATAATTTTTGTACCCAGTCGCCCACAACAGGGGTCCTCAATAAGTGTAACTTTGCCAAAACATTCAACCCTTTAAAAGTGCACCCAATAAGACATCGCTCTCTGTGGCCGGAAGTACTCGGGTCTTATCAGTCGTCTGGCTGTAGTCTTGTGTCATTTGAGCTGCGGGTACAGTCCTAGTGACTTATCCAGGGTGACAGTGACAGACAGCTTACATGACCAGTAACCCTGTGATTGATACTCGCATGTGTCAGGGAAACTGTATAATTTACCCCTTCACCCCCAGAGACAGTGCTATCTCTGTGTCATCCTGACCAGTTCGCAGAACAGTAAGCAATATTTAAACTAAAGTTACCTCCCCGAAAAAATGCAGAAAACCCTTCTGAAGAACAAAAAACTAGTTCTGAAGATTCACTCTGTGCTTAGGTAGTTTAAACGTAATAACATAGTTTAGATTTTTTAGTGGAAATTATTGCTGTAAATGTCAGGTGATACACTGTAGCTCAAAGTGTGCTTACATCACAACTAACCATTATGTCCTAAAATAGAAAGATTTGCATCTTTGTTTTTAAAGATTTATTATATAAATTTATGTTAAAACAACTTAGCAGTCTGTACTATGTATTTAGTAAAAACTTTTGGTCCTGTGAAACCTGATTTTTGAGTAGAAATAAGTGTGTGTTTGGTCAGATAATTTTAGATGACTTCAAGTTGACTTAGGTTACAAGTGTTTATGTTGTTTCCCAGATAAAAATATACACTTTATCTTCACAAGTGGATATGATGTAAGAAGGTTTTGAGTGTGCTCCGTGAAAAACGTTGGTTTTAGTGAGAGAGCATGTTGTTCAGCTATGAAACGGAAAGACAAAATATGGGAACAAATTATTCTTTGTAAGTGATATAATTTGGTGACAGATCACAATTTTTGCTGATGATGTTTATTGTCTGTGATAAATACAAAATGTATTTGATGTGCAGAACTGCCCGGACAAATTGACACATGCTGTTGATTATCCTATTGTTGACTTTGGAAAATTGTCAAAATACTCGGTTTCATTTTCAGAAAGATACCCTTGGTTATGTAGTCCATCAATATGTGTAAAAAACAGATTTTGTCTGCCTTGAGTACAATGCAAATACAACAGATCCTGGTAGAGTTGACACATTCTTGTGTGCAACAAACAAGCCAATTTTCCTGTTGATGACTTCAAGATAAATTCTTGAATTCGGATACAACAAGCACACAACTTAATTTACTTGTCTTGAAGGTTTAAGTAAAATTGTGACCTGCGTCACAAACTCGGGCCTCTCTCGCAGGAAGAGAAAGGGTTAAACTATGTTATTGCCTAGTATTAGGATGCTACCATAGTAGATAGACAGGTGCTGTTTTATGTAATTCCTACAACCAGGTCAGCGTACTTGTTATCCTTAATACTAATATTGTACACATCACCTACAGAGCTACTCGAGTAGATTTAGTATCTCAGGACAAACAGCTTCATTGTCAAGTGCATCACAATGGCGCAATATTTCCCAACGGCCATAAGTGTTCGTGTTAGGTACGACTAGATCACAATCTGTGACCATTTGTATTGCAGTTATTTTAGTCTTGTCAGTAGTTAAATACATTATATGAATTTATTGTATTTTAATGTAATAAATATATTTTGTGATATATTATTTTATTAATATAATAAATATAGTATTATTATAGTTTATGGTGGATTAGTTATTTATTATGATTAATATAATATTATAGTAATACATATAGTGATATTTATTATTATGTACAAGAACGAAAACTTTGAATATTTCATTAGTTTATTTACTATAATAATATATAATGCATTTAAAAATTAAATATAGCTGTTTATAAGACAAATGCACAAAACAGTTACTTAAACAAATAAATGATCATTTCAGTGTACCAGAATGTAATACTGTAATGTTCTTATCTTGTCACTACTTTTTATTATTTTATTATATTGAATTTGAAGAGCACTTCCAATGGTTGGCCATCATTTTAACCCTTCTGCCCATTGCCACATGCCCTTTTTTTTTATAAGTACAGTGCAGTTGTGTCTTTTGCAGAAGCTGACAGTGAAATTATACAGGAATTTGTAATAGTAGTTTTTGTGTTTAGGTTGAAAACAGGTAATTGCAGTGAAAATTAGAATTGCATGATGAAATTGAGCTGGGCTAGCTGGATCCTCTTACAAACATTATTTATTTCCCTTACGCACAGACTGTTGTATGATGTGCTGGCATTTAACATATATGTTTGACCTCTGATAACTGTCATGCGTGCATACATGAACAAGTCTGGGTAGTGAAGACATATGCCAAGTAATTGAGACATTTTGAGATCTTTAGAATTAAGTTTGTGTGATTTTTGAAGCTAAAATGTTCTCTGAGTTTATGCCCAGGTTTGAAATTGATAAAAAAACATGTTGTTCTTGTTTGATATATAATATACTGGTAATGACATCTAACTTTGATGAGTGTTCAGATAATATTATATTATATATCTAAACATTCATCAAAGTTAGATGCCATTACCAGTACTCGGTTTGTGAATGTATAATTACATGAAGTTACATATTTAACATCAGCAAAATTGCCATTTATAACTAAAATTAAAAAGGTCTTAAACATTGTTCAGTGACAATTAGAGAGAATTTAGAGAGAAATCAAGTTGTTATTGGAATGAACACGTCACATTGAGCAATCCAGTGGAGTTGTTTTTGCACTATATAGGTATGTTTAATCAGTATTAACACTTTTTAACCTATGCCTTTTAAAAAGCCACAGTTCAGTAACAATTGTATTTTCCGGAAAAAGGAAAAAAACAGTAAGATCTAGAAATTTAACCAAACTTATTTGAAATGCTACATTATTTTTATGTGTTTCGGTTAACAGTAACATAATTATCAGGTAGGCATTCATACACTTTATTGACCCTTTATGCTGCGTTCACACAGAGCGTAAATGACTTAACTAAGCGGTTTAGTTGTAGAAATGACGCGTGGCGAACAATTGTACGTCTTAAGCCGGTTTAAAGTTAAGTCTCTTGAGGTTTTCTGTGTGAACACAGCATTGTTCTTTGCTTTTGAAACCTTTCATTTTGTGAGTCATGTGTTGCGCAAGTTAACAGTAGCATTAACAATGAATTCACGAATAGGCAT
>OZ023215.1:39324008-39429008 GCA_963995525.1 Escarpia spicata | reverse complement strand
AGCCGACCACCCTTGGTGGGCCGTCGACTTGCAGTCAGTACACCTCGTAAGAGCAGTGCACATCTACAACCGGGTCGACGGTAAGTAGAGCCTGAGTGTCTGAATACTGTTGTAAACCCAACCTATAGTGTATATCGTTATTACTACTTGTAATATTACTCAAAATATAAATGATGACATGCAAAATAATGAGTCATTTTAAAGATTGTAAATAGAAGAGTATAAACAATTTGAGGATGAACGAAGTCGTTTTTTTCTGTGATCATTTTTTCAGACCATCCCGAATTTCTTCACGATTTGCGAGTGGGTCTGATGGATACTTGGCCGACGACTGTCACATCTAACGTCGCCATGGACACGATGTGTGCTACACTCGATGGACCACACCTAGAAGCACGGCTGATCATACAGTGCGAAAAGAATGCATTAGGGCGGTATCTGGTCATACAAATTGCAGAGACCAAAAGCATACTAACGCTGTGTGAAGTAGAAGTGTTTGGCGACCAGAGTAAGTAAAGACAACTACGATGGGATGTAGTGGGTGTTTCATCCCCCAGTCTCCCACCTGGGTCACACACATCCAAAGCATTGAGCATGGATGGTGCTAGTATCAGCTTCAGTCATATATTTATTCTCTGCTTTAAATCTATAATTTTCTGGCTTTGTGCTTGTCTTCCTTCCTCTCTTTAACTGCAAAGCGGTTAATATTCCAGCTAGATGACCAATTTGGCTTTCAGATACCGACATCCCGCTCGTCTTCGCCATAATCAAATATAAATGTCGATCTGTTGGCTGTAACGATCTTCTTTGAGATATTATTCAGATGTCTGACGGTGACAGCAGACGGTGAAAGACACTTGAGGTGTCGTCAGCCAAGTGTGAGCTTTGCTTCAGATGCCTGCTGATGAAAGCAGACGGTACGAGATGTTGAGGGTTCCGCGATATTCTGGCAATAAGGCTGTGGTAAGCTCCCTGAAGCTTGGGCATTTTTGAAAATGATGATGTCAGTGAAAATGTCTATGGAATTTCTAAAGAATTGTCTTGCAGTTTATACCAGAAAAAACACGTTCAGCGATGCGATGAGTCCTTGCCGTGCATCACAAGGGTACATAATACAGATACAGAATTGTTGGACTCCCGATAAGCCACAGGTTTTCTTATACATTCGTCATGTAGGTTTTTGCTGTTAAATCCTATTAAGTCATTCTACTTCTGGTAAGCACATTCAGTTGTATGACACTAATGACACAAGGAATGCTAATTAATGTGTGTGTACGTGCGTGCCTGCGCACGTAAGTGTATGTGTAATAAATATTGTTTTGTTTCTGTTTTAGTTTTCGTACACTTTGAAAGAAGTGGGCCGGACGATATCCGACCACGAACAAAAAAGTTCATTTGCTGATAAGTATGGTATCGTCTGTACACATGACTAATATAAATTCGGTGAACACACCCTTTATAACAGTTACTTAACATCTATGTAAAGGATTATCAAATTCTTCTTGCTCTTTATTAATATTACCGATTATGCGAATGGTTTTGCTATTACTATGACCAAAATCTAGTAACAAATATCCGTAGCATGAGCTTAATAAAGTCAGCATTTCTGATGTTTTGATATAAATGTCAGATGCTGTTGATACATCATAAAATGCAAAGTAAATTTTTGACTTAAACCGTACTTATTTCCACTTATGTTTTACTGTACTATTAATCCAGACGGCTCACAATACACCACACTGCATCAGCCAGTGCACGGAATACCGCGACAGATACACCACGGCAGATACACCACGGCAGATACACCACGGCAGATACACCACGGCAGATATACCATGGCAGAAACACCACGGCAGATACACCACGGCAGAAACACCATCACATATTCACCACGTCAGATGGACAACGGCTGATACACCACGGCATATTCACCAGAGAGGTGAACAACAGACGAGAAACTCACGTGATACACGCAGTCGAGATACTTACGTGATTCCCACAGTCGACACATATTCCAATGAAACCATAGTTTTAAACACAGGTTCGCGGGACATGAAATCGCGTGAATATGTCTCCTGTGAAAACTGGCAGTCCAGTCACTGAAGATTCGTTCGGGCAGATCGACTAGGGAAGAAACCATTATGAGAATTCGGTGAAATACCGATTCACGAAAATTCATGACTGTGGTTGAACTTCATACTCACGATAATTCGTGATTGTGTAGAAATACAGACACACGGTAATTCATTACAGTGTTAGTGAAATTGGGACTCACAATAACTTGTAATTGTGAATCTTACTCACATTTGCATATTATAATCAGCGGCTATGACGTTTGCAGACGGAATGAGTTATAGCCAGTCATTGTGTTAATTAAAGTAGTGTGTTGAACATTCGTTTTCTAGACTAGCTTCAGGTATTAGCTGGACACGGGGCTAAACATTGCTGTCATCGGAGGACCACGTGCTAGTTAACATTGCTCATGTCGCTAGCGTTCTAGGATTTGTCTCTTGTTATGTTTCAAAGTATTTCGTTTTAAAACAGGAGAAGTTCGACATCGACATAAAGCGTAGCTCTTTAATAAATTTGGTTTTGTAACATTCTTGGGACCCTGGGACTGAGATAATGAGTTCATAAGAAAAATCCACCATTTAACTGAATCCGTTGTTAAATTCATGAAGTTTTTGTCAAAACTGAAAAAGACGCCGTCATATCACCGAGGACACTATTTCCGTGACCTACAGACGAAAGAGTCCCGGTGGTGCATATTGACCAGTTGTTTTCATTACACAAGACAACTGGTAAGGAGCAAAAGCAAAATCAGGCTTATTAGCAAGTAAGGGTATTAAGGAAATGGTCCCCATGTGTTATAGTAGTACGTTTAGACGATGTCACAGAAAGACCGACTCTACTAGATGATGTCGCACAACGACAGAATCCACTAGATGACGTCATACAACGGCAGAATCCACTAGATGAGGCAACACAACGGGATACTCCATTATATGAACTCACACAACGACAGACTCCACTAGATGACGTCAAACAAAGACAGACTCCTCTAGATGAAGGCTTACAACAACACACTCCTATAGATGACGTCACACAACGACAGACTCCACTAGATAACGTCACACAACGAGAGATTCCGCAGGATGACGCCAAACAACGACATACTCCACCAGATGACGTAACACAACGACAAACTCCTCTAGATGAAGGCATACAACAACAGACTCCTATAGGTGACGTCACATAACGACATTTTCCACTAGACAACGTCACACAACGACACACTTCGCTGGATGACGCCAAACAACGACAGACTCCAATATATGACATCAGACGACATACAACAACATACACCACTAGATGACGTAACACAACGACATACTCCTATAGATGACGTCATGCAACGACATACTCCACTAGATGACGTAACGCAACGGCAGATTCCTCTAGATGAAGGCATACAACAACAGACTCTTATAGATGACGTCACTCAACGACATACTCCACTAAATAATGTCACACAACGAGAGACTCCGCTGGATGACGCCAAACAACGACAGACTCCAATATATGACATCAGACGACATACAACAACATACACCACTAGATGACGTAACACAACGACATACTCCTATAGATGACGTCATGCAACGACATACTCCACTAGATGACGTAACGCAACGGCAGATTCCTCTAGATGAAGGCATACAACAACAGACTCTTATAGATGACGTCACTCAACGACATACTCCACTAAATAATGTCACACAACGAGAGACTCCGCTGGATGACGCCAAACAACGACATACTCCACTAGATAACGTCACACAACGACAGACTCTGCTTGATGACGCCTAACAACAACACACTCCAATAGATGACATCAGAAGTCATACTCCACTTGATGACGTAACACAACGACAGACTCCTCTAGATGAAGGCATACAACAACAGACTCCTATAGATGACGTCACACAACGACATACTCCACTAGACAACGTCACACAAAGAGAGACTCCGCTGGATGACGCAGAACAACGACATACTCCACTAGATAACGTTACACAACAAGATTTAACAAGATTTAACAAGATTGCCATCCAGAGAATTAACTCTAGATGGCAGGTGGACAAGGAAGTCCTTTGGCTTATCAAGAGTCCAACCCTTTTATCTACATATATCCAGCCCTTCTGAGGTATGTGTCGATTTTATTTTTAAACATATTCACACTACTAGCACCCACACAATCATCAGATAATCTGTTCCATTCATTCACAGTCCTTTGTGAAAATGAGAACTTTCTTACGTCTAATCTACACTGCTCCTTTACTAATGTAACTTCATGTCCTCTAGTCTTTCTATCTTTCTTAACTGAAAAAAACATATTTCTATCAATATTTTCATAACCATTCAATATTTTAAACACTTCTATCTGATCTCCTCTCAAACTCCTGGTCTCTAGTGTTGTTAAACCACATTCTTTTAGGCGTTTTTCATAACTAAGATCCCTCAGATTTGGTATAATTTTAGTCGCTCTCCTCAGTACTCTTTCTAGCATATCTATGTCCTTCTTGCGGTATGGCCTCCACGCTTGTATACAATATTCTAAATGAGGCCTAACTATTGTTTTGTACAGTGGCATTATTAGTTCTTTTTCTTTATATGCTATATTTCGCCTAATCAATCCAAGGATTTGATTTCCTTTTGAAGCTGCAATTCCACACTGCTCTGAAACCTTCATGTCAGCACTAATTGTCAGCCCTAAGTCTTTTTCCTTTACAGTAGTACTTAGGACAGTTCCTCCCATTGTATATTCTACATATTCGTTCCCATGTCCTATGTGAAGGCATTTACATTTCCCAAAATTTAACAACATTTGCCACTTTTCAGACCATTTGATCAACCTGTCAAGATCATCTTGTAAATGCTGTCTATCTCCATCACTTTTAATACTTCTAAACACTTTTGTATCATCTGCAAATTTCAACACCTTGCTAGCTATATCATCGTCCAAATCGTTTATATATATTAAGAATAATATAGGTCCCAGTACTGATCCCTGTGGAACCCCACTCAAAACTGATTTCCAGTTTGAAGCCTCCCCATCAACAACTACCCGTTGTCTTCTGTCAATCATCCATTTTTTTATCCAGTTAATTATACAATTTCCTATGCCATGGGCCTTTAGTTTAAGCAGTAATATTTGATGTGGCACTTTGTCGAAAGCTTTTTGAAAATCTAGGTAGATAATATCTACTGGTGATCCATCATCTACCCACTTAGTGATATCTTCCAAAAAACATAACATATTTGTTAAGCATGACCTCGCATTTAGAAACCCATGTTGAGATGGGTTGATCAAGTTATGTTTAACAAGAAAATCCACCATGTGATCTTTAATTAGTCTTTCTAATAATTTACAAATCACCGATGTTAAACTAACTGGTCTATAATTATTTGACTTGTTTCTCGAACCTTTTTTAAATAACGGTATAATGTTTGCTTCTTTCCATTCTAAAAGTACCACTCCCTCTTCTAATGACAATTTGAAAACTGTTGCAAGCGGTATGCTAATTTGTTCTACGATTTCCAATAGTAGTTTGGGTGGAATACCATCCACTCCAAGTGATTTATTATCCTTCATAGCCCTAATTTTCTTAGCTACCATTTCTGGGATTACAATTAACTGTCTTAAATAGTCTGATTCTGCCCCCTTGAACTTAGCCTCTGGTACTGGCAGTGAACTAGTGTCTTCTCTGGTAAACACTAAACTAAAATACTCATTCAGGTCTTCTGCCATTAAGAATCCTTCTGTTATTATATTTCCAGCACTATCTTCTAGAGAACCGACCTTATCCTGAACTTTCTGTTTGCTTCGAACATACGCATAAAAACTCTTGCTGTCATGTTTTATATTACAAGCTAATTTATGTTCATAGCTTCTCTTTGAATTTCAAATTTCAGCTGTAGCTTGGTTTAGTGCTTCTTTATAAATGTTGTAGTCTTCGTCATTTCCAGTACGTCTATATAACTTCCACATCATTTGTTTATACTTAATTTTTCTAATGGCTTCTTTCGATAAGTATTTCTTTCTGGTCCGTTTCCCTTGTTTTTTGAAGGGAACAAATTTATCTACGATGCACTCTATTTCATTCTTTAAGATATTCCAGCATTCTGTTGCTGTCTTATTCTTCAGTGTGTTATTCCAGTCTATCTTTGCTAAATATTTCCTCATTTCCTTATATCTTCCTTTGTGGAAATTTCTCCTGAACTGCTTTTTATTATTTCTTTCTGATTTTACTTTGATGGTAAAATGTATCTGGTTGTGATCACTACTTCCCAGAGGCTCACATAATTTAACATTGTCAACTAATTCATTCTGTGAGGACAAAACTAAGTCTAACACATTCTCTCCCCTGGTTGGTTCTAGCACATGTTGAGAAAGGAAACTATCTTGTACTAAAACTAAAAACTTGTGGTCCTCATTACTCATACTCTGTAGAGATTTCCATTTTATATGTTCATGGTTACAATCCCCCATAATAACACAGTCTCGTTTGCTCACTTCCCTTATAGCGTTTTTTATTTTTTTATTCTCTTCTATGCTTATGTTTGGACTTCGATAAACTAATCCAACCGTTAACGTTGAGTTTCCTGTAACTATGTTACACCAAACAGCTTCTTCGCAATCTGCTTCTATGTCTAATTTTATTTCATAAGCCTGGATATATTCTTTAATATATAAAATAACTCCACCTCCCCTTCGTCCTATTCTATCTTTCCTAAACATTACATATCCTGTCAGTCCCAATTCGGCATCTGATATATCGGTGGTTGCCCATGATTCGGTTATACCTATTATGTGAGGGTCAATATCTTCTACCATAATGTTTAGTTCATTTCTTTTGTTTACTATACTCCTTGCATTTAAACAAACACATTTATATCCAGCTAACCTGTTCCACTCTTGTCTTCTTTAGCTTCCTCACTAGATGTCTGTACTTCTGAACTATCCCAGTTGTTCCCTCCTTGTCTGCATTGTTTGTTCCCACGTGTACTAGTATAGACCCTCCCTTGCCATGCCCCAATACCTTCTCTACCCTTTCGGTGACATGCTCTATTCTAGCCCCCGGTAGACATACAACAACGTCCTTCCCCTCACATATAGTCTTGTCGGTTTTTCTTAGAATTGAATCGCCCATAAACACTCTCTCTTTTGTCCTTGCCCCCCTCAATAACTGCCTCGGAGTAGCTCCTCCGGTTTGCATATGTCTGGTTGTTGTCTTTTCCTCTTGCCGTCTTCTCTCCTGTCACATTCTCTTCCATTCCCTTCTTTCCTGTCTCGTTTTCTCTTGTCCCATTTCCTCCTGTCATCTTCTCTTCTAGTACATTTACTCTCACTTCCTTTCATCCCTTCATCTTTCCTCCCATCAAATTTTCTTCTCTCCTCTCCCGTCCCTTTTCCCCGGCTATCTCCTTCACTACGGTCACTTTCTCCCCTGTCACCTTCACGCCTGTCATGTTTTCTATTTTTTGCTGAACACCAACTGCTTCTGTGGTATCTACCTCTTCACCACCTGTATCGCGTCTCTCCTCGTTCTCTACATTCTGACTACCTGTTGATCTATCCCCACTGACCCGTTTTCTTTTCCTCTGCCGAACACTTTTCCTCTGCCCCTCTGTCTTCTCAATTTCTTGTTCCTTCACACCGGTCACCTTCCCTCCTTTCAGTCTCCTTTCTTCGGTCTCCGTGTCACAACTCTGCTCCTTCTGTGTTGTAGAATTCTCAACTCTCTCCGCGTCATCCCTCTCTGTTCCATCTATTTCTATGTTGAGTCTCGCCTCCATCTCCTTCACTATATCCGTCAACTTACACACCTCCTTCATCAGACATTCCACCCTCAAACACCCATGCACCGAAAGGTGAATCCATCATCTTTGGTCTCTGCCCATGTTTTTGAACAGTCAGACAACGCAAAATCCACCCAGCTCTGGCAGTCGTTGCAAACTAAGTGTCGTTTTGCCCTGAGTTGCCGTTTGCAAGGTGCCATATCAGAATTTATTTATGTTCAAAATAGTTTTATATAGTCTTTGAAAATCCTTTTCAGTATACAATTTACACCAGATTGTTTAGGTTATAGTTAGTTATATTTGTTAACACACAGTGACACACCGTGCCTTAACTAGTTACGATGTCGATGACAATGTATTCAAGTTAGGCTTAGATACAAGGTAGTCTTTACAAAGACTGTTTCCTGTGTACTTATATACACTTTAAAAGGTTGTTATTTCAGGTTTTAATTACTTATCTAACGACATCGATTATCTCAAATAACGCTATTCTATTGTCGTTCACGTTACGTTAACTTAGCCAGTGACCTACTTTGTAAACAACGTTCCGATTACATTAACGTCCCCAATTATCGCTCGCAAATCGCCTACAACACAACGACAAACTCCTCTAGATGAAGGCGTACAACAACAGACTCCTATAGGTGACGTCACATAACGACATATTATACTAGACAACGTCACAAAACGACAGACTCCGCTGGATGACGCCAAACAAAGACAGACTCCAATAGATGACATCAGACGACATACTCCAATAGATGACGTCATGCAACGACATACTCCACTAGATGATGTAGCACAATTATAGGCTACACTAGATGACATCACACAATGACATACACCAATAGATGACATGAAACAACGACAGACTCCTCTAGATGAAGGCATACAACAACATACTCCTATAGGTGACGTCACACAACGACATACTCCACTAGATAATGTCACACAACGACAGACTCCGCTGGATGACGCCAAACTACGTCATCCTCCACTAGATGACGTGATACAACGGGAGAAGCCTACATATGACGTCATACAACGAGAAACTACACTAGATGACGTCATGCAACGACATACTCCACTAGATGACGTAGCACAACTATAGTCTACACTAGATGATATCACACAATGACATACTCCAATAGATGACGTGAAACAACGACATACTCCACTAGATGACGTAACACAGCGACATACTCCTATAGATGACGTCATGCAACGACATACTCCGCTAGATGACGTAACACAGCGACATACTCCTATAGATGACGTCATGCAACAACTGTACTCCAAGAGATTACGACACACAACAACAGACACCACTAGATGACTTAACACAACGACATACTCCTATAGATGACGTATTGCAACGACATACTCCACTAGATAACGTAGCACAACTATAGACTACACTATATGACATCACACAACGACATACTCCAATAAATGACGTCAAACAACGACATACTCCACTAGATGACGTAACACAACGACAGACTCCGCTGGATGACGCATAACAACGACATACTCCAATAGATGACATCAGACATCATACTCCACTAGATGACGTAACACAAAGACAGACTCCTCTAGATGAAGGCATACAACAACAGACTCCTACAGGTGACGTCACACAACGACATACTCCACTAGATAACGTCACACAACGACAGACTCCGATGGATGACGCCAAACAACGACAGACTCCAGTAGATGACGTCATACAACGACATATTCCACTAGATGACGTAACGCAACAACGTACTCCTGTAGATGACGTCACACCACCACAGATTCCAGTAGATGAAGTAACACAACGACAGACTCCACTAGATGACGTGATACAACGACAGAAGCTTATAGATGACGTTATACAACGAGAGACTATACTAGATGACGGCACACAACGACATACTCCACTAGATAACGTCACACAACAACTGTATTCCACAAGATTACGACACACAACAACATACACCACTAGATGACGTAACATAACGACATACTCCTATAGATGACGTCATGCAACGACATACTCCACTAGATGACGTAGCACAATTATAGACTACACTAGATGACATCATACAATGGCATACTCCAATAGATGACATCAAACAACGACATACTTCACCAGATGATGTCACACAACGACATACTCCACTAGATAACGTCACACAACGACAGACTCCGCTGGATGACGCCAAACAATGACAGACTCCGATAGATGACGTAAAACAACGACATACTCCACTAGATGACGTAACACAACGACATACTCCTATAGATGACGTCACACCATCACAGAATCCAGTAGATAAAGTAACACAACGACAGACTCCACTAGATGACGTCATACAACATCTGTACTCCACAAGATTACGACACACAATAACATATATCACTAGATGACGTTGCAATACGTCCTATAGATGACGTATTGCAACGACATACTCCACTAGATGACGTAGCACACCTATAGACTACACTATATGACATCACACAACGACCTACTCCAATAGATGACGTCAAACAACGACATACTCCAGTAGATGACGTAACACAACGACAGACTCCGCTGAATGACGCCAAACAACGACATACTCCAATAGATAACGTCACACAACGACATACTCCGCTGGATGACGCCAAAGAACGACAGACTCCAACAGATGACATCAGACGACATACTCCACTAGATGACGCAACACAACGACAGACTCCTCTAGATGAAGGCATACAACAACTGACTCCTATAGATGACGTCACACATCGACATACTCCACCAGATAACGTCACGCAACGACAGACTCCTCTGGATGAAGGCATACAACAACATACTCCTATAGGTGACGTCACACAACGACATACTCCACTAGATAACGTCACACAACGACAGACTCCGCTGAATGACGCCAAACAACGACATACTCCAATAGATAACGTCACACAACGACATACTCCGCTGGATGACGCCAAAGAACGACAGACTCCAACAGATGACATCAGACGACATACAACGACATACTCCACTAGATGACGTAACACAACGACAGACTCCGCTGGATGACGCATAACAACGACATACTCCAATAGATGACATCAGACATCATACTCCACTAGATGACGTAACACAAAGACAGACTCCTCTAGATGAAGGCATACAACAACAGACTCCTACAGGTGACGTCACACAACGACATACTCCACTAGATAACGTCACACAACGACAGACTCCGATGGATGACGCCAAACAACGACAGACTCCAGTACAACGACATATTCCACTAGATGACGTAACGCAACAACGTACTCCTATAGATGACGTCACACCACCACAGATTCCAGTAGATGAAGTAACACAACGACAGACTCCACTAGATGACGTGATACAACGACAGAAGCTTATAGATGACGTTATACAACGAGAGACTATACTAGATGACGGCACACAACGACATACTCCACTAGATAACGTCACACAACAACTGTATTCCACAAGATTACGACACACAACAACATACACCACTAGATGACGTAACATAACGACATACTCCTATAGATGACGTCATGCAACGACATACTCCACTAGATGACGTAGCACAATTATAGGCTACACTAGATGACATCATACAATGGCATACTCCAATAGATGACGTCAAACAACGACATACTTCACCAGATGATGTCACACAACGACATACTCCACTAGATAACGTCACACAACGACAAACTCCGCTGGATGACGCCAAACAATGACAGACTCCGATAGATGACGTAAAACAACGACATACTCCACTAGATGACGTAACACAACGACATACTCCTATAGATGACGTCACACCATCACAGAATCCAGTAGATGAAGTAACACAACGACAGACTCCACTAGATGACGTCATACAACATCTGTACTCCACAAGATTACGACACACAATAACATATATCACTAGATGACGTTGCAATACGTCCTATAGATGACGTATTGCAACGACATACTCCACTAGATGACGTAGCACACCTATAGACTACACTATACGACATCACACAACGACCTACTCCAATAGATGACGTCAAACAACGACATACTCCAGTAGATGACGTAACACAACGACAGACTCCGCTGAATGACGCCAAACAACGACATACTCCAATAGATAACGTCACACAACGACATACTCCGCTGGATGACGCCAAAGAACGACAGACTCCAACAGATGACATCAGACGACATACTCCACTAGATGACGCAACACAACGACAGACTCCTCTAGATGAAGGCATACAACAACTGACTCCTATAGATGACGTCACACATCGACATACTCCACCAGATAACGTCACGCAACGACAGACTCCTCTGGATGAAGGCATACAACAACATACTCCTATAGGTGACGTCACACAACGACATACTCCACTAGATAACGTCACACAACGACAGACTCCGCTGAATGACGCCAAACAACGACATACTCCAATAGATAATGTCACACAACGACATACTCCGCTGGATGACGCCAAAGAACGACAGACTCCAACAGATGACATCAGACGACATACTCCACTAGATGACGCAACACAACGACAGACTCCTCTAGATGAAGGCGTACAACAACTGACTCCTATAGATGACGTCACACATCGACATACTCCACCAGATAACGTCACACAACGACAGACTCCTCTGGATGACGCCAAACAACGACAGACTCCAATAGATGACACCAGACGACATACTCCACTATATGAAGTAACACAACGTCATACTCTTATAGATGACGTCACAGCACCACGTAATCCAGTAGATGGAGTAACACAACGACAGACTCCCCACTAGATGACGTGATACAACCACAGAAGCCTATAGATGACGTCATACAACGACAGACTACAATAGATGGCGTCACCCAACTACATACTCCACTAGATAACGACTCAAGTAGCAGACACCACTAGATGACGTCATACAACGACAGACTCCTATAGATGATGTCATACAACGACAGACTATACTAGATGACACCATAAGAAGAGACACTCACTAGATGACGTCACGCAACGAGAGGATGCACTAGATAACATCATACAACGGCATACTCCGCTAGATGACGTTAGACGACATACTCCACTAGATGACGTCACAAAACAACGAATTCCACCAGGTGATGTCACACAACGCCACACTCCAATATATGACGTCAGACAACGACATACTCCACTAGATGACGTTACACAATGACAAAATCCACCAGATGATGGCAGATAATAACAGACTCCACTAGATTACGTCACACAATTATGTATCTCGCTAAATGACGTCACACAACGACTCGACTATTTCATGTTAACCAACACATTTCAATAGATGACGTCACACATACTCCAACAGATGACGTCACTTAAAGATATACGCCAATAGATGATGTCACACAACGATACACTCCACTAGAACACGTCACACAACGACAGACTCTATTAGTTGACGTCACACAACTAAATACCCCACTAAATGACGTCACACAACGACATGATGCAATAGATCACTTGCCACAATGACAGGATCCAATAGTTCACTTGACACAATGACAGGATCCAATAGTTCACTTGACACAATGACAGGATCCAATAGTTCACTTGACACAATGACAGGATTCAATAGATCACTTGATACAATGACAGGATCCAGTAGTTCACTTCACACAATGACATGATCCTATAGTTCACTTCACACAATGACAGAATCCAATAGTTCACTTGACACAATGACAGGATCCAATAGTTCACGTCACACAACCAGACACGCCACTAGATCACGTCACATACTGATTAGACTTAACGATTTGGATTTGAGCTAATCGTGGCTGATGTTACATGTGATATTCGGGAAGTAGGTGAACATGCACTGTTGCTTGCTCAATTGAATGGTCGGACTGGTAAGTATAATTACTGGGATTTCCTGGAATTGCTCACTGGAATGGAGCGCGGTCTTCTGCATGCTCTCAATGTTAGAGTGGCGACCGGCTGAGTGAATTACCAGAACAAAGTAAACTGATTCAGCTAACTGTCGCAGATTGCAAAAGATATCTGACAGGGGTAGTGCACTCAGATATCACCCTTCACTTGTGCCGTTGATGTTTTGCATTGATTATTAACGTAATTATATATTACTGATTACATGGCAATTATAAGTGTTACTGTTTTTTATTGTTTTACAATATTATTATTATTAATAATAATAATATCACTTCTACTGCTATTAGAGAAGGCCTAATACCAAAATTGGTGGAAGCATTCGATTTCCATCATAATATGAACATGCTATTTTCTCATTCTTCCATATCCAATGACACATCTTTTTTGTATTCCATCAGCAGATTTAATGATATCATATAGGACGTTATTTTAATGAACAGAATTTGCCATGTTAAGAAAATACAAACAAATCGTGCTGAATTGATGGCGGTAAGCTAAAACGAGGATGAGATAAGAGAAGATAACATATATAGTAACATATAGTAACACCAACTCGAAAAACCCAAAGCTACCCAATGCAAATATATTATTATTACTATTATTATTATTATAAGCTTGTCACAGCAGCCACATCAAGAATAATTAAGTAATATCCTAAAGAATATTAATCTAAACAAAATAACTGTTTATCCATTTTCTTCTGAAGCAGAGACGAATAGATCATGTATCTATTTACAACACTATGAACAATCTAATTGTTAATCTTCTTCATACGTTTAATAAAATATGTGTATCCCTTCTTATGACATATTAACAACGGCCCACTTTTTTCAAAGTGTACGGAAACTAAAACGGAAACAAAACAATATTTACAAACACATACACATACTCACGCACGGACGCACGCACGCAGACGCACGCACATACACACTGGACATTTAGCGGCAGTGGCGGCGGTGGCGGCGGTGGCGGCGGTGGCGGCGGTGGCGGCGGTGGCGGCGGTGGCGGCGGTGGCGGCGGTGGCGGCGGTGGCGGCGGTGGCGGCGGTGGTGGTGATGGTGGTGGTGGTGGGTGTGGTAGCCGCCGCCACCGCCGCCACCGCCGCCACCGCCGCCACCGCCGCCACCGCCGCCACCGCCGCCACCGCCGCCACCGCCGCCACCGCTCGTGCAAGCAGTGTACTCCAATCCAACATAGGGGTGTGTCTTGACTTCGTTATCACCAGCGAGCGAATACCACGAACTTATTATCTAGACATTATGCCGCAATCACCAGGAGCATCCTTTCGAAAAAGAAAGTACATTTGGCCAATTACATGTACAAAATGAATTTATTCTTACATTTCGAGATTCAAAAATTACGCGGTATCGCGGAATTCCATTGATTTAAACTTGCGCTGGAACGAAATTAATAATGCGTGGGCCGGAACTTCACGACAATTCTCATTTAATGTCTCCTTAGTCGTGTAACTCCCCCTACAACATTGCCCTATTAATTGTGCTACTCCGCCTAAAGCATTGTCCGTGCATAGTTCTGTTACTCCGCCTACAGTATTACCTATTACTTGTGCTACTCCACCTACAGCATTGCCCGATTACTTTATTTACCCGTCACCGGCACGCACGATTACAGCAGTATCATGCATGACGTTTTGAGATCATCTCTAGCCGATGTGTGTAAAGAACACAGTCGTGACACTTACCATTGACGTCGGACTGTATATGACCTTAGAGCGCCATTTGAAATGACACGTCATCGTCGAGTCCCAGTTCAAACTCCTTCGTCGAGATTCGGCCGTCCATGTCTGTGTCGTAGTGCGATAAGTTGGCAGCCTGAGGCGCTGCGGCGTCTTCCTGTTGCAAGAGACGTGGATCTAAATACAAACTTGTCTGCATTAAATGCAGCCGACAATGCCCACAATCCAACTGCAAGTAACATCAAATGATAGAACGATCCAGACATTGCTCAACATCAATTTGATGTAAAAATCCACGTATGCAGGTAGGCAAAAACATATAGGATATAAAAAATACACCGTAATACATTTCCATTTAATTAAATCAAAAATTCCCATTGGCCAACTGCAAGTTACATCAACGAAGACAATTATGTGCATTAAAAAAAATGAACTATCTACACTTGCAGATAGAAAGAAGTGTTCATGAACATTCTTGGTACAGAATAGTTTATGTAATTTTTATATCACCTTATAAAAGCTGCCACCCCTATAAATACACATCACACAATTTGTACACGTTGAGCGGTAGTTAATTTCTATTACATTTAAATGGATACAAAAGGTAATTGTGCATACGCAAGCACGCACGCACGCACGCACGCTCACACACACACACACACACACACACACACACACACACACACACACACACACACACACACACACACACACACACACACACACACACACACACACACACACACACACACACACACACACACACACACACACACACACACACACACACACACACACACAAACACACACGCACAACACACACACACAAACGCACACGCTCACACGCATTCAGACACGCACGCACGCACGCACGCACGCACGCACGCGCACACATACACTAGCTTATACTGGCTTCAGTGACAGTGACTGTCATACTTGGGTCATGTTAAACGTTTCGATATCTTTATCTGAGCTTCAATGGATCGTTTTTTGCAGTCACAAAATGTCATGTAAACGTTCAAACAGATCTCATCGTTGCAATATCTCCGCTTCACTAGAATACACGCAGCCTCGCTCTGCAGACTCAGAATGAGGCACGCGGCAAACGCACAAAGAATAGAAGTGTGCATCTTGAAGGAGTACTGGAAAGTAACACAAATTAAATACTCAGAAAGATGTGTTCTGTTATTACGGCGAGATGTTAAAATGCATTTTGTAAGCGAACATTACATTGCTTTTAAGTTTCTGAAGAGAAAGGCAGCTTCCGTATATACGCACAATCCCATTTTTTCAGTACAACCTATTATGCTCTTGAAAATTGTTGTCGTTTTAATGAATCAGCAGAACAAACAAGGAGAATTCACCAAGTGTTAGAGAGTTGGGAGAGTCTGTGCAACTCTGTGACTTGGCGTATTGCGCTGGGTCTGTCTCTCTGTGGATGGCGATATGGAGGTCTGCTGATTCAGCGCCATTATATACGTGGGGGATCTAATTATCTGCTCATATGTGTTCTACGACTTCAATCTTTGGACATCAAGATAACTGCTCTATCAAAACACTTCCCCGTCCAGGGTCCAATGTGGTAAAGTAGTGGCAACGAATCACTCCTTGTTTCAACCCGGATGTAGCCTGTTGATTGCGATATATCGCTTCGTAGAAATTAAATAATTGTGGAACGTTGAAACAATATATTAAACGACTACTTAGCACATGCCCATCCTTCTGTATTTATTAACTACGATACTCAATTTGAAACGTAGGCTTTTGGATGAGTGTCTTAACATTATTTTGGTGTTAGGAGTGCAACATAAATTATTCATATCAGCTTAAAAATTGCCAAGGGCAAATAGGTAATTGCTATATTTTTTATTGTAATTATCTATTTAATTTAACTTATTTCTGTAAACGGAAAAATTAAATGTAATATATCGGTCAATAACAAAGTAGATATCCTTACGTGATAAAAATTGTATGAAACGTAACATTTAAGAACAATATAGACCTAAGTAAGTCGTCCATGCAATGGCAACACTGGTGAACGTAACATTTGACTGACAACATAGAAGCAATACTATGGCAATTATTACTAAATTATTGTTGTACATACAATTATGTTGATTCCTAACTAATGCATTAGAAACTAATAAAAAGTATATATAAAATGTTGTGATGTGCAGTGGCCCAGTGGCTAGAGCATCGGACTCTCAATCGGGTGATCCCGGGTTTGAATGATGTGCCACCGTGTCGAACCATGATCAAGTTCGTTCACACAGAATGTGTATTTGATATCCATGTACAGCTAGTCTTCGCACGCTGAATGCAGCGTGGCTGAATGATTCCCAAATAAGTCGAGATGATGTTCGATTGAACAAGTCTGCCAGGGAGACTGTTACCCTTTACCTTTTTGTCTTGGTTAGATTTTGTTTTCCGAATTCTACATAATCGCTGCAAAGCGTTATATACGCGCGGCACATTTGTGTGTGCGTGTGTATGTGTGCGTGTGTGTGCGTGTGTGTGCGTGTGTGTGCGTGTGTGTGCGTGTGTGTGTGCGTGTGCGTGTGCGTGTGTGTGTGTGTGTGTGTGTGTGAGTGTGTGTGCATTAATGTACTGATTCACTGAGACTGGAGTATACATGACGCTTTTGCCAAACCGCATTCAGATCATACTGGTATATGTTGGTTAAGATTTGGTTAAGATATTTATATATAGTACATATGTAATCATAATATACAAACGTGATGGTGGTAATTTATCATTTATCATAAAACTCGGATAATTTAAGAAGTAAACATGGTGTGTATAATGATAATAATAATAATTATAAATCAATTACTTCTTAAGCGTCAGACAATCCGAGCTCCGAGGCGCAACAAAACCAAAGGATATAAATTATGTATGAGTTTGAAGAAACCCCACGGTTGACAGGGTCATTTTTTGGGTCTCAGAAAGAGAAACTAATCTCGAAATGCGGTAATAGTGTGTGAAAGGTCTGCAGCCAGGACAATATACACATTAAGCATAGCAAAATGGTATGTGCCAATCCAAGGGTATGGTTCAATGCCCCTCAAATATGCCGCGTACTGGTTGTTACTTGGTGATGTTAATTTTTCAATATGAAGTGAAATCTCACATCCAATAAATCCTCTTTTAGTGAAAGTTTATGATACAGTTGGAAGTACAGACAATGCTCTGTAACACACTAGGCCTACTTGTGATATCACCTGTATGGTGAACATATGAATCCTAGTTGAATTTGTCGCGCCCCTGGAGTCTGCATTTGTAACATATAACGCCGTTTCTCCCTGTAAAAGGCTGGTTAAGGGCGTGACAAATAGATGTCGTATTGAGAGACAGTGTTGAGAAATGTGACTAGTCTCTGCAACGCATTTCGAATAAACAACGGTAGACCAATAATAAGTCGTCACTTCCTAGTCAAGTCTGAAGTCCTCGTTCCCAAAACACGCTAAGCACTCACTTGAACTACAAAAGAGGAAGTCTATCGCTGGATTCATTTAAACTGCGTAAATTAATTCTCATACACAAAAACAAATCACGTCATCACGTCATCCCGCTCTGTGTGCGTGCGTGCGTGCGTGCGTGCGTGTGTGTGTGTGTGCGTGCGTGCTTGTTTGTCTCTGTGTCTGTCTATGTGTCTGTGTGTGTGCGCGCGCGCTCGTTTGCGCGCGTGCGTGAGTGCCCATGTGTGTGCATTAATGTAATGATTCACTGACACTGCGATCGCCGTGTTTCCCAGATTGGAGAATATATGACGCTTTTGGAGACCGCATTCAGGTCATATTGATATATTTTGATTAAGATTATTGCAAATCGCAATGTTCATCTAATGGTGTTAATTATAAACAGTGCATATGTAATGTAAATGTACAAACGGGATGGTGATACTTTTATTAGAAATATGAAAATAATGTGCCTGCTGGCTAATATGTTTTCATACTTATAAAACAAGTAATTATAGTTTTCACGTTACGAATATTGAAACACAATAATCACGATAGCAAAGAAGAAGAAAATATGAACATGTTTTACATCGACGACTGACATCTCAGTCGTTGGATGGCGAGTGTCAGGGCAGGGACGGGATCAACCCGCAGCTCGTTCACGCAAAACTCGAGTCTTCAATCAAGACCACCGTCGCGTTACGCGAAGTCAAAGTCTTTCTCCGTATGGATTTCTTTAATCAGTCCAGCGTTTGTCTTTACGAGGACTCGTCCTGCAAATGTCCAGCATTCCGAAATCAGTTTCTTACGTTTCAGTGTTCTTGTCTGGAACGCCAGTGCGGCCCGCTTCGCCGTTAGGTCTTCGTTTATAAAAATCGGATTTTCGGATTTCTGCTTGTTGTGCTCCTTCAGCTGTGTTCTGGCACGGAATATCTCATCGCGGGTTGATTCACTTTTGAAACGGACTATAATTGGTCGTTTTCGTCGGTGACCTTGTTATATTTGGCGGAGATAGATCGTAGAAATTGGTGGTGTAGAAAAGTTGATATACAAGTGGAATTACTGATTGATAAGTATTATTCTTGCCTTAATATCATTCATAAAGTTGCAATAAACATATATTGAGTAGCAGCTGTGCTTAAAGTTAGTTAGATAAAGTATTTTAGAACATCTTAGTATAGTGAGTGATAATAGGGTAACTCACTTAGGCGGCTTAGCCTTCGATAAGTTGTAAACAAGATTTAACAAACCTGATTATGTGGTAGAATATATAGGAGATAAAGTAACAACCATCAAACTACTTACATAAGATAATATCTGTGTAAGCCAGTACTTGCTAGATATTTTGATTAGGTAGCATTGTTGTTAAAATTAAGCAAGGGCGATAGTCGGGCGACGTAACCTAAATAAATAAGCAGCCTAACATAACGTAATTGATTGTATTTAAATTAGGTCACTACCGGTAATGTTAGCGTTCGTGTTAGGATAAATAGTCGGCTGTGTAATTGAACTTTGTAACCTAAAGTGTGCTGTAGTACACAGGAAACAGTCTTTATAAAGACTAAGTTAGTTAAGTTATTAAATAAATTATAATCGGGATATGGCGCCTTGCAAGCGGCAAGTCAAGGCAAAGCGACACTTGGTGTGCGATCACTGCCACAGCTGGGTAGATTTTGCATTGTCCGGTTGTGGAAAGTCATGGGCAGAAACCATTTAGCATAAAGCTGTGATGACTTAAATAAACATGGTGTATAGGATAATACTAATAATATATAAATAACTTCTTAAGCGTCTATGTCTTTACAAATGTGACTACAGCTGTAGTCTAGACTGCAACGCATTTCTAATAAACAATGGTAGATAAATAACAAGTCTTCACTTCCTAGTCAAGTCTGAAGTCCTCGTTCCAAAAAACACGTCTGTTTCTGTGTCTGTCTATATGTCTATGTGTCTGTGTCTGTGTGTGTGTCTTCTCTCTCTCTCTCTCTCTCTCTCTCTCTCTCTCTCTCTCTCTCTCTCTCTCTCTCTCTCTCTCTCTCTCTCTCTCTCTCTCTCTCTCTCTCTCTCTCTCTCTCTCTCTCTCTCTCTCTCTCTCTCTCTCTCTCTCTCTCTCTCTCTCTCTCTCTCTCTCTCTCTCTCTCTCTCTCTCTCTCTCTCTCTCTCTCTCTCTCTCTCTCTCTCTCTCTCTCTCTCTCTCTCTCTCTCTCGTGCGTATGTGCGTGTGTGCGTGTGTGCGTTTGTGCGTGTGTGCGTGTGTGCGTGTGTGCGTGTGTGCGTGTGTGCGTGCGTGCGTGCGTGAGTGGGCATATGTGTGCATTAATGTAATGATTCACTGACACTGCGTTCGCCGTGTTTCCCAGAATGGAGAATATATGACGCTTTTGCCATTCAGGTAATATTGGTATATATTATAAGTAGTATATAGGTGGTTAGGAATACGTAATCAGGGAGGTGTATGTGCTCCCATGGTCAGTTTCTGCTGACCTAAGGCTATTTTCTATGACTTCCGGTTCCGTTACTCCATAGCGCCATCTAGTGAATGTCATCGTTACTCCATAGCGCCATCTAGCGAATGTAATCCGTAATCAGAGGAGGGGTATGTGCTCCCATGGTCATTTTCTGCTGACCTATTTTCTATGACGTGACATCCGTTACTCCATAGCGCCATCTAGCGAATGTAATCAGAGGAGAGGTATGTGCTCCCATGGTCATTTTCTGCTGACCTGTTTTCTATGACGTGACATCCGTTACTCCATAGCGCCATCTAGCGAATGTGGCGGGTAAAACGGGCGGGCAGGCGGGTAGAACGGGCGGGCAAAACACTAGCGCCATCTAGCGAATGTGGCGGGTAAAACGGGCGGGCAGGCGGGTAGAACGGGCGGGCAAAACACTAGCGCTATCTAGCGACTGTGGTGGGTAATGAAGGTTGTTCCTCCAGGGTGGACGGGGGCGGGTATTGTGTGTGTGTGTGTGTGTGTGTGTGTGTGTGTGTGTGTGTGTGTGTGTGTGTGTGTGTATGAATGCACGTGTATGAAATAACGAACGAAACACCAAAGTATACGTGTGCACACGAATTTTATTGACTAAAGATACAAGCGTATATGAAACCGTGTTTTAGTAACCACAGGTGTGATGACACGACTTACGGGTGAGTGAACACCACGCCAGCGGTTCGTAGTAATATGATGATGATATTACGACTTATGGGTGACTGAACATCGCGACAGAGGTCGTGAGCTTACGGGTGTGTGACCACCGCGTCAGAGGCTCGAATCATATGATGACGATGATGACGAAACCTGTTGTCCGTTAATGAAACACGGTATGTTGAAACATCTTAGTTCAATAGTTTAAGCCAGTCGAACACACGACAATCGTTTGCTACCAGATCAGTGCCGAAACCTTTTACGAATTCCTTCATAGGAAGTCCACGACAACGAAACATGAGATAAGCAACACAGTATTGTCCGCAAACATTAGATACGAGACTCTGAAGTCTCTTTGAATTATGAGTCCATTGTACGCAATGTTTATTCATGAATCGTCGGAATTCGACGTGTTGTGGCGGCAAGCCGTACGAGCAGAAGTATTCACCTTGCCTATTATCGTCCACGTACAGTGCTATCCAATGTTCTCCCGGTTTCGTTCTGTTGTGCGTGTTGCAGACGAAGGCAACCGGGTAAGTGTCTATCGTTTCGGTGAGGAGTACGTCTTTGGGTACGACCCTACGAACGATGTCCTTGGCGTACGTATCCCGGAAGAGTAGACGGGTGATGTGCAGGGTTTCCATCAATGATCGAGGATGATGTTACGATTCTTGTCGATCTCCAGGACAGCCTCGAACTCGGCGTAGACGATGACGTTCACAGTGGTGGTCAGTGCTTCGGAGAAATGAATCTCCATGCGCAGGTTGCCCTTTTGTACCAGATGGAAGGAGCAGTCGTCGCACGCGTCAGGAGTGAGATCCAAGCCGAAGAAGGTGTAGCCGTGGCGGAAGTCGTTGCGTGTCAAATCGTTTCCTTCGTCCTGCCACAACTTACCTGTCGAGGTGAACATGTTGTGATAGGACCTGACGAAGAGGTCGGTGTCGAATTTGGGCTGGAAAGGTTTGGAGGGTATCTGTCGTCCGTCCACGTACACGGCCAGGAAGTTGATTTTGTTGTTTTTTGCGTTGAACGGGTTTTTAGTGTAACTTCCGTTGAAGGAGTCGTTGTCGATGCAGCACAGCACGAGACGTTTTGGAAGAGTGCCAAGAAAGAGATTCTCGTGCGTGTGCGAGCGGGTGCCTGTGGGAATGGAGTAGACTTTGCAGTTGACGGGTCGTATTGGGTACTTGGCTGTGGTTTTTTCGAGGGTCCTGATGTGAGCTATATGCACAGCAGGATTGAGCGTGGTCTTCTTGACGAACAGCGTGGCATTGATGATCTTTATCGTGTAGCCGGCGTCGTCTCCATCAGCCATGAGTGCGAAGGTGTCCTTGCTGCGTACCAGACGTATCTTGACCTCTACGTTGTTGATGAGGAATTTATCTTGGAGGAAGAGGTCCACGTGGAGACGACCAATCATATCGACCACGTGACTCGTAGTCGTAAAGTTGCGTCTGGTCATGAACCCCTTGTTGGCTGCAACTCCGTCGACTATTTCGACGGATTCCATACAATCACTCGTATCCTTGTACCACAGCTGACTCGTCAGTTGCGTCTCCTTGGCGTCGGTCCCGTAACTCAGCAGCGTCTCTATGTAGGCGCGGTACGGGTACGTGTTGCTCGACTGGGTGACGAGTGTTCCGTTCAGATAGACGTCGACCTGACTGAAAAGGGAATGGAGCCAGTTATTCACTGGACCGACGGGAGCGTCGGCAGCGAGGTCGCTTCCGTCGGCATTGGTTATTTTCGCTTGAACGTGTAGCCTCGTGCTGGCGAGATCCATGTAATCGTCTCCGGAACCGGGTATCACGAATTCTATCGGTCCACCCGACTCGAGTGACGACATGGGTTGATGTTGCACCTCATGACTGTCGATGATACTGGTCTGAGTCGGAGGCACGGTGAAGATATCTAGTTCGCTCTTGAGTCCCTCACACGATTGTTTATGAACGAACGCCATCGTCGAATATGTCGGCTTCGCGTGTCTTTTGTAAGCGGCGGCGGCGGCGTGTCTTGTTAGTCGTCCGTCTCCTGACTGTACTGACTCGATTCCTAGTGAAGGAGTGTCTTATATTCCTCGACTTACGTGCTTGTACACCGGCAGGGCTCATGATTTGACTCAACATGTCCCTACCGGCGGCCGTAACGCGACGTTTGGCAGACGTTTTGATGTTCTCCCCCGACAGGACGTCGTCGGCTATACGTGCACCGGTCGACACCGCTCTTTTTCCAAGAGCCACGGCGCCTCTCTTGACGAGTGGCATGATGGTACGTAGTAGACCTCCGAATAGACTTCCTAGACCGTGTCCTCGTTGGTAGCGGGCACCTACAAAATAGGGAAGCGCGCCTCCCGCTTGTCGTGCGTAGTAGTCGTTGTAATTCATCTCACTGAAACAGTGGCGTCCGTCGTCGTCGGAAATGAAGTGTCGTCGTCAGTTTTCCACGTTCGAATGGCACGTGTCGATCGGCATCGTCTCTTATATCTATCTCTATCGTACCAAAGTCTTTGATCAGAACGGGTAGGTACTGGATCTTGTCGAAGGTCATCGACACGGTGTCGCTTTGTTTACCCCTCACCGGAACTATACGTAGCAGTGGAACGTGGCTGTCGCCAACGATTCGAGGTTCGATGACGCCCGTGTAGATGTAGAGTGATTCGAAACCTCGCGTCATGTCCACCACGGAGTCGCCATCGATCACCGTTTCCTTCATCGTCTTCATCTTCCTCATATCTCCGTATAGTATGGTGTGACGGAATCCTAGAATGTTCTTAAATATTTCTCCGCTCACTATGGCATTCGATAGCAACACCACAAAAACCTTGTGCGTGATGGAGCTGTAGTATAGGCGCACGACATTATTCGGTAGCACTTTTGTTATAGCTTTGTTTATTGCTTTGACGAGATACTGTGGTCCCTGATAATATCCGCCTTCGATCTTGGTTTTCATCGTAGTCATCTCGATCTCGTCATCTATATTTCGTAGCGCTATACCGAACCACGTGTCACTCTCTCTCACATTGTACCAACTATGAGGATAGATTATCTCCGCCAGACCACACTCCCACTCACCCCCCACCAAGTTGATACGTTGCGGTAGCGTCGTGATGTAGTTGGTCAACGTGTTGTCGGGATGCGTATTCATGGAAGCGTTGCTAGGTAGCGTCAGGTAGAAATCACTGCTGGTGGTCATCCTGTTGTTGTTGTTGTCGCAGCGTCGGATTGGGTAGCAGGTAACCCAACGAACTACTCAACAGGGCCGTCCACAGAGTTGGGTTCTCGTGTCCGACGGATAGGTTATAGATGCTGACCAAGATGACACTGTACAAGACGATAACCTGACACACAAAAACGATCTCCTCTTTGGGACACGCAGTACCGAAGATGTGCCACGGAGTCCTCTCTTTTTGTGGTGGTGGTGCGTCGACTTCTTCTACTTCTTCTTCTTCTTCGACAACTGTTGTCGTCTCGTTCGTCATGAGTGGATGAATGACATCTCGTCGGACAGGTGACTAGTCTTTATAGTCCAACGAGACCCTTGGCATCAATCCAACTGTTGAATTTCGAAGGGTATCCAAACCATTTCACCAACACCTCCCTTCGCCTTCCTACCTTGCGTCTCTGCACTATCGATTCCACGCGGTACAGTTTATCGATCGGAACCGTCACCTTCTGCAACTCCGGCTCATAGAAGGTACCGTCCAGTGTCTCTCCGAGATCGTCCGTTAGACGATAGACGGGTGGATCGGATGGATGCACCTCGCGTATCGTGAATATTTCCTCTGTCCAATTCGCCATGTAACCTTTGTCGAACCGACTCTTGACCTTGCTGATGCGTACGCGATCCCCCACGTGGTACTTGGGTACGCCCTTACCGTGATGACCACCGTACAAGGTCTGCCACACCTCTTCCTGATTAGTGTCATCCACCTGCGACGGAGCCATCTCGATGCTACGGTGGGGTGTGTCGTTGTACGTCCGCACCAGATCCGGAAGGATATCGATGTATCGCCACGTTTCTTTGTGTGTCAGGTATCGCCACATCCGCGTCTTTAGGGTGCGATTGAAGCTTTCCACAACGCTCGCCTTGGTCGCCTCGTTGTAGGTGGAGAAGTGTTGGATACCGTACTTTTCCAATACATCTCGAACGCTACGGTTAAAGAATTCCAGACCTCTATCGGTCTGCAACAACAGCGGTCGAACACCGTCGTTGGTGAAGAGTCCTTCCAGCGCCTTCGACACGGACGTCGCAGACTTGTTCTTCAGGGGAACGCATCGGGCGACTTTCGAGAAGACATCGATCACCGTGAGTAGGAAGGTCGTACCGTCGTTTTCTTTTTTCAGACTGGCCACGTCGACGAGATCGGCTTGCCACTGTTGATTCCGGCCTCCGACGACCACGCGTCGCCTCTTGAAATGAACTCTGACCGGTTTGTGTAGAGTATAGGCGTTCTGTTCCGATAGCCATTGTTCGACGATCTTTCTCGGTACACGTTGTATAGGTCGGAAGTCGACTCGTCGCAAAGACGCGAGACCCCCGTAACTCCCTACCTTAGTAGGATCGAAGTAGACTTCCTGGAGCTTTTTCCTCTGAGATGCCATAGTCGTATAAGATAGTCGACGGTGATTCCGGTCACGATGTGAAGCGTGGCGTAAACGATACCGCTAAACAGACGAATGCTCCACGTCATCATGCGTCGTCGTCTTTAAAGATTCTCCCAATACTGTGTCTTACGTGCTTCCGTCGGTGGTGTAGGGAAAGGGGTAGACGTCGAGTCCATCCGTTTACGACGCGTGAGGGGTGTCCACTGCAGGGTTCGTCGCGCTCTACCGAGCGATCGTGTGGCCGCTGCCGCTACCGCACTCTTCTTTTGCGACTGCTGAATGTGTCTTTTCCTGTCCTGGTTACCCACCAACTCCATGGGTACGTTCGCGTCACCGAGTTGACGCGCAAACACCTGCCATCCCGTCGGATTACCGGTGGTCTTGCGCTTGCGTAGAACATCGTTTACGAGATCAACCACGTTACTTCCGCCTACTGCTACTCCTCTGTGCATGATCTCTCCTCGTGCGTTCCACTTGACGTCTCCTCCTTTGAGACGTTCCATCAGTTGCGTAGCTTTGCTTCGAAGAGCCTTTGGAACGCTGTTGACGACTTCCGTTTCTATACCGCCCGCCCCCGCCGCAGGCGGGGGCGCCGGGACAATTGCCGCCGCCGCCGCAGCAGTGGGCAATGATGGTTGTGGCGTGTCCACCACGTTCATCACGCGCACCGGTTCTCGCACGCGACGATCGGACAACGCGTTGTAGCGTTGCAACACTTGATTATACATGATGACCTTGTCTCCGTCGCTGATATCCTGTCTATCGAGTATACCTTTCATCTCGTTATCGAGGTCGTGTACCTTCCGCTCTAGGGTATTCGTTGGTGGCGCGCGAAGACTGTCCAAAAGTCGTGGATCTACCAAGGCCATCTTCCGTGTGTGCTCCATGTCGTCTACTTGAGTAACACCTCTTTGAGCAAGGGTAGAATGATCGAAGTAGCCAACGGTGCTAGCAAAGCACCCAGGAAACCACCGGTCTGGTTCTCTTCGTCCTGGTTATTATTACCTCGTCGACGACGTCTCCTGACCGGTACGTTTCTTCGTCCCAAGCCCTGCAGCAGAATACGACGTCTCCTATCTGCTGTCTGACCTCTCTCTGACAACTCGCGCAGTTTTGTTTTGTATTTATTCAAACGTTGTCTCTGTACGGGAGTCAAGGGAATGTTCTTCTTCAATATGTTGTAGGCACACTCAGCCAATGCACACAAGAGATCAGCGTCAGCGTTGTTGATGATGGCTCGTCTCAATTTCGTGCTCTTGTATCTGTTGAGAGCCTGTATGCATAGGATATGTCTTTTCACGAGCTCGGACATCCTGCAACTGAACAGACGATGTCCATGCGCAGTCGTCTTATAGCTTGGGTTGGTACACGTACTGAACACCGTCGTCCGGAAAGATGGTCGTGCGCAGACGCATGTCTTCAGGTGTGTCCTGTTTCAGATCAATCAGGAGATAACCGTATGGTAATGACGTGGCGTCTTTGAACGATTCCTGTACAAACTTCAGCTGTCTCGGATACATCTGTCGTGCCAAGTGACCTATCTGCGACGCGTCGCGTGGATTCTTGAAGAGCACCATGTATTGCGCGTTCAGACTGATCGTGCGACTCTCCTTATTTTTTGGAAACAGGTTCTGCACGAGATAGAGAACGGAGGTGTTCTGATGATGACTCTTTTTCGTGAACAAGGTCGTGACCCTTTCATCCGTTTCCGCCATCAGATCGTCTATGACCACGAGGTTTCGCGTCGCTGCATCGAAATCACCCTTCGGCAAACCTTCCTCGAATCGTATCAAGTCGTTATCTATGGATGCGTAGGCGTTCTGCCACTCTCCGTAACACCACGTGATCTTCTCCGGAGGTGGATCTATCATCGTTGCAGCGTGACGTAGAATACGCGTCACGAAGGTACTCTTACCACATCCTGTTGGTCCCGCGATTATACAGGTGAAGGGATGTTTCCATCGCGTATCCATGATCGTTCTAGTAGACGGTTGCGTTCTCTGTTACGTTAGATGATAATACGACAATACCTCCACCACATGGAGAGCGAAGGGGAACGTAGAACAACTCGTATAGGATGTACAGCAGCAGCACTCCGATCGTTCCTAGTGTCAATGTTCCTACGACCACTCGCGTCCGTGACATGATGTTCTGTGACGATGGATTGCGTGACATCTATCTAAGTAACTTTTTTTGTCTACTGTCTGCCTACTAACCACGTGACAGCAAAGTGGTGCCTATAACCCCAACTAACGTAGGGGCGCATTTCCGCTTTGTGTCAGTAGTGTTTCGGCGTAGACCACAGCAATCGTCACCATCACACATCCACAGGTCCCGTTGTGACTCCGTCTTCGTGGACCACGCGCTTGGCATAGAAGTAGGTCAAGGCTGCGCGTTCCTGCATGTACGTCAACACAGACGAGTGATTCACCTGGAAGCCACGGTTGTTTCCGCTTCCGCTCCGTCGATTGGTGAGCACGTCCAGGAACACCTGCTTGTTGATGGTGTTGAGTCGCTTGTTTAGACCCTTGGTGCTGTATTTATCGACCGTACCCGAACAATAGTAGGTCTTGCTGCACAGACCCAGGAAACAGTCGCCTGACCATTCGACCTTGAAGAGTCCCGGTGTTCTCTTGTCGTACGCCCTGCGCGTCTCGCAACACGTCTCGGTACCGTCCCACACACGTCCAGCCAGTCGACAGCGTACGTACTCGAATCGATGATCATCGCAACATTCGGACGGTAGCCATTCGGAACGGTTACGAAAGTAGTCTTCGCGTAGTGTCGGGGTCACGAGGTCGTCGACGGACTCACCTGCTAGAGCCAAATAGGCGCTGTCCGTATCGGTTTCGCAGTACTCGAACAGAGGACGTTCCACGTACCTGACCATGAAGTCGTAGTAGAACTCCAACATGCGCAGTTTGGCCCACTGCAACACGAAGAATCCCACGTGTGTGGGCAGGGTGTATTTGATGGTGTGCTTGTGCATCTCTATCTCGTACGCATCGTTGGTCACGACGTCGAGTTGCCGGAAGCGACGATTGTTGATGACCATCGATGCCCTCTTCTCTGTACAATAGCTGACTTCGCGGTGCCTATCGACGTTGGTGATAAATTTCCCATAGGAAGAATTGCCCATCAGTTTGTTGGTGTCTGCGATCATGGCCTTGTCGGGGTGGACGTCTCCTTCGCGACGCGCAGTGGACACCGCCTCACCGAATCGTCGGAAGCAGGCGATCGGTGTGTACTCGATGACCTGATAGATGTGGGTCACCTCCAGTCCGTGTTCCAGATACCATCGCAAGAGAGGTGTTGCGAGCAAGATCTTATCTCCACGATAACTTCCGATGAGCATGCGACGCGGGGTTTTCATGATATCGTGTTCTTCGGCGTATCGACGCATATACGGTCCGAGGTCATCGCGGGTCATGTGAATGTTCTTGAAGATGGGCTGCATCTCGGCAAAGTGCGCGTGCAATTCCTCCGGTACGTGAATGTCGCACTGAATCATTCCGAAAAACCTGCCATTACGTACCCCTGTCAGGATCTCTTGTGATGTCATCTTCCATGGCACGTCGCGTTGACGACGACGAAAGGCGGCGTTCAGAAACAGTTTCACACACGGATCGCGTTTCGTGACCTTCCACTCGCATTCCCACATCTCGACGACCTCGACAAAGTGACGAAGGTAGCTCGTGTTCTTTCGTGTTTCGTCGAGGAGATGAGCCATGGGTTTCCCGTTGACCTTGTTGACGTCAAGACCGGTGCACGGACATCCGTGATAGAAGCATCCGTGAAACTGATAGGCTGTGTTTGTTTCGCTGCACCAACCTTCCACCAGGAGTTTACCGATGCGCTTCTCTCGTCCGTTGGACTGGTGACGTATGACGCGTCCCGTGCTTTCGGACTCACACGACAACCATTCGGAGGCCATCTGTCCGGTGGGCTGTGCTGCTTCCGGTCGGAAGTCCTTCTCTTCTCGTCGTCGTGTATACCATCCTGTTGGCATGTCCTGTGATAGAGACCACAGAAACAATGCATTCGCATCATAGCCGACAATGGACTGACACGTTCGAGCTGCATCACCGTAATCCTTCCGACGTATCTTCGTGACCCCTTTCTCGTGATGTCTGGTGAAGATGAGCGAAGGTCCTCCAACGATGTTATCTCTGATCAGTTGATGGACATCCTTGTTCGTCTCATTGAAGAGGGTGAAGAAGGTCTTCTCCGGTACATAGTTGAACAGGTGGCTCAAGGTCAAACCGGGTATACTGATGGCTTGTTTGAACATGTCGAGACCACGTTGTTGGTAGAAGGCAAACTGTTTGTCGATGGCCTCTAAGAACGGTACAACATCTCTGTTGTTGTACCAGACGAGAAAATCTCGCAACGTCTTCATGTTGTTGTCTCGCCACGCCTCTTGACATCGGGTATAGTCCTCATCGGAAATACCTTCGTTCTTCAGTCTACTGAAAAAGGCCTCTATGGGAGGTAGAGCGGTGTCGTCGAGTCTCTCCAACCTGTCCATGTATTCGTATGGGAAGTGACCTTTCGTAACCTCGCAACCGTACGCTTTCAGGTACTTATCGTACGAGAATCCTGGGGCGATATAATGAGTCATATCAAGGAATTTCAGGTTATCCGTCGATAGACACATAAACGTGTTGCCACGTTTGATGACGTGAAAGTCTCCAGGATCCTCCTCCTCCTCCTCCTCCTCCTCCTATATCTCCTCGTTCTCTTCTTCTCTTTCTTTTGGTGTGGATAGGAAGTAGGATATCAGGAACTGTTTGATGACGTTCAGATCGTACCTGCTCGAGTTGAATCCGATGACGGGTAACTGATGAAGCCAACCGTACAATTGACCCATGAGTGTCTTGTAGGGATTGGTTGGTTTTCGCTTAGACTCCTTGTCCTCCTTCACCGCTGCCGCCTCGTTCTCGTCCCAGGTCGCGATTTCTAACGCGAGTTCTTGAAGGACGCTCTCGTAATCGTCTATCATGATTTCGTAGGCAGCATTGCTCATAGACTGAAGCATGGACATCATGTCGGACACCAACTTGTTGCTATCACCATCAGTGATAAGACATCGCGCTTCTTCGAATCCAGGCACGTTACTCGCCAGTGACACACTCAACGGCACGTGACGAGACACCCAATGAACCTTGTTGCTGTCCGATGGAAGGTGTGACGTATCGAACCAGGACTCGAAGTCGAAGGTAGCACGATAGGGGTAATACCGTAAGGAGTCGGGGACATGAATGTTTTCGTCGTCCAAACGCTGGAAGACTGTCGGCGTCGGATGGTAGACACCACCGGGATAGATTTTTCGCACGCCACCCTTACACCTACGCTCGTGTCTCTCTAGTTGATACGCGTCTTTCCACAACGAGTCACCACATTTCCTACAACGATATGAGTGACAGTACATGTTGATGTCTTGTATATAGGAAAAGTGTGTCTCGTACATATTGATGTACAAGGTGTCGGAATAGTGACACAATGAACGACGTACGAGTTCGGCGGTCACCTTTCCACCTTCTACTTCCGTTGGTTCGATGAGGGTGTAGACGCACACATTGATCTCAAAGGTGGTCTCGATACGATAGAGGTCGTCCATTGTCACTCCCTCAAAGTCTTTCATAGACACTCCTCCTCCTCCTTCGTCTTGCTGCTCGTACTTCTCGTAGAGTACCTTCACAGTGGGTTCCAGGTAACGTGGGTCACATCCATGATGCAGAGCCAGACAACGGAAGAAGCACAGATTGTCGGTGTACTTCTTGTTGTTGTTGACTTCTCTTTCTAGACTGATGACAGCCAAGTTATTCTTGATGTACCTGGAAACGGTGATGTCCACGCATCCTATAGGATGGTCTACGATGTGGTTGACGAAGAAGGTGACGTTCGTGACCCTCTCGCATACCCATTGACTGTTCGGACGTTGATTGATAGCCCACTGCAACACGTCTGTTTCTCGGATACGCTCCAGAAATACATCAAAGTCTTCGGTGTTGGTAATCAGACACGGTTCATCGAGGTAACGTCCACAACAGTTACTTGATGAATGATAATATCTATACCTATTGGTGATCTTGTTCCTCAGCACAAATCCGTAACTAAGATTAATCTTAAAGGCATGTTTCTGTTGACGAAACATGATCTTCAAGGATGGTTCTAGATGAGTCGTGTCCGGTGTCGTCACCCTGTAATTGAAAGTGGATTGAACGGGTCCTCTGTTCACGTGACTTCTGATGGTTGACCAGTGGTTTCGAATGACATCTTGCAGATGATCGTTGTCCAAGAGGGGAGGTTGTATGGGATCGATGTTGTTGTCGTCGTCACGTGGTGGTGGCTCTTCGCGTCTCGTTCGTTTGGTTGACTTCCTCTTGTTCCTCATGACTTCTTCTCGTCTTCTACATACCTTGATATGACGTAACAAGTTGTCACGTCTTGCGAATTCACGTGCGCAAATCTCGCAGCGGTGGATATCGTTTTTCTCCACAGGTACCTTACCACATGACGTCTTCGTGTGACGTAACAAGGTGTATTGTCTCGCGAACTCTTTTGAACATACCTGACATCGATGGGTGGTTCTTTTGGATTCAGAAGATGGCGCCACTCGCGACGGTCCTTTGTTGTAGTAGGCATGATCGTCTTCGATAACTCGTGGTGGTGGTACCGATAAATGACTTAGATGGATGTGACGTTGCAAATCCTCGTATGTATCGCTGACGATACCACAGTGACGACAAACGTGCTTCTTCATGACGCCGCGTCTCCATCTACAACTGAAGGACGAAGGATCCTTGTCTATCTATATATATATGTAAACAGGGACACTATGTGATGACGTGACTACGTATAAAAAACGATAGTGTGTGTGTGTGTGTGTGTGTGTGTGTGTATACCGCAAAGTCACTCTTTGAAACGAAAGAACAACGGACAAGCAAGAAGGCTGTTACATGTACCTTTATTTCTATTATACTATCAATTACAATATTCAAAAAATCGAAAAACCTACTACTACTACTACTACTACTACTACTACTATGATTATGTTAAGTATACTACAACGAGGCGCCTCTTACCCCAACTATCGTAGGGGCGCATTTCCTCCTTGTTATAGTACACACACACAACTAATTGGTGTCAACAAAATCTACATGACTATATAGTTCTTTGCGGATGATTGACATCATTGCGTCAATATATTCATCTTTTATAATATTTGTCGCAATCGAAAGACAACAGTCCTGCACTGATCGTTTAAGAGTGCGTGGTGTCGATGAATAGAGGGCGTTCGATAGACGCATAATGTCTCTTTCTAGAGAAGTTATAGCTGCAAAAGGTTCTCTGTACCCCAGAGACATGCAGTCTAAAAATGTCGCCCATATTACATGGCCATTGGGGGATAAAGCGAATATCGATCTATCCCCCTTCAGTTCTTCGTATTCTGTTGTTGTTGTTGTTGTTGTTGTTGTTGCGTCTTCGTCGTCGTCGTCATCATCATCACAGGTCATGTCTAGCTGGATGATGTCATCAGGAGATGATGTTGACGCGGTGGCGTCATCACACGACATGTCCAACGTTGGTGTGTGAGGGTGCTGCTGTTGTTGATGACGCTCGTTATGTAACAGCTCAAGGAGACGTTGACGTAACGATACTTCAACACGTAATCGACGCGGGATTTTCTTTAGTGGCGGCGGCGTGTCATAATCATCATCATCATCATCGTTATTCATATATGCGCGATGTATAGACGCTAATCCGACACCATAATCATGTTCCTATAAAACAAAATAAAAAAAGAACAAGATTATATCATGATAAGTATACGTGACTCTTCTTTTTTTAAATATATATCTCGTTAGATACCATTGTTAATTAACACACACACACACACACACACACACACACACACACACACACACACACACACACACACACACACACACACACACACACACACACACACACACACACACACACACACACACACACACACACACACACACACACACACACACACACACACACACACACACACACACACACACACACACACACACACACACACACAGGTGTTCTCTCATCAGACACCAGTGTTAATAATAATAATAATTAACACAGGTGATCACTCGTCGGACACCAGTGTTAATTAACACACAGGGTATCTCTCGTCAGACACCAATTAATAGAAAGGGTCGTCAAAGACATGGTGCCTCTCGTCACACGCCAATCTTACGTCGTGAGTACGCAGGATGGCTTCGAGACGTGGTACAGTATTATCACGTAACCACTCTGGAAAGTCCGCTTTCCATCTCATGTGTCTCACTGTCCACTTCAAAGTGTCGTAGATGATATCAGTGCTCACTTTGTACATGTCACTTTCTTGATATTCGAAGGAGCGTTCCAGTCTGTTGGCTACACGACGAATACAGGCGTTGGCTGCAGTTGTGGTCAACTGATGCAAGTCCTTCATTTCCTCCGTTGCGATCAGGTCTTCTTCATTTCGGTGAGGAGTAGATGTCGCCGCCGCATTCCTCTTACCTTCATCCAGTAAGGATATACCTCGCGCATACAGAGACTCTTTCACACGTGGGATGGTATAGTCACCCCACTCCGGTGTATGCGATGCATAGCCGATTTGGTCCACTGCCACATTCAATGCATGCCACATCTTGGGCTGATCCACGCTGTACAGTGACTTGTTAATGGTTTTGTACTCATGACATAGTATCTTGGATGCGTACATCACACAGGCGCTGGACATAGTGCACATAAATACATCCTCGTCTATCATCTCCTCCGTGCGTCGTTGAATGGCATTGATCTTCTCTACACTCTCCCGTAAATCACTACTAGTGTGAAAAACATCATCGTCGTCATCATCATCACTACTCCATTTACACGAGCCACATAAAATGACACTTGCCTGATCATCGCTGTCATCCGGATGACTCCTTTTCACAGTTTTAGATCCCACAGGTGAATTGAAATGGCGACTATCATCGTCCATGCACTCGCTGAGGTGTTCAAACTACAACATAGGAAATTACAGAATGGTCATTTCTCGGTGGTGACTTGCTGCAATTACTGTCGCAAGACTTCAAGTACTGTCACGGAATAGTTCACGTATATTCCCTTTGATGTCTTTTTGATGGTCACCATAGCCTGTTTGCCTTGCAGGGTGGTCAGTAGTCGATAACGGTCTTCGTCTGTTTTCAGTGACATATAGTCGTTGGCCGATACACCACCTACAACCCGCTGGGTTATGGCGTCAAATGCAGTGACCCAGAGTTCAGTGCCTTTCCGGTCACTCAACAAAATACCCATACAATATTTATAAACAGGCGTGCCCTTCTGTTTACCGTGGACCGGACATGTGAGGGTACCATGGTGACCTTTTGTCTCAATCAGAATGACTTTGCGGTTACAGGTATGACATGATGCATAGCATACATATTTCTGATTGAGAGCACATGTTACAATATTCAGTGGTCTGTCAAAAGCATAAGAGCCATCACTTACAGTTTCTAGATCTTTCAGGTTGATAGTGTTGTCAGAAGAAGCAGACGCCATCTTGTTGTCCTTGATTCACGATGAATGCTTGAAAATATACGAATAGTTGAGAGCGACAGTTGTTATGCTTTCTAAACGATTTACCCGGGGTTTATATACACACAAAGTGCTCAGTCATCAAACTTGTGACTGTTAGTCAGCTGTCAATCTTGTGACTGTTAGTCAGCTGTCAATCACCGGAACAAACAAAGAAAGAGACCAGCGATTGGTCTTGTGGTTGTAGACGGATGGGGGTGGTGGTGGTGGTGGATGTAACGGGAGCAAACAAAGAAAGTAACCAGTCATCATTCTTGTGACTGTGAGAGGATGTTAGATAGACGATAAGGCAGGTGCAGGATGTAGCCATCTTTTCTTACGGAGCATTTTCCTGTCTTTAATAAGATGGCCGGGATGTTGCATCTATTTTTACGGACTAGTTTAGTGAGGACAAAGAAAGGCAGGATATACATCCTTTAACTGGTTCGTTAAAAAGAGGAAGACTAATCCGAGACGGAACGTCACAAGACGCCCTGATAAAACTAACGTAGTTACTGTTACACCGAGGGAACTAATTAGGTGTCTCGTTATGACACAGGATGTTGACTGGCTATCTTGAAAGTTCGTGTGTTAAGTTTTCAAATCATTTCATAACACAACAACATCAAAACAAGATGGCTGAACGTGGAGTTATACCCTGGATTAAAATACGAGAGGAATGGGAAGAGAAACAGAGAGAAATAGAAAGGAAGATGTGAGTATCTATTATTATTATTATAATTTACTTTGATGTCAAGTAATTACACAGTGTTCTTAGAAGTTGTTTATATTTAACCGCTAGTTCTGACACATATATGAAAAGTATATAGTTACCCGGGTTCTCGTGTCCAACGGATAGGTTATAGATGCTGACCAAGATGACACTGTACAAGACGATAACCTATCATTATTCATTTATCATATTTAACAGTTGTCTATCATCTTTTTTTAAGCGCTGCTCGAGAAGGAGCTACAGATGATGAAGAATACGAGGAAGAGGAGGAAAAAGAAGAAGACACAGAGGATTATAAAGAATCAACAAAAGAATCGGACTTAGAGTGCACGTAAGTGTTCAAATTATTATTATTATTATTATTATTATTATTATATATTGTCTCACTCTAGGTTGGTTGGTTGGTTGGTTGGTTGGTTAGGACTGTGTACTTTTATATTTCCTCAGATAGAGAAGCACCGTGTATACATTATTCATAATGACCTTATTCTTTGACAAATTCAAGATGGTTTCGCTGTCTATTCATAGTGGTTCTTGGCAACTTCCTCTTACATGAAACAAGACGCTCGTTAATGACAGGATTTTACATAGTAAATATAGTCGCGAGACAGGATGTATGCAGACACAAGACACTTCATTAACAGTGTAGGACGGGAAGTATGGAGACACAAGACACTTCATTAATGTTACATAGTGAACAAATAGATGAGTGTTTTCAAGATTTTGTTTATGTGTACAATTTTAATTCCTATTCATACACAAACTAGTTCTAACCAGTTCTGATCTGGGGGACTTCCCTTCATCCGTCCACACACACAAAAATAACTTGTGGTTGCCTAGCAACGCTCTGTCTGGTTATAGCAACGCTGTGGTTATGTAAGATTTAACGTGCTGCTATAGTTTTCAAAGTTTTTTTATACTTACCTTACAGAGAAGAAGAGATGCAGGATGAGCATCATTGTCATTTCTATGCGAGTCTCCGTGAGATAAAGAAAAGACCTCTCATTGAACCGGTATCTCCATGGTATGAACCGACTCCATCTCCCGTAGATACCGGTGATAGACAGGTATTTTGTTGTCATACTGACAGCGAAGATGAAGGCTGTTGTCATATGGATATGTAAACAAACAAACAAACAATCAAACACTTTTCCTATCGATTTGGAATATGTAACAATAAATAAACAGTTTCTACTTTGATTATATGTTGTTTGTTGAGTTATTGATACGATTAGAGACACTTCTCATCACTAGAGGCGCTATGGAGTAACGGAACAGGAAGTCATAGAAAATAGCCTTAGGTCAGCAGAAAATGACCATGGGAGCACATACCCCTCCTCTGATTACGGATTACATTCGCTAGATGGCGCTATGGAGTACCGATGACATTCACTAGATGGCGCTATGGAGTAACGGAACCGGAAGTCATAGAAAATAGCCTTAGGTCAGCAGAAACTGACCATGGGAGCACATACACCTCCCTGATTACGTATTACTAACCTCCTATATACTACTATTATAGTTAAGATTATTGATTATTGTAACCCTGATCTAATGGTGCATAGTTATCAATAGTACATATGTAATGTTAATGTATAAACGTGGTGGTGATGATTTAGCATAAAACTCTGCTCAAAGAACATGGTTTATAAACAAAATTGTATATGCTTACTTAAACCGCAAGGTTGTCAGAGGTATAGTGCGTGCGAGCGTACGTGAATTTCTGCATGTTTCCGGGTTGAAACAGGAATCGGGCGATACGTCAAGTCAAGATTATAACGCGGTCATCGGAAGTGTTTTCCAAGATAATACTCGTAACTTGATATGTTATCCATGAAGTCGTAGAACATATCCCGGGACACAACAACCTCCCTCATAGAAAGGCGTTGACGCAGCAGACCTCCATATCGCCATCTACAGAGAGACAGATCCAGCGCAATATGTCAAGTCACAGAGTCGCACAGATTCTCCCAACTCTCTCGACTAGACGTCTTCGGTCACTGTATTTATGTATGTATGTATTTATGTATGTATGTATGTATGTATGTATGTATGTAGTAGGAGTAGTAGGTTTTATTTGGAATTGTATAAATCATACATACAAATATAAACAATCCGGAAACAATTGACAAAATGACATACAATTCCAGGATGACAGCGGAGCCAATTAAGGCTGTAACCAGTTTGTTTTAATTATTCCAATAGAAAAGTATAATGATTACATAAACTAGTCGCCGTCATCCCCAAAATAACTATTATTAACAATGATTTCACGTGTAGTGGGTTGGGTAGCGGATGTATGGGTGATACGCGTTGGTTTGGTAATTGTTGGAATTGTGTTAGCAGTAAGTATAGTAAGTCGGATGAAGGTTTATATCAGTTCATTTTTAGATTATGACCTGATGGTTTGAATGCTGAATCTTATTTAGTTTTGTCTCATATATCTGAATAGATGAAGACACATTTGAATTAGGGATCCGGTATATTTCACCAACGACAGAGGTTTGACCATTAATGCTGCATTCAATAAATACAGATTCAAATTCCCCCTCCACGAAGATATCAAGGTCTTCGCGGTGATTATACTGAATATTATCACGTACATACATCGCGACACCACCTTTAGATTTAAATTTCCTATTCTTATAAATAAAATTATAATTAGGCAATTTAAAAAGATGCGCTTTGTTGTCATGTGCATCAGATAGCTGTGACAGTAATATTTTAAGTTGATCAAAGTTTGATGAAAGTCCTTGTATGTTGAGATGGAGTACTTTGTGCTGAAAACGGGTATGGCAAAATTTAGCGGGAAGAATATTATGAACATCATATTAATCACTATTTATATCAGCTAGGTTAAAAGGATTTACTTCAACCTCTTCGTTTTCAAACAAGTGCCTTATGTCTAATTCAGTATAATTACTTAACATTTCATCCATTGCTTCTTGAGTGTAATTAGTTTACGAACCAGACAGTACACTGCTAAGTCATAACAGAACGAACCAGACAGTACACTGCTAAGTCATAACAGAACGAACCAGACAGTACACTGCTAAGTCATAACAGAACGAACCAGACAGTACACTGCTAAGTCATAACAGAACGAACCAGACAGTACACTGCTAAGTCATAACAGAACGAATCAGACAGTACACTGCTAAGTCATAACAGAACGAACCAGACAGTACACTGCTAAGTCATAACAGAACGAACCAGACAGTACACTGCTAAGTCATAACAGAACGAACCAGACAGTACACTGCTAAGTCATAACAGAACGAATCAGACAGTACACTGCTAAGTCATAACAGAACGAACCAGACAGTACACTGCTAAGTCATAACAGAACGAATCAGACAGTACACTGCTAAGTCATAACAGAACGAACCAGACAGTACACTGCTAAGTCATAACAGAACGAATCAGACAGTACACTGCTAAGTCATAACAGAACGAACCAGACAGTACACTGCTAAGTCATAACAGAACGAACCAGACAGTACACTGCTAAGTCATAACAGAACGAACCAGACAGTACACTGCTAAGTCATAACATAACGAATCAGACAGTACACTGCTAAGTCATAACAGAACGAACCAGACAGTACACTGCTAAGTCATAACAGAACGAATCAGACAGTACACTGCTAAGTCATAACAGAACGAACCAGACAGTACACTGCTAAGTCATAACAGAACGAACCAGACAGTACACTGCTAAGTCATAACAGAACGAACCAGACAGTACACTGCTAAGTCATAACAGAACGAACCAGACAGTACACTGCTAAGTCATAACAGAACGACGTCGCGTTTGTGCTGAGGTTACGTAAGTACAAAATATGTTTCAACAGCCCCATTATACTCCAATACCAGGGCGCAAAAACCTTACCATGCAACTAATGTTTGCACACCACTCTGAATACGTACATTTTAAAGAACAATAAGTAATAGTTCTTAAATAATGTACCACTAGGATATACCAACATGTTAAAGAACAATAAATGAAAATACGTTTTTAAACTACTTACGCTAACATACAAGTCGTATGTAATGATGACAGTTAAGTCTAACATAATTATATATATAGTTGTATGTATAGCAATCATTGTCAACAACGAAAAAACAAATGAAAAGAAGATATACATTAAAGGAAGTAACATCATGAATGATGACAAGTTCATTAATGACTTTTCCAAAATAAACCCCTCCTGGCCGGCTTTCCAGTAAAAAAATAATATATATATATATAAACTATTTAGAAATATGAAAATAATGTGCCTGCTGGCTAATATGTTTTCATACTTATAAAACAAGTAATTATAGTTTTCACGTTACGAATATTGAAACACAATAATCACGATAGCAAAGAAGAAGAAAATATGAACATGTTTTACATCGACGACTGACATCTCAGTCGTTGGATGGCGAGTGTCAGGGCAGGGACGGGATCAACCCGCAGCTCGTTCACGCAAAACTCGAGTCTTCAATCAAGACCACCGTCGCGTTACGCGAAGTCAAAGTCTTTCTCCGTATGGATTTCTTTAATCAGTCCAGCGTTTGTCTTTACGAGGACTCGTCCTGCAAATGTCCAGCATTCCGAAATCAGTTTCTTACGTTTCAGTGTTCTTGTCTGGAACGCCAGTGCGGCCCGCTTCGCCGTTAGGTCTTCGTTTATAAAAATCGGATTTTCGGATTTCTGCTTGTTGTGCTCCTTCAGCTGTGTTCTGGCACGGAATATCTCATCGCGGGTTGATTCACTTTTGAAACGGACTATAATTGGTCGTTTTCGTCGGTGACCTTGTTATATTTGGCGGAGATAGATCGTAGAAATTGGTGGTGTAGAAAAGTTGATATACAAGTGGAATTACTGATTGATAAGTATTATTCTTGCCTTAATATCATTCATAAAGTTGCAATAAACATATATTGAGTAGCAGCTGTGCTTAAAGTTAGTTAGATAAAGTATTTTAGAACATCTTAGTATAGTGAGTGATAATAGGGTAACTCACTTAGGCGGCTTAGCCTTCGATAAGTTGTAAACAAGATTTAACAAACCTGATTATGTGGTAGAATATATAGAAGATAAAGTAACAACCATCAAACTACTTACATAAGATAATATCTGTGTATGCCAGTACTTGCTAGATATTTTGATTAGGTAGCATTGTTGTTAAAATTAAGCAAGGGCGATAGTCGGGCGACGTAACCTAAATAAATAAGCAGCCTAACATAACGTAATTGATTGCATTTAAATTAGGTCAATACCGGTAATGTTAGCGTTCGTGTTAGGATAAATAGTCGGCTGTGTAATTGAACTTTGTAACCTAAAGTGTGCTGTAGTACACAGGAAACAGTCTTTATAAAGACTAAGTTAGTTAAGTTATTAAATAAATTCTAATCGGGATATGGCGCCTTGCAAGCGGCAAGTCAAGGCAAAGCGACACTTGGTGTGCGATCACTGCCACAGCTGGGTAGATTTTGCATTGTCCGGTTGTGGAAAGTCATGGGCAGAAACCATGGAGGAAGGATTCACCTTTCAGTGCATTGGGTGTTGGAAGGTGGAGTGTCTGCAGAAGGAGATAGTTAGGTTGACAGATATTGTGAAGGGAATGGAGATGGGAATTAGCAAGGAGGCAGGTCGAAAGGAGAGAGACGACAGGGAGAGAGGCGAGAATACTGCAAGACTGAAGGAGAATAGCAGTGGCAAGAAGACTGAGGAAAGAAGATTGAGAGGAGGGAAGGTGATTGGAGGGGAAGAAATTGGAAAATCGACAACAGAAAACGTGACAAGCGTGAAGGGGACAGGGAAGAAAGTGACCGTAGAGAAGGAGGGAGGGAAGATGGAACGGGAGAGGAGAGAGGAAAATGAGACGGGACGAAAGAAGAAGGGACGAAAGGAAGTGAGAGCAAATGTGATAGAAGAGAAGTCGATAAAAGGGACGCTGACAGGAGGAAAGGTGACAAGAGAAAAAGCGAGAGGATAGAATGGATCGGAAGAGAATGTGACAGGAGAGAAGACGACAGGGGGGAAAGACAACAACCAGACAGATGCAAATCGAAGAAGGAGCTATTCTAAGGCAGTGATTGAGGGGGCAATGAGGAAAGAGAGGGTGTTTATGGGCGAATCCATTATGAGAAAGACGGACAAGACACTGAGCGAGGGGAAGGACGTCGTTATTTGTTTACCGGGGGCTAGGATTGAACATGTAACTGACAGGGTAGAGAAGGTTTTGGGACATGGCAAGGGGGGGTCAATACTGGTACATGTAGGAACAAATAATGCAGACAGGGAGGGAACAACTGCGATAGTACAGAAGTATAGACAGTTAGTGAGGAAGCTAAAGAAGACGAGAGTTGAATAGGTTATTTTGTCAGGAATGTTGCCAGTAATGGGAGGAAGGGGGGCAATGTACAGAAACTGCAAGAGGATGGCGATCAATGCACTAGCTGAGCAGATGTGTGAAGAAGAGGGGGTGGGATTCATAGATTTATGGGGATACTTTGTTGGGAGGGAAGATATGTACATGAGAGATGGCCTCCATCTTAGTGGAAAGGGGGCAGCAGTTTTCTCAGAGAACCTGCTGCAATCTGTTGACAGTGGGACAGGTTGCATCTATTTAAACTAGATTCGCAGGGGGGACTCACATAAAAGCCTGAAAATGGAGGCATAGATAAAGACAGCACAAAGAAATCAGCAAATAACAGTCTGGAAAACTCTTTGAAGCTGGATATAAATGTGTTTGTTTAAATGCAAGGAGTATAGTAAACAAAAGAAATGAACTAAACGTTATGGTAGAAGATATTGACCCTCATATAATAGGTATAACCGAATCCTGGACCACCACCGATATATCAGATGCTGAATTGGGACTGACAGGATATGTAATGTTTAGGAAAGATAGAATAGGAAGAAAGGGAGGTGGAGTTATTTTATATATTAAAGAATCTATTCAGGCTTATGAAATAAAATTAGAAAGAGAAGCAGATTGCGAAGAAGCTGTTTGGTGTAACTTAGTTACAGGAAACTCAACGTTAACAGTTGGGTTAGTTTATCGAAGTCCAAACATAAGCATAGAAGAGAATGACAAAATACAAAACGCTATAAGGGAAGTAAGCAAACGGGACTGTATTATCATGGGGGATTTTAACCATGGGCATATACAATGGAAATCTCTACAGAGTATGGGGGGAGAGGACCACAAGTTTTTAGTTTTAGTTCAAGATACATTCCTTTCTCAACATGTGCTAGAACCAACCAGGGGTGAGAATGTGTTAGACATAATTTTGTCCTCACAAAACGAATTAGTTGACAATGTCAAGATATGTGAGCCACTGGGGAGTAGCGATCACAACCAGATACATTTTACCATCAAAGTAAAATCAGAAAGAAATAGTAAAAAGCAGTATAGGAGAAATTTCCACAAAGGAAGGTATAAGGACATGAGGAAATTTTTAGCAAAGATAGACTGGAATAAGACACTGAAAAATAAGACGGCAACAGAATGCTGGAATATATTAAAGAGTGAAATTAAGTGCATAGTCGATAAATTTGTACCCTTCAAAAAACAAGGAAAACGGTCCAAAAAGAAACACTTATCGAAAGAAGCCATTAGAAAAATTAAGTATAAACAAATGATGTGGAAGTCATATAGATGTACTGGAAATGATGAAGACTACAACAGATATAAAGAAGCACTTAACCAAGCTACAGCTGAAATTAGAAATAAATTCAAAGAGAAGCTATGAACAACAATTGGCTAGTAATATAAAACATGACAGCAAGAGTTTTTATGCGTATGTTCGAAGCAAACAGAAAGTTCAAGATAAGGTCGGTCCTCTAGAAGATAGTATTGGAAATATAATATCAGAGGGATTCTTAATGGCAGAAGACCTGAATGAGTACTTTAGTTCAGTGTTTACCAGGGAAGATATCAGTTCACTGCCAATACCAGAGGCTAAGTTCAAGGGGGCAGATTCAGACTATTTAGGACAATTAATTGTAACCCCGGAAATGGTAGCTAAGAAAATAAGGGCTATGAAGGATAATAAATCACCTGGAGTGGATGGTATTCCACCCAAACTACTATTGGAAATTGTAGAACAAATTAGCATACCGCTTGCAACAGTTTTCAACTTGTCATTAGAAGAGGGAGTGGTTCCTTTAGAATGGAAAGAAGCAAACATTATACCGTTATTCATAAAAGGTTCGAGAAACAAGTCAGAGAACTATAGACCAGTGAGTTTAACATCAGTGATTTGTAAATTATTAGAAAGACTAATTAAAGATCACATGGTGGATTTTCTTGTTAAACAAAACTTGATAAACCCATCTCAACATGGTTTTTTTAAAGCGAGGTCATGCTTAACAAATATGTTATGTTTTTTGGAAGACATCACTAAGTGGGTAGATGAGGGATCACCAGTAGATATCGTCTACTTAGATTTTCAAAAAGCTTTCGACAAAGTACCACATCAAAGATTACTGCTTAAACTAAAGGCCCATGGCATAGGAAATGGTATAATAAACTGGATAGAACAATGGCTGATTGACAGAAGACAACGAGTAGTAGTTGATGGGGAGGCTTCAAACTGGAAATCGGTATTGAGTGGGGTACCACAGGGATCAATATTAGGTCCTATATTATTCTTAATATATATCAACGATTTGGATGATGAAATAACAAGCAAGGTGTTGAAATTTGCGGATGATACAAAAGTGTTTAGAAGGATTAAAAGTGATGGAGATAGACAGCATTTACAAGAGGATCTTGACAGGTTGATAAAATGGTCTGAAAAGTGGCAAATGCTGTTCAATTTTGGGAAATGTAAATGCCTCCACACAGGACATGGGAACGAAGAAGTAGAATATACAATGGGGGGTACTGTACTAAGTACTACTGTAAAAGAAAAGATTTAACAAGATTTAACAAGATTGCCATCCAGAAAATTACTCTGGATGGCAGTTGGACAAGGAAGCCTTTTGGCTTATCGAGAGTCCAATACTTTTTATCTACATGTATCCCGCCTTTTTAAGGTGTGTGTCGATTTTATTTTAAAACATATTCACGCTACTAGCACCAACGGACGTAGGGTTAACCATTAGTGCTGATATGAAGGTTTCAGAGCAGTGCGGAATTGCAGCTTCAAAGGGAAATCAAATCCTTGGATTAATTAGGCGAAACATAACGTACAAGGAAAAAGTGCTAATAATACCGCTGTACAAAACAATAGTTAGGCCTCATTTAGAATATTGTATTCAAGCGTGGAGGCCATATCGCAGGAAGGACATAGATATGCTAGAAAGAGTGCAGAGGAGAGCAACTAAAATGATACCAAATCGGAGGGATCTTAGTTACGAAATACGCCTAAAAAATGCGGTTTAACAACACTAGAGATCAGGAGATTGAGAGGAGATCAGATAGAATTGTTTAAAATATTGAAGGGTTATGAAAATATTGATAGAAATATGTTTTTCTTAGTTAGTTAAGAAAGATAGAAGGATTAGAGGACATGAACTTGCATTAGCAAAGGAGCAGAGTAGATTGGATATAAGAAAGTTTTTTCATTTTCACAAAGGACTGTAAATGAATGGAACAGATTAACTGCATATTGTGTAGGTGCTAGTAGCGTGAATATGTTTAAAAATAAAATCGACATATACCTCAGACGGGCGGGATACACATAGATAAAAGAGTCGGACTCTCGATAAGCCAAAGGGCTTCCTTGTCCACCTGCCACCTAGAGTTAATTCTCTGGGTGGCAATCTTGTTAAATCTTGTTAAATCTTGTCCGTCTTAGGGCCGAGTCGGTGACTCCTTTCCAACTGGGTTACGCCGATGTTCATCAGTCCCATCTTGTCTTTAATCACGGCGATCACCAGATCGTTTGTATTTTCTTTGTCGGCTTCTGGTATTCCATGGATGCGAAGGTTTGGACGGCGAGAATATTGCTCGCATCTGTCCGCCTCCGCCTCCAGGGCGTTAACTCTCTGCTACAGGCAGCGGATACGTTCATCTTTGGCAATGACAATAGCTTGCAGTTTGCCAAAATCCTGCCGGAGGATATTACCATGGTGCTCCAAGGCGCCCGACATAGTGTTAATTAACATTGGAGCGATTACCTCAATTATATCAAAGACAAGTCTCTCAGTTTCAGGATCGGATGTTGATTTGCCACGCATTTTAACACCCTTGCCGGCTTTCGCAGACTTCATCGCCTCCAGTATGTATGTATGTGTGTGTGTGATTTTCCAATTTCTTCCCCTCCAATCACCTTCCCTCCTCTCAATCTTCTTTCCTCAGTCTTCTTGCCACTGCTATTCTCCTTCAGTCTTGCAGTATTCTCGCCTCTCTCCCTGTCGTCTCTCTCCTTTCGACCTGCCTCCTTGCTAATTCCCATCTCCATTCCCTTCACAATATCTGTCAACCTAACTATCTCCTTCTGCAGACACTCCATCTTCCAACACCCAATGCACTGAAAGGTGAATCCTTCCTCCATGGTTTCTGCCCATGACTTTCCACAACCGGACAATGCAAAATCTACCCAGCTGTGGCAGTGATCGCACACCAAGTGTCGCTTTGCCTTGACTTGCCGCTTGCAAGGCGCCATATCCCGATTAGAATTTATTTAATAACTTAACTAACTTAGTCTTTATAAAGATTGTTTCCTGTGTACTACAGCACACTTTAGGTTACAAATTTCAATTACACAGCCGACTATTTATCCTAACACGAACGCTAACATTACCGGTAGTGACCTAATTTAAATACAATCAATTACGTTATGTTAGGCTGCTTTATTTATTTAGGTTACGTCGCCCGACTATCGCCCTTGCTTAATTTTAACAACAATGCTACCTAATCAAAATATCTAGCAAGTACTGGCTTACACAGATATTATCTTATGTAAGTAGTTTGATGGTTGTTACTTTATCTCCTATATATTCTACCACATAATCAGGTTTGTTAAATCTTGTTTACAACTTATCGAAGGCTAAGCCGCCTAAGTGAGTTACCCTATTATCACTCACTATACTAAGGTGTTCTAAAATACTTTAACTAACTAACTTTAAGCACAGCTCCTACTCAATATATGTTTATTGCAACTTTATGAATGATATTAAGGCAAGAATAATACTTATCAATCAGTAATTCCACTTGTATATCAACTTTTCTACACCACCAATTTCTACGATCTATCTCCGCCAAATATAACAAGGTCACCGACGAAAACGACCAATTATAGTCCGTTTCAAAAGTGAATCAACCCGCGATGAGGTATTCCGTGCCAGAACACAGCTGAAGGTGGGGGAAGTGCTGTTGGAGATTTTTCGCGGAGATGTTAAAATAATTTGCCTTGCCGCCCTCTTTCAACATTGGGGGTTCAACCCCAAGCCCTACTGCTCCGATGCCTATGAATACAACTTAACTATCGCTCAACGTGTAAGTAATATTGTGATATATAACTCCCCGAACTGTGACTGACGTAAACGCACATTGTCGTGTTCCAGGCGACGGTTTCTTGTCGTGTGAGGAATTCCTCGGTGCGTCCTTTCTGTTTGAACTCGCCGCCGATAGAACCTGCCTGTGAAAAGATCAACGAAGTCACAAAGTCACGACGTTCTACAAGGGAATTGAGGGAAAGCTCTACACAAAAAGCCAAGGACAAAGTTGATTAAAATCAAGCGAAATGAACTTTATTTGTATTTATTCAGAACAGTGCATATCCAATGTATTGTGTATGTAATAGTTCGTGTACATTAGTTGTGCCCGTAACGTTGTTTGACGGAAATAAATGCACGGTATTTGACAACTATGTTTGTTTCTGGTAAAACTTACCTCCGTCTCACTCGTCCGTAACAAGAAATACATCCGTGTTTGCTATTCACTCATAATGATCTTTGGCAGATCGAGGCAGACGGTGACATATTTGCTTGCTCTTTCGTTAAACATAAATTAATCCGAGGCTGTCTTTTCCTCCTTTTTCATGTAATGTCAGAGTATGTAGAGTAAGAATGTTGAAAGTACATACAATGCCAAATTGCGTTTAATAAGTAAGTAGAGTAAAAATTGTGAAAGTACATTGAATACCAAATTATGTTTAATAAGTAAGTAAAGTAAAAATTTTGAAAGTACATAGAATGACAATTTACGTTTAATAAGTAAAAGAGTAAGAAAGTTGAAAGTACATAGAATGCCAAATTACGTTTAATAAGTAAAAGAGTAAGAAAGTTGAAAGTACATAGAATGACAAATTACGTTTAATAAGTAATAAGTAAGTAAAGTAAAAATGTTGAAAGTACATAGAATGCCAAATTACGCTTAATAAGTAAGTAGAGTAAAAATGTTGAAAGTACATTGAATGCCAAATTACGTTTAATAAGTAAAAGAGTAAGAAAGTTGAAAGTACATAGAATGACAAATTACGTTTAATAAGTAATAAGTAAGTAAAGTAAAAATGTTGAAAGTACATAGAATGCCAAATTACGCTTAATAAGTAAGTAGAGTAAAAATGTTGAAAGTACATTGAATGCCAAATTACGTTTAATAAGTAATTAGAGTAAAAATGTTGAAAGTACATTGAATGCCAAATTACTTTTAATAAGTAAGTAGAGTAAAAATGTTGAAAGTACATAGAATGCCAAATTACGTTTAATAAGTAAGTAGAGTAAACATTTCGAAAGTACATTGAATGCCAAATTACGTTTAATGAGCCCGAACCATTATTTGCAATTTGATTATTTCGAAAGCGAAAATTCAAATCGTAAACAAATCAGTCCGATTCTAAACATGCTATATTGCATACGTTTGAAGGCCGGCTGCGTTAACCACGAGATACATTGATGTTCGATGCATTCGCATGGTCACAGTCAAAGCTACTAATCCTGCAACTTCCTGCTAATAATTACCACCCCTGGTTGATTCCGAGTAACGGAATGGACAACCTCGCTTTAAGGACCAATCATTCGCTGTAGAATCTTGTTCGTTCAAAAAACTTATCTTCCATTATACAATTATTAGCAGGAAATTCGCTGAATCAGTACTTCGTCCATTTTGGTGACGAGCGTGGAAACGAGCGAGGAAACTTCAAACCTGAATAAGTTGTACTTCGTCCCTGTTTGGGGAGAAGCGTGGGAACGAGTCAACTTCAAAGCTATAAGTTCGCCGAGTCAGTTGTATTCCGTCCCTGTTTGGTCAATAGCGTAGGAACGAGTCAACTTCATAGCTATGAGTTCGCTGAATCAGATATACTTCGTCCGTGTTTCGTCAGAAGCGTTGGAACGAGTCAACTTCAAAGCTATAAGTTCGCTGAATCAGTTGTACTTCGTCCCTGTTTGGTCAGGGGCATGGGAACGAGTCAACTTCAAAGCTATACGTTCGGTGAATCGAATCAGATGTACTTCGGCTGTTGCCGTGAGCGTGACGTTATATGTGTCAAACAAGCTGGCGGCTGGTCGCTGTTGGTAATGATATTCCGTGGTTGTCGCATTGTTGCCTTCGAGTAATAACAATTTTTTTTATAGTATATTGGATGACCGGTAAAGAAAAGCTTCGGCGCGAGTTGTTTGTTTTCCAAATAATGTCAAAGATAAGAAATTAATGGATTATAAACAAATAAATCGACTGAATTTGATGACCATCTCATCGCCATCGATATCTCAACTTGGATGTTAGATTCGCATCAGCTACGCGTGTGATCAGGTTGACCAGTAATTGTTTCGTGAAGGGTACAGCAGTTTGTGAATTCGAATAATACAAGTACCAGTGACGTGTACCATCATACTGACTATTGTCTTTTTTTCGTCCGTCCGTCCGTCTGTTATCTATAACTATTTATTTTGCAACCGCTAAGTGTCCTTCAACTTAATTATTGTACATTTACACATGAAAGGTGTACTTTATAACGATGTTTCATCCATAATCATATTAAAACTGGATACAGCTGTATTTGTCCCACCATTCAAAATCCAACATTGAATATGGGACATCTGTTTACACTAAGTTGAGAAAGTTGTATATATTTCCGGTACGTTTAATGGAGAGTTCAGTAAAGACAAGTTGTATGCCGTAAACATTTTAACATGAGTTACTAGACACTGCAGTGTATTTCTATGATCAGCGGCAGCACAATAACAAGTCGTCGCTTCCTAGTTAGGTCTGAAGTCCTCGTTTAAAATCACACGACATCTCAACATGGTTTTCTTAAAGCGAGGTCATGCTTAACAAATACGTTATGTTTTTTGGAACACATCACTAAGTGGGTAGATGAGGGATCACCAGTAGATATCGTCTACTTAGATTTTCAAAAAGCTTTTGACAAAGTACCACATCAAAGATTACTGCTTAAACTAAAAGCCCATTGCATAGGAAATGGTATAATAAACTGGATAGAACAATGGCTGATTGACAGAAGACAACGTGTAGTAGTTGATGGGGAGGCTTCAAACTGGAAATCGGTATTGAGTGGGGTACCACAGGGATCAGTTACTAAGACCTGTATCATTCTTACTATATATCAACGATTTGGATGATGAAATAACAAGCAAGGTGTTGAAATTTGCGGATGATACAAAAGTGTTTAGAAGGATTAAAAGTGATGGAGATAGACAGCATTTACAAGATGATCTTGACAGGTTGATCAAATGGTCTGAAAAGTGGCAAATGATGTTCAATTTTGGGAAATGTAAATGCCTCCACATAGGACATGGGAACGAAGAAGTAGAATATACAATGGGGGGTACTGTACTAAGTACTACTGTAAAATAAAAGGACTTAGGATTAACCGTTAGTGCTGATATGAAGATTTCAGAGCAGTGCGGAATTGCAGCTTCAAAGGGAAATCAAATCCTTGGATTAATTAGGCGAAACATAACGTATAAGGAAAAAGAGCTAATAATACCGCTGTACAAAACAATAGTTAGGCCTCACTTAGAATATTGTATTCAAGCGTGGAGGCCATATCGCAGGAAGGACATAGATATGCTAGAAAGAGTGCAGAGGAGAGCAATTAAAATGATACCAAATCTGAGGGATCTTAGTTACGAAATACGCCTAAGAAAATGCGGTTTAACAACACTAGAGACCAGGAGATTGAGAGGAGATCAGATAGAAGTGTCTAAAATATTGAAGGGTTATGAAAATATTGATAGAAATATGTTTTTCTCAGTTAAGAAAGATAGAAGGACTAGATGACATGAACTTGCATTAGCAAAGGAGCAGGGTAGATTGGATATAAGAAAGTTTTCATTTTCACAAAGGACTGTAAATGAATGGAATAGATTACCTGCTGATTGTGTGGGTGCTAGTAGCGTGAATATGTTTAAAAATAAAATCGACACATACCTCAGACGGGCGGGATACACATATATAAAAGGGTCGGACTCTCGATAAGCCAAGGGCTTCCTTGTCCACCTGCTACCTAGAGTTAATTCTCTGGGTGGCAATCTTGCATTCGCTCGGTGTATTAACGATACAGGAAGTAGTGATTGGTCGGTTTTAAATTGGCCTCAACTCTCCAAACAACATACATACATGCATACACACATACAAACATATGTATATATATACGTACATACATACATACGTACATACGTACACACGTACTTACGTACATACATGCACATATGCGTACATTCGCAAAATAGTGACGGACTCGTGACAAGGTTCAAATGCAACAAGGAGGGTTGAACAAGAGTATAACGCAACACGGGAAGTTTTAATGTGGGAATCCAAGTTGCATACCCATTTAATAACTATATATGTATATAACAATGAACCAAATAAATCATACAAAAACTCAGTTGGCCAACTTTGAATGATTATTATATGTACAAGTATCACAAGTATCTCATGTACATAAACATATATTACATGGGTAGTAGGAAGTAACTAGCTAAATATAACTGCTCACCCATGAAGATTCGAGTACTCAGGATTAACTGATCATCGGGATAATGACATTGCACCCGATCGTAGGCGTAAGCCGAGTGGTACGACATTTACCCCAGGCACTTCCGAAGGAAATAACTTGCTAGGTGGAAATGCCAACTATGAACACAACGATGTAAATACAGCGGTGTGTCGGTAGAGTATGAGTAGGACAACGGTACTCAGTGGGCGTCTACGAATGTCAACACGATGGGTTAACGAATACGGTGGCGCAACGATACGAAATAGACATCGGTTGACATCACGCAACGAACGAAGCGTATACGGCGGCGTGACGATACGCGTCGGCGTCGGAGGGCGTCACACGATAGGCGAACGAATATGGCAGCACAATCGATACACAATAGACATCGGTAGGTGTCACGCAACAAACGAAGACGTATACGACGGCGTGACGATACGCAGTGGAGAAGGTACGTGACGATGATCACTTATCGTGACGATGAACTGGCTGGTCGAGAAAGGGGAAATGCGAATTGCCAAACTCACCCCGTAGTTGTCACGTTAGGTTGGAGACGACCCGAAAGCTGCTGTATAAGCCACAACAACCAATCTTGTTGTAGTATGAGCATTGAAGAACTAGTGTGTATTTCAGTCTTGTGGTGCCATGTCGATGGGCACTGGCAATTCACTGGCAACCCGAACCAACCATAATACAAGGAAGAACTAGTGTGTATTTCAGTCTTGTGGTGCCATGTCGATGGGCACTGGCAATTCACTGGCAACCCGAACCAACCATAATACAAGGAAGAACTAGTGTGTATTTCAGTCTTGTGGTGCCATGTCGATGGGCACTGGCAATTCACTGGCAACCCGAACCAACCATAATACAAGGAAGAACTAGTGTGTATTTCAGTCTTGTGGTGCCATGTCGATGGGCACTGGCAATTCACTGGCAACCCGAACCAACCATAATACAAGGTTGTCTACATTTAAATTATTGAAGAAGCTACAATTTCAAGACACGACAAAACTCGTCGATATAGTTCCCGTGTCTTGGAGACAAGATCATATGCCCTAACAGCAATGCTAAAACAGTCGTCCACCTTTAAAATGGCCATAATACTCTTATATACTCTAATGGCAGCCAAGCGCCGGAAGTCTAACTAATCAATAGCAAAACTTAATACAAACTAAACCATCCCAGAAACTGCGCTCCCGAATCTCTAGAAACTTCGTCAGACTCTATTCAACTCGTTCGGTTTAAAATAAACATAGTTGCATAATAGACATCGAATCGTCAGCTCTTGAAAATCTTCAAATTACCTAAATCACACCTAAATTTAACACCATCAGAATCCCTGAATCATGTCGGTAATAATGATAGTAATAACATATCGTCACGTTCGCAACTTAATATGTTATTTTAGTAAAACAAAAGTTCTGTTCAGGCACGAGGTGTTAACTATTTTCTCGCATTTGCCCGGCGCAAATAATCAACCTTCCTAATCCACGCTACTAACGTCTTCAAATATTCAACCGTATCAGTTAGGCTAAATCCTTTTATATCTACCAAATGTGACTTTCCTAGTCGTAGAATTAATATAATAACTAATAAAAAAGATGTGTTAACCAGCCAACTAAATGATTTGCACTTTGGTCGCAAGATGGCCCTTGTGTAATATTTTAATATTCAAGCATCGAGTGATGGCAGCATCATACAATGGGGGTTCCTGTCTAGTTTAACCCTTTACTTTTGAGCCAGACTAATTCTACTCAACCCACTTTGTGACACATACAAATCTATTGTTTCACATATTGATGTACAATGTTGAGCTTGTTTCCATATTTGTCACGTATAATAATTTCCTAAGTCGCTTTTTACTCTATATTTACGTATGTTTTTCGCACAAGTGTCTGTGGCTAGTATTATACATTAGAAGGTTACAGTAAAATAGTGTATTAGTATTACTTAGTTTTAGGTGTTTTTCAACATGCCACAATATTCAGTTTCCATGAAACGATACAATGGACACGCTACATCCGTGGTGAGAAAAGGAGCGGCCAATTCGTAGTCAAGATTTCGTCATACTGAACCCTGGATGGGGAAGTTTTTTCCAGTGTACTCATAACTTGATATGTTGTGCAGGAAGTCATACAACACATCCCGAACGACATTAGACTCCCTCACGTATATCAAGTAGCAGACCTCCATATCGCCATCTCCAGATAGACAAAGCCACCGCAATACGCAAAGTCACTGAGTCGCACAGATTCTACCAACTGAACTCTCAGATACTAGACGTCTTCGGTCATTTGCATTTTGTGAGTATTTTCTGTGTGTGCTCTGTCTCCCCCCTCTCTGTCCTTCTCTCCCTCTCTGTCCCTCTCTCTATTTGTGTGTGTGTGTTTGTGTGTGTGTGTGTTTGTGTGTTTGTGCGTTTGTGCGTTTGTGTGTTTGTTTGTTTGTGTGTGTGTGTGTGTGAACGTATTGTTAATTTAGGGTTTGATGTTCAAGGGTAATGACAGTTTTAGATAACACACTCATTTGTAGAACAATTAAGACTGTGCTGATAAAACGGAGTTGGTTCGGAAGCGATCCAGGACACGTTATACCAACTAAATGTGTGCTAATCTATCGATTTGGATACTGCTTAAGTTGAGATGCACCACATTGAAATTGATATGATATACCATAGGCGGATCAAGGAAGGTCTGGGGATACGTGCCCCATTTAAAGAGGCGCTCCAGGATCATATACAAGCCGATGTCAATGGTAGGCGTCACTACTTTGTTCATTACATTAATGGGTTATAATTGCACGAGGCGATGGCAGAATAGCTCACGTAACCGGAGAAGGTCCTAGGCGGAGTAACACAAATAACACACAATGCCGCGGCCCATTATGTATTATTCGGTTTCGACATCCCCAAAGTTACACAGTTTGCTTACACCATTTGACATTCAAACAAAGTCCATAACTTTAATTTGATAACTTCACTAGGTGTGTGGAATAGATATAAGACGTTCAATGATCTAAATTGGGATTTTTATAGCAATTAGCTGGCGTGCTTACAGTTGCAAGTATGGGGTATTATTCTATATCCCCGTTATCCTATTTATCATGTAAATGCGAACTGGTCTTAACTGACAATTATTCCGCGTGCAGGTGTGGGCAACAGTGTATGTCTGCGCCTACGATTAGATAGACATTTGCATTGCAAAAATATGTTGTACTATGTAATCACATCGGTAACCGTTGCTCGTCACAATGGCAAAAAATACCGATTTGCCATTAAAAAGCTGCAAAAACGTAAAACCCGATTTCGGTTGGAATAGTTATGGTATTGATAACTGAGCACATTTCTAGTGAACCTTACAAAAACAACCAACTATTTAAATCCAATTTTATCCACATGTTTCCTTTGGGGATTACACATTACTCGAATTTCTTCTACCGTAAAAATACTTAAATTGGTTAATTTCGAAACTGAATATTAAACTTCTCTTGCACCTAAATCCGTGTGTGCAGTAAAGTATGTTTAAGATATGCCGCAAGACGGCGGGAATCGAAATGTGATAACAAACTGCTCTCGCGCAAGTAAATGGTCCTGTGCCACTTTTTCGAAAGGTCACTTTAACAAGATTTAACAAGATTGCCAGAATTAACTCTAGGTGGCAGGTGGACAAGGAAGCCCTTTGGCTTATCGAGAGTCCGACCGTTTTATCTATGTGTATCCCGCCCGTCTGAGGTATGTGTCGATTTTATTTTTAAACATATTCACGCTACTAGCACCCACACAATCAGCAGGTAATCTGTTCCATTCATTTACAGTCCTTTGTGAAAATGAAAACTTTCTTATATCCAATCTACTCTGCTCCTTTGCTAATGTAAGTTCATGTCCTCTAGTCCTTCTATCTTTCTTAACTGAGACAAAAATATTTCTATCAATATTTTCATAACCCTTCAATATTTTAAACACTTCTATCTGATCTCCTCTCAATCTCCTGATCTCTAATGTTGTTAAGCCGCATTTTTTAGGCGTATTTCGTAACTAAGATCCCTCAGATTTTGTGTCATTTTAGTTGCTCTTCTCTGCACTCTTTCTAGCATATCTATGTCCTTCCTGCGATATGGCCTCCACGCTTGAATACAAAAACCTTCATATCAGCACTAATGGCTAACCCTACGTCCTGTTCTTTTACAGTAGGACTTAGTAAAGTACCCCCATTGTATATTCTACCTCTTCGTTCCCATGTCCTGTGTGGAGGCATTTACATTTCCCAAAATTGAACAGCATTTGCCACTTTTCAGACCATTTGATCAACCTGTCAAGATCATCTTGTAAATGCTGTCTATCTCCATCACTTCTAATCCTAATTATATTTCCAGCACTATCTTCTAGAGGACCGACCTTATCTTGAACTTTCTGTTTGCTTCGAACACACTTGCACGCGATAACCCCGTTATGATGTTAGCAACAAAATAGTTCCACACTTCTGTTTTCGAATTCAAGACTGCTCGCTGGAATTGGATACAGTCTATTTCATTCGAGTTTAATAATGAACATAATATATTACATTGCGAGGGGGATACCAACTGTTTTGTTCACAAATACACTGTTTATTGTTGGAACACTGTTGATGTTTTTTTCGACCATGCGTTGAACAAAAGGGTTAGTTTGCTTATGCGTGTGTGGTATATATGCATGACTGCTTACAATGTCATGGCTATCGACAATTCAAACTTTCAAATACCAGTAGTAAACGTGTCTGATGATAAATTACATCAGTATTCTTCCTTGCTTGTCAAAATTATGGCGGTTGATGTTTTTTGTGGAAGTCGTTGTGGACAATTCTGTTTCCAAACCTGGGTAGACCCAGCTCATTAGCCTTGACTGGCAGTGGGTGTACGAGAAGGAAAACTCTGATTTCAAAACCATAGACGCTGAGCAGTGGGCAGGTCCAACGAACCTGTACGGGGTAGAATAAGACGCTCCCGTCCCCATGAGTCTACCACCTATGGATAAAATACGATGATGCTAACACGACATCAAAGGGCGGATGTCTTCCTCGACGAAGTCAATGGCCAGGGCGGAAGGCTCCAGGAAGAGTTCAACGATCACGTGTTCGGGATCAAGGTGAGCCACATCTTCTGGTGGATATCGGTTGTGGTCAACCAGCCTGGAGAGGGGTGGGCTCCGCTAGGTTGTAAATCTGCCCAAGACACGTCATGATCATGAAAACCAGTTCAAATCACATACCGGATCGATCGCAGCCCGGGTCAACAATACACCTTCCGCCAAACACTAGGACGGAGGTGCTAAATATGCTACTAGTGCCCCTACCAAGAAGATCAGTGGAAGAGACAATACCACCATCGGTACACGGAACGTCAACTGAGAACTGCAGGAAAACTTAAAGAACTCAAACATGATATGAAGAGATACTGATGGAAACTGCTTGGACTCACCGAGATGCGTTGGAAAAAGTTTGGCGACACATCAACCGAAGAAGGACACAAGGTTTATATATATATATATATTTATATATAAAGGTTTATATATATATATTTATATATAAAGGTTTATATATATATATATATATATATATAAACCTTGTGTCCAGTTGATGTGTCGCCATATATATATATATTATATATATATATATATATTATATAAAAACCTTGTGTCCTTCTTCGGTTGATGTGTCGCCAAACTTTTCTTGCTCTCGTAATAAACTCTATCAACGATAACTGTATATTATATTATATATATATATATATATATATATATATAATAGAATATACAGTTGATTTTAGTAAAGTAATTAATAAGTTAATAGTTTCTCTGACGATTTACCCCAAACTACATAGATCAGCTTTATAGAAATGAAACGAACGAGACAATCAAATTGAGGAGGCACCTAGGAACTTACCTACTGTACTTCGTGTTAGTAAATGTTGCGATGTGTTTTGATGGAACTCACAGAACCAAGATTGCCCTTTCATATATGTAACCGAATATTGTCTTTTTCCAGGTGACGGTTTCTTGTCGTGTATGGAATTCCTCTCCGCTTCCTTCCCGTTTGAACTCGAGAGAACCTGCAGTTGACAAGATCAACGGAGTCATAGAGTGACGACACGCTATTAGGCTACTTTGGAAAGGCTAACACAAACAGCTATGAGCATATATAATTGAATTTACACAAATAACTTTATAAATATTTATTTTATGTTTCTAATGTATTTATATATACATATAATAATTATTGTATATAGATGGTGTAAGACGTTATTTGACAGAACTCACGATATTTGACGATTATACATTTTTCTCTTAAGACGTTTGCTTCCTTTTCATACGCCTGAACGTTCACCGCAAAATATAGTTTTTAGCAAAATAAACACATGTATCTCTATAACATACTTACGAACACGCCTATAGTCCGTCGTCGCCACTCTCCGCAGGGGCAGAAGGGGTGTAAAGCGTATACACATTTATTAACTTTGTACAATACAACTTATACCCAGCGTTCGAAATAGCACTTGTCCGTTTGTCCGGGATAAGTGATTGTTTGCCCCGACAAGTAAAATGACTCTACATGGTTATCCGGTGGACAAGTGAAAATTTACATTAAATAGTGACGCGTGCAACATTGCAAACTTTATATTTTAGGAAATTCAAACGTAAATGAAGTTCGCTAGCAATCGCGCGCGTTCCAATTTTGTTAGTGTGTCGGCGTCTTGTCGTTCCGCTGCCAGTGTGTTGTACGTCAGTGTTCGACCGAGTTTAGTGCCTGCGTTAACAGGGTCATCCGCTGAGCACACCGACCTAGCTCTGTCACACGCGCAGGACAGACTCGGCATCAGCCATTGTTAATCGAGCCTGTATTTCACACAATCGTAAATCGTTCAGTTTGGCCGACGTACAACTTGCTCCCACTGACGGATCATATTTGATGAACTTTGGAAATAGTAGACCTTGTATCGCTACCTGTTATTTGAATAATTATATAGTTTTAATCATTAGTATGCCTAACCCACGCGGACTCGGCAGTCTTCCAAGGCATCGAACGTTAGCCGATCCAGATTGGTGACAATTTTCAAAACTTGTAACTGGCTCTCCGGTAAATCTACGGTGCTGGTTGATAAACGGAATATTAATGAAATTTCAGAATTGTTGTTGTATCTATGTAACATCTATTTTAACCATAAATTGTGAGTTTTCGAAACCGAATTATGCAAGACGCGCGGCCGGGGACGGGGCGCCAACCGCCGTTGACATGTTGGCTTTCGCCAACTACGGCGGTCTGCGCGCGGCAGCAACGTTACGACGTAACTAAATATATAAATTATTTTCCGCCTGGTAAATGTAATTCAGGCACCGTTAAAACTGTTTTATCATAATTGAAATGGTAATATAACATTTAGGAAAAAATATGCGTTTGTTTGCTGATGATCAATTGAATAGTATCTTCGTTTGTAAAATACAGAACTTTGTTAATATTGAAGTTCATAGAGGTTTAACCAAATATTATCAGATTATAGTATAGTTTATTATGATTTTTGTGACAACATTTCCTGGCTTTGCATTGGTCGTGTTCCTGGTTCAGGGGCGTCTTCAATGACAAACTGATGCCAACATTTTACAGCAGTGTTATATGTTATTATATATAATTATATGTACCATATTAAACATAAACAGGTTTTGCAACATTATAAAACAAATAGCAAGGAAAACAATTGTCTCATTCCTATCATCGTAATAATTATTTGTTATTAATAAAAGCGTTTCTTATCAACATCACTAAAATATTGGTATTCATCATGTAACGTGTCTACTTTTAATAATTGTGATGAATAATAATGGACCGGAAAATAGTTGCAAATATAATTTTGCAATTTTAAAATTTGAAGATTAAATCAAATTGTGTCTTTGATCACAAGTCATTCATATGTACGTGCAACGAAACAGCAGGAACATTGTGTTGTTGTCATAAAAATAAGACCGACTTTTTACGTTTTTTCCGAAGCTTCGATTCTCCTTCATGACCATTCGGACAAGTTAAAGTTTTGGCGGACAAGTAGATTTCAAAACGCACTTGTCCGGCGGACAAGTTAATATTCTGGCTTTTTTCTATCGCTGTATACCATACCTTTACATGTATACAACCGTAGACACATTGCGCAAAACAATGCACATGCGCCCGACTGGAAATGGCAGGAAATTAAGCTCCGCTCACTTCTGCCGGCATAACTTGTAAACATATTTGAGGGTTTCCATATTTTTACTGACTTTTTGTGTTCACACAACGCAAGAGGTCCTGTTCATTGAAAAATTATATTTACAAGTAATATTTTGGACATAGTCCTCCTTAAAGGTTATGAATATATCATATTCAAACATTTATCACTTCTGATATATCAATAGATGTAGACTGAAATGTAAAATGTCACTCCATGACGCAAAGTTGCTATGTCCCAATACAAGTTCTCACCTTAGTCAATGTTTATTTAGATAATTTCAAGATTCAGAATTGATTCAAATGTGTCCTATTCGAGTAATAAATGTATTTACTTTAATACAAAAAAAACTATTGAAACACACATATTTGTCTTTTAATTGTTACAGCTATAAATAACATTGTCCCAGTGACTTGTGTCACTCCACGACATTGTACTACAATTGACCGTTGCAACGGGTTTCGAAATGTTGTTGAAGCAGGCTGATGGTGCTCCCTTTCCCAACCACATAGTGCTAACAGTGAATCATGGTAAGATTGTGTGCAATAAAAACTGTTTGGACTATCCGATATAATGTGCTAGAATACAATGCATGTGTTAATTCGTTGTCACCTCAGTGACATCCACTCCCCACTTCCCAGTAAACTTATCTGCCTGACACTACCAATCATAAAAAGCTTAATTAAAACACTTGACTATTCTGTGATATGGCTGCTGACAGACACACTTAGCTGCATGTTTGGAATACTTGAATGTGTCACTCCATGACAGTCACTCCATGACAAATGAACTTGTCATGGAGTGACTGTTGTGTCATGGAGTTAATGAATAGAACAATTACTTAAATTTCTTGTTAGTGATTGACGTATGTGTACCTTTAAATATGTTCTTACATGCAGAAACATCATAACATATATTGCGTGCCCAGTGACATTAATTTCATGGCCATTTTATTGGAAGTGGTTGTCGTGGAGGGGAACTCCATGACATCAGTTGAGTGTAGGTTGCTTTGTTATCTCCACAAGCCTACTAATGCCAATTGATAACACATTACCACCAATAAAATATATTGACCTGCAAGGACCACGTATTGATTTTGAAGTTTTGCATGTATTCTAGAGAGAAAACAATGGATCACACCAGAGGAAAAAACTGTTAAACAGAAATCTAGGGCGCAAGGCCAGAAGGAGTATATGGACAGGATTAAGTAAAACACTGAGATATGTGAAGATTTTAAAGAAAAGGATAGACACCTTTGGCATCAGAGACAGAAAAATTGAGGTAAGCAACAGGGATGTGAGACAGCAGAGACAAAGGTGGCGAGAGTCAGCTAAGCGTTCTCAAACAAAGAAAAAGGCTCACCATCAACAACTCCGTTTACTTTAGCAAAACACCCCAACAACACCACCAGAGCAAGATGATAGTAGTGCTAATGCAGATGCAGCAAACAGGATGCAGCAAACACGCCAGAAGGAATCACTACAGAAGCAATGTGGTTGTCAACATGTGCGTCGGGACAGAAGCAAGTTGTACAAGACAATGAGGAAATTGGACCACAAAAATGGAGAAATCAAACCGTAGAACAGAAAAATACAGAAAAAGAATACAGCGCCTTAAATCACAACAAATAGGCAAGTCAACACCAACAAGTCAAGAGGCAGCTGACGCAATAGGCGGTGTCATGAAGCGTGCATCAGACGCAGCAATCAACACCGACAAAGTCATTACAGATTCCCAGTCATTCTGTGAAACGGTTTCTCGTCAGACAAAGATAAAAAATTTTGTCATAACTGAAGCTGATTGTCAAGAAAGATCGCTACCTTCAGAGGTTTTCTGGCGTGAAAGCAATCACAGGAATTATGAAGCTGCACCAGTTACAGACCGTGTCACCATCAGTACTCATTGTCCGAAACATCTCCTGTTTCTGCAGCGCCCCAGTGTCATGCTACTGTCTACAGGCAATGGTTTTGCACTTGCCAACACTGGATATGAACGCAAAGAATGGGACAGCACTGGAGATGGGAGCAAAGAATGGAACAACAATCGAGATGGAAGCAGAGAATGGAACAGCAATGAAGATGGAAGCAAACAATGGAACAGTACTGGGGATGGAAGCAAAGAATGGAACAACAATGGAGATGGAAGCAAAAAATGGAACAGCACTGGAGATGGAAGCAAAGAATGGGACAGCAATGGAGATGGAACAAAACGTTCAGCCAGATGCATTTGTGGAGGTAGGACTTCCATGTGGTACAAAGAAAAAGTTGTTTTATCCACAATACAGACTCAACTGAAATAGAGAGACACCTAATATCCTGTGCTAGCTTATAAATGTAAACGTTTGCATGCATTTAATTATTGTATGCTACGTATGCATGTATCAGTGTTATGAACTCTATATGTAACAGTCATTAATTAGTGCGATAAGTTAATGTAGAACATTAATTATATTGTATTTGTTTAAATAATGTTATTATATATATATTTTACTAATAATGTCGATGTATTGTGTGTATACTATTACTCAAAGGGCAACATTTCATTTACTTTGAAATATTAATTTCCGTATACTTTCACAATGTATGGGCGGTTCTTCGATCAAATCAGATATGTTTCTATGTGAACATGACATTCTCATGTTACCTTGTGTATCTGTCAGATACTGGAAGTTGATGAGGGCTGCAAGGAGCTCTTGCTCAAGTTTCTACAGTTGTGTGGGAACCAACGGTAAAGGTGGCCAAAAAAACACTACATCGCTTGGCTGGGGTCATGCAATGTCGTCCGCCAACTTCTGTCTCCAGTCATTGAGCAGCAGGGTCCAGGAAAAACTGTGGATACATTTGATTAAGAAGTGGCCATAATGACTGGCTTCTACAACTGAATTCAATGATACACGTTTGATGTGTCGCTAACGATCAGTATTACTAACGTAGATTAGTTTCTTGTTGTAAGAACTGATGCAGAGTGTGCATGCCTACTTAATAAAGCAAAATGCGAAGTGCATGCCAGGTAGGAGCGGGTTTGTATCATTCCATGACACTTGTTTGGTTTCGAGCCTGTCTGCCAGTATTTACCGTGACAACATGTCACCTCCATGACGTCATGTCACCTCCATGACGGAAGCTTATTTTGAAATGACCTGATTAATGTAACTAACTTCCAAATCAGCTCTGCTGGGTAACACATAATGATCCTTATATGTAAAACACCTAGAAAAACCCAAATGCACCAGAAAACAACATGATTTGTTTTGTCATACAGTCCAGTTAAAAGTCACTAAAATATGGAAAACCTCATTTACACAAGTAATCCTTTGCAAGTTGTAACGGTGCAAGAAACTTGCCCCACCTCTTAGAATATCGGTTGTGTAATAATGGCATGCCAGTGTGACGAAACCCTATTCTGCAACTACTGACCTATATCAATCTTACCTGCAATTTCAAAAGTAATAGAAACAATTATTTACAACCAGCTCGATTTTTTTTGCAAAAGACAAACTTATGTACGATAATGAATATGGATTTAGGAAGGAACATTCAACTGAATTTGCCGCTCTTGAATTAATTGCTAGGATATTGACACGTATGGATTACAACGAAATACATGTAAATATTTACCTGGACATGTCAAAAGCTTTTGATACTCTGTACCACTCAATATTAATAGATTAGTTAGAGTTTTATGGCGTAAAAGGAGTAGCCTTAGAACTATTCAAAAACTATTTAAATAGCAGAAAACAATATGTAGACATTGAAGAACCAATCAGAAATGCTTACTATCTAAACTGGTGTACCCGAAGGTTCAATTCTAGGCCATTCGTTATTTATATTTTACATTAATGACTTTGCACATCTAGTCAAAAATTCAACTTTATTATGTATGCCGATGCATGACCTTCTCAAGTACACTATATTCTTTTGTGCACTCTCAAAATAATGAAAATGTAGAATTCTTAATCAACTCAGAACTGGATAAAATTAACGAGTGGCTTAAACTAAACAAATTATCTCTAAAAATAAATAAATCAAAATATTATGATTTTCAATGCAGCTAGATGAAATAATAATAAAATGACAAACCCACCTCATATACTAATTGATAACACAAACATTGATAGAGTATATGAGTTCAAATTCCTAGGGCTAAGCTTTAATGAACAATTAAACTGGCAAAACTAGATTGGCAAAATATCAAATAGGTGCTCTATGAATATAATTACCCTAAATAAACTCAAACGATTGTTAAATAAATAAAAAGTACATATATAGCGCCATATCAATTTAAATTGCTCTCGGGCACTTTACATACATGCATATATATATATAATAGTATTTTACATAAAAAGAAATGCTAACTAAGAAATAAACATGTAAAAATATAACATTACCTTAGTCCAATATAGTTATTAAAACAAGTTTAAAAAGAAATAATTAAAAAACTGTTAAATAAATACACATACTAAGACATTTTAAAAACTACTTTAAATACATTCATTTTGTGTTGCGGCGTTGTCATTTTAGTTTTACATGAATTATACTTAAGGGAAATTAAAATGCGGAGAAAGAGCCAGGCAGCAGTCGACGGCGGCCATAAAGTGAAATTTGTTTTTGATCCCAAATTTTGTTTCGTCTAAATGAAATAAATAATAATATTTAGTTAATGTAACAAGAACCAGTACATATTAAAATATGAAATATAACATATGGATTACATAACATGATTAACAATTGTGTAAGAAATGGCAGTTAAAACGAGATACAACGGTTTATTGCCATAAAGATCGCGAATGTTAAAATGATATAAGTTGTTATTTCAAAACAGTTAGGTAACCATTTATATCGGAAAACTTACCTAAATGCACACAATCACCAAAAGTATGCATTAGTTCAATAGCATGTCGTACTGGGCGAAAGAATGCATAGTTGTCATTGTCAACAAAGTCAAAGTCGCCACCATAGTTCGTCAAATCGTGATTACAATTCGACTAAGGTGCACGATTACCACGAACATTCTTAACGGTAAAGTTTGTTCACTGCTTGAACTTGTGATCATCTTTCGGAAAGCGGAAACATGAAAAAGTGCCTTCACACTACTGTATATCTGAAACAATATGGAATGATGGCATAAACACACAGAGATATTAAATCTGTCCGATCGTTGGACGAGCGACTGGCGCGATCGGCCCCGGGATCGGTGTGCTTGCACTCTCTATTATCGCCGTACGACCCGTCATTTGTTTGGTGATAACAATTATTATTATTTTATTATAATAAAGCATTTATAGAGCGCCGTGTGTCCGTATAACAAATCTGCTCAAAGGCGCTGACAATCGTAGAGTATAAGTAATAGTACATTAAATGACCTAAACATATTAAATACAAATATTAAATAGAAAGATAACAGAAAATGATTTTAAAGTAGCATATAAAAATTACATAAATGTCAGTTAGATAAACCTGAATAAATATATATATATATATATATATATTTACAAGTGTATATATTATATATATATATTATATATATATATAAGTAATTTAAATGAATTAGCCCTTTAAATACCTAAAATAAATAATGTGCTTAAATAAAATAAAATAAATACATATAATGTGCTAATTATAAAAAATAATAACAAATAACTGCATCCTAAGTACATAACCGAATGTCAACATTGCACAAATGTCATTGATGCGGACTGCAAAGTTCTTTGTAGTCCTGTCGAAATAAGTATGTCTTTAAGAATGATTTGAAAGTGGCAACGCAGTTTGTATACCTGACTGCATTAGGCAGGGCATTCCATAGGATCGGGCCAGCCACCGAGAAGGGACGACGGTCATAATAAACCAAACAAGCGGTTTGTTATACAAACGTATGTCCGTAAGTCGCTTTTGTTTTCATTGCTATATATCTAATAAATTAGAAAGTCTTAAAACGCACACCGACTGCGCTCAAACCTTGAAGCCTGAACGGACATGCGCACGGATTGGAATGGTATTCTGGTTCGCGAATCAGTCCCTAGAGGCGCTTCGCAAAACTACGCACAGGCCGGCGCCACACGGAGGATTAGGCACCCGTCGGAATCTAGTCGGAATCGGGAAACATACGCCTACGGGAATGATTATTTGGAAGGAATCGTAAAAAGAAATACTAAACGAACCGATTCGGTAATAAACTACCAAATTAATGGCATTAATATTCAATATATATTTTTGTAACACTGTAATAGTAACACAGGTAGTAATGCCATGATTGACCGTTGGGTGACGCTACTAATTATATATGAACTCTATGAAGCATCGAAGACTACGACTGTGACTAACGTTGTTGTGGGCTCTGTGATGGCAAACTTACATTATGATTTAGTAACACTGTGATAGAAATGTCATGATTGACCAATATGTACATCACTAAATTTAATCAGCTTTAAATGTACTAACATTTTTGAGTTAAAGTGTGAATTTTTACCGTATGAATTTCCATTTGTGGACAAATAAGGGTTATTGTATTGTATTGTATTGTATTGAAACGCATGCATCCCGAGCGACGCAAGGATTGTTTTGCACGCGTCCTGGTACTGTTTCTATGCGTATATGATGCAGGAGTTTGCGTCGCGTAAACCCCTGGGTCATAACAGAGGACATTTGAACATATAGCATGTAAAAGGTATGGGAAACAAAGACAGATCATAATAAACCTGTTTTGAAACAAAATACTGCAACATATGTCGTGCTGTTTTGTGAGATAGATGCATACACACACATTATATACTGTGTTCTACAATTGGTTTCCCGCAAAAAATAGTTTAGTTACAGCATATTTTATTTTAATAGTAAAACAACTTGATTTTAACAATTTGAACAGTCTTCCTACACTCATAAACTCACACACGCACACGCACTCGCACTAGCACGCACGCACGCACACGCACATACAAACATGCACGAAAATACTAAATAGTAATATTTACAGTTATACATAATATTTTAGATCACCATAATATAATATAATATAATATAATATAATATAATATAATACATCAACATTGCAGAAAGAGTAATTTTAGTGCCATCTTGTATAATAATAATACTAATAATGTATTTATTTCAGACAATCACCATGTCCATATATATATATATATATATATATATATATATATATATATATATATATATATATATATATCATGTATGTATAACGATTTTCGTATTCTTCGTCTATTTGATGTCAATCTTCATTTTGTTGAATATTTTGCTATTTTGGAGGGTACTTTTCGGCAACAGAAATGAGAGATGTAGATGTACATTTTAGTGGGGTTATGGCGGATGTAGAAATGGGGAGGGGAGGGGAGGTGTTTATAGGATTCACAAGTGGATTTGGAGCCTGGAAGAAAAGAAAAGAATCCAGGGTGGTCGCAGTTACCACTTCTTGAGGCAGGTTTGTCCACTCGTCTATTGTACGTGGGGAAACGACATCTTCCTGATCGCTCATTATAAAAGTTTGTATTTAGTAGTCCCCGAGGTAGCGCAGGTGTAATTACAGTTATCGCTGGTGTAACCACGCTCACCGCCGGGGTAATTACACTCATCCGCTGGTGCAATTACACTCATCCGTTGGTGTAATTACACTCATCCGCTGGTGTAATTACACTCATCCGCTGGTGTAATTACACTCATCCGCTGGTGTAATTACACTCACTACTGTTTAACAAAATTTAATTAATTTGCTTTATGAATGATGGGGCTATTGTCAAGTTTGTAGGACAAAATATGGGCATTTTCTGTAGCTACCTCACTTATTATATTCAGATACTGTGTCTTGTGTAAACAACGTTTCCTCCCATTCCGTCTTTCTCTAGCATTATGTTGAATTTTGACCGCAGGCTGGTAGGGTCACACATGTCAAATGCAGGGAATTTCAACTCCTAATCACTATTTTTGATAGACATGGAGCCTCCTTTACTCCTGAAACATGCGTTATGGGGATGTTTTTGGGTACCCTACCTGGGAAGAATGTTGGAGTTGGTAGTTTCGATGGTTCATGAAGAAGTTTAAGTAAATCGTCCATCTTAGCATACTGTTCCACTCCAGTAATTTAGTTGCCTGGAGGGTTATTTGCAAAAATGACTAGATACAACTGAAAACATTGCATGAACCTTGTATATTATTTCTAGCGTGGATGAGTGTAGTCAATTGTTTGGTGTAATTGCAAGAACAATTCCAACAAGTGGACAAATCAATTATTTGTAGTTCTTCTTCTTGCGTATTTGTAGTTGCTACCACTGTTATTTTACAAAACAATGTTGCTGTCCGTCGTGAACAAAACCTAAAGAATATACTGACAATGTGAACTCATTCATATGGTGTCATAACAGGCAGGCACTGAGCAACAACATCACGGAATGTTTTAGCAGCACGGCCATTTAACTCTGCAAGCAAATTTTCATTAGTTGCATTTAGTAAATAATAATTTTAATTTCAAGACTGTTTTGGTCTTCTGTAACAAGTAACAATTGTCCGTCCATGCCAATGCCGTCGAAACGTGGTGATTACTGGTGGCTGAGGCTTTCCAAAAACCTCCACTTGCACACCCCTTGAGACTCATCAAAACCCCCACCCTGAGGCTCTACAAAAACTCGATGTGCACTTTCCCTTTAGGCTCGCTAAATACACACCTTCAGGCTCTCCGAAAAAAACTCGATTTGGATCCCACCGAGTCTCGCCAAAACCACCTTGACGGTCTCCACAAACATCAATTTGCACTCGCTCCCCTTGAGACCAAAATCCTCAAATGCACCCCAAGATCCACCCACCTCGCGTAAATATGGAAGGATATTCCTTTATGCAGCCCCAGCTAAATTAATGGGAGTTTGGTACCGACGCCAATGCATGTTATTCCCATTTTTGAACCAGACTGACCTTTCCACCCTGTACATGACGTAGGCCTTTCATAATACACAGTAATCTATCTTTAGGAGTATTCACTTTATCTTGATATTTCGCTAAATATGTAGCTACAAATCGTGTGCATGTCTCGGAAGAGTTCTATCGATTACTGTTCGAACTTGTAATGCCAGAGATTTGTTCACATGATTAGCATTTCCCCTTGGACAATAAATGTAAAATTATGTTCCATTATATTATTAATCTAGGAGGGAGAGTGAAGGAAAATCTCGCCACACTGATGATGACGTGTCCTTCAGCTGTCCGCATGTAAGGTAGGTCCAGTTGATTGGGCTGGACCAGGCAGCTGGTACTTCCCGTACGTGCGGGGTGGAGGTGGATCCTGCCTGTAGATGGGGGTTGCGGTGTCCTCTAGGGCTTGGCTAGTGCATTGGCTACCGGCGATGGTCTGCGCGGGTCCGTGACAGCTCCGCAGCTACCATGTCCGCCTCACTGCAATGACGTCAGACATGCAACTTACACATGTGTCTTACAAATACATAATATACAACCAGTCCCCTTTTAGCATAAACAAAGCAGATACAACAAACTGGAGAATGAATGCACACATTTATGTGAATAAATGTTTTCATCACGCCTAAATCCTTGGAAGCCATCTTCAAATAGTATAATATATTTCCTATTTAATCTAACTCTAAGAATGAAAGAATTCCGAAAAGTTGGTGAAACACCACAGAAAGTCCTATGTTGTTACTTTCATCTCTAGAAAATAATTCGTATTTGTACTTACTTACGTGAGATGGCCTGGTCTGTCAGACGACACCATCTGCTCAACGCGGCTGGCTGCTGTCGTTGTCCTCCAGCGAAGGATTTATGCCGTCTGCGCTTATGTGTCTGGGTTGGGAGACGGTGCAATCCCAATTACAGAAGCACACACCGTGGATCGGCGCAGTCATCTTGTGCAGCTGCGCATTACACAGCAGGCCAATCTCTACATGTCGTCATTACGGAAATAAAAAAAAATTGGATCCATATTGATTTGGAACTCGAACAATCTAATGTGGAGATTTGTAATATGCAGGATATGTATTTTGGGTAAGACCACATTAAAGATCCGTCCGCTGAAAGAGTGCACTTGAAAATACCGTGTATGTTTTGCAATCATTTTGACATGAGACATGTTTGTCTCGTGAATACTGAATGTTCTACTGCATTAGACAAGATAAGACATCAAATGGGAATTTGTTTTTACACCCATAACTTACGTACTATCTTGCTGTAAGTTACGTGACGGAGATGAAAGGGTAACATATTCCCCTTTTTGGTTAATCTAGTTATGTGTGTAGCTTGATAACAGTCTAGCCTTCGTGAAGATTTGTAACATACAGGACATCAATTTGGGGTAAGACCACATTAAGGATCCGTCCGCCGAAAGAGTGCACTTGAAAATACCGTCTTGGTGTGATATGCGTGAATGTTTTTCGATCACTTTGACATGGTCATGTTTGTCTCGTGAATACTAAATGTACTACTGCATTAGACAAGATAAAATATCAAATGGGAATGAGTTTTCACATCCATAACTTACGTACTATTTTCTTGTAACTTACATGACGGAGATGAAAGGGTAACATACATTCCACTTTTTGGTTAATCTAGTTTTGTGTGTAGCTTGATAACAGTCAAGCCTTCATGAAGATTTATAACGTACAGGGCATCTATTTGGGGTAAGACCACATTAAGCATCCGTCCGCCGAAAGAGTGCACTTGAAAATACCGTGTTGGTGTGATATACGTGAATGTTTTTCGATAATTGTGACATAATACATATTTGTCTGCTGGATACGTAATGTACTACTGCATTAGACAAGATAAAACATCAAATGGGAATAAGCTTTCACATCCATAGCTTACCTACTATTTTCTTGTAACTTACATGACGGAGATGAAAGGGTAACATACATTCCCCTTTGTGGTTAATCTAGTTATGTGTATAGCTTGATAACAGTCTAGCGTTCGTGAAGACTTAAAACATGCAGGACATCTATTTGGCTTAGGACCACATTAAGGATCCGTCCGCCGAAAGAGTGCACTTGAAAATATCTTTTTGTTGTGATACGCTTGAATTTATTTCGATCACTTTGACATGAGACATGTTTGTCTCATGAATACTGAATGTACTACTGCATTAGACAACATAAAACGTCAAATGGGAATGAGTTTTCACATCCATATCTTACGTACTATTTTCTTGTAACTTACGTGATGGAGATGAAAGGGTAACCTACAGTCCCCTTTGTGGTTAATCTAGTTATGTGTGTAGCTTGATATCAGACTAGCATTTGTGGAGATTTGTAACATACAGGACGTCTGTTTGGGGTAAGACCATATTAAGGATCAGTCCGCCGAAAGAGTGCACTTGAAAATACCGTTTTGTTATAATACGCTTGAATTAATTTTTTTATCACTTTGACATGGGACATGTTTGTCTCATGAATACTAAATGTACTACTGCATTACACAAGAAAAAAGATCAAATGGGAATGAGTTTTCACATCCATAACTTACGTACTATTTTCTTATAACTTACGTGACGGAGATGAAAGGGTAATATACATTCCCCTTTGTGGTTAATCTTGTTATGTGTGTAGCTTGATATCAGTCTAGCTTTCGTGATAATGTGTAACATGCAGTACATCTTTTTGGGGTAAGCCCACATTAAGGTTCCGTCCGGCATTACCATCCGAAAGAGTGAACATGAAAATACCGTCTTGGTGTGATATGCGTGAATGTTTTTCGATCACGTTCACATGGGACATGTTTGTCTCGTGAATATTAAATGTACTAGTGTATTAGACAAGATAAAACATCAAATGGGAATGTTTTTTCACATACCTAACTTACGTGCTATTTCCTTGTAACTAACGTGATGGAGATGAAAGGGTAACAAAAATTACCTTATTTTTGTTAATCTAGTTATGTGTGTAGCTTGATATCAGTCTAGCCTTCGTGAAGATTTGTAACATGCAGGACATAAATTTGGGGTAAGCCCACATTAAGGTTCCATCCGGCATTACCATCCGAAAGAGCGACACGAAAATACAGTGTTGGTGGGATATGTGTGAATGTTTTTTGATCACTTCGACATGGGACATGTTTGTCTCGTGAATACTAAATGAAATGCTGCATTAGACAAGATAAAACATCAACTGGGAATGAGTTTTCACATCCATGACTTACGTACTATTTTCTTGTAACTTACGTGACGGAGATGAACGGGTAACATACATTCCACCTTTGTGGTTAATCTAGTTATGTGTGTAGCTTGTTATCAGTCTAGCCTTCGTGGATATTTGTAACATACAGGACATCTATTTGGGGTAAGACCACGTTAAGTATCCGCCCGCCGAAAGATTGCACTTGAAAATACCGTTTTGTTGTGATATGCATCAATTTTTTTCGATCACTTTGACATGGGACATGTTTGTCTCGTGAACACTGAATGTACTACTGCATTAGACAAGATAAAACATCAAATGGGAATCAGTTATCACACCCATAACTTACGTACTATTTTCTTTTAACTAACGTGACGGAGATGAAAGGGTAACAAACATTCCCTTTTTTGGTTAATCTGGTTTTGTGTGTAGCATAATATCAGTCTAGCCTTCTTGAAGATTTGTAAAATGCAGGACATCTATTTGGGCTAAGCCCACATTAAGGTTCCGTCCGGCATTACCATCCGAGAGAGTGAATACGAAAATACCGTCTTGGTGTGATATGCGTGAATGTCTTTCGATCACTTTGACATGGGACATGTTTGTATCATGAATACTAAATGTACTACTGCATTAGACTAGATAAAACATCACATGGGAATGAGTTTTCACATCCATATCTTACGTACTATTTTCTTATAACTTACGTGACGGAGATGAAAGGGTAATATACATTCCCCTTTGTTGTTAATCTTGTTATGTGTGTAGCTTGATATCAGTCTAGCCTTCGTGATAATTTGTAACATGCAGGACATCTATTTAGGGTAAGCCCACATTAAGGTTCCGCCCGGCATTACCATCCGAAAGAGTGAACATGAAAATACCGTCTTGATGTGATATACGTGAATGTCTTTCGATCACTTTGACATGGGACATGTTTGTCTCGTGAATATTCAATGTACTACTGTATTAGACAAGATAAAACATCAATTGGGAATGTTTTTTCACATGCCTAACTTACGTGCTATTTCCTTGTAACTAACGTGAGGAAGATGAAAGGGTAACATACATTCCCCTTTGTGATTAATCTAGTTATGTGTGTAGCATTCGTGGAGATTTGTAACATACAGGACATCTGTTTGGGGTAAGACCACATTAAGGATCCGTCCGCCGAAAGAGTGCACTTGAAAATACCGTTTTGTTATGATACGCTTGAATTTATTTTCGATCACTTTGACATGGGACATGTTTGTCTCATGAATGCTGAATGTACTACTGCATAACACAAGATAAAAGATCAAATGGGAATGAATTTTCACATCCATAACTTACGTACTATTTTCTTATAACTTACGTGACGGAGATGTAAGGGTAATATACATTCCCCTTTGTGGTTAATCTTGTTATGTGTGTGGCTTGATATCAGTCTAGCCTTCGTGATAATTTGTAACATGCAGGACATCTATTCTACACATTAAGGTTCCGTCCGGCATTACCATCCGAAAGAGTGAACATGAAAATACCGTCTTGGTGTGATATGCGTGAATGTTTTTCGATCACTTTGACATGGGCCGTGTTTGTCTCGTGAATATTAAATGTACTACTGTATTAGACAAGATAAAACATCAAATGGGAATGTTTTTTCACATGCCTAACTTACGTGCTATTTCCTTGTAACTAACGTGAGGGAGATGAAAGGGTAACAAACATTCCCTTATTTTTGTTAATCTAGTTATGTATGTAGCTTGATATCAGTCTAGCCTTCGTGAAGATTTGTCACATGCAGGACATATATTTGGGGTAAGCCCACATTAAGTTTCTATCCGGCATTACCATCCGAAAGAGTGACACGAAAATACAGTGTTGGTGTGATATGTGTGAATGTTTTTGATCACTTCGACATGGGGCATGTTTGTCTCATGAATACTAAATGTACTACTACATTAGACAAGATAAAACATCAAATGGGAATGAGTTTTCACATCTATAACTTACGTACTATTTTCTTGTAACTTACGTCTTAGGTCTTAGGTTATTTACTCCAAACAGCCCAAACTTGAGCTAAAGCAGGAGTTGTGTGGTGCTTGTTTGTGCGCATGCGTTGTGGGTAGTTTGTTTGTTTATTTTATATGCACTTTAGATGATTGGGTGTGGTGAAAGGGAGGTTCATAATCGCTGTTTGAAAAGCTATGGGGCTTTCTAGTTCAGTAATCGGTGGTGGAATCATATTCCAGATTCGAACTGCTCGGGGGTAGAAAGAGAACACCGCTGCATTGATGCGGCACCTAGGGGCTACGTAGTGGCCACGGTTTCTTGACTGTGTTAGTAGACCTGGTGGGGGTGTGATGTTGATTATGTTATTTAATATTTTGTAAAATTTCATGGCTTGTTTGGTAATGCGTCGTCGTTCAAGAGTTGACCAAGGGTGGCTATTAGGTCTGCTGCGTTTGTTTGGCGTCTGTGGTCATTTCTGAAAAATCTGGCAGCACAGTGTTGTACTCTTTCAAGGTGTTTAATTTGGGTGGCAGTGTGTGGGTTCCATATGGGAGAGGCATACTCGAGTTTTGGTCGGATTAGCATGTTATAGGCTGTTTCTTTTAGTTCAGGTTTGCATGGTCCGAGGGTTCGTTTGACCATGCGTAGGACTTTTGAAGATTTTGAAGCTATGTCAGTAATATGGTTAGCCCAGGTTAGTTTAGAATCAAATTTTATTCCAAGATATGTGTGGCTTGAGGCGGTAGAGAGTGGCATGCCAAAGAGTGAATATGAATGTAGTCTGGGTTTGGTTTTGTTTGTTATTGGGAGATGCACACATTTAGATATGTTAAATTCCATCTGCCATTTATTAGACCATGTTTGGAGTTGGATCAGGTCAGATTGGAGAGTTTCGTGGTCGGTTTCGGATGTGATTTTGCGATATATAATGCTGTCGTCTGCAAAGAGACGTACGGAAGATTGGACACTTTCGGTTACGTCGTTTATATAGAGTAAAAATAGGACAGGTCCTAGGACTGATTCTGTGGTACACCAGATGTAACATTTGTGCTGTCCGACAGGGCTCCATTGACCGAGACTCTCTGTTTGCGATTGGATAGAAACGATTTGATCCAGTTTTGTGTGTTTCCAGTTATTCCATAGAAAGCTAATTTGGATAGGAGGCGATTATGGGGGACTTTGTCGAAGGCTTTGGCGAAATCGAGTAGGATGGCATCTATTTGTGTCTTATTGTCCATAGCAGTCATCCAGTCGTGGACTGTCTCGATGAGTTGGGATTCACAAGACTGACCTGGTTGGAATCCATGTTGGAAGTGGATGATGATGTTATGTTTGTGTAAGTGTTTCCACATGTTGCTTAGAATGATGTGCTCCATAACTTTGCAGAGGATGCATGTTAACGAAATTGGTCTATAATTAGCAGGGTCTGATTTGTGGCTTTTTTGTGTATTGGTGGTACTAGTGCTTGGAGCCAGTCATCTGGGAGTTTGCAAGTGTTGTATGACTGCTGGAAAATGTGTGTGATGATGGGGGCAATTTCCACTGCAGTCTCTTTAAGGACTCTGGCTGGGAGTTCGTCGGGGCCTGTAGCTTTATTTTGGTTTATGTTTTTCAGTTGCTTAATTACTCCGTCTATCCCGATTTCGAGGGAGGGCATATCGGGATAGATGGATGGAGCTAGTTGGGGGATGGGGGTAGATTTCTTGAGTAAACACGGAACTAAATTGGTTGTTAAGTGTATTTGCCTTGTCGTGATAATTTGTGATTGGTTGGTCGTTTGCAGTGTAGGGATGCCAATGTATTCTCGTTTGTTTGCTTTAATGAATGACCAGAATTGTTTTGGGTTTGTTTTTAGGCTGTCTCCAATGTGATTGTTTAGGTAGTCTGAGTAGGATTTGGTTGCAGCTTTAGTGGCTTGTTTTCGGAGTTGCCTAAACCTTTCCCAGTCACTATTACGTCCAGTTTGTTTTGCTTTTTTATGGCTTGTGTTGCGTTTTCTTTGCATTCTTATTATTTCACGTGTTATCCAGGGGAGGGGAGTTTTTGCTTTGGTGTTGCGGCTGGGGATATTATTGTTGACTAATGAAGTAAGATTGTTCCGGAAAAAGTTCCAATTTGTGTTGACATGTGTTGAATTTGGGTTCGTGTCAAAGTATGTTGTTGTTAGTTGTTTTATGTCATCTTTAAGCTTATCCCTGTTTGCAGATTTATATTGGAACACTTTGTGTGGTGGTTTACTGTTACGGATTGGATTTAGGTTTAAGTTAAAGGTCACAGCTTCATGTTCACTCATGCCGGGAGCGGTGTGAGTGTTAGCAATTATGGATGGATTAGAAGTGAGTATGAAATCAAGGATATTGCCAGAATCAACTCGTGTGGGATCGTTGACCATGTTTTGTAATCCAAATTCTCTAATTATTTCTAGCAGTTTGTTATGCTTGCTGGCAGTTCTGTTGTCAGTGGTTTGCTGCTTGCCCCAGTTAATATCAGGAAGGTTGAAGTCACCTTCTATAACTACATTAGGAGAAGTTTTTTGTGATCTGTACAGTTTTTTTTATGGATTCGTGGAGAGCTTCAAGGGATTGAAGGTGGTCACTGGGGGGTCGGTAGTAGGATGCAAAGTATATGGATTTGTTTCGTGTGAAATGGATTTTTGTCCATACTATTTCACAGCTTGAGTTTAGTTTTGTAAGTGGTTCTGCTACAATGTCATCGCGGAATGGGTGCTTCTGTCCTTTCGGATGGCGCTATAGTTAGGTGGTAGGAACGAATAGGTGGGGTAGTTTTCGTCTATTTTGGTTTCGACTAGGAATATGATGTCAGGATTATTTGACTGAATAGTTGTTTTAATTGGGTTGTCTTTGCAATGCTTTTGACACTGTTGGTATTGATTAGAATTCCGCTAAGTGTGATACGTTTGGTTTTCTTACGACGTTCAGGGGTTGATGCATTTTGAGGGTTTGGTCCAAAGGTTGGATTCCAGGTTTGGGATGTATGACTCGTGTTTGTTTGAGAGATCTGTGTGTGGGGGTCAATGTTTTGGTTATTTTGGTCTGTGTCACTAAGGCTGTTATATCGGTTGTGAGAACATTCCAATAAGTGGTCTTGGAAGAAGGAATGACTGTAGTTAGGATGGTCGCATTTCATGCAGTGCCAGGAACAGGAGGTGTTACAGAGGAGATTATATTGGTCTGGACTTACGTCACAACATTTGGTGTGTACCCATTGGTTGCGCCGGTCGCAGCAGACAGCTCGGTGATTTGAAGCAACAGGCTTTTTACAAAATCCACAGGGGTGTCTGACTGGGCCGAGGTTTGTTTGGATGTCCCCATAGAGGATTAGTAGGACAAGATAACACGTTTTGTGTCCCGATGTAGGGACTGCATAAGCCAGTTTGGTGTGGTACTTGTTACGGGAGTCTCTGGTGAAAGCTAGTGCCAGTCTAATACTTGTGTCAGTCCAGCAAGACCTGTCATATGTTAGCAGACCATTTGGATTGTCCATGAATTGGGTATGGTCCAGGTGTATCGGGAATTTGGGTATGAATGCAATAATGATGCTAATCAGAACTACCACTGGTGTGTCCATTTTGGGTGGCACCATCATAAGAGCAGCTATTGCACAAGCTGCTTAGCTTGTACAGTTATGTTAATGCAGTAAAACAAACAAAAAACTAGAGATTATATTCCATTATATTGTCACGGATTAGCGAGGTCTCCGTACACTAGATGGCTCAGTCTAGTAGGGTTCTTATATATCAAGGTCAACGCATATGAGAAAGAACGGTTTTCGTGAACAAGCGACAAAGAACGAGGAACATTTAATAAACTTTATTACAAGATATAAACAATAACACTGAGTCTTTCGATTATCAAATTCCACTTCCTTTCTAATGTGGATTACACCGCTACACGATCATACACTAGGCGCCAAGTGTTATCTAAGAATAACTTCAATAATATAATTACACAGTATAAGCTAGTCATCGCGGACTCTCATTACAGTAATCTGTTACAACACACACATATATACATATATATGTGAATACTTCAAGGGTAAAAATACCTCACTTCAATAACTACCAATCATAATACAGCAAATAATATATATATTCAATCAGAAAATAGACATTTATACTGGGCTAATCCCATCTCGAATATATACGAACGTTCGTTGAAGTCGACACGCCGAGCTCAGAACACAATTAGAACGGTGTATCTCGGCCGCACGAGTGATGTCGCTGTGAGACCGCTGTTCGAGGATGGCCCGTGCTGGGTGAGCGCGTCGCGATTATCGCTCATCGACGCAAATACGTTGGGGCCAACCGGAACGTTGTCTCAATATACCGCTGACGTGGCGGCATGGCTTCTTCGAAGCTCGATCAAACAGTCACTCTGGACACTGAATATTACACACACACAAAAGCTTGGGAACGTAACCCACGTTAACGATTCCCACCACGCTTTACGACTTGACTAGCCATTCTCTTGGCAGCAGGGCAACCTGTCTCGTTCAACCCTGGATCTGACCCAGTCCTTCGCCAGCGCCCAGATGGCGAAATGCGTATAACAAACGTTTATATAAGCGGACATAATTACACATCATATGACAGGTTTCCATCATTTCTATTGGCTAAAGCAATATACAATTCAAACTAAACAAGATTTAACAAGATTTAACAAGATTGCCATCCAGAAAATTACTCTGGATGGCAGGTGGACAAGGAAGCCTTTTGGCTTATCGAGAGTCCAATACTTTTTATCTACATGTATCCCGCCTTTTTAAGGTGTGTGTCGATTTTATTTTTAAACATATTCACGCTACTAGCACCAACACATTCAGGAGATAATCTGTTCCATTCATTTACAGTCCTTTGTGAGAATGAGAACTTTCTTATATCTAATCTACACTGCTCCTTTACTAATGTAGCTTCATGTCCTCTGGTCCTTCTATCTTTCTTACCTGAGAAAAAAAAATTCTATCAATATTTTCATAACCATTCAATATTTTAAACACTTCTATGTGATCTCCTCTCAATCTCCTGGTCTCTAGTGTTGTTAAACCACATTCTTTTAGGCGTATTTCGTAACTAAGATCCCTCAGATTTGGTATCATTTTAGTCGCTCTCCTCTGTACTCTTTCTAGCATATCTATGTCCTTCTTGCGATATGGCCTCCATGCTTGTATACAATATTCTAAATGAGGCCTCACTATTGTTTTGTACAGCGGTACTATTAATTCTTTTTTCTTATACGTTATATTTCGCCTAATTAATCCAAGGATTTGATTTCCCTTTGACGCTGCAATTCCGCACTGCTCTGAAACCTTCATATCAGCACTACTGGTTAACCCTAAGTCCTTTTCTTTTACAGTAGTAGTTAGAACAGTACCCCCCATTTTATATTTTACCTCTTCATTCCCATGACCTGTGTGGAGGCATTTACATTTCCCAAAATTGAACAGCATTTGCCACTTTTCAGACCATTTGATCAACCTATCAAGATCATCTTGTAAATGATGTCTGTCTCCATCACTTTTAATCCTTCTAAACACTTTTGTATCATCCGCAAATTTTAACACCTTGCTTGTTATATCATCGTCCAAATCGTTGATATATATTAAGAATAATATAGGTCCTAGTACTGATCCCTGTGGTACCCCACTCAATACCGATTTCCAGTTTGAAGCCTCCCCATCAACTACTACACGTTGTCTTCTGTCATTCAGCCATTTTTCTATCCAAACATTGTGGAACACCCTCTAAGATTACAGTGAAACCACCTGCTGGCCTAGAAATGCTAGCAACAGAATACCACGCCCCACTGAGCGCATCTACAACCGAGTTGCCGTAATTACGTAACCAAGGCGGACTTAGTTACGTTTCTATCCCCGTTGCCAATGTTCAATTCAAACGACGCCATTTCAGACTAGAGATTGCTCATAAATAATGTGACACTACATACATGGCTAAGGTTGCAACTATTTCAATTTGTTTCACAAAGTGAACCCGAAGTTAAACATGTTTCACGAGGTTAAAATGGCCGCCACGTAGAAACATTATCCAGATATCTAAGCTACTAAGCAACACAAATTCACGCTCTTGGCGTCTAACATAACATTGCCAGGGTCAAGGAATCAATTTATGTCATATAAAAAGGAATAAATGAATGCGATATGTTGTATCCTTAGATGATGGCTGCCTTGTATACATACGCTTTATGACCATGATATTAGAGCCTCTTGAGATTGAGGAATTCATATGATGTTCATATATGCGAATACTTATGTCAGTTCTTGTCGACAGTTGTTGGTGAGCTAGATTCTCAACCATATAACAAGTGACAGTGCATGTACTTGTGAAGAGAAACATATCATTGACTACATAAATTATTACATTTCGAGTTCACGTCAGCGATATAGAAAACATACCCAACACCTCTTGGAGTTTATTGGCAATTTAAGAATGCCAGTAAAATCTGCCGCAATCGTCAGAGTAGACGGTAGGTATAGAAGCACGCAGAAGGTCATGCCGACGATCGTGATCATACTGATATTGTTGTCTTATATTTTACTGCAATCTGTCATCGTGGCCTTAACTCCGTCGCCACAGGTTTTCCCCTACGTCTTCGCTCACACTCACGTTTTAGGTGCTAAGACTGCCGCGCATCAATATTGAACAACACGCTCTGTGGCTCGTACAAATTTATGTACTACGTACAAATTGTTATTATCCAATCAATATCTAGACAACTATCTTAGCCACGCATTGCCTAAATCCCAGATGTGCGGAGTGCATTGTTTCCTAACAGTAATTTCATACAATAATTCGTTTCTTTCTCCATCGCATCCTCAGTCCGTTGTCATACAAAAGATACCATACACTCGTGATAATCATGGTATACGTCAAGGGACCAGGGAATGAAGCGGCAGCTACGGGGTCAATACACATATGGTTTTCCCATTGGCGACCGTGTTAATGTTTTGTCTGATTATAAGAAAACGTGACCTGCAAAATGTGTTATCATGCTGATAGATTTTAACAAAAATTGCATACTTCTAGCTCTCGTAAAATGCTTGTATGTGTGACACCCGTCAATATTTACAAATGCCGGCAAGCATTACTCCGCAAACAGGTCACACAGGCAAATTGCTGCCAAATATCATTTCGCTTATTTAAATAATCTAGAAAGCCACCATTTTATAGGCAACACCTATCACACATGGAAATCTGCCTACTCAAATGCACTTATGTCATAGCATGTGAATTTGGTAAAAAATCAATTCTCAAAAATACATTGCTCTTTTCTTCGTACCAAACAGGAAGTCTAACTAGAACATGACCCCAAGTAGACATGGCAATTTTGGAGAAATTGTTCAAACCAACACATTTTATAGGCACCAATATTACAATCACTCTGCAATTTTATTTTGGTAATCCCTCCACGTATTTGTGTTTTATGCACATTTCAACGGTGCCACCGAACTTGGCAAGGTATCAGACAAAATCAGCACTTCACTGCTGCACAACATTCTCAGGTGGCACGTATTAACTCCTATTACAGTTTTCTAGAAAGTCCAATATGTGTTTTATAAGAATACTCAATACAGCCAGTTGTTATATGTTACATTCAAATTTATATTGATTTTATGAGCTTGTGCCCTATTTACAAAGGTAAATATAAACACAAAGTCACCTTAGGGTGTGAATTCCCAAAAAGCCGGACGTCTTATGCAGTTTAATTACATAATATCACACAGACTAATTAGTATACATTCAGAAAACAATGCCACTTGCTTGATTGGCCAGAAGGTCCAGTCCGTAGACAGTATCTGCTAGCACGCTCCAGCTACAGCCGACTCCAGCTAATCACTGTTGTCAGGCTTCATTAGGGTCCATAACAAGATCTTCAAATGTGTTTAACTAGCAGAAGTAAAGAAAAAAAGATTGATGGATCACCCTGCTGCAATGCCATTGGTTCATTTTCATACAGTTTACAAACTGAGGCTTAACTAGTGGCATACACACCCCATCCCCCTTATAAGACATGTGTTTCGGCACTGTGATTTGGATTTGCAGACTTATGAGAAGTCTGTAATATCCCAAAACGGGTTGTTCCGTCCAACTGTAGTTTTGCCATACATATATTATCAGTGGTTGTTTCAATATATTTGAAGTAAAACGCGTCTTCCATGATTGTGCAATGACAATAGCGTGCTTCCGTTGCCAAGGACTTTATTAGTAGACATGGCAATTTTTGAGAAAATGTTCAAATCAACATATTTTATAGGCACCAATATTACAACCACTCTGCAATTTTATTTTTGGTAATCCCTCCACGTGTTTATGCACATTTATGTAACCAAACATGAAGTCTAACTAGAACATGACCCCTACACGCTAAAGGTCGACGTATTGACCGGCTACCAGTGCTGACCGCTGTCATATTGGTAATACGGAATGATTACCAGCCCAATCCAGACCGTGGCGTTGGGCAGACACTTGTTATGCCCAGTGCTAGAGCTTCAGGTATTTGGAAGTGATATATAAGCTGCGTCATTACAGGGGACAAATGTGTCTTAACTTCTGTATTCTGCCTGACGTGTTAGCGATCGTCCACCACGCGGCTTCGAGCACAAATATTGGCTTGACTGGAAGCTGTTTAACCATGCATAGCCGTCCCTATGTTAAGACGAAAGTGAAGTGTATATACATACCCGCAGACCAAGGCACAGGTTAGGGTAGGTTCTATGTATCACACCGCTCAACTTCCTGATATCTACACGGCCTGCAAGTTGAGAAGTTAGGTCGCGGGTGATTGCAAACACTGCCGCTACGACCTATTTTGTTATAATGGGTCATGTTGCAATTTCTAAAATATTTATAATAAATTCATGACAGTGCTAGGACCATCAACAATACTTTAAATAAATAAAACTGAGGTACTTATTTATTTTGTAATAAATAACGTAACCCTAATAACCGAAAGTTGGTTTTGTACTAACAAACAACCAACCAGCAGACCGAAACATAGGGCAAACCAATAGGTTGTGAACACCGTTTTTCACAGGATATTAATTCGTTAGCAATGCATGCACACGGGTCTATTGTGACTGTCTACATTGAAGGTACGATGTCCGGTCCTCATTTAATAACATCTATTTTTACAGTGTTTATAATAGTAAACTAAATATGTTGAAGGTAAACTGCCGCCAAATTGTCTTTAGTAGGCCTAAGCCCGTAGCTGTATTTGCAATTTGATACTGGCTTTCGCGAAATGTTCAATTTGTAAAGATAACATTCAGTTTGTAAACAGTCGCTATAGGCAGTCATTGTGTGTTGATACTCAAAGCTTTGAAGTTGACTCGTTCCCGAGCTCGTCACCAAACAGGAACGAAGTACAACTGATTCAGCGAACTTATAGCTTTGAAGTTGACTCGTTCCCACGCTTCTCACCAAACAGGGACGAATTCAGCGAACTTATAGCTTTGAAGTTGACTCGTTCCCACCCTCCTTACCAAACAAGGACGAAGTACAACTGATTTAGCAAACTTCCTGCTAATAATTTCCTAACGGAAGATAACTTCTATAGTCTTTTGAACGAACAAGATTCCACAGCGAACGATTGGTCCTTAAAGCGAGGTTGTCTCAACCAGGGGTGATAATTATTAGCAGGGAGTTGGCAGAATTAGTAGTTTTTACTGTGGAGAAGATGCGAATGCACCTAACATCATGTATCCTGTGGTTCACACGGCCGGCCTTCAAACGTTAGCAATATAGCGTGTTTAGAATCGGAATGATTTGTTTACGATTTGAAAATGTCGCTGTTGAAATAATCAAATTGCAAATAATGTTTCGGGCTTATTAATCGCAATTTGGCATACAATGTACTTTCAACATTCCTACTCTACTTACTTATTAATCGTAATTTGGTATTCAATGTACTTTCAACATTCTTACTCAACTTACTTATTAATCGTAATTTGGTATTCAATGTACTTTCAACATTCTTACTGTACTTACTCTGACATTGCATTAAAAAGGAGGAAAATACTGCCTCGGATTAACATATGTTTAACGAAAGAGCAAGCAAAGACCGTCTGTCTCGATCTGCCAAAGATCATCTGAATGAACAGCAAGCACGGATGTATTTCTTGTTACGGACGTTCAAGCGAGTGAGACGGAGAAAGACTTACCAGAAACAAATATAGTTGTCAAATACAGTGCATTTATTTCCGTCAGACAACGTTACGCGCACAACTAATGTACACGATTTATTACATACAAAATACATTTGATACGATGTACTGAATAAATACAAATAAACTTCATTTCGATTGATTTAAATTAGCTATGTCCTTGGTTTTATGTTTAGAGCTTCCCACAATTGCCTTGTAGCACGTCGTGACTTTGTGAGTTCGTTGATCTTGTCACAGGCAGCTTCTATCGGCGTCGAATTCAAACCGAAAGGACGCACCGAGGAATTCCTCACACGACAAGAAACCGTCGCCTGGAACATGACAATGTGCGTTTACGTCAGTCAGAGTTCGGGGAGTTCTATGAATACATATCACAATATTACTTACACGTTAATCAATAGTTAAGTTGTATTCATAGGAATCGGAACCGCAGGGTTTGGGGGTTAAACCCCCAATATTGAAACGGGGGGCAAGGCAACATATTTTAACATCTCCGCAAAACAAATCCCCAACAGCACTTCCCCCCACCCGGTTTTCCGATATCAGGTCTGACTGAACCGACAGCATAGAGCTGAACTGAAGCTCTGCACAGCCCATTCAATATTCATTTTGTTCCTCGCCAGTGCTGCTGTTACATTTAACATGATTACCACGCCACCACCGCCACTAATTATCTAGACATTATGACGCAATCACCAGGAATAGCTTTTGGAAAAAGAAAATGTATTTGGCCATTTACCTGTATAAAATTAGTATATAATTATTGCATTTCGAGATCCCCAAATTACGCAGTATCGCGGAATTCCATTGACATTCTTAAACAGGCGCTGGAACGAAATTAATAATGCATGGGCAGGAGCTTCAGCCCAATTCTGCTGTTGAACCATGACATCGGAAGACGAGGGACGGGAGGCTGTTGAAATGTGTTCGCGATGACGTTCACATTTTTGAAACTAACCAAAAACCTCCAACTTTACCCACTTCGAGACTAAGAAAAATCCCCAGTTACACCCGCGGGCCCATCTCCCAGATCACCCCCAACTCCCGGTTCCGGCGCCTGTGCTCATCTGAACGCGTAACCAACTTGACAGCCAACTGCACAAACAGTCCATAACTTTGAATTTGTTTAAAATCTACTGCCTGGTCCTATTATTAGTGCTACTCCGCGAGATGTCAAACATGATTACATAGTAATGCATATGGCAAAAGTACAATTTCTCATTTAATGTCTGCTTGGTCGTGCTACTCCCCCTACAACATTGTCCTATTAATCGTGCTACTCCTCCTACAACATTGTCCGAATAGCTGTGCTATTCCGCCCACAGCATTACACGATTACTTGTGCTACTCCGCCTACAACATTGCCTGATTACTTGTCGTACCCGCCACCGACACGCACGATTACAGCAGTATCATACATGACGTTTTGAGATCATCTCTAGCCGACGTGCGTAAGGAACACAGTCGTGACACTTACCATTGACGTCGGCCTGTATATGAGCCAGGAGAGCCTCTTCAAATGACACGTCATCGTTCAGTCCCACTTCAAACTCCTTCGTCGAGATTCGGCCGTCCATGTCTGTGTCGTAGTGCGAGAAGTTGGCCGCCTGAGGCGCTGCGGCGTCTTTCTGCTGCAAGAGACGTGGATATAAATACAAACTTGTATGCGTTAAATGTATCCCGATTATGCCCACAATCCAACTGCAAGTAACATCAAATGATACAACGATCCAGACATTGTTCAACATCAATTTGATGTAAAATTCCACGTAAGCAAGTACAAAATAACATGTAGGATATAAAAAAGACACTGTAATACGTTTCCACATAGTTAAATAAAAAATTCCCACTGACCAATCGCAAGAGACATCAACGGAGACAATTATGTACACATTTTGTTTGATGAATCATCTACACTTGCCGATAGAACGAAGTGTTCATGACCATTCTTGGTACAGACTATTTGGTGTAATTTTGATATCACCTTATAAAAGTTGCTACCCTTATAAATACACGTCACAACATTATTTACACGTTGAGCGGTAAATAACTTGTAATACATTTAAATGGAAAAAGGTAATTGTGCATACGCACTCACGCACGCACGCGCGCACACATACACGCACGCACGCACAACACGCACATACACACACACACACACATACACACACACACACACACACACACACACACACACACACACACACACACACACACACACACACACACACACAAAACGCGCACGCTCACGCACACGCACATGCATACGCACACGCGCGCACACACACATACACTGGCTTATACTGGCTTCTTTGACAGTGATTCTCATCATTCTCATCCTTGGGTCATGTTAAACATTTCGATATATTTACCTGAGCATTAACGGATCGTCTTTTGCGGTTGCAATATGTCACGGAAACGTTCCAGCAGGAGTTACCGTTGCACTTCCTCCGTGTCACTGTGTAACACGCAGCTTCGCTCTGGTCCAGCAGACTCAGAGTGAGGCACACGGCAAACGCACAAAGAATGGAAGTGTGCATCTTGAAGGTTCACTGGAAAGTAACACACAAAAATACTCAGAAAGATGTGTTTTGGTATTACGGCAAGGTGTTAAAATGCGAACATGCGAATAATAAATTGCTTTTGAGTTTCTGAACAGAAAGGCAGCTTCCGCACAATCCCAGTTTTTCAATACAACCTATTATGTTCTTGACAATTGCTGTCTTTAATGAATCAGCAGATTATCCAACACAAATAAGGAGAACTCACCAAGTGACGGAAGACGTCTAGTTTGAGAGAGTTGGGAGAATCTGTGCAACTCTGTGACTTGGCGTATTGCGCTGGGTCTGTCTCTCTGTAGATGGCGATATGGAGGTCTGCTGCTTCAGAGCCTTTATATACGTGGGGGATCTAACTGTCTGCCTATATATGCTCTACGACTTCCTGCTTGGGACATCAATGGTTTCAAGGACAATACTTCCGCGTCCACGGTCCGATGTGTTAAAATATTGCCAAAGAATTACTCCTTGTTTCAACCCGGATGTAGCGTGACGATTGCTGTGTAGCGCTTCGTGGAAAATGAATAATTTTGGCACATTGAAAAATATATATTAAACGACTACTGAACACATGCCAATCCTTCTGCATACCGCTACATTCAATTTGAAACGTAGGCTTTTGAAAGATTGTCTTAACATTATTTTGGTGTTAGGAGTGAAATATAAATAATTCTTATCAGCTTGAAAATTGAATCATTTGCCGCCGAGTCGAACCTTAGTCAAGTTCGTTAACTCTGAATGTGTATTTGATATTTGTGTACGGATAGTCTTCGCACATTAAACACAGCGTGGCTGAATGTGTATGTGTGTGTGTGTGTGTGTGTGTGTGTGTGTGTGCGTGCGTGCGTGCGTGTGTGCGTGCGTGAGTGTATGTGTGAATGCTACTTGAATATGTCGCGCCCCTAGAGTCTGTATTAGTAACATATAAGGCCGATTCTCCCTGTTAAAAGCTGGCTAATAGCTAGACAAATATATGTCATATTAACAATAAAAATAATGTTACAGTGTTATTATGACAGGATCTTACATTGTGGTGACATGATGAGCTGTTTCCACAGTTTCCTGTCTGTCACTGTGGCAGCCAGACACGTCTGAGACCCGTGTCCCTCTCGATGGCATGTCGATCTCAATATACACTAAAGTAATGAATCAATTTAATTAAATATATTCATGGTTGTCTATGCACAACATTTCCTCTGTTGACTACTAGCGCGTTGTGACTTTGTGACTTCGTTGATCTTGTCACAATCAACTTCTCACGGCGTCGAGTTCAAACAGGAAGGATTGAATAAATGAACGTTTATTCAGAACATTGATAACAATATATATACAAGACAAGACAACCAAACAAGTTTAACTATAATACAAGTGAGAATATACTATGTTTGAAGGGGGTAAATACGAAGTCAAGGACGCGGCGAGGAATTACTCACACGACAAAAAACCGTCGCCTGGAACAAGAAAAATACTTGCTTACATATTTAAATGGAGGTCGTCGCATGCAAGTGACCTTTTCAGAAAGTGGCAGACAAACGTTTAATTAAGTTTCGAGCTGCCATATGTAGGCACTTGCACGATGCACCTTTGGTATTCTCGACAGTGCCCGAATGTTTAGGCACGAAGGAAGTTAGTTGTTAACTTTTAGAATCCTCATATTTAGTACGATTCCTGTTTCAACCCAGAAACATAGAGATATGCATGCACGCTCGCACGCACTAAATATACCCCTGATAACCATGGGGCTTAAACAAACACATACATAATTTATATACACCATGTTCTTTGAGCAGAGTTCTATGCTAAATCACCACCATCACGTTTGTACATTAACATTACATATGTACTATTGATAATTATGCACCATTGGGTCAGGGTTGCAATATTAAATAATGTTAACTATAATATATACCAATATTACCTAAATGACAAAAGCGCCATATATACTCCAGTCTGGGAAACACGGCTATCGCAGTGTCAGTGAATCATAACATTAATGCATACACATGCACACACATACGCAGACACTTAAACAGATACACACACACACACGCACGCACGCGCCCCCACGCACGCACACACGCACGCGCACCCGCACGCACGCACACACAGCGTGATGACGTGATTTCCGTTTGTATTTAAGAATTAATTCACGCAGTTTAACCGGATCCAGCGATACATCCCGTTTGTTTTGGGAACGAGGACTTCAGACTTGACCAGGAAGTTACGACTTGTTATTGTTTTACCGTTGTTTATTAGAAATGCGCTGTAGCGCCTAGTCACATTTCTCAACACTGAAACTCAATAGGCAATACGACATCTATTTGTCAAGCCATTAATCAGCTTTTTACAGGGAGAATCGTCCTTATATGTTACTAATACAGATTCTATGGGCGCGACATATTCAAGTAGGATTCACATATACAATCAGGCACGCACGCACGCATGCACGCACGCTCGTATGCACACACACACACACACACACACACACACACACACACACACACACACACACACACACACACACACACACACACACACACACACACACACACACACACACACACACACACACACACACACACACACACACACACACACACACACACACACACACACACACACACACACGCACGCACGCACGCACGCACACACACACACACACACACACACACACACACACACACACACAGACACACACACACACACACACACACACACACACACACACACACACACACACACACACACACACACACACACACACACACACACACACACACACACACACACACACACACACACACACACACACACACACACACAAGTGCGCGAGTATATAACGCATGTCCGCGGTTAGGTAGAATTCGGAAAACAAAATCTAACCAAGACAAAATAAAGTAAAGGGTAAGTCTCCCTGGCAGACGTATTCAATCGAACATCATCTCGACTTCTCTGGGAAGCATTCAGCCTCGCTGCATTTAATGTGCGAAGACTATCCGTACACAAATATCAAATACACATTCAGAGTGAACGAACTGGACTAAGGATCGACACGGCTGCAAATGATTAAATTGTCAAGCTGATATGAATTATTTATGTTTCACTCCTAACACCAAAGTAATGTTAAGACCATTCTTCAAAAGCCTACGTTTCAAATTGAATGTAGCAGTTTACAGAAGGATGGGCATGTGCTAAGTAGTCGTTTAATATATTTTTTCATCGTGCCACAATTATTAATTTTCCACGAAGCGCTACATCGCAATCGTCACGATACATCCGGGTTGAAACATAGAGTAATTCTTTTGCACTATTTTAACACATTGGACCGTGGACGCGGAAGTATTTTCCATGATACCATTGAGGTCCCAAGCAGGAAGTCGTACACCACATATAGGCAGACAATTATAACCCCCACATATATAAAGGCTCTGAATCAGGAGACCTCCATATCGCCATCTACAGAGAGATAGACCCAGCGCAATACGCCAAGTCACAGAGTTGCACAGATTCTCCCAACTCTCTCACACTAGACGTTTTCCGTCACTTGGTGAGTTCTCCTTGTTTGTGTTGAATAATCTGCTGATTCATTAAAGACAACAATTTTCAAGAACATAATAGGTTGTATTGAAAAACTGGGATTGTGTGTGTATATGGAAGCTGCCTTTTTGTTCTGAAACTCAAAAGCAATTTAATGTTCGCTTGTTCGCATTTTAACACCTTGCCGTAATAACAGAACACAACTCCATTATGAGAAAGACGGACAAGACACTGAGCGAGGGGGAGGACATCGTTGTTTGTTTACCGGGGGCTAGGATTGAACATGTAACTGACAGGGTAGAGAAGGTACTGGGACATGGCAAGGGGGGGTCTATACTGGTACATGTAGGAACAAATAATGCAGACAGGGAGGGAACAACTGCGATAGTACAGAAGTATAGACAGTTAGTGAGGAAGCTAAAGAAGACGAGAGTCGAACAGGTTATTTTGTCAGGAATTTTGCCAGTAATGGGAGGAAAGGGGGCAACGTATAGAAACTGCAAGAGGATGGCGATCAATGCACTAGCTGAGCAGATGTGTGAAGAAGAGGGGGTGGGATTCACAGATTTATGGGGATACTTTGTTGGGAGGGAAGATATGTACATGAGAGATGGCCTCCATCTTAGTGGAAAGGGGGCAGCAGTTTTCTCAGAGAATCTGCTGCAATCTGTTGACAGTGGGACAGGTTGCATCTATTTAAACTAGATTCGCAGGGGGGACTCACAGAAAAGCCTGAAAATGGAGGCATATATAAAGACAGCACAAATAAATCAACAAATAACAGTCTCGAAAACTCTTCTGAAGCTGGATATAAATGTGTTTGTTTAAATGCAAGGAGTATAGTAAACAAAAGAAATGAACTAAACATTATGGTAGAAGATATTGACCCTCATATAATAGGTATAACCGAATCCTGGACCACCACCGATATATCAGATGCTGAATTGGGACTGACAGGATATGTAATGTTTAGAAAAGATAGAATAGGAAGAAAGGGAGGTGGAGTTATTTTATATATTAAAGAATCTATTCAGGCTTATGAAATAAAATTAGAAAGAGAAGCAGATTGCGAAGAAGCTGTCTGGTGTAACATAGTTACAGGAAACTCAACGTTGACGGTTGGGTTGGTTTATCGAAGTCCAAACATAAGCATAGAAGAGAATGAAAAAATACAAAACGCTATAAGGGAAGTAAGCAAACGGGACTGTACTATTATGGGGGATTTTAACCATGGGCATATACAATGGAAATCTCTACAGAGTATGGGGAGAGAGGACCACAAGTTTTTAGTTTTAGTTCAAGATACATTCCTTTCTCAACATGTGCTAGAACCAACCAGGGGTGAGAATGTGTTAGACATAGTTTTGTCCTCACAGAATGAATTAGTTGACAATGTCAAGATATGTGAGCCACTGGGGAGTAGCGATCACAACCAGATACATTTTACCATCAAAGTAAAATCAGAAAGGAATAGCAAAAAGCAGTATAGGAGAAATTTCCACAAAGGAAGGTATAAGGACATGAGGAAATATTTAGCAAAGATAGACTGGAATAAGACACTGAAAAATAAGACGGCAACAGAATGCTGGAATATATTAAAGAGTGAAATTAAGTGCATAATCGATAAATTTGTACCCTTCAGAAAACAAGGAAAACGGTCCAAAAAGAAACACTTATCGAAAGAAGCCATTAGAAAAATTAAGTATAAACAAATGATGTGGAAGTCATATAGATGTACTGGAAATGATGAAGACTACAACAATTATAAAGAAGCACTTAACCAAGCTACAGCTGAAATTAGAAATTCAAAGAGAAGCTATGAACAACAATTAGCTAGTAATATAAAACATGACAGCAAGAGTTTTTATGCGTATGTTCGAAGCAAACAGAAAGTTCAAGATAAGGTCGGTCCTCTAGAAGATAGTGCTGGAAATATGATATCAGAGGGATTCATAATGGCAGAAGACCTGAATGAGTACTTTAGTTCAGTGTTTACCAGGGAAGATATTAGTTCACTGCCAATACCAGAGGCTAAGTTCAAGGGGGCAGATTCAGACTATTTAGGACAATTAATTGTAACCCCGGAAATGGTAGCTAAGAAAATAAGGGCTATGAAGGAAAATAAATCACCTGGAGTGGATGGTATTCCACCCAAACTACTATTGGAAATTGTAGAACAAATTAGCATACCACTTGCAACAGTTTTCAACTTGTCATTAGAAGAGGGAGTGGTTCCTTTAGAATGGAAAGAAGCAAACATTATACCGTTATTAAAAAAAGGTTCGAGAAACAAGTCAGAGAACTATAGACCAGTGAGTTTAACATCAGTGATTTGTAAATTATTAGAAAGACTAATTAAAGATCACATGGTGGATTTTCTTGTTAAACAAAACTTGATAAACCCATCTCAACATGGTTTTTTTAAAGCGAGGTCATGCTTAACAAATATGTTATGTTTTTTGGAAGACATCATTAAGTGGGTAGATGAGGGAACACCAGTAGATATTGTCTACTTAGATTTTCAAAAAGCTTTTGACAAAGTACCACATCAAAGATTACTGCTTAAACTAAAGGCCCATGGCATAGGAAATGGTATAATAAACTGGATAGAACAATGGCTGATTGACAGAAGACAACGTGTAGTAGTTGATGGGGAGGCTTCAAACTGGAAATCGGTATTGAGTGGGGTACCACAGGGATCAGTATTAGGTCCTATATTATTCTTAATATACATCAACGATTTGGATGATGAAATAACAAGCAAGGTGTTGAAATTTGCGGATGATACAAAAGTGTTTAGAAGGATTAAAAGTGATGGAGATAGACAGCATTTACAAGATGATCTTGACAGGTTGATGAAATGGTCTGAAAAATGGCAAATGATGTTCAATTTTGGGAAATGTAAATGCCTCCACATAGGACATGGGAACGAAGAGGTAGAATATACAATGGGGGGTACTGTACTAAGTACTACTGTAAAAGAAAAGGACTTAGGGTTAACCGTTAGTGCTGATATGAAGATTTCAGAGCAGTGCGGAATTGCAGCTTCAAAGGGAAATCAAATCCTTGGATTAATTAGGCGAAACATAACGTATAAGGAAAAAGAGCTAATAATACCGCTGTACAAAACAATAGTTAGGCCTCATTTAGAATATTGTATTCAAGCGTGGAGGCCATATCGCAGGAAGGACATAGATATGCTAGAAAGAGTGCAGAGGAGAGCAACTAAAATGATACCAAATCTGAGGGATCTTAGTTATGAAATACGCCTAAAAAAATGCGGTTTAACAACACTAGAGACCAGGAGATTGAGAGGAGATCAGATAGAAGTGTTTAAAATATTGAAGGGTTATGAAAATATTGATAGAAATATGTTTTTCTCAGTTAAGAAAGATAGAAGGACTAGAGGACATGATCTTGCATTAGCAAAGGAGCAGAGTAGATTGGATATAAGAAAGTTTTCATTTTCACAAAGGACTGTAAATGAATGGAACAGATTACCTGCTGATTGTGTGGGTGCTAGTAGCGTGAATATGTTTAAAAATAAAATCGACACATACCTCAGACGGGCGGGATACACATAAATAAAAAGGTCGGACTCTCGAAAAGCCAAGGGCTTCCTTGTCCACCTGCTACCTAGAGTTAATTCTCTGGGTGGCAATCTTGTTAAATCTTGTTAAATCTTTCTGAGTATTTCATTTGTGTTAATTTTCAGTTCTCCTTCAAGATGCACACTTCTATTCTTTGTGCGTTTGCCGCGTGCCTCATTCTGAGTCTGCTGGACCAGAGCGAAGCTGCGTGCTTCACAGTGACGCGGAGGAAATGCAACGGTAATTTCTGTTGGAACGTTTCCGTGACATATTGCAACCGTAAAAGACGATCCGTTAAAGCTCAGGTAAATATATCGAAATGTTTAACATGACCCAAGCACAAGAGTCACTGTCAATGAAGCCAGTATAAGCCAGTGTGTGTGTGTGTGTGTGTGTGTGTGTGTGTGTGTGTGCGTGAGTGTGTGTGTGTGTGTGCGTGAGCGTGCGCGTGTGTTGTGCGTATGTGTGTGTGTGCGTGTGTTTGTGCGCGCGTGCGTGCGTGTGTATGCACAATTACCTTTTTTCATGTAAATGTAATAGAAGTTAATTACCGCTCAAAGTGTAAATAATGTTGTGATGTGTATTTATAAGGGTAGCAACTTTTACAAGATGATATCAAAATTATGGTCATGAACACTTCGTTCTACCGGCAAGTGTAGATGATCCATCAAACAAAATGTGTACATAATTGTCTCCGTTGATGTCTCTTGCGATTGGTCAGTGGGAATTGTTGATTTAACTAAATTTAAAGATATTACAGTGTATTTTTTATATCCTACATGTTTTTTCTACCTGCGTACGTGTATTTTTACATCAAATTGATGTCGAACAATGTCTGGATCGTTGTATCATTTAACATTACTTGCAGTTGGATTGCGGGCATAGTCGGCTGCATTTAATGCAGACAAGTTTGTATTTAAATCCACGTCTCTTGCAGCAGGAAGACGCCGCAGCACCTCAGGCGGCCAACTTATCACACTACGACACAGACATGGACGGCCGAATCTCAACGAAGGAATTTGAACTGGGACTCAACGATGACGTGTCATTTGAAGAGGCTCTCCTGACTCATATACAGGCCGACATCAATGGTAAGTGCCGCGACTGTGTTCTTTACACACATCGGGTAGAGATGATCTCAAAACGTCATGTATGATACTGCTGTAATCGTGCGTGTCGGTGGCGGATAACAACAAATCGGGCAATGTTGTAGGCGGCGTAGAACAAGTAATCGGGTAATGCTGTGGACGGAGTAGCACAGCTATTCGGACAATGATGTAGGAGGAGTTGCACAACTAATAGGACAATGTTGTAGGGGGAGCATCACGACTATGGAGACATTAAATGAGAATTGGTACATTTGCCATATGCATTACTATTTAATCGTGTTCGACATCTCGCGGAGTAGCACTAATAATTTATGGACTGTTTATCGCAGATGGCTATCAAATTGGTTACGTGTTCCGTTGAGTATAGACGCCGGAACCGGAGGTTTGGGTGGTCTGGGATATGGACCTCCGGGTGCAGCCTGATATTTTGGTTAGTCTCGGAGGGGTGAAGTTGAAGGGTTTTGGTTAGCTTCAAAAAATTTGAACGTCATCGCGAACACATTTCAACAGCCTCCCACCGCTTGTCTTCCGACGTCATGGTTCAACAGTATTATTGTGCGGAAGCTCCGGCCCACGCATTATTAATTTCGTTCGAGCCCCATTTTAAGAATGTCAAAGGAATTCTGCTATACTACGTGATTTTGGGATCTCGAAATGCAATAATATACACGTTTCGTACAGGTTATTGGCCAAACGCACTTTTTTTCGAAAGGATGCTCCTGGTGATTGCGTCATAATGTCTAGATAATTATTTGGTGGTATTCGCACGCGTGTGATAAAGAAGTCAAGACACACTCCGATGTGGGATTGGAGTTCACTGCTTGCATGAGCGGTGGCGGGGGTGGTGGTGGTGGCGGTGTCGGTGGCGGGGGAGGCGGTGGTGGTGACGGTGGTGGCGGCGGTTGCGGTGGCGGCGGTGGCGGTGGTGGTGGTGATGATGGTGGGGTGGTGGTGGTGGTGGTGGCGGCGGTGGTGTAATCATATTAAATGTAATAGCAGCACTGGCGTCGGAACAAAATGAATATTGAAGGGGCTGAGCACGAAGCTTCAGTTCAGCACTATGCTGTCGTTTCGGTCAGACATGACACCGGAAAGCCGGGTGGGGGGAAGAGGTCTTGGAGATTTTTTCGCGGAGACGTTAAAATATTTTGCCTTGCCCCCCTCCCTTCCAACATTGGAGATTCAACCCCAAGCCGTACGGTTCCGATGCCTCTGAATACAACTTAACGATCGTTCAACGGGTAAGTAATATTGTGGTATGTATTCATAGAACTCCACGAACTCTGAGTGACGTAAACGCACATTGTCGTGTTGCAGGCGACGGTTTCTTGTCGTGTGAGGAATTCCGCTCTGCGTCCTTTCTGTTTGAACTCGATGCCGATAGAAGCTGCGTGTGACGAGATCAACGAACTCACAAAGTCACGACGTTCTACAAGGCAATTGTGGGAAAGCTCTTCACAAAAAGCCAAGGAGATAGTTAATTTAAATCAACCAAAATAAAGTTTATTTGTATTTATTCATTACAGTGTATATTAAATGTATTTTGTATGTAATAAATCGTGTACATGAGTTGTGCGCGTACGTGAGTGTATTTGATGGAAATAAATGCACCGTATTGGACAACTACGTTTGTTTCTAGTAAAACTTACCTCCGTCTCACTCGCTTGAACGTCCGTAACAAGAAATACATCCGTGTTTGCTATTCCCTCATATGATCTTTGGCAGATCGAGGCAGACGGTTATATATTTGTTTGCCTTTCGTTAAACATATGTTAATCCGACGCTGCCTTTTCCTCATTTTTAATATAATGTCAGAGTAAATAGAATAAAAATATTTCAAATCATAAACAAATTATGCCGATTATAAACACGCTATATTGCAAACGTTTGAAGACTGGCCACGTGATCTATAAGATACATTGATGTTCGATGCATTCGAAGTCAAAAGTACTGATTTTTCCAACTCTCTGCTAATAATGACCACCCTTGGTTGATTCCGAGTAACGAAAGAGACAACCTCGGTTTAAGGACCAATCGTTCGCTAAGGAATCTTGTTCGTTCAAAAACTATAGAAGATATCTTCCGTTATGAAATTATTAGCAGGAAATTCCCTGAATATGTTGTACTTCGTCCCTGTTTGGTGAGTTGCATGAAATCGAGTCAACTTCAAAGCTAAAATTTCGCTGAATGGGTTATACTTTATCCCTGTTTGGTCAAGAGCGTGGGAACGAATCAAATTCAAAAATATAATATCGCTGAATGAGTTGTACTTCGTCCCTGTTTGGATATGAGCGTGGTAACAAGTATACTTCAAAGCTATAAGTTCGCCGAATCAGTTATACTTCGTCCCTGTTTGGTCAGTAACGTGGGAACGAGTCAACTTCAAAGCAACAAGTTCGCTGAATCAGTTGTACTTCGTCCGTGTCTGATTTGTTCAAGGTAGAAATCCTTCATTCACCTGTACAACACAGCTTAGAGGTATTATGTATTCTTATTAACGGTTCATCTATGTCTGCTTATTTTATACGCATCTATCGTCCTCCTGGAAACACAAGTACATTTTTTGATGAATTTCAATATTTTATTGAAACAACATTACAATTACATGAAGAATTATATAGTCTAGGTTATTTCAATACCCACGTTGATTTACCTAACCTTAATACTAGGTTATTGATGGATGCACTTCAAACATTTGACTTACACAACATGTCACATTCCCTACTCATATCTATGGGCATTGGCTCGACTTGTTTATTACTAGATCAAACTGCAACAACATCAAGGCGGTATCTGTTACTGATGGATTATCAGATCATAATGCTGTAATTATTGATCTGTGTCTCAAAGTCGAGTCAAGACCAGCACAACAGTGTATTACTTACCGACCGATATATGAAAATAATATAGACATTCTTTCAGATCTCTTAATTCAGCCAAACAAACTACATTGTGTGAACTAGTAAACCAGTCCTACATTACACTAAGTAATTTTCTAGATAAACATGCCACCAAACAAACAAAAACAGTAAACGTTCGTCCACCGTCACCATGGATGTCACTAGACACAGTACAAGCAAAACGTCGCCGTCGATATCTTGAAAGAATTTGGCGACGTATCCGATCACCCTTTGGTCGATCAAGCTAAATTAAGCAATTACATCTGTGCAACTATATGATATCAAAAGCAAAATCATACTATTATACGAATTTGATATCAACAAATTCTGAAAACCCTCGCCAAATGTGGAAATCCGTCAATGTGCTTTATCGCGAGAAACGAAAGGTATTGCCTGATACCTCATCAGCGGATACATTATGCAACATATTTTCAAAATATTTCACGGAGAAGATTGCTTACATTCGATAACGTTTTGTTATTAATGACGTTGATTACAAGTTTACTGAACAGCCGATTGTTGATAATACACTGCAATGTTTACACCTGCAACTACATGTGAACTTCGCACTGTTATACACAACTGTCCTAACAAATTGTGCGGTCTTGACCCTTTTCCACCTACTTTTTTCTACTGAAGGGCTGATTTGATCAACTGGTTTGTCCTATTATAAATAGTATAAATGTATCAATGCAGGATATTGTTGTTCAACACAAATTCAAGCCAGCTCTTGTCAATCCTCTTATTAAAAAACAAAGTCTGTGCAAAAATAACCTTAAAATGACCGTCCTATCTCAAATCTTAGTTTTCTGGCGAAAGTATTGGAGAAGGTTGTTGCAAATCGACTCCATGGATACATTTATTCACAGTATTGATCAAATGATCTACAATCTGCATATAAACGATTTCATTCAACTGAGACGACTCTTCTGAAAATACACAATGACATTGTATATGGATAATAGCAACTTGACTGCTCTCACCTTACTAGATCTATCAGCTGCTTTTGATACAATAGATCACGACATTCTTTTAGATCGATTTAATATACATTTTGGTATATATGGCACGGCTCTTCAGTGGTTTAGTTCATATTGTTCAGACCAATACCAAAGCATAACATATCTGGCTCACTGTCTTTTCTAGAACATCTTCCATGTGGTGTTCCACAATGTTTTGTCCTTGGCCCTGGTCTGTTTAGCTTATACACTACATCCCTTATTCGAGTCATAACTAATTATAATATAAATCACCACTTGTATGCTGATGACACACAAGTGTACATATCACTTTCACCATCTGATACACAGACATCTCTATCAACTTTAAATGACTGTCTCACTGACATTTTGCTGTGGATGGAAGCAAGTACATTGAACCTAAATCCAGCTACCTCTTCGGTGTGGGAATTTAACATTAGCGAATCACGACTGTATAGCTGTATGCTAATGGTATCGTAAGCGCCTGAATCGGGGAAAGGGGGTGAGGAAATGAGCCCTCCGTTATTGTTGGTTGGTTGGGGAGCTAGAGAGAGGTTTATCCCCCAATGTTTGAGGTGCAGTGTGAGGTTTTTAGAGAGAATGAAGGTGGATTTTTTGCGAACCTCACACATAAACATCGACATTTGTTGTCTGCATGAAACGAAACGACCCGACGCATTTGATGAACGGTCAGGCAACAACCGGCTCCTTGGCTGGCAGTCACAGTCACGACACTACGGTCTCGCCTTCGTTGTCGCAACGCATTTGGAAGAGCAAATCATATGCAATGTCAGACAAAATCGGTGTAATTCAACTACGTCTGACCAACAACTCGCTGCTGACTATCATCAACGTATACGGCCAGACATCGCAGCGTTTAAACACCAACAATGCCGAGCAAGACGAGTTCTTCGCCGAACTCGCACGTCTCACGTCTGGGTAGTGTAACTAGAGACAAAACGCACACCTTAAGGTAAGTTGGTCCGTGAATAGCAATGGTAAACAGCAGAGAGAACACAAGCACATGTTCTTACAGCTATCCACCTTGTCTATCATTTTCCTATGTTTGATGTTCAATAAATATTGCATAACGACAAATATACATGTTTGTGAAAAATCAAAATAGGCCTTTTTCCCCATGCGGTGGACAAAACGCACATACCACTAAATCAATAATGACAATGCGAAGACGTATGTTCTGCAGCAGCGGAACAACGTATACAGTAATGGGGCAAAATGCGCAGGCTACATGCGCGTTTCGCCCCAGCATAGTTTTGGTAGAGATATCGCGGTTATCTGTATTACGCTGCATTATAGCCAATGCCAGTGATGATTTTTGCAACTGATCAGAAAATAGGAGGATAAAAAACTGTAAGATACGTTTGTCTGGAACCTCGCGTCGCCATTTACTGGTTATTTTAATACTAGCTCGAGTAAAAGACGTTGGCCTTTTTGTCCGTATGTGCGTTTTGCCCCTAGTTACACTTATGGTCAAATGCACTATTTTACATCGCTAGCGATTTAAACAGCAAGCTCGTTTACAGGAAATAATTCGACGATGATTTTATGAGACAGCACCCGCGTGGCAGACGGACCATCAACGGCATAGCCCTCACCGACTTTGTCCAGGTAGACGGTCTGTTTCTCTGCAAGTCTACATTCCAGCTCGTCACAAAGCAACGTGGCAAGGACAGCGCCGCGATGTGACAACAGGTCACATTGTACCCATATACAATGTGATCGATTTTGTCATCTGCCGACAGACACACAAAAGGCTGTACTGACAGACTCTAGATCATATACGCCGGGGCATTACTCGAAAGCGACCATCGTCTGCTCGTCGCAAAGCTCGACCTCAGGCAAATGCTCAACGTTTGGGGTCGAATCGAGAAGTCGCGCTCGCCGAAACGCGTTCGCTACAACACCGAGTTGTTAGCTAGTTCCCTTTATTCCGGCAATCAAATGCGCTTTTGAAGGTGTACCGTGCATTAGGGTCCGCACGATGTTTTTTTACTAATGCCACCCAGGCACGCGTTTTTGTAGAAAACCATTAGTATGCAAATTTGTTATTGCCATTAAAATAGATACTAGTTTTCTGAATATATCGAATTGTCAACATCCAAACCATCAAAATGATGTGTCCAAACGCATGTTTTCAAGGTGTCTGAGTATGATTACTTCAGTGAACAAATCATAGTATGCAAATCTGTCGCATGAATATGAAAATTAGTTCTAACCAATATAACTTCACGATATTTGTTTACATCTTCTAGTTCTAGTTCTTTTAGTTGTTTCCAGAGCTCGGCAACGTTCTATTAACTGACTAGTCTTTATTATTGTGGTTACAATGTAATGGTTGTATGAGGTCTCATTCAACAAATGAGCCTTTTTAAATTATCGCCAAACCGACTTTATCGCCAAACCGACCTTGACAACCGTAGATATTCCTATCAGAAAGAGGCCTATCGTAGAACTAGCGTGACTCCACGATCAATCAAGTTCAATATTAAATGATAAATTTTCGAAATTGTACGCTTCTGCAAACGTCTTGTAATTACATTGGTGGCATATATATTTTCATTAATAATAAATAGCCGTGTTGTATAGTCTTGCAAAGCTTATTGTCTCCCCGTCAAAACGAGATACTCTATGGGCTGATATCCTGTATAGTAAGTTTGGAGCTAAGGTCAAACCAGGTCACTATGAAATAATAAATATCCGAACGTTTGCAATATCGCGAACATACAGTTACTATGTATTCATTTTAAGGAGTTTGTGTGGAGCACGACCAAACAGTGTAACCGTCAAATGGTAAATGTTCGAAATTGCGCCATCCCGAAAACGTTATACATTACCAATGATATATTATTATCAATGTTCTGAATAAACGTTCATTCAATTATTGTATATATCTACTTTACCTATTTACTCATGGCCGCGTCATACACCGTTGGAAATCCTACTGTTTCCCCTTAAAAATCAGAAACAGGATATCTTGTGGTGCAGTAAGTGTTGACTGATGGTCAAGCACAGTCTTCAATTTGTCATTAGAAGAGGGTGTGGTTCCTTTAGAATAGAAAGAGGCAAACATTATACCGTTATTTAAAAAGAGGTTCAAGAAACAAGTCAGAGAATTATATACCAGTGTTTTTAACATCAGTGATTTGCAAATTATTAGAAAGACTAATTAAAGAACACTTGGTGCATTTTCTTGTTAAACATAACTTGGTAAACCCATCTCAACATGGGTTTTCAAAAGCGAGGTCATGCTTAACAAATATGTTATGTTTTTCGGAAGACATCACTAAGTGGGTAGATGAGGGATCACCAGTAGATATCGTCTACTTAGATTTTCCAAAAGCTTTCGACAAAGTACCACATCAAAGATTACTACTTAAACTAAAGGCCCATAGCATAGGAAATGATATAGTAAACTGGATAAAAAAAATGGCTGATTGACAGAAGACAACGTGTAGTAGTTGATGAGGAGGCTTCAAACTGGAAATCGGTATTGAATGGGGTACCACAGGGATCAGTACTAGGACTTATAGTATTCTTAATATAGATCAACGATTTGGATGATGATAATATAACAAGCAAAGTGTTGAAATTAGTGGATGATACAAAATTGTTTAGAAGCATTAAAAGTGATGGAGATAGACAGCATTTACAAGATGATCTTGACAGGTTGATGAAATGGTCTGAAAAGTGGCAAATGCTGTTCAATTTTCGGAAATATAAATGCCTCCACACAGTACATGGGAACGAAGATGTAGAATATACAATGGGGGGTACTGTACTAAGTACTACTGTAAAAGAAAAGGACTTAGGGTTAACCATTAGTGCTGATATGAAGGTTTCAGAGTAGTGCGGAATTGCAACTTCAAAAGGAAATAAAATCCTTGGATTAATTAGGCGAAATATACCGTATAAAGAAAAAGAACTAATAATACCGCTGTACAAAACAATAGTGGGGCCTCATTTAGAATATTGTATACAAACGTGGGGGTAATATAGCAAGAAGGACATAGATATGCTAGAAAGCGTACAGAGGAGAGCGACTAAAATGATACAAAAACTGAGGGATCTTAGTTATAAAATTCGCCTAAAAGAATGTGGTTTAACAATACTAGAGACCAGGAGATTGAGAGGAGATCAGATAGAAGTGTTTAAAATAAGGAATGGTTGTGAAAATATTTATAGAAATATTTGTTTCTCAGTTAAGAAAGATTGAAGGACTAGAGGACATGAAGTTACGTTAGCAAAGCAGCAGCACGGCCGACGTATTCTTCAGGTATCGTTGGCTATGTTCGAAAGCGTTCGACACGACACGTCGCGACAAGCTGCGTGATACGCCACAAAAATTCCTCGGCGATGATACGCTTCCTACACGCCACCAACTCGCACGAGCCGCGTCTCTCAACAAGCCGATCAACGCGTCAAAAACAGAACAAACATGTATCAGTCGACAAGCTGACCACATAAGGAAAAGTGGTGTAAGACACGCAAGTTTATATCGCCACTCGATCAAGCCGAAGACGTCGCTCGACGAAAGCAGCTGGCCAGCGTCGCTTTCCGCAAGCTGTGGACAGTGTGGTTTAGGCGATCAAAGATCTCTCAACAGCTGCGGCTACGACTATACGCATCTGTTGTCGTGCCCGGGTTGCCATACAGCATGAGTACATGGGGATTTACAAAATCAGAGTTAGATCGTCTGGATGCGTACCACCGTCGTCATCTACGCCAAATCATCGGCATCCATTGGCCACATCGCATTTGTATGTGGCTCTGTATCACCGTTGCCG